>LR738711.1:831490985-831501489 GCA_902687465.1 Secale cereale | reverse complement strand
GAGAAGGTACAATTACCTCATCAAGTTCTACTTTCCTCCCACTCACTTCTTTCGAGAGAAACTCTTTTTCCAGAAAGGATCCGTTCTTAGCAACGAATATTTTGCCTTCGGATCTGTGATAGAAGGTGTACCCAACAGTCTCTTTTGGGTATCCTATGAAGACACATTTTTCCGACTTGGGATCGAGCTTATCAGGTTGAAGTGTTTTCACATAAGCATCGCAGCCCCAAATTTTAAGAAACGACAACTTTGGTTTCTTGCCAAACCATAGTTCATAAGGTGTCGTATCAACGGATTTAGATGGTGCCCTATTTAACGTGAATGTAGCTGTCTCTAAAGCATAACCCCAAAACGATAGTGGTAAATCGGTAAGAGACATCATTGATCGCACCATATCTAATAAAGTACGGTTATGATGTTCGGACACACCTTTACACTATGGTGTTCCAGATGGCGTGAATAGTGAAACTATTTCACATTGTATTTACTGAAGGCCAAACTCGCTAACTCAAATATTTTACCTCTACAATCATATCGTAGAAACTCTTATTTTCTTGTTACGATGATTCTCCACTTCACTCTGAAATTCTTTGAATATTTCAAATGTTTCAGACTTGTGCTTCATTAAGTAGATATACCCATATCTGCTCAAATCATCAGTGAAGGTCAGAAAATAACGATACCCGCCGCGAGCTTCAACACTTATTGGTCCGCATACATCAATATGTATGATTTCCAACAAATATGTTGCTCGCTCCATAGTTTCGGAGAACGGAGTTTTAGTCATCTAGCCCATGAGGCATGGTTCGCAAGCACCAAGTGATTCATAATCAAGTGATTCCAAAAGTCCATCATTATGGAGTTTCTTCATGCGTTTTACACCAATATGACTTAAACGGCAGTGCCACAAATAAGTTGCACTATCATTATTAACCTTGCATCTTTTGGTTTCAATATTATGAATATGTGTATCACACGATCGAGATCCAACAAACTATTTTCATTGGGTGTATGACCATAGAAGGTTTTATTCATGTAAACAGAACAACAATTATTCTCTAACTTACATGAATAACCGTATTGCAATAAACATGATCAAATCACATTCATGCTCAACACAAACACCAAATAACAGTTATTTAGGTTCAACACTAATCCCGAAAGTATAGGGAGTGTGCGATGATGATCATATCAATCTTGGAACTGCTTCCAATACACATCGTCACTTCATCCTTTAACTAGTTTATGTTCATTATGCAACTCCCACTTCGAGTTACTACTCTTTAGCAACTGAACCAATATCAAATACCGAGGGGTTGCTATGAACACTAGTAAAATACACATTAATAATCTGTATATCAAATATACCTTTGTTCACCTTGCCATCCTCCTTATCCGCCAAGTATCTAGGGCAGTTCCACTTTTAGTGACCATTTCCTTTGCAGTATAAGCACTTGTTTCAGGCTTGAGTTTAGCTTTGGGTTTCTTCACGGGAGTGACAACTTGCTTGTCATTCTTCTTGAAGTTCCCCTTCTATCCCTTTGCCCTTTATTTGAAACAAGTGGTCTTATTAACCATCAACACTTGATGCTCTTTCTTGATTTCTACCTTCGCCGATTTCAGGATCGCGAAGAGCTCGGGAATTACTTTCGTCATCCCTTGCATATTATAGTTCATCACGAAGTTCTACTAACTTGGTGATAGTGTCTTGAGAACTTTGTCAATTACTATCTTATCTGGAAGATTAACTCCCACTTGATTAAAGTAATTGTAGTACCCAGACAATCTGAGCACATGCTCACTGGTTGAGCTATTCTCCTCCATCTTGTAGCCAAAGTACTGTCAGAGGTCTTATACCTCTCGACACGGGCATGAGTATGAAATATTAATTTCAACTCTTGGAACATCTCATATGCTCCGCGGCGTTTCAAAACGTTTTTGAAGTCCCGGTTATAAGCCGTAAAGCATGGTGCACTAAACTATCAAGTAGTCATCATATCGAGCATTTGTCAAAATGTTCATAACGTCTACATCTGCTCCTGCAATAGGTCTGTCACCTAGCGGTGCATCAAGGACATATTTCTCTGTGCAGTAATGAGGATAATCCTCAGATCACGGAACAATTCCGCATCATTGCTACTAACATCTTTCAACTTGGTTTTCTCTAGGAACATATGAAAAATAAACGGGGAGCAACATCGCGAGCTATTGATCTACAACATAGATATGCTAATACTACCAGGACTAAGTTCATGATAAATTAAAGTTCAATTAATCATATTACTTAAGAACTCCCACTTAGATAGACATCCCTCCGGTCATCTAAATGATTACGCGATCCAAATCAACTAAACCATGTCCGATCATCACGTGAGATGGAGTAGTTTCAATGGTGAACATCTTATGTTGATCATATCTACTATATGATTCACGCTTGACCTTTCGGTCTCCAGTGTTCCGAGGCCATATCTGCATATGCTAGGCTCGTCAAGTTTAACCCGAGTATTCTGCGTGTGCAAAACTGGCTTACACCCGTTGTATTTGAACGTAGAGCTTATCACACCCGATCATCACGTGGTGTCTCGGCACGACAAACTTTCGCTACGGAGCATACTCAGGGAGAACACTTATACCTTGAAATTTAGTAAGGGATCATCTTATAATGCTACCGTCGTTCTAAGCAAAATAAGAAGCATAATAAGATAAACATCACATGCAATCAAAATATGTGACATGATATGGCCATCATCATCTTGTGCTTTTGATCTCCATCTCCAAAGCACCGTCATGATCACCCTCACAAAACATGATCATCTCATACAAAAACCGTATAACTCATCATGTCTTGACCATATCACATCACAACATGCCCTGCAAAAACAAGTTAGACGTCCTCTACTTTGTTTGTTGCAAGTTTTACGTGGCTGCTACAGGCTTAGCAAGAACCGTTCTTACCTATGCATACAAAACCACAACGATGTTTCGTCAAGTATGTGCTGTTTTAACCTTCACAAGGACCGGGCGTAGCCACACTTGATTCAGCTAAAGTGAGAGAGACAGACACCCGCCAGTCACCTTTAAGCAACGAGTGCTCGTAACGGTGAAACCAGTCTCGCGTAAGCGTACGCGTAATGTCGGTCCGGGCCGCTTCATCTCACAATACCGCCGAAGCAAAGTATGACATGCTGGTAAGCAGTATGACTAGTATCGTCCACAATCTCATTGTGTTCTACTCGTGCATATCATCTACGCATAGACCTGGCTCATGATGCCACTGTTGGGGAACGTAGTATTTTAAAATTTTCCTACGATCACGCAAGATCTATCTACCAGATGCATAGCAACGAGAGGGAAGAGTGTGTCTACGTACCCTCGTAGACCGGGAGCGGAAGCGTCAAGTGACGCGGTTGATGTTGTCGAACTTCTTCGCGATCCAACCGATCAAGCACCGAACGTACGGCACCTCCGCGTTCAGCACACGTTCAGCTTGATGACGTCCCACGAGCTCTTGATCCAGTTGAGCTTCATGAGAGAGTTTCGTCAGCACGACGGTGTGGTGACGGATATGATGTGTTCACCGGCGCAGGGCTTCGCCTAAGCTCCGCGACGGTATGACCGAGGTGTGATTCTGTGGAGGGGGGCACCGCACACGGCTAAAACAATTCAACTTGTGTGTCTTTGGGTACCCCCTGCCCCCGTATATAAAGGAGCAGGGGAGGGAGGCCGGCCGGCCCTTCCTGGTGCGGCTAGGGAAGGAGTCCTACTAGGAATAGGATTGCAATCCTATTCCTAGTAGGATTCACCGAAAAGGAAGAAGGGGGAAAGGAATAGGAGAGGTGGCGCCCCCCCCCCCCCAATCCTAGTCCAACTAGGAACCCTAGGTGGGTGCACCGGCCAGCCCTATGGGCTGCCTCTCTCTTTCCCTTTAGGCCCACTATGGACCATCCCCTCTCGTAGGGGGTTCCGGTAACCCCCTCCGGCATTCCCGATAAATCCGAAACTTTTCCGGTATACTTCCGGTGTCCGAATATAGCCGTCCAATATATCAATCTTTATGTCTCGGACATTCCGAGACTCCTCGTCATGTCCGTGATCTCATCCGGGACTCCGAACTACCTTCGGTACATCAATACTCATAAACTCATAATATCGATCGTCATCAAACGTTAAGCGTGCGGACCCTACGGGTTCGAGAACTATGTAGACATGACCGAGACTCATCTCCGGTCAATAACCAATAGCGGAACCTGGATGTTCATATTGGCTCCTACATATTCTACGAAGATCTTTTATCGGTCAGAACCGCATAACAACATACGTTGTTCCTTTTGTCAAACGGTATGTTACTTGCCCGAGATTCGATCGTCGGTATCTCTATACCTAGTTCAATCTCGTTACCGGAAAGTCTATTTACTCGTTCCGTAACACATCATCTCGTGACTAACTCATTAGTCTTTTGCTTGCAAGGCTTATTGTGATGTGTGTTACCGAGAGGGCCCAGAGATACCTCTCCGACACTCGGAGTGACAAATCCTAATCTTGATCTATGCCAACACCACGAATACTTTCGGAGACACCTGTAGAGCATCTTTATGATCACCCAGTTACGTTGTGACGTTTGATAGCACACAAGGTGTTCCTACGGTATTCGGGAGTTGAATAATCTCATAGTCATAGGAACATGTATAAGTCATGAAGAAAGCAATAGCAGTAAAACTAAACGATCATAGTGCTATGCTAACGGATGGGTCTTGTCCATCACATCATTCTCCTAATGATGTGATCCCGTTGATCAAATGACAACTCATGTCTATGGCTAGGAAACATAACCATCTTTGATCAATGAGCTAGTCTAGTAGAGGCATACTAGGGACATATTGTTTTGTCTATGTATTCACACATGTACTAAGTTTCCGGTTAATACAATTCTAGCATGAATAAAAGACATTTATCATGATATAAGGAAATAAATAATAACTTTATTATTGCCTCTAGGGCATATTTCCTTCATAGTTATAGTTGATGATTATTCCAGATTTATGTGGGTATTTTTCCTTGATGACAAATCGCAGGTTCAGAGAATCTTCAAAACCTTTGCCAAAAAGGCCCAAAATCAATTTGAGGTGAAGATCAAGAAAGTTCGGAGTTACAATGGAACGGAGTTCAAGAACGCCAATGTAGACTCTTTTCTCGATGAGGAAGGGATTCTACATGAGTTCTCGGCTACGTACACTCCTCAAAAAAATGGAGTTGTTGAGAGGAAGAACCGAACGCTCATAGAGATGGCGAGAACGATGCTTGATGAATACAAGACACCGAAGCATTTTTGGTGGGAAGCGGTCGAGACAGCTTGTCATGCTATCAACAGGCTTTATCTTCATAAGCTCCTCGGCAAGACATCATACGAGCTCCTCACCGGTAACAAACCCCAAGTGGGATACTTTCGTGTCTTTGGTTCGAAATGCTATATCCTTGATAAGCATCGTCGGTCTAAATTTGCTCCTAAATCTCATGAAGGCTTTTTCCTTGGTTATGGATCAAACTCCCACACCTACCGTGTCTACAATAATTTCACCCGAAAGGTTGAAGAGACGGTAGACGTGAAGTTTGATGAATCTAATGGCTCGCAAGTAGAGCAAATGCCTATTGATGTAGGAGACAAGGACTCATCGGAAGCTATCCAAGATCTATCTATTGGAAAGATTCGTCCCATGGAAGTGAAGGAGAGTACCTCATCTACATATGTGGAGCCCCCTACCTCACGGCGAGATGAACCTCAAGGCAACATGGAGGCCTCCACAAGTGGAACTCACCAAGATGAGGAAGTGCAACAAGAAGAGCCACCACAACCTCCTTCTCCACCGCCTCAAGACAACACCAACAACAATGAAGAAGAAGAAGAGGAAGATGAAGATGATGAGGAAGCTCAGCCACAACCTCAACAAAAGCTATCCCGAGTCCGAGCAAGAGTCAAGAAAAATCATCCCGTGGAACAAATGATGAACGACATTAACTCCGGGAGAATTACTCGCTCTAAAACTCGCTTAGCTAACTTTTGTGAGCATTACTCATTTATCTCTAGTATTGAACCTATGAAGGTAGAAGAAGCACTTGAAGACCCGGATTGGGTGAACGCTATGCACGAAGAACTACACAACTTCGAGAGGAACAAGGTATGGACTTTGGTAGAGAAGCCCAAGGATGATCAAAACATCATTGGAACCAAATGGGTATTTTGGAACAAGCAAAATGAAGATGGACAAGTCATCCGCAACAAGGCTCGTCTCGTAGCTCAAGGTTACACACAAGTCGAAGGTATGGACTATGGTGAGACCTATGCCCCCGTTGCTAGACTTGAGTCCATTCGCATTCTTCTTGCTTATGCCAATCACCATGATATTACTCTCTATCAAATGGATATCAAAAGTGCTTTCCTAAATGGTGAAATTGAGGAGGAAGTATTTGTGAAACAACCTCCCGGATTTGTGAATCCCAAAAATCCTAATCATGTTTACAAGTTGCACAAAGCTCTTTATGGTCTTAAACAAGCTCCTAGAGCTTGGTACAAATGCTTGACTAGCTTTCTTCTTGAAAAAGGCTTTGAGATTGGAAAGATAGACTCAACGATGTTCACGAAAAGGGTTAATGGTGAACTATTTGTGTGCCAAATATATGTTGATGATATTATCTTTGGTTCAACTAACCCTCATTTTAGCAAGAAGTTTGGACAGCTCATGTCGGAGAAGTATGAGATGTCCATGATGAGTGAACTCAAATTCTTCCTTGGGTTGCAAATCAAGCAATCTAAGGAGGGTACCTTTGTCTCACAAACAAAGTACACCAAGGATCTCTTCAAGAAGTTCAACATGCAAGAAAGCAAAGGTATGAGAACCCCCATGCCTACAAGTGGACATAATGACTTGACAAAAGATGGAGAACCCGTTGATCAAAGGGTTTACCGATCAATGATTGGTTCTCTACTATATCTTTGTGCTTCTCGTCCTGACATAATGTTGAGTGTTTGCATGTGTGCTCGATATCAAGCAGCCCCTAAAGAATGTCATCTTATAGCTGTTAAAAGGATAATGAGATATTTGATACACACACCAAACTTTGGCATTTGGTATCCTAAGAGGGCCTCTTTCGACCTTGTTGGCTATTCCGACTCGGACTATGCCGGTGACAGGGTTGATAGAAAGTCAACTTCGGGTACGTGTCAATTCCTTGGTCGATCCCTTGTATCTTGGTCCTCCAAGAAACAAAATTCGGTATCATTATCCACTGCCGAAGCGGAATATATTGCTGCTGGTTCGTGTTGTGCTCAATTGCTATGGATGACACAAACGCTTAAGGATTATGGGATACATGTGAGACATGTTCCCTTGCTTTGTGACAATGAGAGTGCAATTAAAATTGGACACAATCCCGTGCAACACTCTCGAACGAAGCATATTGAAGTTCGTCACCATTTCATTCGTGATCATATTGCCAAGGGTGACATCAATCTTAAGCATGTTCGTACTGACAAACAACTCGCTGATATCTTTACAAAACCTCTTGATGAGAAGGTGTTTTGTCGCTTAAGGAGTGAGTTGAACATCATTGATGCTTCAAACTTGGAGTGAAAACTCCATTGATGCATGCAAGGCATGAGCCCACTTGACTAATCCTTGATATTTCTCTTATGATGGTGATCATATGTCTTGGACACATTTACCTCCTTGTATTGCATCTAACTCCTTGCAGGTACTTGGATGATCTACATTCCACAAGATTACCACACACTCAAATCATGAGTAATCTTGTCATTGACCAAGTATCTAGCCCTTTGGGATGTTGAGCTCAAGGAACAAAATTCCACATATCCTTTTTGACATCATATACATCTAGTATTTCACTCTTGTCATCTTGGATATCCTTGAGTATTTCCTTGCTTGCCTAACCCATGTAGGAAGATGAACTACACAAGTGGAAATGGCGCTCCAACTTCACATTCAATGAGCACCTACATCAAGTTTACCTACATGAGTAAAGCAACAACAAGCCCAAGGTATGTTCTTCACATCTTTAAGAAGCTTTGCTCAAAGTCATGAGTACAAGCAGCTTCATAAGATGTGATCACATCGAATGCTTAATCGAAAAATGGCAACCCCATTTTGAGCTTAAATGATGAGTATGACCTATGATCAAATGTCCTCATTTGACTCCTAAGTCAATATACTCAAACATAGGTGACCTTGTCGCCGACCTTTATCTAGATGAAGTACATATGTTTTGGAGTCTTTCTATTTTCTCTTATGTTCTCTCATTGAGTTTTCTTTTTAAAAAAAACTTCATCTAGGAATCTTTTTTTATTCTTCTGTCTTTGTTAATATCCTTCTGGCTCTGATCAATTCCTCGAAAATCTTTCACAAATTCATTGCAAATCCTTTGAAACATTCCTCGCAAAGTGAGCTGAATTATTTCTGTATTTCCTTGGAATTAAACTCGGCGTCACCGATTTAAATATTTCGGTCTAACCGAAAAGGATCTACCCTAAGTCCCTGACTTTCGGACCCACCGATCCATCTCAATTCGGTGTCACCGATTTATTTCTTCCAGGATATCATCTTCTGCAGCTGCACTCAATGATTCTCTATGCATGTTCCTATTTGCCCTGTTGTGATTCTTAAGGATCCCACTTCTTTCTTTCCATCTTCCCTGACCTTCCTAGTTTGCTGTCCTTTTCGGCACTTGATGTCAAAGGGGGAGAAGACTTAGGGGGAGAAGAGAAGATTTAGGGGGAGAAGAAGAGCAATCTTACCTTAAGGGGGAGAGAATCACATCAAAGCTTTCCCGTGTTTTACATTGGACATTACAATTGGCATCATTCTTTTGATTTTTCTCTTTCCATCAAACCCCTTGATCTGAGAGAACTCAAAGGGAGAGGAATCTTCACAATTGATATCTTATGGAAAGCAAAATCTCTCAGAGTTCATTGAAAATCTTTCAGTTTCGGAGACATGTTTGCTGATTCAAGTTTGTGCTCAATATGAGACACTCTTTATACATGTCATCCCTGGCTTGGTACTCTTGATGTTCTTGCAGTTGGTTGAAGAAATACTCTTGTGTTATCTAACCTTGTTTTCCCAAGTTTATCTCTTCAGGTACAATGCCAAGGAACCTCAAGGTAAGTATATGCACTTTGCAGAATGTGCATGATGGTGACTTGCTTGTGAATATTTGTTTGCAAGAAATCACCATGCACATATGCATTATCACTCACCTCTTTTCATCTGCTCTGATGCATATAGCCTAGCTGCATGTAGCACATCTTGCTTATCTCTCTTGTGTGCTTGTGGTAGTCCAAAACCATAATTTATGAAAATCTTGCACACTTGTAGGGGGAGCCTGTGTACTACATGTTTGTCAAAGCTTTCGTGATAATTCTGTCTTTCTTTCAATAAGCTTTGATGTCTTGTTTAGTGTGTTGCCATCAATTACCAAAAAGGGGGAGATTGAAAGCACATTTGCTCTCCGGGTGGTTTTGGTAATTAATGACAACATACTTTGTGGTTGGACTAATGCTTTTATCAAGTATGTTTCAGGAAATTCAATCACATTGGCATGGAAAAAGGACTAAAGAAGTGGACCCCTCAAAATGCTAAGGCAAGCATTGGCAAAAGCTCAAGACTCCATTTTTGGTTTAGTGATCCAAGATCACATTGAGTCCATAGGAAAAGCCAATACTATTAAAAGGGGATGAGGTTATGATGATGATCTGGTTGCTCAAGTGCTTAGTGATACATCTCCTAAACTATCAGCAACTTTCACTGCGATATACACTCATAAGTAATCTCGGTCCCACCGATATTCCAAACTCAGTCACACCGAGATGAACCACCTCGGCCATAAGCCAAACCCTAGTAAACTCGGATATTCCGATTCTGAACACGGTCTCACCGAAACATGAGTTGCCAAGGTTCTGTAACCTTCTGTCATCAAATCGGTGTCACCGAGATGATGAAGTCGGTCCCACCGAAACTGGCGTGCTCTTGTCATTTGCACGAATCGGACTAACCGAGATTGTATATTCGGTCCCACCGAAAACCCCAACGTTCACATTATTTGAACTTTCGGTCTCACCGAGTTGTCCACTTCGGTCCCACCGAGTTTGCTCAAATGTGTGTAACGGTTGGATTTTGTGTGGAGGCTATTTATACCCCTCCACCCCCTCTTCATTCGTGGAGAGAGCCATCAGAAAGAACTACCACTCCTACCTTACATTTCTGAGAAGAGAACTACCTACCCTTGTGTTGAGATCAAGTTGCTCCACTCCCACCATATGAAGCTTGATCTCTAGCCTTCCCAAGTTGCTTTCCACTCAATCCTTTCTTCCACCACAGCCAAATCAGTGAGGAGAGTTGAGTGTTGGGGAGATTATCATTTGAAGCACAAGAGCAAGGAGTTCATCATCATCTACAACATCTATTACCTTTTGGAGGGTGGTGCCTCCTAGATTGGT
>LR738711.1:831177025-831486202 GCA_902687465.1 Secale cereale | reverse complement strand
GGGGGTACAGAGTACATGTGATCTAGCACAAGATCATGTGTAATATTCTAATGATCTATCGACCAACCTACCGTTGGTTCATATAATGTACCAGAGGCCTATGATAATAGGAGGCCTAATCGGCTATGTCGATGCACAAGAGTCCTCCACAGATTATGAGTGCTTGTCTTGTCCTTGTACATCAGGGCTCCTCGTAGACCATCATGGGATGCTCCAAGTGCCCCGTTAATGAACCACCACGGGGGTCCTCGGCCAGGCCCTCCTGGCCGGGAGACGACATGGTGAGTACCCTCAATTCCAGGACACCGTCACCATCACTATCGTAGCTAAATCTAGCAGATCCCTTCGTAGGGTATCCTTAGCTAGGCGGCTTGGCACGGTGGGAACATAGACAAGCATTTTACCCTACGTCCCTCTCTTTGTTTTATTGCGTTGGAGTGTGTTTCAAGTACGAAGTACCAAGGGATTGTAATCCAACTATTTACGAGCCAGGACCCCGGTTTGTATAGCATACCGGGGCCCCTAGGGCACATGAATCCTAGTCGGCTATGTACAAGAATGTAGAGTCCTCCACGATCCCAACTTCTTATCTTGTTTGCCAAGTTTCGTGGACCTTCTTGTCCATCATGGGTTGCCCAAGATGTCCTGGGACGGAACTGACAAAAGCTCCTTGACTCGGCCTATCATCCCAGGAATCGACGTGGTGAAAGGCCCATTAGTCAAGACACCGGCATTGGACAAAAGAATGCTAAGTTATTTTGGGCTCTCATTTATACTGAATATCCAACAATAACAAACCAACATGATATACAAAGCACACATACGAATTTTGTCGAAGGCGATGACTATATTTGAAAGAGAAAAACATTATTTTGTGTTCCGGGTTAAAAAGTGACCACCTCTAATAAATTATTTCCGTTGACTTCAGGGCAAAAGAAAACAAATTTATGACGACAATATGGCATGAATAGCATTTATATATAGCGTGTCATGATACAATGCATTCCCTGACAAATATTTTTATACGAGTACACTACTTGACCATGTTTGATTCAAAAAATGTTTCATTGTATATAGGGTGCGCTGACACCCAAGGGCACTGGTGTGTTTCCCCTCGTATGTTTACTCTATAATGTGTGTTGTAGACTAAATTTACCGACAGCTACCGACAACTATATTAAGAGTAAAAACGGCGTCAAATTCAAAACTAAAAAAATCTCGTATATTAGCCTGCTCTATTTTGTGTGTTGTAAACAAAATTTATCGAAAACGGCATCCATATTGTGAGTAAAAAAATGCATTGAGTTCTCATAAAAGTATTATTTTGTGTTGGATGATAAAAAGTGGAGAAACCTCTAATAAAATGTTTTTTTTGAAACATCGAAGTATTCTGATCATGGGTAATGAATAATGCTTAATGTGATATCATGTTTGCATTTTTTGGTTGTAGTGTAACCCCTCGGTATGTTATCCAGCTCTATTTAGTGTTATGCAAACAAAGTTTACAGACAAAGACAGTTGTATTAAGAATTCCATGCAAAATAAAATATTAAGAGTAAAAAGGTGTTGAGATCAAAACTAAAATAAAATATACAAAGCATTTTTCTTTTTTGGGGCTATGGATCCTCTTTTTTGTGTCCATTTATTTTTTAAGGCTATATGCCTTTTTTCCTCACTTTTTTTCATCTCAAGTTTGCAGCCGAATGCACCCATGGAGGCAAAGCAAAGGCAGACAACCCGGTTGATCAGGGAGCCCCTATGTCTTGCTTATCGCGAGACAGAGGTCCTCACACCGGGGGAGCTCCAAACGGCCTAGCCCAGACGCCCAAGAGGCTACGGCCTCGTTTCCTTCTTTCTTGATTTGTTTTTCTTTCTTTTTTACTTCGGCTTATACTTCCAAATATTCTGAATAAATATATAACAAAAAAAATTACATAACATAATTTCAAAACAAGCTAATCAAGCATTTGAAAAATGTTGAATGTGTATAGAGAAAAAAATCACATGTGTATAAAAAAATTGACCGTATAGTCAAAAAATGCTAATCAAGCACTTCAAATAAACTGTTAAACAAGTATTTTTTAAAATTTTAATCGTGCACTAAAAAAATGGTAAATGTGTATAGAAAAAATGTTGTCCATGTATTAAAAAAATCTTGTATTTCATTCATAAATGTTAAACTTGCATTTGTAAAATGTTAATAAAGCTTTTGAAAATGTTAAATGTATATAGACAAAATGTTCACCATGTATTCCAGAAATGTTAATATTACATTTGAAAAAAATGTTAATCAAGCATTTGAAAAATGTTAACTGTGTATAGATTAAATGTTGACCATGTGTAGAAAGAATGTTAATATTGAACTTGAGAAAATATCAATCAAGCAGTTGAAAACTGTTAAATGTGTATAAATAAAAAATTGACCATCTATCAAAAAAGTTAATATTACATTTGTAAAAATGTTAATCAAGCATTTGAAATATATAAATATGTATAGGAAAAATGTTGATCATGTATTATAAAATGTTATTCTTCTATTCAAAAAATGCTAATTAAATGATTTTTCTAAATAATATAGAAAAAATGTTGACCTTGCATATGAAAAATGTTAATCAAGCAGTAGAAAAATGTTTAGAAAGTGTCTAAAATTACTGATCATATATTTCAAAATGTAAAATGTATTAAAAAAAGTTAAACATGTATTAGAAAATTGCTCTTGGCATATACGAAAAATGTGGAATGAGGACTAAAAGAAAGAAAGAAAAATGAGAAAACAATGAAAATTTAAAAAGGAACCAAATAAAAAAAGGAAAATAAAACAAAATAAAAAATGTAAAAAGTAATAGAAAAATGTGAAAATTAATGTCGAAACAAAGAAAAACAAATAAACTGAAAACAAAGAAAGGAAAAATGTTCACCGTGTGTTGAAAAAATGTTATTTGTATTTAAAAATATTCAAAATTTATTAAAAATATGCAGGAAAAAGAGTAGTCATGAGAACAATATTTCCAACGTGTTAAGAAACAAAAGGAACACAATGACATCAAAAACAAAATCACAAAACACCAAAAAATGCACAAAAATGAAACCGAGAAAACCAAGATAGAGAGAAGAAAACAAAAGGAAAACTATAAAAACCAAGAGAAAAACAAAGAACGAACGTAGAAAAGCACAAAAATCAATGAAAAAAAGAAAGAAACAAGTAAAAACAAAGATGAACGAAAAACTATGAGAATCGATATAGGAGCAAAGAAAACAAATGAAAAAAGCAAAGAAAACAGAGAAAAAGATCAGAAGTAAAGAAAAAAAAACAGAGATTGACAAAAACATAAGAGAAAAAAAGGGGAATTGAACCACCGGGGTGATCGCTCCCGACTCCGGAGCGAGTGTCGCATGCCAGCTACTGGTTTGTGAAACTTCTAGAAGGTTCCTGACCGGCAACTGGTTTATTATTATTATTATTATTATTATTATTATTATTATTATTATTATTATTATTATTATTATTATTATTATTATTATTATTATTATTATTATTATTATTGTTATTATTATTATTATTATTATTTGGCATTTTTTTAATTTATTTTTGTTTGTTTATTCCGTTTTTTTTTCTCAGTTTGAGTTTTCTTTGTATGTTTTATATTTTTATTTTCTATTATTTAAGAAAATCCGCAAATTTCAAAAAAGCTATTCATGTCTCTAAAACATTGTTATTTTTTGTAAAAACTGTTCCAAAATTCCCAAATTTTGTTCACGTTTTTAAAATTGTTTGTATTTTCCCAAACCTGTTCAGGTTTGGAAAAATGTTCTGATTTCAAAATTTGTTCCAATGTCAAAAACAAAATTGGAATTTCAGAATTGTTTCAGGTTTTCAAAAAATATTCAGAGATTTAAATTTTGTTCATGTTTTCACAAATTGTTCGCTATTTCCGAAAACGTTAGGCATTTCAATAAAAATATATTTTAGAAAATGTTCTCTGTTTAAAATTATTTGTCACCTTTTGACAATTTTTTCGAAATTTCATAAATATTCGAATTTTGAAAATTTGTTTGCAGTTTCTAAAATTTCAGAGTTCCAAATTTTGTTGCTGTTTAAAAAAAAATTGTTCATAACTTTTATTTTTTTTTCACATTTTTCAAAAAATTGAATTTCTAAATATGTTCCAGATTTTAAAAGTTTGTTTATCAGAGATTGAAAAGATGTTAGTGTATCAAACAAATGTTCGTGGACTTTCAAAAACAGTTTGTGGTTTTAAAAAAATTCCGTTTTAAGAAAATGTTCACAAATTAGAAAAGTGTTTGGGATTTCAAAATTTTCTCATATTTTTAAAATAATTGATTGAAAAATATTTAGAACTATTTTCGTTTACAGAAATATATTCGAAAATTAATTTTTTCCTAAAAAATCATGAAACATTTGAAAGCGTTGTATGAATATTGTTTTAAATATTTTTCTTCTTGAAACAGTCTTGCTCTCAATATATAATCAGCAGATGACAGCTCTACTGGCTAGCGTGAGACGTTCAGACTCAAAAATCTCGAGTTTGATTCCCGGCAGCTCCTTGTTTTTCTGTCATTTTTATGTCGCGCTCTCCTTTGTTTATTGTTAGTGGGCCGCCCAATAGGAGCTCCTTCAGCCTTGTGCGCGGAACCACGCGAGCACGGGCCCTCCTATGTTCCACAGAATGCGGCGGAATGGCAGGGTTCACACAGGCAGTCCTCCGCCTAGGCCGGCCTACCTATATGCCGCTTGCTGTTTGGAAAATGCTTGAAAGCAGCGTGCCGGCGCAACTTTCGGCCGAACGCGTTACTCTCACATGCACAGTGCGCATATGCACATGCACATGCACATGCACATGCACGCGCACCACACGGGCCTAGCGCCATGCTGGCTTTGCAGGCCCACATAAATTGCTCTTGCTCAAAGACTTGCGTACGTGATGGGCTATATGCGACTGCTTTTTTTCCCTTAATTACCGCTTGCCTTATCTTTTACCTTTTTTCTACCTTCAGCCCGTATAGAGTATTACTCCTGCTACAAAAGTGTTGCATCAGACTAAGTAGAACGCTGCAACCGATGAATCAAAACCTGGAACCGATGAATGCAAACAAAGAGGCGATGGAGATGGCGAGTGTTGCAACCATTGACAAAAAAACTTCAAGCCTAGATCGAAAAAGCTGCAACCATTAAGAAAAAAAACTTGAACCTTAGATGAAAAAAGTTTCAATTGAAAGATATACAATGTTTCAACTGCGCACTGCAAGATGAAAAAAGTTTCAACCATTTACAGAACAAGCTTTAATCGTAGATGAAAAAAGCTTTGGTCGGTGGAAAGCTTCAACCTACGAAAAAAGCTTCAACCGGCATGAAAAAGCTTTAACCGGTGTGTGAAGAAGCTTCAACTGACGCACCAATGGTGCGAGCGGCTGTGTTGAGAGTTGCGGCCGGCGACACGACGGTGCAACGACGGCTGCTGCTAGGGGCGACCCTGCTGCAACGAGCCCGCGGGAGCTTCGACCAGCGACCACATGTTGCGATGGTGATGTGTTTTTGCTGGAAGCAGCATTTATTTTTGCTGGAACTATGTTCTTCCATAGCTACGACGGTCACGGCAGCGACTTTTTTTGCGGCAACTTCATTGTTTTTTGCTACTACAGGTGATGTTTTTTGCTACATCCCAATATGGCGGAGCACGACCCCTGCAACGACGGTGCTTTTTTTGCTGCAACAGTCGTCGGATTTTGCTAGCACTGGCGTAGGATTTTGCTACATCCATCATGGCGGAGCTGCAACCCCACGAGGGCGGTGACCTTTTTGCTGAAACAGTAGTCGGATTTTGCTACCACCGGGGGAGGATTTAGCTACATCCATACAAAGTATCGTTTTACTGGTGGCGTCCGCAATCCCATGCAGCGAGCGGCGATGGCGATGGTGCATCATGGTGTTGCATCAATGCAGCATCAACGACGGGAGTTGCAACCTATCTCGCCGGAGTTGCAACTGCTTGGGGCGGAGTTGCCATCGAAATCGATGAGTGGGGAAGTTTCTTTGCCGAGTTCGACGAGCAGCGGAGGGCTGCGGGGCGTCGGAGCACGAGCACCCGGCGGCCACCGGCCATTTTGCCCTCGCGGAGCTGCACACGGGAGGCGATGGCGCGTGGGGCAAAGGTGCTTTTTTAGATTTGATGGGAGGTAGAAGATGAGACAAGGAGGGGCGAGAGAGCCAGATCGGACGACCGATTGAGGTCAGATCGAACGACTGTGGCTGGACCGGCCCAAAATTAGCGCCGGCGCCTAGCATTGGTCTTGTTGTTTCCTGTCGCGCGACAAAAGGAACACCCGAGAGTGGCAGGATTCAATCCAGAGGCCTCGCACAACGCAGGCTCCTAACCACGAGCGGTTAGCCAATAGACCAGACATCAGCTACTGGAAATAAAGGCGCAAAACACTATAAGAACACACAGCAGGCATTGAGATATGGAAAACATTTTTTAGAAGATTGCCAACAGTTTTGAAATGCCGTAATTTTTTCGATATTTAAAACTATTTTTTGAAAAGTGAAGCAATTTTTTAATTCTGATTTAAAGAAAAACAGTTATGAAAAATGCGAACATTTTTTGAAATTCCCGAATATTTCCTGAGATCATGAACAGATTATAAATTTTGGAACAAAAAGATGAAAACAAGTACATTTTATAAATTTAGAACAAATAGTTATAACATGAATAGTTTTTTCAAAAAATCGAACGAAATACGCATTGGTACGCTTTTTTGGACATGTGGACAGAATTAAAAACATGGGAACCTTTTTTGAAATTGCGAATAAAATGTTGAAACCGCGTACATTATGTAAGCATGTATATTTTTATGAAAAATTATGAACAAATTTTCAAAATGAGAACATTTTTTGAAATTCCTGAATATATTTTTTTGAACATGAGCATTTTTTTGAAATTCTGAACATATATTGGAAACGAGAACATTTTTTGAAATTCCTAAACTTCTTAAAAGATGAAAAAATTTTAAACTGTGAACAATTTTTTTAAATGAGAATATATTTTAAACATATTCGAAATTTATGAAAGAATTTCAAAAAGAAAAACATTTTTCAAAATTCTAAACAATATTCGAAATTTTTGAAGAAAGTAAACAGGCAAAGAAAAATAAATACGGAAACAAAAATAAAACTTGGAAAAAGAAAATGAATATGCAAGAAAATAATAATAATAATAATAACGTAAAGAAAAATGTTAGGAGCTTGTTCTATCTCGATCTCGATTACTCGTAAACAGGAGGTATGTTCTCTCCACTTTCAAATACAACTTGATACAAAAGAAAGTAAACTGAATGACAACCGTTGTACCGGTTCTAGTCCAAGCCAGGATACTTTTCTCCTCGCGCTTCTCTCTTCAAGTAGCGTTTATCCAAGTGGGTTCCACGTACTTGCGGTTAGGCTGAGCCAGTCGACGTGGCTAGCTAGTGACGCACCCTTCTCCCTGATTCGTTGATGATGCTAAGTCAGCCAACAGTAGCGCTCGATAGTCGCTTGTTCTCGTGTTGCTCTTTTGTGCTGCCATGGCAAAGTTATTGGGTTGGGCTGCCATGGCGGCTTTTTTGTCGTCGGTTCTTGGGACGCTAACATCCCCTCTTCTTGAGCTGCGGCCTGTCCCCAAGCTGCCACATCTGGGAAATGCTCCTTTAAAGCAATGCCATCTTCCCAAGTTGCGTCGAGGATGGCGGGGTCAGACCAACGAACAAGAACTTGCTCACAGCGCCCAGTGGGTGTTTGGCGCCATCGGCGGGTGATGATTTCCACCGGTGTGAGAACATCGTCAGAGGGTCGCGACAACTCTAAAGATGTTGTCGCCTGGGCAGAGAGCAAGAAAAAGTTCTGAAACATGAAAATCGGGGGTGTACCTTTGATCCTTCTGGTAGATCCACCTTGCAAATGACTTGGTTGATCATTTGGGAAACTCGAAAGGGCCCAAAGTATTTGAATGTCAGTTTGTGATATGCTCTACGTTCTACTGATGTTTGCACATAAGGTTGCAGTTTGATGGAACCAAAATCGCCCGGTTTGAAAGCTCTGTAGTTGCGTTTCCTGTCAGCCTATGTTTTCATGATGTTGCGGGCTCGACTGAGGTCTTATTTCAGAATATGTTGCATCAGTTTGCATTCCTCGAGACAATCATTGAGATCAAGAACTTTACAGGTAGATGGAGCTTCAATCCCCCAATGACGTGGTCTGTTACCATACAAAGCAGCAAAAGGAGAGGTGTTCAAACCAGAGTGAAACCTTAAGTTGTACCAAAATTCAGCGAGGGAGAGGTATTGACTTCATTTGTTCGAGCAAGCATGGGTGAAACAGTGGAAGTACACTTCTAAGCACTAATTGACGCACTCTGTTTGTTCGTCAATCTAAGGATGTACGGGTTACTCATGTTCAACTCAGCCCCGATGATCCTGAATAGCTCCTTCCAAAATTTACTAGTGAACACTGGGTCACGGGCTGAGATTATAGCTACCGGGAGACCATGGAGTTTATAGATGTTGTCAAGATATGAGTGAGCTACCTTGGCTGCTATAAGTGGATGGTTGAGAGGAAGAAAGTGAGCATATCTAGTATACTTGTCAACAACCACCAGAATGCAATTGTATTTGTGTGACTGTGGTAGACCATCAATGAAGTCCAGAGTCACTACTTGCCAAGCTCCTACAGGTAGTGGCAATGGTTCCAACAGTCCTGGGTAACTGACTCGTTCAGGCTTAGCCTGTTGGCAGATAGTACAAGTTTGCACATATCATCGAATCTTCTCTTTCATCTTAGGCCAAGCAAAGAGATGTCGCAATCTTCTGTAAGTGACTGGGAACCTCGAGTGTCCCCCCACTGAGCTGTCATGGAAGGATCGTAAGATTTTTCGATGTATTTCTGGTGCACCACCGAGCCACAGTCTACCTTGAAAGTACAACAGGCCCTAAACAATACTGAATCTTTGTTTGCGGTCGAGTGGTAGCTATTTTTGCTAGGATGTTCTACACTTGAGTATTGTTTGTGTAACTGGCCATGACTTCATCCAGCGAAGCAGGTTTGCAGTCAGTTGTGTGTCGGGATGTTGACGACAAGATAAAGCATCAGCATCATTATTTGTTGTTCTTGGACAATAACAAATTTTGTATTGCAACCCCAGTAGCTTGGTGAATGCCTTTTGCTGCCATGGAGTCGACAATCTCTGGTCATCTAAATGTACCAAACTCCTCTGATCCATTTTGATGATGAACTCCCCGGTTTGCAGATAAGAGGGCCATTGCTCAACCGCCATGAGAATAGCGATGCATTATTTCTCGTATGTAGATAGGCCACGATTCTTGGGACCCAAAGGTTTGCTCATGTACGCAATCGTGTGGCCACCTTGATATAACACTCCCCCTACCCCATATTCACAAGCATCAGTCTCGATCATGAAATGTTTTGTGAAGTCTAGTAATTGAAGAACATGAGTTGTTGTCAAACTGTTCTGTAGCAGATGAAAGGTAGTGTCGGCGTCTGATGTCCACATGAATGGCTGGTTTTTCTTAAGCAGATTGAAAAGATGGTGTGGAATGATAACAAAGTGTTTGATGAATTTCATGTAGTATCCTGCCAAATCAAGAATACTACGGCCCTTTTTGGTTGATGTTGGTGAAGGCCACTACTGAATTGTGCGAATTTTCCCCCGGTCTGTGGCTACTCCCTCGTCACTGATCATATGTCCTAAATAGGCAACATGTCTCTGTCCAAATGAGCATTTGGACTTCTTAACTTTCCAATGATCTGAAGGAAATATGCCCTAGAGGCAATAATAAAGTTATTATTTATTTCCTTATATCATGATAAATGTTTATTATTCATGCTAAAATTGTATTAACCAGAAACTTAATACATGTGTGAATACATAGACAAAACAGAGTGTCCCTAGTATGCCTCTACTAGACTAGCTCATTAATCAAAGATGGTTATGTTTCCTAGCCATAGACATGAGTTGTCATTTGATCAACGGGATCACATCATTAGGAGAATGATCTTATGGACAAGACCCATCCGTTAGCTTAGCACTATGATCGTTTAAGTTTTACTGCTATTGCTTTCTTCATGACTTACACATGTTCCTATGACTATGAGATTATGCAACTCCCGAATACCGGAGGAACACTTTGTGTGCTACCAAACGTCACAACGTAACTGGGTGATTATAAAGGTACTCTACAGGTGTCTCCGAAGGTACTTGTTGGGTTGGCGTATTTCGAGATTAGGATTTGTCACTCCGATTGTCGGAGAGGTATCTCCGGGCCCACTCGGTAATGCACATCACTATAAGCCTTGCAAGCATTGCAGCTAATGAGTTAGTTGCGGGATGATGTATTACGGAACGAGTAAAGAGACTTGTTGGTAACGAGATTGAACTAGGTATTGAGATACCGACGATCGAATCTCGGGCATGTAACATACCGATGACAAAGGGAACAATGTATGTTGTTATGCGGTTTGACCGATAAAGATCTTCGTAGAATATGTGGGAGCCAATATGAGCATCCAGGTTCCGCTATTGGTTATTGACCGGAGACGTGTCTCGGTCATGTCTACATAGTTCTCGAACCCATAGGGTCCGCACGCTTAAGGTTTCGATGATAGTTTTATTATGAGTTTATGAGTTTTGATGTACCGAAGGAGTTCGGAGTCCCGGATGAGATCGGGGACATGACGAGAAGTCTCAAAATGGTCGAGACGTAAAAATCAATATATTGGACGACTATATTCGGACATCGGAAAGGTTCCGAGTGATTCGGGTATTTTCGGAGTACCGGGGAGTTACGGGAATAGAGGAGAGAGGCCAAAAGGAAGGAGGCGTGCACCCCCCTTCTGGTCCGAATTGGACAAGGGGTGCAGCCCCCTTTTCCTTCTCCCTCTCCCCCTCTTTCCTTCTCTCCTACTCCGGAAAGGAAAGGGGAATCCTACTAGGACTTGGGAGTCCTAGTAGGACTCCCCACACTTGGTGCGCCCCCTCTAGGGCCGGCCTCTCCCTCCCTCCTTTATATACGGGGGCAGGGGGGCACCTCTAGACACAACAATTGATCTCTTGATCTCTTAGCCGTGTGCGGTGCCCCCCTCCACCATAGTTCTCCTCGATAAATATTGTAGCGGTGCTTAGGCGAAGCCCTGCGACGGTAGAACATCAAGATCGTCACCACGCCGTCGTGCTGACGGAACTCTCCCTCGACACTCGGCTGGATCGGAGTTCGAGGGACGTCATCGAGCTGAACGTGTGCTAGAACTCGGAGGTGCCGTAGTTTCGGTGCTGGATCGGTCGGGCCGTGAAGACGTACGACTACATCAACCGCGTTGTTCTAATGCTTCCGCTTTCGGTCTACGAGGGTACATAGACTCACTCTCCCCTCTCGTTGCTATGCATCTGGTAGATAGATCTTGCGTGATCGTAGGAAAATTTTAAAATACTACGTTCTCCAACATGATCTGCACGCGGGAGCTGCAAAACTTGAGTGAGATGCTGGATGGGATTGCTGAAGGTTTTACTGAAGATCAAAATATCGTCAAAGAACACCACCACACATACTCTCACAACTGGTTTCAGAGTTGTTTGCATTGCTCCTAGGAAAGTTGCAGGGCCCGCAACCACTCCAAGTGGCATGACTCTGTATTCCCAGTGTCCTGAATGTGTTTGGAATGTTGTTTTGTACTCTTTGCCCTCGGTGTCGGTGTGAAATCCGACATATCTCGTAGTAGGGGTCCTAAGCTACGTGTCTTGGAGCAATGGTAACATGGACACATGATTTTACCCAGGTATGGGCTCTCTCAAAGAGGTAATACCCTACGTCCTATTTTTATTGTATTGATATGGGTGTAGTACATGATACATGTATCAACCATGAGATTATTCTAATGAATCTTAGATCATCTATTGACTGGCATGGCTTCAATTTATATAATATACCGGAGGCCTATGTTTTAGGAGAGTCCTCGTCTTGTGTGCCAAGTCTTGCGGAGTCTTCCTTGTATGTGTCATGGGATGCCCGAAGTGGCCCATGAGTAACCGCCATGGGGGTCCTCGGCTCAACCCACCTGGTCGGGAGACGATGTGGTGAGTACCCCCTAGTCCAGGACACAGTCAGTAGCCCCCTGAATCGGTCTTCAAGTTGGGGATGCTCCTCGGTTCTTCCAAACTGCCCCTCATCTTCGTCTGTCGGTCTTGAAAATTGGTTCAACAAATCTTCCCATCTTCGATCTTGAGGATCGCCGAGGTGATTTCGAAGAGTTTACACAACGGGCATCCAAGGAGCCCCTTTAAATTCTCGGCCTCTATCAATGCCTTGTTATTTTTAAGACACACCTCGGGTTTGAAGTTTTTCTCGTGTGGCGGTGTCCTCTAGCATCTGAGCTCCAACGCCGGAATGCATCCGAGGTATCTTTTTGCAGCCGAGCTCCAATGTCGGACTGCATCCAAGATACCTTTTTGCATGCGATCTCCAATGTTGGTCTACATCCAAGGTGTCATAGAGTAACTCGGTCTTGAAAAAGGTCAAAGAGTTCAGCCGAGCTTAATGCCGGAAATAACCTCTATGGAGCCAGCCCCTTGCATATGAGCTTCATGCCAGACTGCTTCCGAGGTGGTTGTTGGTGTCAAAACTGGCAGATCTCGGGTAGGGGGTCCCGAACTATGCGTCTGAGGATCGATGGTAACAGGAGACAAGGGACACGATGTTTACCCAGGTTCAGGCCCTCTCGATCGAGGTAATACCCTACTTCCTGCTTGATTGATCTTGATGAATATGATTACAAGAGTTGATTTACCTCAAGATCGTAATGGCTAAACCCTAGAAGTCTAGCCTATGAGATTGCTATATGTTGTCTCTACGGACTAAACCATCTGGTTTGTATATGCACTGGA
The DNA here is from genome assembly GCA_902687465.1 of Secale cereale. Lineage (NCBI taxonomy): Eukaryota > Viridiplantae > Streptophyta > Magnoliopsida > Poales > Poaceae > Secale > Secale cereale. Next base: position 831,473,258 of record LR738711.1, on the reverse strand, counting down.
GGAACCTAGGGTTGTACATGATCACCTTGCAGAGAAAGGAAAGTATTACACCCAGACTCTAAACTTGCTATTTTACACACGGGGAGTCCTATCCGGATACGGGAGATAGTCTGCATGGATAATCTTCATGGCCCATCAGTCCGGCCCATAGTAAACGATCCGGCCACCTGAGGACCCCTTAATCCAGGACTCCCTCAGTAGCCCCTGAACCAGTCTTCGATGACGACGAGTTCGGCTGACGCACTGTCTTCGGCATTGCAAGGCGGGTTCGTCCTCCCGAACATATTGAAGAAATATTCCCTACAAAAGGTACTGTGTCCGGCTATGCATGGTTAGTACAACCCTTAGCCTCGAAGGCAAGGTATCAAAAAATAGATACTGTGTCTTTACTGATAACCTTTCAGCGAAGCGTCACGTCTGTGCCTTTAACACATATCGAACCGTTTCCTTGGCCCTGGTTTCGCGTTTCGAGGTATATCCTCATTGGCACGTCTTATCACAACAGAGATCATGCCCGCTTACTACGGGATCCTTATCAACATGATGTGAGCATCTTAACCGCGCCTTACGCATGACCTCGTTGGGAACCGGCGAGGTTTATGGCTGGTGTGGGGGCGTTTAGCATTCACTGCTTATAAAAGGATCAAAGTTTTACCCTTTATCCCCATGCTCTCCTCAAGCCCTAGAATTCCAATCTCCTCAGCCTCCAGCATCCACATCTCTTCCGCCCTCAATCCTCAACTCCTCCACCACCGCCGTTGTATCCAGCAATGGCTGGTTCCCGCTCCAAGGGAAAGTGGGAGGCATCTTCGATCACAGAGAAGACCGTAAAGAGCCTCCTGAGCGCGGGCTATCTAGCCGATGATGTGGCGCATCGGGTCCCCGAAAAGGACCAAGTGATCCCCGTCCCTAAGGCGGGTTATAGGGTTGTATTCCTCTCGCACTTCATTCGGGGACTGGGATTTCCCCTTCACCCCTTTGTACGGGGCCTTCTATTCTTCTACGGGCTAGATTTCCACGATCTATCCCCGAATTCAATCCTTCACATATCCGCTTTTATAGTGGTGTGTGAAGCATTCCTCAGAATCCCCCCACACTTCGGCCTATGGCTCAAAACCTTCAATCTGAAGCCAAAGGTGGTCGACGGGCAGCATGCTGAGTGCGGAGGTGCTATGATAAGCAAACTGCCCAATGCTACCTGAAGGAAATATGCCCTAGAGGCAATAATAAAGTTGTTATTTGTATTTCTTATATCATGATAAATCTTTATTATTCATGCTAGAATTGTATTAACCGGAAACTTAGTACATGTGTGGATACATAGACAAAATAGAGTGTCCCTAGTATGCCTCTACTAGACTAGCTCATTGATCAAAGATGGTTATGTTTCCTAGCCATAGACATGAGTTGTCATTTGATCAACGGGATCACATCATTAGGATAATGATGTGATGGACAAGACCCATCCATTAGCTTAGCAACTGGATCATTTTAGTTTTACTGCTATTGCTTTCTTCATGACTTGTACATGTTCCTATGACTATGAGATTATGCAACTCCCGAATACCGGAGGAACACCTTGTGTGCTATTAAACGTCACAACATAACTGGGTGATTATAAAGATTCTCTATAGGTGTCTCCGAAAGTGTTTGTGGTGTTGGCATAGATCGAGAATAGGATTTGTCACTTCGAGTGTCGGAGAGGTATCTCTAGGCCCTCTCGGTAATACACATCACAATAAGCCTTGCAAGCAAATGACTAATGAGTTATTCACGAAATGATGTATTACGAAACGAGTAAAGAGACTTGCCGGCAACGAGATTCAACTAGGCATGACGATACCGACGATCGAATCTCGGGCAAGTAACATACCGATGACAAAGGAAACAACGTATGTTGTTGTGCGGTTTGACCAATAAAGATTATCGTAGAATATGTAGGAACCATTATGAGCATCTAGGTTCCGCTATTGGTTATTGACCGGAGATGAGTCTCGGTCATGTCTACATAGTTCTCGAACCCGTAGGGTCCGCACGCTTAATGTTTGATGACGATCGGCATTATGTGTTTATGTGTTTTGATGTATCGAAGGTAGTTTGGAGTCTCGGATGTGACCACAGACATGACGACAAGTCTCGAAATGGTCGAGACATAAAGATTGATATATTGGACGGCTATATTCGAACACCAAAAGTGTTTCGGGTGATTTCGGAGAAAACTGGAGTGCCGGAGGGTTACCGGAACCCCCCGGGAGAACTAATGGGCCACATGGGCCTTAGTGGAGAGAGAGAGAGAGCTGGCCAGGGCAGGCCGTGCGCCCCCTCCCCCTCTAGTCCGAATTGGACTAGGGAAGGGGTGCGGCGCCCCCTTCTCCTTCTCCCTCTCCTCCTTCCTTTCCCCCTCCTAGTAGGAGTAGGAAAGGGGTGTCCTACTCCTACTAGGAGGAGGACTCCTCCTCTCTCCCGCGCGCCCTAGGGTCGGCTGGCCCCCCCTTGCTCCTTTATATACGAGGGCAGGGGGCATCCTAGAACACAAAGTTGAACATCAGTTTTAGCCGTGTGCGGTGCCCCCTCCACAGATACACACTTCAGTCATATCATTGAAGTGCTTAGGCCAAGCCCTGCATCGGTAGCTTCATCATCATCGTCACCACACCGTCGTGCTGACGAAACTCTCCCGTGATGCTCAACTGGATCAAGAGCTCATGGGATGTCATCAAGCTGAACTTGTGCTGGACGCGGAGGTGCCGTACGTTCGGTGCTTGGATCAGTTGGATTGCGAAGACGTTCGACTACATCAACCGCGTCACTATACGCTTCCGCTTTCGGTCTACGAGGGTACATAGACGCACTCTCCCAATCGTTGATATGCTTCTCGTAGATAGATCTTGCATGTTCGTAGGATTTTTTTAGGAATACTACGTTCCCCAACAGTGGCATCATGAGCCAGCTCTATGCGTAGATGATATGCATGAGTAGAACACAATGAGTTGTGGGCGATAATAGTCATACTGCTTACCGGCATGTCATACTTTGATTCGGCGATATGGTGAGATGAAGCGGCCCGGACCGACATTACGTGTACACATACGCGAGACTGGTTTCACCGTTACGAGCACTCGTTGCTTAAAGGTGACCGGTGGGTGCCTATCTCTCTCACTTTAGTTGAATCGAGTGTGGCTACGCCCGGTCCTTGTGAAGGTTAAAACAGCACACCTGACGAAAAATCGTTGTGGTTTTTGTATGCGTAGGTAAGAACGGTTCTTGCTAAGCCCGTAGCAGCCACGTAAAACTTGCAACCACAAAGTAGAGGACGTCTAACTTGTTTTTACAGGGCATGTTGTGATGTGATATGGTCAAGACATGATGCTAAGTTTTATTGTATGAGATGATCATGTTTTGTAACAGAGTTATCGGCAACTGGCAGGAGCCATATGGTTGTCGCTTTATTGTATGCAATGCAATCGCCCTGTAATTGTTTTTACTTTATCACTCAGCGGTAGCGATAGTCATAGAAGCAATAGTTGGCGAGACGACAACGATGCTACGATGGAGATCAAGGTGTCGCGCCGGTGACGACGGTGATCATGACGGTGCTTTGGAGATGGAGATCAAAGGCACAAGATGATGATGGGCATATCATATCACTTATATTGATTGCATGTGATGTTTATCCTTTATGCATCTTATTTTGCTTAGTTTGGCGGTAGCATTATAAGATGATCTCTCACTAAATTTCAAGGTACAAGTGTTCTCCCTAAGTATGCACCGTTGAGAAAGTTCGTTGTGCTGAGACACCACGTGATGATCGGGTGTGATAATCTCTACGTTCAAATACAACGGGTGTAAGACAGTTTTGCACATGCAGAATACTCGGGTTAAACTTGATGAGCCTAGCATGTATAGACATGGCCTCGGAACACTGGAGACCGAAAGGTCAAGCGTGAATCATATAGTAGATATGATCAACATAAGATGTTCACCATTGAAAGTACTCCATCTCACGTGATGATCGGACATGGTTTAGTTGATTTGGATCACATGATCATTTAGATGACTAGAGGGATGTCTATCTAAGTGGGAGTTCTTTAATAATATGATTAACTGAACTTTAATTTATGATGAACTTAGTCCTGATAGTTTTTTTGTATATCTATGTTGTTGTAGATCAATGCCCCGTGCTACCGTTCCCTTGAATTTTAATGCATTCCTAGAGAAAGCTAAGTTGAAAGATGATGGTAGCAACTACATAGACTGGGTCCGTAACTTGAGGATTATCCTCATTGCTGCACAAAAGAATTATGTCCTGGAAGCACTGCTAGGTGACAGGCCTGCTGCACGAGCAACTCCGGACGTCATGAACGTCTGGCAAGCTCGTTCTGATGACTACTCGATAGTTTAGTGTGCCATGCTTTACGGCTTAGAATTGGGACTTCAACGACGTTTTGAACGTCATGGAGCATATGAGATATTCCAAGAGTTGAAGTTAATATTTCAAGCAAATGACCGAATTGAGAGATATAAAGTCTCCAATAAGTTCTATAGTTACAAGATGGAGGAGAACAGTTCTATCAGTGAACACTTGCTTAGAATGTCTGGGTACTACAATCATATGACTCAACTTGGTTGCAAAGTTGATGAAGATAGTGTTATTGATAGAGTTCTTCAATCACCGCCACCAAGCTATAAAGGCTTCATGATGAACTATAACATGCAAGGGACGCAAAAGACAATTCTCGAGCTCTTCGCTATACTCAAAGCTGCGGAGGTAGAAATCAAAAAGGAGCATCAAGTGTTGATGGTTAACCAGACCACTAGTTTCAAGAAAAAGGGCAAGGGAAAGAAGGGGAACTTCAAGATGAATAGCAAGACAGTTGCTACTCCCGTGAAGAAACCCAAGTCTGGAGCCAAGCCTAAAACTGAGTGCTTCTACCGCAAAGGGACTGGACACTAGAAGCGGAACTGCCCCAAGTATTTGGCGGATAAGAAGGATGGCAACGTGAACAAAGGTATATTTGATATACATGTTATTGGTGTGTACCTTAATAATGCTCGTAGTAGCACCTGGGTATTTGATACTAGTTTGGTTGCTAATATTTGTAACTCGAAACAGGGGCTACGGATTAAAGGAAGATTATCTAAGGACGAGGTTACGATGCGCGTGGGAAATGGTTCCAAAGTTGATGTGATCGCCGTCGGCACTCTACCTCTACATCTACCATCGGGATTAGTTTTAGACCTGAATAATTGTTATTTGGTGCCAGCGTTGAGCATGCACATTATATCTGGATCTTGTTTGTTGCGAGACGGTTATTCATTTAAATCAGAGAATAATGGTTGTTCTATTTATATGAGTAATATCTTTTATGGTCATGTACCCTTGAAGAGTGGTTTATTCTTATTAAATCTCGATCGTAGTGATACACATATTCATAATATTGAAGCCAAAAGATGCAAGGTTGATAATGATAGTGCAACTTATTTGTGGCACTGCCATTTAGGTCATATTGGTGTAAAGCGCATGAAGAAACTCCATGCTGATGGACTTTTGGAATCACTTGATTATGAATCACTTGGTGCTTGCAAACCATGCCTCATGGGCAAGATGACTAAAACTCTGTTCTCCGGAACAATGGAGCGAGCAACATATTTTTTGGAAATGATACATACTGATGTATGTGGACCGATGAGTGTTGAGGCTCGCGACGGGTATCATTATTTTCTGACCTTCACTGATGATTTGAGCATATATGGGTATATCTACTTGATGAAGCACAAGTCTGAAACATTTGAAAAGTTCAAAGAATTTCAGAGTGAAGTAGAGAATCATCATAACAAGAAAATAAAGTTTCTACGATCTGATCGTGGAGGCGAATATTTGAGTTACGAGTTTGGTCTTCATTGAAAACAATGTGGAATAGTTTCACAACTCACGCCACCCGGAACAACACAACGTAATGGTGTGTCCGAACGTCGTTACCGTACTTTATTAGATATGGTGCGATCTATGATGTCTCTTACCAATTTACCACTATTGTTTTGGGGTTATGCTTTAGAGACATCTACATTCACGTTAAATAGGGCACCATCTAAATTCGTTGAGATGACTCCTTATGAACTGTGGTTTGGCAAGAAACCAAAGTTGTCGTTTCTTAAAGTTTGGGGCTGTGATGCTTATGTGAAAAAGCTTCAACCTGATAAGCTCGAATCCAAGTTGGAGAAATGTGTCTTCATAGGATACCCAAAGGAAACTGTTGGGTACACCTTCTATCACAGATCCGAAGGCAAGATAATCGTTGCTAAGAATGGATCCTTTCTAGAGAAGGAGTTTCTCTCGAAAGAAGTGAGTGGGAGGAAAGTAGAACTTGATGAGGTAATTGTACCTTCCCCCGAATTGGAAAGTAGTACAACATAGAAACTAGTTCCAGTGATTCCTACACCAATCAGCAAGGAAGCTAATGATGATGATCATGAAACTTCCAATCAAGTTACTACTGAACCTCGTAGGTCAACCAGAATACGTTCCGCGCGAGAGTGGTACGGTAACCTTGTTCTGGAAGTCATGTTACTAGACCATGATGAACCTACGAACTGTGAGGAAGCAATGATGAGCCCAGATTCTGCAAAATGGCTTGAGGCCATGAAATTTGAGATGGGATCCATGTATGAGAACAAAGTGTGGACTTTGGTTGACTTGCTCGATGATCGGCAAGCCATTGAAAATGAATGGATCTTCAAGAGGAAGTCATACGCTGATGGTAATGTTACTGTCTACAAAGCTCGACTTTTTGTGAAAGGTTTTCGACAAGTTCAAGGAGTTGACTGATACATCCATTTTGCATCATGCTTATATGTTGATATTTATTGCATTATGGGCTGTTATTACTTGTTATGTCACAATACTTATGCCTTTTCTCTCTTATTTTATAAGGTTTACATGAAGAGGGAGAATGCCGGCAACTGGAATTCTGGGCTGGAAAAGGAGCAAACTCTGAAAACCTATTCTGCACAACTCCAAAAGCCCTGAAACTCAACATAACACAATTTCAGAAAATATAAAAAATATCTGGCGAAAGAAGTCCACGAGGGGGGCCACCGGCTGCCCACGAGGGTGGGGGCGCGCCCCCCTGCCTCGTGGGCCAGCCTAAAGGCCCCCGATGCCCATCTTCTCCTATATGAGGTGTTTTGACCTGGAAAAAATCATAAGGAGGCTTTCGGGACCAGACGTCGCCGTCTCAAGGCGGAATCGAGGCGGAAACCAATCTAGGGCTCCGGCAGAGCTGTTCTGTCGGGGATACTTCGCTCCGGGAGGGGGAAATCGTCATCGCCGTCATCACTAACAACTCTCCCATATTGGGGAGGGCTATCTTCATCAACATCTTCACCAGCACCATCTCCTCTCAAACCCTAGTTCATCTCTTGTATCCAATCTTTGTACCCAAACCTCAGATTGGTACCTGTGGGTTGCTAGTAGTGTTGATTACTCCTTGTAGTTGATGCTAGTTGGTTTATTTGGTGGAAGACCATATGTTTAGATCCATTATGCATATTAATACCCCTCTGATCTTGTGAGTAGTTACTTTTGTTCCTGAGGACATGGGAGAAGTCTTGCTATTAGTAGTCATGTGAGTTTGGTCTTCGTTCGATATTTTGATGAGATGTATGTTGTCTCTCCTCTAGTGGTGTCATGTGAACGTCGAGTACATGACACTTCACCATTATTTGGGCCTATAGGAAGGCATTGGGAAGTAATAAGTAGATGATGGGTTGCTAGAGTGACAGAAGCTTAAACCCTAGTTTATGCGTTGCTTCGTAATGGGTTGATTTGGATCCATATGTTTCAGGCTATGGTTAGGTTTACCTTAATACTTCTTTTGTAGTTGCGGATGCTTGCATTAGAGGATAATCATAAGTGGGAGGCTTGTCCAAGTAAGGGCAGCACCCAAGCACCGGTCCACCCACATACCAAATTATCAAAGTACCGAACGCGAATCAGATGATCATGATGAAAACTAGCTTGACGATAATTCCCATGTGTCCTCGGAAGCGCTTTCCTTTATATAAGAGTTTGTCCAAGCTTGTCCTTTGCTACAAAAAGGATTGGACCACCTTGCTGCACCTTATTTACTTTTACCTTTTGTCACTTGCTACCAATTACCTTATCACAAAACTATCGATTACCTATAATTTCAGTGCTTGCAGAAAATACCTTACCGAAAACTGCCTATCATTTCATTCTGCTCCTCGTTGGGTTTGACACTCTTACTTATCGAAAGGACTACGATAGATCCCCTACACTTGTGGGTCATCAAGACTCTTTTCTGGCGCCGTTGCCGGGGAGTGAAGCGCCTTTGGTAAGTGGAATTTGGTAAGGAAAAATTTATATAGTGTGCTGAAATTTATTGTCACTTGTTACTATGGCTCAAAATCCTTTGAGGGGCTTGTTCGGGGTATCTTCAGCCCGAACAAAAGAGCAAGGAGTTTCTCCTCAACCTACTGCACCTATTGAAAATGTTTGCTTTGAGATTCCTTCGGGTATGATAGAGAAACTGCTTGAAAATCCCTTTACAGGAGATGGAACACTACGTCCCGACTTACACCTAATCTATGTGGACGAAGTTTGTGGATTATTTAAGCTTGCTGGTATGGCCGAGGATGTTATCAAGAAGAATGTCTTCCCTTTATCTTTGAAGGGAGATGCATTGACATCGTTTAGGCTATGCGATGATGTGGGATCATGGAACTATAATCGTGTGAAGTTGTAATTTCATCAGAGGTTCTACCCTATGCACCAGGTTCATCGTGATCGTAATTATATTATTAATTTCTGGCCTCGCGAAGGAGAAAGCATCGCTCAAGCTTGGGGGAGGCTTAAGTCAATGTTATATTCATGCCCCAATCATGAGCTCTCACGAGAAATGATCATTCAAAATTTTTATGCTCAACTTTCTCTTAATAATCGCTCCATGCTCGATACTTCTTGTTCTAGCTCTTATATGATGAAAACTATTGACTTCAAATGGGATTTATTGGAAAGAATTAAACGCAACTCTGAAGATTGGGATCTTGACGATGGTAAGGAGTCAGGTATGACCTCTAAGTTTGATTGTGTTAAAGCTTTTATGGATACCGATGTTTTCCGTGAGTTTAGCACTAAATATGGACTTGACTCTGAGATAGTAGCTTCTTTCTGTGAATCTTTTGCTACTCATGTTGATCTACCCAAGGAGAAGTGGTTTAAATACCACCCCCCTATTGAAGTAAAAGTAGTTGAACCTATTAAAGTTGAAGAAAAGACTATCACTTATAATGTTGATCCTGTTATTTCTACCGCTTATATTGAGAAACCACCTTTCCCTGTTAGGATAAAGGATCATGCTCAAGCTTCAACTGTAGTTCGTAAGAGTAATACTAGAACACCTACACCCTCTGAGCAAATTAAAGTTGAACCTAGTGTTGCTATGGTTAAAGATCTCTTGGTAGAAGATTTAGATGGACATGTTATTTACCTCCAAGAAGAGTCTGCTAGAATAGCCAAACCCAATGCTAGGAATAAACATAAACCTGTTGTAGGCTTGCCTGTTATCTCTGTTAAGATAGGAGATCATTGCTATCATGGTTTATGCGACGTAGATGCTAGTGCGAGTATTATTCCTTTTGATTTGTACAACGAAATTATGCATGATATTGCACCTGTTGGGTTAGAAGGGATTGATGTTACTATTAAGCTTGCTAATAGAGATACTATTTCACCAGTTGGGATTGTTAGAGATATTGAGGTCTTGTGTGGGAAGGTTAAATACCCTGCTGATTTTCTTGTTCTTAGTTCCCCACAAGATGAATTCTGTCCCATTATATTTGGTAGACCCTTCTTGAATACTGTGAATGCCAAGATAGACCGTGTGAAAGACATTGTCACTATTGGATTAGGGGATATGTCTCATGATTTTAACTTTGCTAAATTTCGTAGACAACCCCTTGAAATGGCACCACCTAGTAAGGATGAAATTATTGGTCTTGCTTCTATTGCCGTGCCACCTAATGACCCTTTAAAACAATACTTGCTAGACCACGAAAATGATATGCATATGAATGAGAGAAGGGAGATAGATGAAATATTCCTTACACAGGGACCCGTATTGAAAAACAACTTGCCTGTTGAAATCCTAGGGGATCCTCCTCCACCCAAGGGTGATCCCGTGTTTGAACTTAAACCGTTACCTGATAATCTTAAGTATGTTTATCTTGATGAAAAGAAGATATATCCTGTTATTATTAGTGCTAACCTTTCAGAGCAGGAAGAAGAAAAACTATTGAAAACTCTGAAGAAGCACCGAGCTGCTATTGGATATACTGTGGATGATCTTAAGGGCATTAGTCCCACTATATGCCAACACAAGATAAAATTGGAAGAAAATGCTAAACCGGTTATTGATCATCATCCGCGATTAAATCCTAAGATGAAAGAAGTGGTAAGAAAGGAAATACTAAAGCTTCTAGAGGCAGGTATTATCTATCCAGTTGCTGATAGCTAGTGGGTAAGTCTTGTCCATTGTGTACCTAAGAAAGGAGGTATGACTGTCGTTCCTAATGATAAAGATGAATTGATCCCGCAAAGAATAGTCACAGGTTACAGGATGGTAATTGATTTCCGTAAGTTAAATAAAGCTACTAAGAAAGATCATTACCCCTTGCCATTTATTGATCAAATGCTAGAAAGGTTATCCAAACATACTCATTTCTGCTTTCTAGATGGTTATTCTGGTTTCTCTCAAATACATGTGTCAAAAGGGGATCAAGAGAAAACCACTTTTACTTGTCCTTTCGGTACCTTTGCTTATAGACGTATGCCTTTTGGTTTATGTAATGCACCTGCTACCTTTCAAAGATGCATGATGGCCATATTCTCTGATTTTTGTGAAAAGATTGTTGAGGTGTTCATGGATGATTTCTCCGTTTACGGAACTTCTTTTGATGATTGCTTAAGCAACCTTGATCGAGTTTTGCAGAGATGTGAAGACACTAACCTCGTCTTGAATTGGGACAAGTGCCACTTTATGGTTAATGAAGGCATCGTCTTGGGACATAAAATTTCTGAAAGAGGTATTGAAGTTGACAAAGCTAAAGTTGATGCTATTGAAAAGATGCCATGCCCCAAGGACATCAAAGGTATACGAAGTTTCCTTGGTCATGTCGGGTTTTATAGGAGGTTCATAAAGGACTTCTCCAAAATCTCCAGGCCTGTGACTAATCTCTTACAAAAATATATTCCTTTTGTCTTTGATAATGATTGTCTAGAAGCATTTGAAATACTTAAGAAAGCATTGATCTCTGCACCTATTGTCCAGCCTCCTGACTGGAATTTACCCTTTGAGATTATGTGCGATGCTAGTGATTATGCTGTAGGAGCTGTTCTAGGGCAAAGAGTTGATAAGAAATTGAATGTTATCCAATATGCTAGTAAAACTCTAGATAGTGCCCAAGGAAATTATGCCACCACTGAGAAAGAATTTTTAGCAGTTGTATTTGCTTGTGATAAGTTTAGACCCTATATCGTTGATTCTAAGGTAACTATTCACACTGATCATGCTGCTATCAAATACCTTATGGAAAAGAAAGATGCTAAGCCTAGACTTATTAGATGGGTTCTCTTGTTGCAAGAATTTGACATATTATTGAGAGAAAAGGAGCTGAGAACCCCGTTGCAGATAAGTTGTCTAGGTTAGAGAACATACTTGATGACCCACAACCTATTGATGATAGCTTCCCTGATGAAAAATTAGCTGTCATAAATACTTCTTGTACTGCTCCATGGTATGCTGATTATGCTAATTATATTGTTGCTAAGTTTATACCTCCTAGCTTCACATACCAGCAAAAGAAAAAGTTCTTATATGATTTGATACATTACTTATAAAGAAGGAGTAGATGGTATTATTAGACGTTGTGTACTTGAGCATGAACATGAACAGATCCTATGCAAGTGCCACTCCGAAGCTTATGGAGGACACCATGCGGGAGATAGAACTGTACACAAGGTATTGCAATCCGGTTTTTATTGGCCTACTCTCTTCAAGGATGCCCGTAAGTTTGTCTTATCTTGTGATGAATGTCAAAGAATTGGCAATATTAGTACACGTCAAGAAATGCCTATGAATTATTCACTTGTTATTGAACCATTTGATGTATGGGGCTTTGATTATATGGGACCTTTTCCTGCCTCTAATGGGTACACACATATTCTAGTTGCTGTTGATTACATTACTAAGTGGGTAGAAGCTATTCCAACTAGTAGCGCTAATCATAACACCTCTATTAAGATGCTTAAAGAAGTTATATTTCTGAGGTTTGGAGTCCCTAGATATCTAATGACTGATGGTGGTTCACACTTTATTCATGGTGCTTTCCGTAAGATGCTTGCTAAATATGATGTCAACCATAGAATTGCATCCCCTTATCACCCACAGACTAGTGGTCAAGTAGAACTAAGTAATAGGGAGTTGAAATTAATCTTGCAAAAGACAGTTAATAGGTCTAGGAAGAATTGGTCCAAGAAACTAGATGATGCATTATGGGCCTATAGAACCGCATACAAATATCCTATGGGTATGTCTCCATATAAGATGGTATATGGAAAAGCTTGTCACTTACCTCTTGAGCTAGAACATAAGGCATATTGGGCTATTAAAGAGCTCAATTACGATTTCAAACTTGCCGGTGAGAAGAGGCTATTTGACATTAGCTGTCTCGACGAATGGAGAACCCAGGCTTATGAGAATGCCAAGCTGTTTAAAGAAAAAGTTAAAAGATGGCATGACAAAAGGATACAAAAGCGTGAGTTTAACGTAGGAGATTATGTTTTGCTATTCAACTCTCGTTTAAGATTTTTTGCAGGAAAACTTCTCTCCAAGTGGGAAGGACCTTACGTTATCGAGGAGGTCTATCGTTCCGGTGCCATAAAAATCAACAACTTCGAAGGCACAAATCCGAAGGTGGTGAACGGTCAAAGAATCAAACATTATATCTCAGGTAATCCTATAAATGTTGAAACCAATGTTATTGAAACCGTAACCCCGGAGGAATACATAAGGGACACTTTCCAGAACGATTCAGCCTCCAAATAGGAAGATGTATGTGATACGGTAAGTAAACCGACTCCAAAACAGTTCTAAAGGCAATTTTTCTCTGTTTTGGAATATTTAGAAAAATAGAAAAATAAACCGCAGTCCGGAAGAGACACGAGGCGTCCACGAGGGTGGAGGGAGCGCCCCCCTTCCCAGGGCGCGCCCCCTGCCTCGTGGGCACCCCGTGAGTCCCCGGACTCCGTTTTCTTGTGGGATACTCCTTTTGGTCTGTAAAAATTCATTATATATACTCCCGAAGGTTTTGACCTTTGTATCACGCAAAAAATCCTCTGTTCTTGTTTAGAGTTGTTTTCTGTTAGGGTTTGCGGAGCCAGGCATCATGTCGTCTCCCTCCTCCAACAACGAAGGCAACAATGCTTGGCTAATGAAGATAGATCTAAAGAGGGAAGGACCCGAGGAGATCCACAATGAGAAGAAGATCAAGATGGAGGTGGAAGATCCGACTCCGACAATGGGAGAAGAAGACACCTCTAAATCCCTTCCTAATCTCTTTACCTCAACTGAGCTAGAAGCTTTCAGGATGATTGAGTTATCTCAGATTCGAAACAAGCATCTCACAAGTGAAAATATTTTGTTGAAGGATTACATAGCTGCACTCAAAGGTATTATCCGCAAGCTGGAGGATCTCCTACGCTCGATATATGAGGATCCGTCGTCACTACTTTCAACAACTCCATCATCACCACCCCCGAAGAAGGAGACATAATCATATGGGTATGGGCACTCCCCTTGGAAACTGCCAAGCTTGGGGGAGTGACCCCGGTGTCGTATCACCATCACTCCTATCTTTACCGTTTTACTTAGTTCGATCCTTTTGGTAGTATCTTGATCTAGTAGAATAAAGTTAGCATGATCTAGTTGTGAGATTTTGCTTTGTGAGCTTTATCCTTTGTAATCGAGTTCGTGAGCTATATAATAAAGATTAGTGTTGAGTCAAGGGCTTGATTTCCTCACTTGGGTCATGATAAAAAGAAAGAAAACATAAAGAGTATGAAAGAGATCATATCGATCTTGTGGGAAGTAATGACTTCACATACAAGAGTACGATAAGTAAAAGTTGTTGGGAGTTGACAAACATAGTTTTGGTCATCGTTGCAATTAATAGGAAGTAATAAAAGAAGAGAGGCTTCACATACAAATATACTATCTTGGACATCTTTTATGATTGTGAGCACTCATTAAAGTATGACATGCTAAAGAGTTGATGTTGGACAAGGAAGACAACATAATGGGTTATGTCCTCTTATATCTGAAATAAAGTATATTGTCATGGATCATCTAACATGTTGAGCTTGCCTTTCCCCCTCATGCTAGCCAAAACTCCTAGCACTAAGTAGAGATACTACTTGTGCTTCCATACATCCTTAAACCCAGTTTTGCCATGAGAGTCCACCATACCTACCTATGGATTGAGAAAGATCCTTCCAAGTAAGTTGTCATGTTGCAAACTTGCTAAAATATGTATGATTTATTAGTGTGGGAGAAATTAGCTTTATACGTGATATGGAAGTAATAGAAGCGACGGACTGCATAATAAAGGTCCTTATCACAAGTGGCAATATAAAGCGAAGTTCTTCTATGCTAAGACTTTGTGCATCCAACCATAAAAACACATGACAACCTCTGCTTCCCTGTGTGAAGGGCCTATCTATTACTCCTGTCTTATAAGTGTCAAGGTGAAATCCACCTTTCCTTTTTTACATTTTATATTTGGCAAGCACATTGTGTTGGAAAGATCCTGACATATCTACCCACTTGGATGTAAGTTTTCATGGTCTATTACTGTTGACTTACCCTTGAGGTAAAAGGTTGGGAGGCAACGCCATAAGGCCCTATCTTTCTCTGTGTCCCATTAAAACTCCACAAACATAAGTATTGCGTGAGTGTGAGCAATTGTGAAAGACTATATGATAGTTGAGTATGTAGGCTTGTTGAAAAGCTATTATATTGACTCTTTCTGATATTACGGTAAATTGCAATTGCTTCAATGACCGAGAT
Organism: Secale cereale; assembly: GCA_902687465.1. Classification (NCBI taxonomy): domain Eukaryota; kingdom Viridiplantae; phylum Streptophyta; class Magnoliopsida; order Poales; family Poaceae; genus Secale; species Secale cereale. The sequence continues at coordinate 831,458,115 of LR738711.1, read as the reverse complement.
CAAAGTTTGTTAGTTTCCAATGAAGTTTATGATTCATACTTGATATTGTGGATGATTTGTTACTTTAGCATAAGAATCATATGACTATACTTATATAAGTTGATGTTATGATAGTGATCATGATGCCCTCATGTCCGTATTTTGTTTTTATCGACACCTCTATCTTTAAACATGTGGACATATTTTTCGATATCGGCTTTCGCTTGAGGACAAGCGAGGTCTAAGCTTGGGGGAGTTGATACGTCCATTTTGCATCATGCTTATATGTTGATATTTATTGCATTATGGGCTCTTATTACTTGTTATGTCACAATACTTATGCCTTTTCTCTCTTATTTTACAAGGTTTACATGAAGAGGGAGAATGCCGACAGCTGGAATTCTGGGCTGGAAAAGGAGCAAACTCTGGAAACCTATTCTGCACAACTCCAAAAGCCCTGAAACTCAACAGAACACAATTTCAAAAAATATAAAAAATATCTCGTGAAAGAAGTCCACGAGGGGGCCACCGGCTGCCCACGAGGGTGGGGGGCGCGTCCCCCTTCCCAGGGCACGCCACCCTGCCTCGTGGGCCAGCCGAAAGGCTCCCGATGCCCATCTTCTCCTATATGAGGTTTTTTGACCTGGAAAAAATCATAACGAGGCTTTCGGGACCAGACGCCGCCTTCTCGAGGTGGAAACCAATCTAGGGCTCCGGCAGAGCTGTTCTGTCGGGGATACTTCCCTCCGGGAGGGGGAATTCGTCACCGCCGTCATCACCAACAACTCTACCATCTTGGGCAGGGCTATCTTCATCAACATCTTCACCAACACCATCTCCTCTCAAACCCTAGTTCATCTCTTGTATCCAATCTTTGTACCCAAACCTCAGATTGGTACCTGTTGGTTGCTAGTAGTGTTGATTACTCCTTGTAGTTGATGCTAGTTGGTTTATTTGGTGGAAGATCATATGTTCAGATCCATTATGCATATTAATACGCCTCTGATCATGAACAATATTATGTCTTGTGAGTAGTTACTTTTGTTCCTGAGGACATGGGAGAAGTCTTGCTATTAGTAGTCATGTGAGTTTGGTCTTCGTTCGATATTTTGATGAGATGTATGTTGTCTCTCCTCTAGTGGTGTCATGTGAACGTCGACTACATGACACTTCACCATTATTTGGGCCTATAGGAAGGCATTGGAAAGTAATAAGTAGATGATGGGTTGCTAGAGTGACAGAAGCTTAAACCCTAGTTTATGTGTTGCTTCGTAAGGGGCTAATTTGGATCCATATGTTTCAGGCTATGGTTAGGTTTACCTTAATACTTCTTTTATAGTTGCGGATGCTTGCATTAGAGGTTAATCATAAGTGGGAGGCCTGTCCAAGTAAGGGCAGCACCCAAGTACCGGTCCACCCACATACCAAATTATCAAAGTACCGAACGCGAATCAGTTGATCATGATGAAAACTAGCTTGACGATAATTCCCATGTGTCCTCGGGAGCGCTTTCCATTATATAAGAGTTTGTCCAGGCTTGTCCTTTGCTACAAAAAGGATTGGGCCACCTTGCTGCACCTTATTTACTTTTACCTTTTGTCACTTGCTACCAATTACCTTATCACAAAACTATCTGTTACCTATAATTTCAGTGCTTGCAAAAAATACCTTACCGAAAACTGCCTATCATTTCCTTCTGCTCCTCGTTGGGTTCGACACTCTTACTTATCGAAAGGACTACGATAGATCCCCTACACTTGTGGGTCATCATTGACTATGATGAGACTTTCTCACCCACAGCGATGCTTAAATCTGTCTGAATCGTGTTAGCAATTGCCACATTTTATGATTATGAAATCTGACAAATGGATGTCAAAACTGCATTCCTTAATGGATACCTCAAAGAGGAATTGTATATGATGCAATCAGAAGGTTTTGTCGACCCTAAAGATGCTAACAAAATATGCAAGCTCCAGCGATCCATCTATGGACTGGTGTAAGCATCTCGGAGTTGGAATATACGCTTTGATGAGGTGATCAAAGCATATGGTTTTATACAGACTTTTGGAGAAGCCTGTATTTACAAGAAAGTGAGTGGGAGCTCTATAGCATTTCTGATATTATATGTGGATGACATATTGTTGATTGGAAATGATATAGAATTTCTGGATGGCATAAAAGGATACTTGAATAAGAATTTTTCAATGAAAGACCTCGGTGAAGCTGCTTATATATTAGGCATCAAGATCTATAGAGATAGATCAAGACGCTTAATTGGACTGTCACAAAGCACACACCTTGATAAAGTTTTGAAGAAGTTCAAAATGGATCAGGCAAAGAATGGGTTCTTGCCTGTGTTGCAAGGTGTGAAGTTGATTAAGACTCAATGCCCGACCACTGCAGAAGATAGAGAGAAAATGAAAGTCATTCCCTATGCCTCAGCCATAGGATCTATCATGTATGCAATTATGTGTACCAGACCTGATGTGTGCCTTGTTATAAGTTTAGCAGGGAGGTACCAAAGTAATCCAGGAGTGGATCACTGGACAACGGTCGAGAACATCCTGAAGTACCTGAGAAGGACAAAGGATATGTTTCTCGTTTATGGAGGTGACAAAGAGCTCGTCTTAAACGGTTACGTCGATTCAAAGCTTTGACACTGATCCGGATGATGCTAAGTCACAAACCGGATATGTATTTTTATTGAACGGTGGAGCTGTCAGTTGGTGCAGTTCCAAGCAGAGCGTCATGGCGGGATCTACATGTGAAGCGGAGTACATAGCTGCTTCGGAAGCAGCAAATGAAGGAGTCTGGATGACGGAGTTCATATCCGATCTAGGTGTAATACCTAGTGCATCGGGTCCAATGAAAATCTTTTGTGACAACAATGGAGCAATAGCGTTGGCGAAGGAATCCAGGTTTCACAAGAGAACCAAGCACATCAAGAGACACTTCAATTCCATCCGCGATCAAGTCAAGGAGGAAGACATAGAAATTTGCAAGATACATACGGATCTGAATGTCGCAGACCCGTTGACTAAGCCTCTTCCACGAGCAAAACATGATCAGCACCAAGACTCCATGGGTGTTAGAATCATTACTGTGTAATCTAGATTATTGACTCTAGTCCAAGTGGGAGACTGAAGGAAATATGCCCTAGAGGCAATAATAAAGTTATTATTTGTATTTCCTTATATCATGATAAATGTTTAGTATTCATGCTAGAATTGTATTAGCCGGAAACTTAGTACATGTGTGGATACATAGACAAAACAGAGTGTCCCTAGTATGCCTCTACTAGACTAGCTCATTGATCAAAGATGGTTGTGTTTCCTAGCCATATACATGAGTTATCATTTGATCAACGAGATCACATCATTAGGAGAATGACGTGATGGACACGACCCATCCATTAGCTTAGCAACTGGATCGTTTTCGTTTTACTGCTATTGCTTTCTTCATGAATTGTACATGTTCCTATGACAATGAGATTATGTAACTCCCGAATACCGGAGGAACATCTTGTGTGCTAACAAACGTCACAACGTAACTGGGTAATTATAAAGATGCTCTATAAGTGTCTCCGAAAGTGTTTGTGGTGTTGGCATAGATCGAGAATAGGATTTGTCACTTCGAGTGTCGGAGAGGTATATCTGGGCCCTCTCAGTAATACACCTCATGCTACTTCTCGAGCTTGCGTTGTATTCCCTCGAAGAGGAAAGGGTGATGCAGTACAATAGCGTAAGTATTTCCCTTAGTTTATTAGAACCAAGGTATCAATACAGTAGGAGACCACACGCGAGTCCCTTGCACCTGCACAAACAAATAAGAACTTCGCAGCCAACGCGATAAGGGTTGTCAACCCCTTTACGTTCACTTATGAAAGTGAGATTTGATAGATAGGATAGTGTGATATTTTTGGTATTTTTGGATATAAGAATAGAAAGTAAATAAAGCAAAGTAAAGTAGATAGGAGATTAATATGTTGAGAATAGACCCGGGTGGCATAGGTTTCACTAGTGGCTTCTCTCATGATAGCAGAATTCTACGGTGGGTGAACAAATTACTGTCGTGCAATTGATAGAAAAGCGCATAGTTATGAGAATATCTAGGCATGATCATTATATATAGGCATCACGTCTGTGACAAGTAGACTGAAATGATTCTGCATCTACTACTATTACTCCACACATCGACCGCTATCTAGCATGCATCTAGAGTATTAAGTTCATAAGAACAGAGTAATGCTTTAAGCAAGATGACATGATGTAGAGGGATAAACTCAAGCAATATGATATAAACCCCATCTTTTTATCCTCGATGGCAACAATACAATACGTGCCTTGCAGCCCCTGCCGTCACTTGGAAAGGACACCGCAAGAATGAACCCAATGCCAAGCACTTCTCCCATTGCAAGAACTGTAGATCTAGTAGGCCAAACCAAACCAATAATTCGAAGATATTTGCAAGGATATTATAATCATACATAAAAGATTTCAGAAAGGAACCAAATATTTCTCATAGATAATCTTGATCATAAACCCACAATTCATCGGATCTCGACAAACACACCGCAAAAAGATTACATCGAATAGATCTCCTCGAAGACCGAAGAGAACTTGGTATTGAGATCCAAAAAGAGAGAAGAAGCCATCTAGCTAATAACTATGGACTCGAAGGTCTATGGTAAACTACTCACAACTCATGGTGAGGCTATGGTGTTGATATAGAAGCACTCCATGGAAGAACCCCCCTCCGACGAAGCTCCAGAACAGGCCCCAAGATGGGATCTCACAGGAACAGAAGGTTGCGGCGGTGGAATTATTGTTTTTTCTATTGCCCTGATGCTTTCAGGGTACATGGATATATATAGGAGGAAGGAGGGCATCGGGGGAGCTAGAGGGGGCCCACGAGGGTGGGGGGCACGCCAAGGGGGAGGGGGCACGCCCTGGTCCCTCATGGCTGCCTCCTTCGTTCCCTCGCATGTACTCCAAGTCTTCTGTGTTGATATCGTTCCAAAAATAACTCCCCCGAAGGTTTCATTCCGTTTGGACTCCGTTTGATATTCCTTTTCTGCGAAACCCTGAAATAGGCAAAAAATAGCAATCTGCACTGGGCCTTGGGTTAGTAGGTTAGTCCCAAAAATAATATAAAAGTGTATAGTAAAGCCCATTAAACATCCAAAACAGAATATATAATAGCATGGAACAATAAAAAATTATAGATACGTTGGAGACGTATCAAGCATCCCCAAGCTTAATTCCTGCTCGTCCTCGAGTAGTTAAATGATAAAAACAGAATTTTTGATGCGGAATGCTAACTAACATAATTCTTAATGTAATCTCTTTGTTGTGGCATGAATGTTCAGATCCGAAAGACTCAAGATAAAAGTTCATATTGACATAAGAATAATAATACTTCAAGCATACTAACAAAGCAATCATGTCTTCTCAAAATAACATGGCCAAAGAAAGTGCATCCCTACAAAATCATATAGTTAGGCTATGCTCCATCTTCGTCACACAACATACTCCAATCATGCACAACCCCGGTTTCAGCCAAACACTTGTTTCATACCTTAATTTTTTTTTCAAACTCATTCAATTTTCACGCAATACATGAGCGTGAGCCATGGACATAGCACTATGTGGAATAGAGTGGTGGTTGTGGAGAAGACAAAAAGAGGAAGATGGTCTCACATCAACTAGGCGTATCAATGGGCTATGGAGATGCCCATCAATAGATATCAATGTGAGTGAGTAGGGATTGCCATGCAACGGGTGCACTAGAGCTATAAATGTATGAAAGCTCAACAAAAGAAATTAAGTGGGTGTGCATCCAACTTGCTTGCTCACGAAGACCTAGGGCATTTGAGGAAGCCCATCGTTGGAATATACAAGCCAAGTTATATAATGAAAATTCCCACTGGTATATGAAAGTGACTAAACAAGAGACTCTCTATCATGAAGACCATGGTGCTACTTTGAAGCACAAGTGTGGAAAAAGATAGTAGCATTGTCCCTTTTCTTTTCTTTTCTTTTCTTTTCTTTTCTTTTTTTCTTTTTTTTCTTATTTTTGGGACTTTCTTTTTTATCTTTGGCCTTTCCTTCTTCTTCTTTTTTTCTTTTTTTTTTCTTTGGGACAAAGCTCTAATAATGATGATCATCACACTTATATTGATTTACAACTCGATACTACAAATCAATACTAGAACAAAGTATGACTCTATATGAATGCCTCCGGTGGTGTACCGGGATGTGCAATGAATCAAGAGTGACATGTATGAAAAATTATGCATGGTGGCCTACCCACAAATACGATGTCAACTACATGATCATGCATGGCAATATGACAATGATGAAGTGTGCCATAACAAACGGAACGGTGGAAAGCTGCATGGTAATATATCTCGGAATGGCTATGGAAATGTTGTGATAGGTAGGTAGTTGTGTGAGCTCTTTCGTGGTGGACTAGCAGATGTAGGGGAAAGTAGGTGTACGGGTCCACCTGGGGTAAAGAGTAAATGCTTCTGAAAGACTGTGTCTCGGTCATCCGTTTCTCAAACACCATGTAGTGCGAGAATTCCAACGGAGGAGATCGAGTCTTGTGGGAAAAGTGCACAAACCTCTGCAGAGTATACAAACTGATCATGATTAGCCGTGTCCCCGGTTATGGACAATCTTGAGTATCTGGTACTTGAATTATTGGTTGATCTCATCACTCTAAAATTAATTTGTTGGGTTAATGATTACTTTAATTGGGATTGAGTTGGAGGTACCTTCTTAATGATGTTTCAACTACCATGATAGCTAAAATAAAACATATTCCTTTGTTGTAGGGAAAAATTGGCTTTATGCAAAAACTTTAACCCTAGAGCCTCCACCAGCCAAATATGCATATAGTGTAGCCTTTATTTCTGTTACTTGCATCTTCTGTGTTATCTTGCCAGCATATTCCATGTGCTGACCCGTTTCGGGCTGCAACATGTTACGCTGCAGACTTTTCAGACGAGGAGTAAGATGTTCTAGGTCGTTTGTCATGCACTCAGCTATGCCGTTGGAGTTGATGGACTCACTTATCTTCCAAGCCTTCTGCTGTTATTTTGTTAGATGGCCTTAGGCCTTAGAATTTTGTAATAAGTTCTCTTTGGAGACACTCGATGTAATAAGTGTGTGATTGCCACTCTGGTATAAATCCTTCAAGTACTGTGTGTGTCAACATTACCGATCCAGGGATGACACTGAAACACAGAGACTTTGGTCCATTCGGATCGTGGTCGCTACAAGATGGTATCAGAGCACACGCTGACTGTAGGACACGACCACTAAGATAAACCCTAGGTCACTCTTCTATACTCATTTCTGACTCCTCTCCGTTTTCTACTTCTTTAGGATGGTGGGCCCAAGGAACAAGTTCACTCAACCAGATGAAGACACACCTTTTGGACGACAATTGAAGGAAGTCACTAGGTACCTGAACATAGGAATACCAAGCTTTACCGGGACCTACACCGCCACTTTACTAGAAGAGGAGCGATGGAGCATTCAAGTTCAAATTCCCGGGAGAACCTTCGCACCATCCACTGAACCAATAGAATTTTCTTTTGATGCACCAACCTGGAGCCTAGGCTAGAGTATGGCAGCCCACATCACTATGGGAAGGATCGGAGAAGTCTACAAGCAGGAGCTGAAGGACACTATCTACCAGATTTGTGGACGCCGAGATGAGCGTTGGGACATGATCAGCACCCGGAAGGACATGTCCATTGCAGCGTTCATCCAGGAGCTAAACCATCACATTCGTCGACAGGAGCACCAGATGTGCGCAGGGATGATAGATTTGAAGAAGGCACTAACCAGAAATTTGGAGCTAGAAGAAGAACTCAAGTCTACTCGTGATGGATACGAGGAGGAGATGTTGATACTTGTGGAGAAGAATGACGATTTGACAAGGAAGCTAGGGGTATTCATGGGAAATCCAGCACCAGGAGGAGAAGAAGAGGAAGAAGAACCCAGCGAAATTCGTTCTGAAGATTACATCATCATCGACGACATGGATTCAGACCCCGATGATAGTGATGATGAAGACTATGAAGATGAAGCTGGAGCAGACATCATGGAATCTTCCGCCGATCAAAATTTCTAGATGACCACCCTATGACTGATAGTTATCCCCCACAAAGTAGTATTTAGAGCACTTTTGTAACGTTAGTTAGATCTTTGTAAGCCCTTGTTTGAAATTGATTGGTGTGATATGATTGTGTTTGTCTCATATGCATATGGGTAGTGATTTTCCCTTAGATCTCATTTCTATTCTAATCTCTTCCCTCTACACCCATCAGATGCCTCCGAGACGTGAGCCCGGATTTCAGTTTCCCCCTGAGCTCACTCAGTTGATCCAGCAGTAGAACACTTTGACGCAACTTCTTGTCCAAAACACTCAGAACAACCATAACAACAACAACCCACCACCACCACCCATGGACAACCTGACACGTTTCTTAAGATTGCAACCACCGGTGTTTGCCAGCAGCATTGAACCAATAGTTGCTGATGACTGGCTGCGCAAGATTGGAAGGGATTTGACCACCGCCAATTGCTCGGATGCTGAGAAGGTGCGATTTGCCGCACATCAGTTGTCTGGACTAGCCACAACATGGTGGGAGAATTACACAGCCACTTTCCCTGTAGCCAATGTCACTTGGGATCAGTTTCAGCAAGCTTTCCGTACTGCCCATGTCTCAACTGGAGCTATGAGCATGAAGAAATGGGAGTTTCGCAACTTGCGCCAAGGGAATCGTACTGTAGCGCAGTACGTAGATGAGTTTAGTACCCTATCTCGTTATGCCCCAGATGATGTGGTCACAGATGCCGCTAAGCAGGAGAGGTTTATGGAAGGGCTAAATGATGAGATGAGCATACAGTTGATGGTGGCAACCTTCAACAACTACCAGGAGTTGGTAGATAAAGCTCTTATGATTGAAGGGAAGCAGCAGCAGATTGAGAGCCGCAAGAGGAAGTACGGACAAGGACGGAATAATTCTGGAGCCCAGCAGAAGCCCCGATTCACCCCGAATTCGGGAGGATACACCCATAACCATGGAAGCCACACTCACACTGGAGGAAGTTCTCATAACCACAATGGCTCCAAGAATGGAAATGGGAATGGAGCAAACAATAATCAGAATCGCTCTACCCCATCCACACCCGCCAAGAAGGATTTAAGCCACGTCACCTGTTACAAGTGCGGGAAGAATGGACACTATGCCAATGAGTGCCCTGAAGCTAAGAACGGGAACGACAACAGAAGCGCCGGGAAGAATCCCAACCCGTTCAACAAAGGACAAGTGAACCACGTGACCGTGGAGGAGGTTTAAGAACAACCAGATGCGGTGATCGGTAAGTTTTTGGTTAAGTCATTTACCGCAGTAGTTCTTTTCGATACTGGTGCATCGCATTCATACATTTCAAGGGGATTCGTAAATAGACATAAGTTGCTCACCAGAGTCCTTATGGCCCCCATGTTAGTAAGTTCACCCAGAGCGGAATATGCGGCAAATCAAGGATGTTTTCAGATGCCATTGACCATTGGACACCATGTTTTCCCCTCAGACCTGATAGTTTTGGAGTCACACGGATTGGATGTAATACTAGGTATGGATTGGCTATCGATGTATGGAGGGAACATCGATTGTGCCAGCAAATCTATTTTGCTTACCACCCCGGAGGGAAAAAGGATTAAGTATGTTCTCTCACGGGTGTTGTTCAGGAGGAAGTGCATGTAGTAAAGGATTTCCCGGATGTATTTCCAGAGGAGTTACCAGGCATGCCGTCGGATAGGGATATTGAGTTTTTGATTGAGCTGTTGCCTGGCACCGGACCTATATCGAAGAGACCATATCGGATGCCAGCGAATGATCTGGAGGAGATCAAGAAGCAGATTAAGGAGTTATTGGAGAAAGGATTTATTCGCCGGAGTTCATCACCTTGGGGAGCCCCAGTGCTTTTAGTCGAGAAGAAGGATGGATCTTTAAGAATGGCCGTTGATTATCGTGCACTGAATGAAGTGACTATTAAGAATAAGTACCCGCTGCCGATGATCAATGATTTGTTCGACCAACTCCAGGGAGCGAAAGTATTCTCCAAGATTGATCTACGATCTGGATACCACCAGTTGAAGATCCAAGAGAAGGATATACCTAAGACAGCCTTCACCACAAGGTACGAGCTATATGAGTATACGGTTATGTCATTTGGATTGACTAACGCCCCTGCCTATTTCATGAGTATGATGAACAAGGTGTTCATGGAGTTCTTGGATAAGTTTGTCGTGGTATTCATTGATGGTATTTTGGTATACTCGAAGAACGAGGAGGAACACGCGGAGCATTTGCGTTTGGTACTGGAAAAGCTCAGGGAGCATCAGTTATACGCCAAGTTCAGTAAATGCGAGTTTTGGTTGAAGGAAGTTGGATTCTTAGGGCATGTTATATCAGGAGAAGGTATAGCAGTGGACCCCATCAAAGTGCAGGCAGTCACTGAATGGTTGGCACACACTTCAGTTGGAGAGATCCGCAGTTTTCTTGGACTCGCGGGATATTACTGGAGATTCATAGAAAATTTCTCCAAGATTGCTAAGCCAATGACGACATTGTTGAAGAAGGAGACAAAGTTCAATTGGACTGAAGAGTGCGAAGAAAGTTTCCAGGAGTTGAAGAAACGGTTGACGACAACCCCAGTGCTGATCTTGCCAGATATACGCAAGGATTTCCAAGTGTACTGCGATGCTTCATGCTTAGGTCTTGGAGGAGTACTCATCCAGGATGGAAGAGTTGTTTCCTTTGCATCCCGCCAACTGCGACCGCATGAATTGAATTATGCAACACACGATCTGGAGTTACCACCTGTAGTGCACGCACTCAAAACCTGGAGACATTTTCTTATTGGAAATCGTTGTGATGTGTACACGGATCACAAGAGTTTGAAGTACATTTTCACTCAGAAGGAGCTGAACCTCAGACAGAGGAGATGGTTGGAGCTTATAAAGGATTATGATATGAAGCTGCACTATCACCCAGGAAAGGCCAATGTCGTTGCAGACGCTTTGAGCCAGAAGAGTTATGCAAATACCCTAGTAAAGGGGGGATTGCGACAGGAGTTAGCAGAAGATCTTAGGGAGCTTCGTTTGGAGATAGTTCCTAGATGATTTGTTACAACATTGGAGGTTCAATCAACATTGCTGGGAAAGATACGTGAAGCCTAGAAGGATGACAAAGAGATTTCCGAGATAAAGAAGAGGATGAGTGAAGGAAAAGCCAAAGGATTTCTTGAAGATGAACACGACACCTTGTGGTTTGAGGATCGAATCTATGTGCCCAACAACCCGGAGATCAGGAAGTTGATACTGCAGGAAGCACATGATTCGCCATACTCGATACACCCCGGAAACACCAAGATGTATTTGGATTTGAAGGAGCGTTTCTGGTGGACGGGGATGAAGAAGGATATTGCCGAGTATGTAGCCGTATGTGATGTATGCCAGAGAGTAAAGGCAGAGCATCAGAAGCCAGCAGGATTGCTACAGCCTATGCCGATACCCGAATGGAAGTAGGATAAGCTTGGCATGGATTTTATCACCGGATTGCCCAGGACCAAATCAAGATATGACTCAATCTGGGTAGTAGTGGATCGCTTGACCAAGGTAGCCAACTTTATCCCCGTGAAAACCACATACACCAGTGCGATACATGACCAGGATCGTATGCCTGCACGGAGTTCCGAGGACCATTGTATCAGATAGAGGAACACAGTTCACCTCAAAGTTTTGGCATCAGCTACACCAGACTTTGGGAACGAGGCTGGAATTGAGTACATCTTTTCACCCGCAGACCGATGGACAGACCGAGAGAGTCAATCAGATTCTGGAGGACATGTTGAGAGCCTGTGCGTTAGATTATGCATCTGTTGGGATGACAATTTCCCCTACGCTGAGTTCTCGTACAACAATAGTTACCAGGCCAGTTTGAAGATGGCTCCGTTCGAAGCATTGTACGGAAGGAGATGCCGAACGCCGTTAATGTGGGATGAAGTTGGAGACCGACAGTTGTTTGGACCGGACTTGATCAAAGAGTCTGAAGAGAAGGTTAAGCTAATTCGAGATAGACTCAAGGTAGCTCAGTCCAGGCAGAAGAGTTATGCAGACTCGAAGCGCAAGGAAGTAGCCTATGAAATCATAGACATAGCATACTTGAGAGTATCGCCTCTACGAGGAGTTAAACGTTTCGGAGTCAAGGGAAAGCCAGCCCCAAGATTTGTGGGACCTTACCGTGTTTTGGAACGCATGGGAGAGGTTGCCTATAAGTTGGAGTTACCCGAAGGATTGTCAGGAGTACACGATGTGTTTCACGTTTCGCAGCTTAAGAAGTGCCATGCGGAGATGGCTGATATCCCGCTAAGAGACACAGTACCTCCGGAGGAAATTCAGTTGGATAGTGATCTGACTTATAAGGAGAAGCCTGTCAAGATTCTCGAAGTTTCGAGTAGAGTCACCCGCAGTAAGGTTATCAAGTTTTGCAAAGTTCAATGGAGTCACCACACCAAGGAAGAAGCCACCTAGGAACAAGAAGATGATCTACGCAAGGACCACCCACACCTGTTCGATAGCCAAGCCGAATCTCGAGGGCGAGATTCATTCTAAGGGGGGTAGGTTTGTAACATCCCAAATTTTCAATTTGGAATGTTATACATAGATCATACTGCATTGCATATTTCTTTGCATTTTGTGTGTGGCCATCCTCGAAAATTCTAAGCAACTCAAGGACCTACAAAGAGAGTTGGGAATTCCACCGTTTTTGTATTTGAGTTTTTCTCGAATACCGGTACGAGGATAGTGTTGGTTTTAATATTTTTTCTCTTCTAAAAATATTTCTTAACAAAATATATGAGCGGAGATAATATGACTTCTCCAAAACAAAAGAAATATTGGTGGAAAAATATTAAAATCACTTTTGGTTTTATTCGAATTTATTTGCAATTTTATTTGCATAGGAAAAACTTGCATGTTTTCAAAAAACTGCATTTTAGGGCCGAGAAAATGTTCATCTTGTTCTAAACTTTTTATTTAGATGGTAAAAATTTGTGTTGGCATTTTTAGATTTTTATTTTATTTTCTAGAATTTTTCTTAGTTTCGGCAGTTTTTTTTTAAATCGCGCCCGACTGGGCCGAAGGCCCAGCCAGGCCGGCTCGAGCCGCCGCCGCCTTCCACGCCGCGCCGCCAGAGTCCGAGCCAGACTCTTGTCCGCCGCCGCCGCCGCCTTGCCCCCTGCTCCAAGTCGCCAGCCCCCCTCTTTAAATAGCGCCGCCCCCGCCCCCACTTCGCCACCCGACGCCGCCCGCCGCAGCAGCCGCCGCCGCCGCCGCCGCTAGGAGCCACTGTCGCCGCCTCCTACCGCCGCCGCCGGAGCCCCGCCTCCCACGCCGCCCCGCCGCCGGAGCCCCGCCGGAGCCGAGCCGAGGTAGCCCGCCGTCCTGGTTTTCTAAAGAAAACCGATTCGTTTTTTTAAACCCTAGTTTCGTTTTTTTAGATTAGATCGGTCTTTTTTCGGTTTAGCTGTTTAGCGAGCGTTCGCCCATTCGTTTGTTTTAGCGAACGAGTTCATCGTTTAGTCTCAGTTAACAAACGTTCGTTCGTTAATCTGTTCGTCAGTTTTCTTTTTCGGGGTTTTTATCCGCGACTATTATCGATCGCGATTTCTGCCCTGGTCTTGGTTTTCGTTTTTCTTTTCGCTCGAGAGTCGGAATCAGGTGATTCAAAATCCCAGATCTTCGTCTTGACGCCCTCTTTCCGTTTAACCAACTTGAACAAAGTTTTGCTACTGCAAAATTTGACCCTAGATCAAACGAGTCTATGGATCTCGTTTCTTTCGCTGTTTGAGTTTTGTTGCTTCTTTCGGTTTGTTTCTTTTTGCAAACCGGAGTTCTTTAGTTGAACTTTCTGGTTAGATCTTCTCTTTTGGACTTTTGTTTGTGCATCATTGCTTGATTGCTTATGTATGCTATTGTTTGCTTGCGATAGAATACCCGGACTGTGAAGCGTGCTACTACGAGTCTCTAGGTTTTGCGAATCGTCAGCAAGGCAAGTAACACTTTGATCATACCCTTTTAATACCCAGTTTTTATGCATTAGATCAAATCCTCACACATTGCATGAGTAAGATCTCTTAACTCGTGGGTCTGGGAAGTAGTTTGAGGTAGAACCTATTACCTACATTATTTTTCAAACCCTTGGGAGTTACTTCTACGCTATGCTTAGGTTATCATGCTATGCTCATAGACGTGGTTTGGGTTTGAGTGAAATCCATGACAGATGTGAGTTGTTAATTAATGGTTCAACTTAAGGTGGCTACTTGAATACACATCTGGGTGGATTGGTTGCAGGGCACCTGGGGAATCCAGTGTTGTCCTAGGAAATCCCAGGGTTTTCGTGTGATTGACCTACGGAATGCCACCCAGGCTGAAAGGGATCATAAAACTATTGTAACACCCCAAAATTATGACCTTGTTTTATTAATCAAAATTTTGCCAAGAAATTAAACCTTTCATCTTCTGGGTTTGCTTTGGTTTCAGAACCACTCCTTTTCTTTGATGTTATGGAGATTTTACCCCAAGTGAAAACTTTTCAAATATATTATTGGACTGGTTTACCCTCTCAAGAAAAACATTTCTTTTACCAGGAGAATTATTTCTATAATTATTTTTCCTGAGTTTTTCTTCTTTTAAAATGATTTTTCCTAAGTCTTGAAGCCTCTTTTGCACTACAACCCTTTGACAGATTCTTTTAAAAATTCCACCAAAATTTGGGGATGTCATGTGAAGTCCCTACACCACTCTTATGCAAAAACCCATTGGTGTTCTTTGAAAAATTTGAGCAAATCATCCTCATCTTCATTCTGGCCCAGCTTGGCATTTTCTACTACAACCCTAATCATTTTTGCTCTAGTGACCCTGAGCTTTTTCCTGCTTGTAGTACATCCTACCAAACTCTTAAGTCCAGGAGATTGGACCCTTTGGAACAGTTTTGGTCCATGCAATAATGCCTTTTAGTTTCTGTCCAGATTTGATTTTCTCAAAAACTTACACTAACAAGTTTCTGGTCTTGACCAACTAAACTTGCCATCATCACCTAGACCTAGAGAGACACTGGTCTGGAGTTTTTGGCCAACCCAAGAGTTGCGTTGATGCTCATGGCATTCTGTCAAACACCTTGGGTGCATGGCCAATTTTTGCATGATTTTGGATTTGCACTGCAAGCACTAAACCCCTAGATGCCTCTAACCTAGACCTGTTAATCCCCAGTCCTACCCAAGCCTCCTAGCATGCTTGGGCATTTTGCCGAGCAGATGCCGTGCGTGCCCGGAGCGCGAGCAGAGCGCACGTTTTGCATGTGCGTGCGCACGCGTCGCCGCGTCCCACTGCCGCCTCCCCGCCGTCGTTCTGGTCCCTCCCCACTCACAGCCAACACGCCCCGACCCCTTCCTCAGCGCAGGGCCACCCTGACGCCCTACAGCGCCACCGTCAGGTCGGCCTTGGCGGCACACCGGCGACCACAGTGCGCCCCTGCCATGGACGGTGCCGCCTGAGCCACTCCAGCGCGCCAGCTGCCCCCTGGAGCAGCTCAAGCTTATCCACAAGCCCGTCCGCTAGCGCCCGCCGCCTCCACATCACCCTGCTGTAACAGAATGGCGGTTCGCCGACGATCTTATCCCCGGCCGCCGCGGAACCGACCTCGAACGCTATAAATAGGAGCCCCCGAGCTCGTCCAAGCACTCAGGTGACCTCAAGACACCTCTCTAGAACTCCCATGGCCATCAATCGATGGGGGAAGAGCTGTCTTCCTCGTCTCCGGCCGGTTCGGCCGCCACCGCACTCTAGCTCCGTTTGCCGCGAGCAGGCCCTCCCCCGTCCATCCAGCACCACCACCCGACTCCCCTTGATCGTGCGGAGCTAACCAAACCCTCAACTTCGACCAAGAGCCACGGTAGCCAAGACCCCCAAATCCAACAGAAGCCACCTCCGTCGCGGAGCTCGCCGCTGGCGATTCCCTCCACCCCTGCCAACCTAGCAACCACCGGGAGGACCGCCCCGGACTGGCGGATCCATCGCCGCCCTCAGAACCCCGCGAGGAGCCGTGGCTCGTCGACGGCGATCGCCGGAACCCCCGCCCCGCTCGGACAGAGGAGGAAGGAGGCGGGCGACTGGTCAAAACCTGACCAGTGGGCCCAAGGGACCCACTGTCAGTGACCCAGCGACGACCCGCGCCAGTTTAAGTGGAAGCGTAAACCCCTGAAGTACGTTTCCCCTGCCTCGAAAGCGTATTCTCCCCGAAACATTTTCTTTTTCTGGTTCTATTTAAAAACAGAATATTGACTAAACTTTGAATGGCTATAACTTTTTAAATATAAGTCCAAATGACTTGATTCTTTTTCTGTTGTTCCTCAAATTTGGTCTAGTTTATTTTCATATTTATTTGAAAAATTTCCAAACAACTTTTTTGTACTGTTTTGAAACTATGTGTTGATTTCAAATTTTCTTAAATAGGATTTTTGAAGAAGGAAGAAAACTTTCAATAGTTTTGGAATGCACCCTGCCTCTCCACAACTTGAAGGCAAGCATTCTGAACCCTGGCATAATATTTTTGTGTGTTGTTGATACGATTACAACACCACCTTGACATGGAACATTCATTATCTTATGTGATGATATTATTATGCCCATGAGTGCATGATATAGATTCCTTGCTATTGAAAATTTATATGCTTGTGATGGTAACCTCCCTCGTATGCCTTTCATGCCTACCGGAAGGAAGCCGGGAAAGTCGCTGTCTTGTGTAGACACGAGCTTGTCACTAGTTCCTCGTCAAGACGGTTGTGTCCGGTATGCCATGGTGAGGTATGATGAGTGGTGGTTCCTTCTGTTGGTGTGGAATATATTGGTTATGCTAATCATGCAAGTGATGCTTTAACCTCCTGAGTCGACCGTAGATCGAGTCTTGTTCCAGTAACCCCCATACTTGTTTCGTACTACCGCTTGTCCCTGCCATGGGTAGGGTACGGTTCAGTAAGTTGTCAACCCCTTTCTAGCACACACCGTACAGAGAGGCCATGGTGGAAGATACCGGCTGCATCCGGTAGGCATGCCACCTGGTCCGGGGGCATGGGTGTTTTCGGTTGGAGCCGAAGGGGGTAGCTCCCCCAGTTTGCGCGCGTTATAATTTTTGTGATCCCATGCTAGTTGAGGTTGTAGCCTCCCCACTTAGAGTTTCGCTTAACGGGTGTCGTGGGTGATTCCAGACACCGGTAAGTTAGGATGGTGTGTGTGGTCAGGTGTGTTTTCAATTAAAAGACCATAGACGGAATTAGTCCCGATGGACTAAAGGAATCCGTTACTCGTGGGTAAAGAGTACACCCTCTGCAGAGATTATATCTATTCGAATAGCCGTGTCCATGGGTTAGGACTACAGTCTGGGATGGGTCAAGTGTCGGTCTTAGTGTCGGTCTTCGGAGGAAAGATTGCTAAACCAAAACATGGATCATGAATTGTGACTTATGATGATTATTATTATGGACTAACCATTTATGTTATTAGAGTTATTGAGTATTCCTGGGATGGTTCTACCTCCTGGATATTCACCGTAATTATCTTTCATTTTTAAGCCCTTTATGTGGTGTCGCTGAGACGCCCGACTGTGGCATGCTTATCATTTATTTACTCTATAAGCCCTTTATGTGGTGTCGCTGAGACGCCCGACTGTGGCATGCTTGTTATTTCTTTTATTTATAAGCCCTTTAGGTGGTGTCGCTGAGACGCCCGACTGTGGCATGCTTGATATTTACTTACTCTATAAGCCCTTTATGTGGTGTCTCTTAGACGCCCGACTGTGGCATGTTCGTTATGATTTTCTTTCTAAGCCCTTTATGTGACGTCGCTCAGACGCCCGACTGAGGCACGCTTTATTTTATTTTCACTCCCTGATTGCATGTTCAAGTTTTATATGAATAACCTGCTTGCATTGTGGATTTTTATTTCGTGACTGACATAGTGATTATCGAATATTTCCGAGCATGATTATCTTTTGCTATATTGTACATGTGTTCATAATGTTTGCGAGTACATTCAAAGTACTCACTGGCTTGTCCCTGGCAATTGTCTTGGCCAGATTTCTTGCGTGGAGAGGAGCGTTGCGGCGACCGCCCCGGAACCTACATAATGGTGATAGCAGCCTCGTGAAGATAGGAGTTATCTTGGTCAGCTGTTCCCGTGGGAAATGGAGTCCCATAGACGCTGAAGAACCACAAACCGCTTCCGCCATCAGCCACTAGAAACCTTGTGTTGTACTCACAGGCCAGAATGGTCTTGTACTACATATTTTGTGTTTTTGCTTGGAATTTCTGTATCAAGTGGTGCCTCATCAGCTAACAGTAATCCTGGGGCTGGTGAGCACAAGGGTCACTTTTGGGGATTTAATACCCCGAAAATCCGGTCCTGACAACTATTCATGCTAGAAACTTCCGTGTGCAACCACAATGCCATTATGGGCTCAGGCATAGTATGAGTAAGTTGTGTGAGCTCTTTTGTGGTGGACTAGCAGATGTAGGGGAAAGTAGGTGTACGGGTCCACCTAGGGTAAAGAGTAAATGCTTCTGAAAGACTGTGTCTTGGTCATCCGTTTCTCAAACACCATGTAGTGCGAGAATTCCAACGGAGGAGATCGAGTCTTGTGGGAAAAGTGCACAAACCTCTGCAGAGTGTACAAACTGATCATGATTAGCCGTGTCCCCGATTATGGACAATCTTGAGTATCTGGTACTTGAATTATTTGTTGATCTCATCACTCTAAAATTAATTTGTTTGGTTAATGATTACTTTAATTGGGATTGAGTTGGAGGTACCTTCTCAATGATGTTTCAACTACCATGATAGTTAAAATAAAACTTATTCCTTTGTTGTAGGGAAAAATTGGCTTTACGCAAAAACTTTAACCCTAGAGCCTCCACCAGCCAAATATGCATATAGTGTAGCCTTTATTTCTGTTACTTGCATCTTCTGTGTTATCTTGCCAGCATATTCCATGTGCTGACCCATTTCGGGCTGCAACATGTTACGTTGCAGACTTTTCACACGAGGAGTAAGACGTTCTAGGTCGTTTGTCATGCACTCAGCTATGCCGTTGGAGTTGATGGACTCACTTATCTTCCAAGCCTTCCGCTGTTATTTTGTTAGATGGCCTTAAGCCTTAGACTTTTGTAATAAGTTCTCTTTGGAGACACTCGATGTAATAAGTGTGTGATTGCCACTCTGTTATAAATCCTTCAAGTACTGTGTGTGTCAGCATTACCGATCCATGGATGACACTGAAACACAGAGACTTCGGTCCATTCGGATCGTGGTCGCTACAAAGCAAAACACATATCATGTGATGAATAAAAATATAGTCTCAATTATAGTTACCGATAGATGAAGATGAAAGAGGGGATGCCTTCCCGGGGCATCCCCAAGTTTATGCTTTTGGTTGTCCTTGAATTTTACCTTGGGGTGCCTTGCGCATCCCCAAGCTTAGGCTCTTGCCACTCTTTGTTCTATAGTCCATCAAAGCCATACTCAAAACTTGAAAACTTTGCAACACAAAACTTAGCCAAAAATCTCGTGAGCTCTGTTAGTATAAGAAAACAAACCACCGCTAAAAGGTACTGTAATGAACTCATTCTTTGTTTATATGGGTGTTAAACCTATGCCTTGTTCGGTACGACTCCGCTCCACAACTCCGGGGGCGGAGTTGGCGGAGCTGCAGCGTAAAACGGAGGAGTTGCTGTTTCCCGGCTCCGAAGATTCCGGGAGCGGGTGATTGCCGAACAGGGCCCTACTGTATTCCAACTTCTCTATGATTCATATCCTCCAATACTACTCATAGATGCATCAAAATAAGCAAACAACACACGAAAAAAAGAATCTGTCAAAAACAGAACAGTCTGTAGTAATCTGTAACTTTCGAATACTTCTGTAACTCCAAAGAAATTGAAATAAATTGGTAAACATGAGGAATTTTTCTATTAATCATGTGCAAAAAGAATCAACTAAATAGCAATTTCCAGTAAAATCTGGTGACTAAACTCGTGAGCGCTAAAGTTTCTGTTTTTTTACAGCATGATCGTATAAACTTCACACAAGTCTTCCCAAAGGTTCTACTTGGCACAAACACTAACTAAAACACAAAACCACATCTAAACAGAAGCTCGATGCAATATTTATTCCTAAACAGAAGCAAAAACAAAGAAAATAAATTGGGTTGCCTCCCAACAAGCGCTATCGTTTAACGCCCCTAGCTAGGGACGAGAATTCAATGATGCTCACATGAAAGATAAGAATTGAAGCACAAAGAGAGCATCATATAGCATGTGAAAATCACATCTAAGTCTAACATACTTCCTATGCATAGGCATTTAATAGGCAAACAAATTAGCAAGACAAGCAATATCTAACATATGCAAGGAAGAAGAAAGAAACAAGATCAATCTCTACACGAAGAGAGGTAATTTAGTAACATGAAGATTTCTACAACCATATTTTCCTCTCTCATAATAATTGCATGTAGGATCATAAGAGAATTCAACAGTATAGCTATCAGAAAATATATTCTCAATACGATCCACATGTGTTGACGCTCAAAAGTGGCACAATCGTAAAAGTTGCTTTAATCTATATCAAGATTACTTCAAACTTATGATTAGAAGTCACCATGAGATGGCTTTCTTTGAGAAGATCAAGATGGATATAAAAGTGGTCTAAAACGGAGTCCAGATGCAAAAGTTATGACAAGTTCAGAGATGCTCGTGGTGATACCAGATTAAAGAATGGCTTGAAACCCAATTAAGATGACTTCAAATGGAAAAAGTTTCAACATGAAAGTTGTGCGTCTCGTCGAAACGGTCGATTTTGATATAAAAATCGTACCAATCCGAGTCCGTATGCAAAAGTTACAGCCATCCGAACACAGCCCTGTCACAGAGCCATAAGTGGCGCGCCCCACCAGCCACGTGTCTGATGGGTAGCGCGAATAACAGCCTGTATTGCGTGACCGTTTTGGCATAGAAGATGGCTTCAAATCGAAAATTGTTCAACATGAAAGTTCTTCGTCTCGTCGAAACGGTCAAGATTGCTTTTGGGCTCTTTTCCATCCGAGGTCGTTTACCACCTCAAAATTTACTCGCAAGGTACAGCCAGTTTAAACCGAACAATTTTGGAAAGTTCGGACAAAACCAATCCGAATTTGGCTAGGGTTTTGGACGTGAATCCAAGCCTTTTCCTTGCACGGGAAGTCCAGCTGCCTCTTATATACCCAAGGGGTGACGGCCGATTGAACAACACACAATCGATCAATTCATCTACCACTTTTTATCTTTTACCTTTTCTCCTTAACCCTGGTTCTTCTTCTTCCTCGTTCTTCGTTCGTTCTTCTTGTTGCAGGGCGGCGAACCTCGAGGCCCTAGGGGCGATCAGGTCGACCTAGGGCAGCCCATAGCCGCCGCGCGTCCAGACGGGGTCCCTCCCGGACGCGTGGGGTTTCGGGTCTTCAAAAGCGCCCGCCGGATTGCTTGCGTACCGCGCTTCCGGACGGGTCTCCTTCGACGTGAGCTGCGGTGCATCACCCTCGGCGTCGGAGGTACACGGTGACGTGTTCGTGTGCGAACACACTTTTTGGCGACTCCGCTGGGGACGAAGCTTTGGACGGTCTCCGGCCCGTTCTTGCTACGAAGAGATCGTCATCTAGGGTTTGCGATCTACAAAGGTAATATGAATACCCAATTCACATATGTAGATGCAAATAATGCATATGTTGTTGCTAGATCATCTAATGAGCATAATGTATCGGCTAGCCCTAGCTTTATCAATCATGCATCTAATTATGTGCAAGGGCCGATGCAACAAAATCTCCATGATTCTACTTCATATAATTTTAGCAACATGCAACATATGTATTCCAACTCCCATGCATCGGCAACCCCACAAATCCATATGCTGATGAACAACATGATGAGTTCGGTTAATCAAGTTGAAACACCTCATGTAGGATCTTTCAATGGCATGCAACATAGTGTTTCATCTTTTTATTCATCGGCAACTAATTTGCAACATGTTAATCCAAACATGCTGGTGGATAGGGAAATTGGCCATGCTACTACTAGTTATTCGGCCAATTACCCTCAAACATCATATGCTACACCTCATGCTACTAGTTTTTTGGCACCATACGCAACTGTTGATGTCCATAATTCGGCTCCGCACCTTAATGGTCATGGCCGAATAAGTGAAACTTCTGCAGGAGCAGAAATGTCTTCACCTACTAGCGTGGCATATCATGTCCCCCCTACACAATTACAGAATTTCGGCAACATCTCATTACCGAAAGAGTCTAAAAGCATTGGGGGACAACCATATCCAGACTGGGTAATTGAGAACAAGCTTACATTCTCTTGGGATTTGTGCAACTCTATTCGCCAAGAACTAATAGAAGGCGGGAAGCCTCATGATTTTGCTGCTGTAAAAGCTAGAGTTGTGCAAATGATGCAGTTGCTCAGTGTTGTACCATCCAGTGTACCACCTAAACAATCGCAAAGTTTCGGCACCTCATTGCCGAAAGAGTCTCAAAGTATTGGGGGGCAATCTCATGACGAGTGGATGGAAATTGAGATGAAAAAGTTTAAAGCTCGCCAAGCTGAGATGTGGGCTAAACTTAGACGAGAGCGAGAAGCCTTGCAAATTCAAAAAGATAAAGTTGTTGATTCAGGTAACAAAGAAAATTTGGTTATTAGAAGAGCCGAATCAAGTAGTATATATTCTGAGTCCATCAAATCCAAAGAGGCAAGCATTATTGAGAAAGGGCATGGAAAGCATAGCAAAACAGTCATACTTGATTTTTCCGAAGTCAATGGAACCTACTTCCTGCCCTATGAGTTCCGTGCAATAGAAATTGACAAGCCTCAAGGACAAGAACAAGTAGCCGAACAAAGTTTGACTGACATGGATCTTCAAAGCAATGATGCACGGAATCAAGAAAAAGATGATGAAAAGGTGTTGGGGAGCCATCCAAAGACGAAGCAAGATGTTCTTAAAGTGACACCACCATCATGTTCTCCCAACATATTTGAAGAGGTATGCATAGAGAGTAATTTACCTATTTTCAGATTTGGTCGTGACTTCATTATTGATGCATCTATAAGAAATATTCTCATAAGTAATTTTGAAGGACCAATGAAGAAGGGTAATTTACTTGTTAGCAATAAACTTGTTATGGAACATATCGGTCAACCCATTACGACATTTATAAAGACCGATATTGACTTATTGTTACAGCCAAAGCTTTCCCCGTTGCTTTATGTAAAGTTCATATCTAGTTGGGTAGCTTTGCTTATTTCGTACTTGGCTTGCACTTGGTCTCAACTGAGACATGTATGTTCTAAATATCTTCGTTTCAGAAATTTAAAGCCAAGGTTGAATTCTATTGAGAAAACTGATGCTAATATAATATCTTATCCAAAGACATCGGAGATAGAGTGGAAAAAACAATGCATAGCCGAATGGGGAGACTACAAATCTGAACCATTCGTTTGCTTATCTCCAAAGCCGTTCAAACAGCAAGATCGGCTAGAGAATAAAAAGTTTACCTTCAATTCAAGCATGTGTGATCAAATATTTGATTTGTTGCTGAAAAATAATTACATAAGAATTCTTGATCACTATGTCAATCTATCAATTCAAGGACGAATGTATTGTAGGTTGCATCATTCGTTCAAACATAATTTTGAGGATTGCAATATGTTTCGTCAAATAATTAAATCGGCCATTGGAAAAGGACGATTGAAATTTGCTGAAACACCAAGAGATGACCAGTCTATTCCGATTGGTCCCGATGGCAGAAAGTTTTTGCATCGGCTGCTTCAAGCCGATCCATTTAAAGAGAAGATAAAAACTGCAGGTGATGGGATCAAGCTTTCAAGTAAAGAAGTTGTTGAAGAGCATAATGAACATAATCTTGAGGGCGAGAATTCCATCGAAGCTACAATGGAGACGCCAAGGACTGGGGGGCAACAAGCAAATCCAATGATCGATGAAAGCAAACCAAAAGAAAGCAATGGCCAAAATAAACGCAAGTGTAAGAGATCAAAAATCATTTTCGCTGAACTATTGGATAAGTATCAAAAGAAGAGTGAAGAGAAGAATGCTTATCGACCAAATCATACAAAGAAACCAAGATCACCCCCAAGGCGCAAGTATGAGGATCGGTATTGGCAAAGTGACAATTTTTATGCAACATATTCATATCCTTATTTTGGGCCGCCAATGCCAATGCCGTGGATGCCTCCCAATGCTCAAGTAGATCCATATCCATCATGGGACAGGTATGATACAAGGGCGCATTCTCCATCTTATTTTAGACCATCTCACCAATATTATGCAGCTCCGAGAAGATCAACATTTGAACAATCACATGTTAAAGACCGTTTCAATCATAAGGAATCGGTCCGGAGCTCAAGGAAGAAGAAAGAGGTGGTCAAGCAAGTTTACCGTGTTAAAAGAGATGGTCGTAAGAGTGCAACTTCAGATTTGATCTCAAATGAAAAAGAGCCAATTAAAGTGTTGACATTGGCTACTAAAGGCCACGAGATGAAGCAACCAATTATTGAGAGTCAAAGTGCCAAATCTGAAGAAAAGAAGTTGAGAGTGCACAAGGCCAAAAAAGGATTGCCATTGGCCAAGACAAAATCGCAGCCGGGGTGCCCACTCGGCTTATCATATTGGCAAAAGAAGAAATTACAAAAACTTAGTGCACAAGAACTTGAAGAAAGAAACATGGCATGGGTTCCCAAAGGAAGTGCTCAAAATAAGAATTATGTGCAAGCTTCCATTACAAGAAGTGCGGCAATGGTGAAGAAGGAAAAGAGTGAAAACTATGAAGGACCAAGCCGAAGATTTCAGCATCTTCGGTCTACACATTATCCATATTCTTCAGCTATGCCATTAACGCCTGTGCCATGGAATTCGTCATCAGGTATGATTGGTAACCCTCAATGGGCTTATTTTAATCCATGGATGCCATATAATTTCTTAGATCATGAAAGGGTATTACTAAGTCACTATACATTTGATTAGCTACAAGTTTGTTGCCGATCCAAAGGGCTGAAATACTTGATTTGTCATTTAATTTGTTTATTTCGGCTATATGTAATTTGAATGATGTCTACATGGTAATGGTCGATATTTATCTATCGTCCTAAGAATATGTCAATGCATGGCCGGTGTAGTATTCTAGCATCGTCCTTAGTTCGAATGGAGAGCGAGACAAAGTATGTGCTCATGAAAATTCATATATATGCGTATATTATGATTGAATGGAGTTGAAACATCATGACCGATGCCATTAAGTATACGTTGCATAGACCAATTCATAGTGCAGAATTGGCTAGTGGGCTTATACTTTGTTTGGATATGATTTGGCTTATGCATCTTTGAGATCTATAAGAGGCCAAATCATAGCTGATTTTATTACTGAACATCGATTTAATGACATGCATAATATTGATGTTAGCCTTGTATCTCTAGTACTATGGAGATTATGTTTTGATGGTTCAATTCGTAGCAATGGCCAAAGTGTTGGTGTTGTTTATATATCTCCTTATGGTACTATTTTTTGAAGCCTCATGCCGCTTAGAATATTTTTATGCATGATTAATCAAAGCCGAATATGCATTATTCGGATTGACTCTTTTACTTGCTATAGGTGCTATACATATTGAGGCTTTCGGTGGTTCGTTATGAGTAGTGCAACAAACATCCAAGGGTTATCAATGTTTTGACGAATCACTTATAGTTTATCTTGAGATATGTCTAAATGCAAAATTTACCTTGGGTTGCTTTAAAATTGTTCTTATATTTAGACATGACAATTCAAAAGAGTTGGCACAACAAGTATCTGGCTACTATGTTAATCATGGTGTATTGCATTTCTCTCAATAGCCGATGCTTTGTCTCGTCAACATAGGTAAGGCCGAACCGAAGTTCACAGCTTCGGCCACTAATGAATTTTGATGCAGGTGATAGTAAGGATTGGAGAGAGTTTATTGTTGATTATGTACAAAATCCTAGCAAAAGGGGGAACAATATGGTTCGGAGGATGACCTTGAGATACATATCTATGGAACTTTATCATCGGATTGTTAATGAAGTTGAGAAGGTTTCGCCCAAGTTTGCATCAAGGGTTCAAGAACAATAATGGCCGATATATAATTATCGTCCTAAGCATATAAATGGCCGATGGGGTGTTGACATCGTCCTTAGAACCAAGATGGTACAAATTATTTTTCGGCACGCTTGCTTTGCCAAAAACAGGGGGGCATGTGTTGACGCTCAAAAGTGGCACAATCGTAAAAGTTGCTTTAATCTATATCAAGATTACTTCAAACTTATGATTAGAAGTCACCATGAGATGGCTTTCTTTGAGAAGATCAAGATGGATATAAAAGTGGTCTAAAACGGAGTCCGGATGCAAAAGTTATGACAAGTTCAGAGATGCTCGTGGTGATACCAGATTAAAGAATGGCTTGAAACCCAATTAAGATGACTTCAAATGGAAAAAGTTTCAACATGAAAGTTGTGCGTCTCGTCGAAACGGTCGATTTCGATATAAAAATCGTACCAATCCGTGTCCGTATGCAAAAGTTACAGCCATCCGAACACAGCCCTGTCACAGAGCCATAAGTGGCGCGCCCCACCAGCCACGTGTCTGATGGGTAGCGCGAATAACAGCCTGTATTGCGTGACCGTTTTGGCATAGAAGATGGCTTCAAATCGAAAATTGTTCAACATGAAAGTTCTTCATCTCGTCGAAACGGTCAAGATTGCTTTTGGGCTCTTTTCCATCCGAGGTCGTTTACCACCTCAAAATTTACTCGCAAGGTACAGCCAGTTTAAACCGAACAGTTTTGGAAAGTTCGGACAAAACCAATCCGAATTTGGCTAGGGTTTTGGACGTGAATCCAAGCCTTTTCCTTGCACGGGAAGTCCAGCTGCCTCTTATATACCCAAGGGGTGACGGCCGATTGAACAACACACAATCGATCAATTCATCTACCACTTTTTATCTTTTACCTTTTCTCCTTAACCCTGGTTCTTCTTCTTCCTCGTTCTTCGTCTGTTCTTCTTGTTGCAGGGCGGCCAACCTCGAGGCCCTAGGGGCGGTCAGGCCGACCTAGGGCAGCCCATAGCCGCCGCGAGCCCTGACGGGGTCCTTCCCGGGCAAGCGGGGCTTCGGGTCTACAAAAGCGCCCGCCGGATTGTCTTGCGTACCGCGCTTCCGACGGGTCTCCTTCGACGTGAGCTGCGGTGCATCACCCCCGGCGTCGAGGGTACACGGTGACGTGTTCGTGTGTGAACAACATGCATATGAAGTTGACACTCTTCCAAAATAGTGGCATTAACATTAACTTAAGTCATGACCTCTCGAAACCCACTTTTATCAAAAATTTCATAAGACTGAACATTCTCCAAAGATGTGGGATCTAAAGTTGACACTCTTCCGAACCCACTTTCAGTATTATTGCAAACATTATTATCAATCTCATATATATCATGGGGCTTAAATAAATTTTCAAGATCATAGGAAGAATCACCCCAATCATGATCATTGCAACAAGTAGTGGACATAGAAATACTAGCATCCCCAAGCTTAGGGTTTTGCATATCATTAACACAATTGGCATCAATAAAATTTATAGTAACATCATTGCAATCATGGTTTTTTATTTAAGGAGCTATCGTGAATCACTTTTTCTTTTAACAATTCCTCACAATTTCCAGATTCATGAATTTCAAGCGAAACCCCATAAAGATAATCTAGTGCACGTAGCTCACTAGCAATTGGTTCATCATAATTGGATCTCTTAAAAAGATTAGCAAGTGGATGAGGGTACATAATTTAGCAAGCGAAGATGCAAGCTAATAGAGGGCACATGGCAACACAAGCAACCAGAAAGGTGAACGGAAAAATGGCGAATAAAACGGCAAGGGTGAAGTGGGGAGAGGAAAACGAGAGGCAAATAAATGTAATGCAAAGGATAAGGGTTTGTGATAGGTACTTGGTATATGACTTTTGCGTAGGCCTCCCCGGCAACGGCGCCAGAAATTCTTCTTGCTACTTCTCGAGCTTGCGTTGTATTCCCTCGAAGAGGAAAGGGTGATGCAACACAGTAGCGTAAGTATTTCCCTCGGTTTTTGAGAACCAAGGTATCAATCCAGTAGGAGACCACGCACGAGTCCCTTGAACCTGCACAAACAAATAAGAACTTCGCATCCAACGCGACAAGGGGTTGTCAATCCTTTTACGGTCACTTACGAAAGTGAGATCTGATAGATAGGATAGTGTGATATTTTTGGATATAAGAACAGAAAGTAAATAAAGCAAAGTAAAGTAGATAGGAGATTAATATGTTGAGAATAGACTCGGGGGCCATATGTTTCACTAGTGGCTTCTCTCATGATAGCAGAATTCTACGGTGGGTGAACAAATTACTGTCGAGCAATTGATAGAAAAGCGCAAAGTTATGAGAATATCTAGGCATAACTATGCGCTTTTCTATCATAGGGTGGGTGAATATATAGTTATGATTATGCGTCTACTACTATTACTCCACACATCGACCGCTATCCAGCATGCATCTAGAGTATTAAGTTCATAAGAACAGAGTAATGCTTTAAGCAAGATGACATGATGTAGAGGGATAAACTCAAGCAATATGATATAAACCCCATCTTTTTATTCTCGATGGCAACAATACAATACGTGCCTGGCTGCCCCTGCTGTCACTAGGAAAGGACACAGCAAGATTGAACCCAAAGCCAAGCACTTCTCCCATTGCAAGAACTATAGATCTAGTAGGCCAAACCAAACCAATAATTCAAAGAGACTTGCAAGGATATTATAATCATAAATAAAAGATTTCAGAAAAGAACCAAATATTTCTCGTAGATAATCTTGATCGTAAACCCACAATTCATCGGATCTCGACAAACACACTGCAAAAAGATTACATCGAATAGATCTCCTCGAAGACCGAGGAGAACTTGGTATTGAGATCCAAAAATAGAGAAGAAGCCATCTAGCTAATAACTATGGACCCGAAGGTCTGTGGTAAACTACTCACAACTCATGGTGAGGCTATGGTGGTTATGTAGAAGCACTCCGTGGAAGATCCCCCCTCCGGTGGAGCTCCGGAACAGGCCCCAAGATGGGATCTCATGGGAACAGAAGGTTGCGGCGGTGGAATTAGGGTTTTCTCTGTTGCCTCGATGTTTTCAGGTTACATGGATATATATAGGAGGAAGGAGGGCATCGGGGGAGCCAGAGGGGGCCCACGAGGGTGGGGGCGCGCCCAGGGGAGGGGGCGCGCCCTGGACCCTCGTGGCCGCCTCCTTCGTTCCCTCACGTGTAATCCAAGTCTTCTATGTTGATATCGTTCCAAAAATAACTCTCCCAAAGGTTTCATTCAGTTTGGACTCCATTTGATATTCCTTTTCTGCGAAACCCTGAAATAGGCACAAAAAACAGCAATCTGCACTGGGCCTTGGGTTAGTAGGTTAGTCCCAAAAATAAAATAAAATTGTATAATAAAGTCCATTAAACATCCAAAACTTAATATATAATAACATGGAATAATAAAAATTTATAGATACGTTGGAGACGTATCACCTCGCAGTAAGCCTTGCAAGTAAATGACTAATGAGTTAGTCACGAGATGATGTATTATGGAACGAGTAAAGAGACTTGCCGGTAATGAGATTGAACTAGGTATGATGATACCGACGATCGAATTTCGGGCAAGTAACATACCGATGACAAAGGGAACAACATATGTTGTTGTGCGGTTTGACCGATTAAGATCTTCATAGAATATGTAGGAATGAATATGAGCATTCAGGTTCCGCTGTTGGTTATTGACCAGAGATGAGTCTCGGTCATGTCTACATAGTTCTTGAACTCGTAGGTTCCGCACGCTTAACGTTTGATGACGATCGGTATTATGAGTTTATGTGTTTTGATGTACCAAAGGTAGTTCGGAGTCCCGTATGTGATCACGAACATGATGAGGAGTCTCAAAATGGTCGATACATAAATATTGATATATTGAACGGCTATATTCGGACACCGGAAGTGTTCCGGGTGATTTCGGAGAAAACCGGAGTGCCGGAGGGTTACCGGAACCCCCCGGGAGAACTATGGGCCACATGGGCCTTAGTGGAGAGAGAGAGGGCCGGCCAGGGCAGGCCGCGCGCCCCCCCTCTAGTCCGAATTGGACTAGGGAAGAGGGGGTGGCGCCCTCCTTTTCCTTCTCCCTCTCCTCCTTCCTTTCCCCCTCCTAGTAGGAGTAGGAAAGGGGAGTCCTACTCCTACTAGGAGGAGGACTCCTCCTCTCTCCTGTGCGCCCTAGGACCGGCCGGCCTCCCTCTTGCTCCTTTATATACAGGGACAGGGGCACCCTAGAACACACAATTGAACATCAGTTTTAGCCGTGTGCGCTGCCCCCCTTCACAGATACACACCTCGGTCATATCGTTGCAGTGCTTAGGCGAAGCCCTGCGTCGGTAGCTTCATCATCACCATCACCACGCCGTCGTGCTGACGAAACTCTCCCGTGACGCTCAACTGGATGAAGAGCTCATGGGACGTCATCAAGCTGAACGTGTGCTGAACGCGGAGGTGCCGTACGTTCAGTGCTTGGATCGGTTGGATCGCGAAGATGTTCGACTACATCAACCACGTCACTAGACGCTTCTGCTTTCGGTCTACGAGGTTACGTAGACACACTCTCCCACTCGTTGCTATGCTTCTAGTAGATAGATATTGCGTGTTCGTAGGAATTTTTTGGAAATACTACGTTCCCCAACACTACCTGGCCAAAGGGAACGTTCATGGAGACGAACAAGATTTGGCAGCAAGAGTGGTTTTATATCATAGAGCCCCGCGACACCAAGTGGGCGGTCGCTCCTGCATTCAGATGTGGACCCCCGGAGAGGCTAACCTCCTAGACCGATAAGGATTTGAATTTGGGATTCTAGACGGAGGTGCTAGCCCTCCAAAAATGCATCTCCGATATGATCTCCAAGGGCACCCAGCTCACCAACGTGGTCCAGGTAATTCTTTCCTGTCTCGTCCTCCCTTGCCAACACTGGGGCTCCTATCTATGGGAGTTCAATCTGGAGGGGTCCGGGATCTTGAAGCGCCTCTTTGGCTCTATGCACGAAGACATCTGCAAGCACCTCTTCAAGGCCCAAAAGGGGTGGCTGGTGGAGAATGAAGACAAGGGCTTCAGCACTGAGCTCACTGCATTAGAGGTATTTGAGATTTCTGCCGAACATATTTACCTTCCTTGTCTTAATTATAACAGGAGCTGGAGTTTTTGCGTTCAATCTAGGTCTGGACGAAAAAGGTGGAGCGGATCAAGTGTCCAACTCCCCTACCAGAAGACCCAGAGTCACCTCAGGTGACGGCGATGTTGATTCTAGCGCCGTACAGGGCGCCGGAGAAGACGGTCAAGAAGAAGGGAAAGGAGGTCAAGAGCAACCCCCACCCCGCTGGCCCTACGGACACGAGGTCCGAGGAAACAGGCTCCTAACTATCTCCCGAAGAAGAAGAGGAGGAGGGAGAAGAAGAAGACTCCCCAGTCCTAGCCAAGGGGAGGAAAAGAGCGGCCCCTACTGATGCAGGCCCAAGAAGAAGCTAACTCTTCATGTTAGTTCAGACTCATCGTCCGAACACAGTTATCGGGTTCAGCCCAGGATCAAGCCCCCGGCCGAATCGTAAGTATTCAGAACTGCCTATGTTCGGAAGGTTTTCTTTCTTCTGGCATCTGATATGTATTTTACCTTTATATAGCCCTCCGCGCAACATCCCCGTGGCTTCACTGTCCTCGGGGAACTCCCTGGCGCCCGGAGAGGCGGAGAGCGGTATGCCTCCGCGGGGCTCGTCGCCCGCCATAGGGGATACCGAAGTATCCTCCCTACCAACTCCCCCTTTTCCAGCAGGTGGGAGTGGGGTAGATGAGAGAGCGGCCGAGGTCAATCCCTCAGCTACGGTCGACCAGGGGGAGCGATCCCCATGGAGACCGAAGTCGGGGGGCCCAAACAATCTAGGGTCCCGCCAAACGCTCCGGAGTCCAGCACGGCACCGGAATCAAGGGTCCAACCCCTTATAATGGGGGAGGGAGCGACTGCTCCTGCAGCGCCTACCGTCAATCCGGAGGCGCCGAACACTCTAGAGGGAGCACTGCAAAGTGCTTCCATTGTGGAGGAACACCGTACTCTGATGAGTGCAGTCATGGGGAAGATTCAGTCTGTCAAAGGCGAACTGAATGAAGCCTTAAACAGCCTACAAACAGGCTTTGAGGTATGCAATGTAATGTTCTATAAAGAGAACTTTTATTTTGTTTTAGACATATATATATATATATATATATATATATATATATATATATATATATATATATATATATATATATATAGAGAGAGAGAGAGAGAGAGAGAGAGAGAGTAGCTCCTGGTGCTTTGTTTGATTCTGAACAGAATCAGACAAAGCATCCATGTCTATAACAAATTATAGAGCTGAACTGTGAATTTGGTGCTTGAGGAGGTTGTGCTAGTTACGACGTCTGCCCATGCCGCAGAGGTTTCCGAGCTAAATCAGAAACTTGGACTAGCCAATGAGGATCTCGACTGCGTCAACAAGCGTTTTGACGAAATGCAAGGTATGCGAGTTTAGGAAATTCGAATATTGACCCACTATATGTCTGAACATGAGCTAATACATGTCATATACTTCTTGTGGAACAGCTAATGCAACTGCGATCGAGGCTCCGAAGGGCGAACTTTCCATGGCCAAAGAGGAGGCCAGAGCGAGTAAGGTAGCCGTTGATAAAGCGGCTACCAACCTGGAGGCTGAGAAGGCCGTGCGTCAACATCACGAGACACGGGTGACCAAAGTCGAGGCCGAGCTCCAAGATGCAGTTCGCAAATGCGGCACCTTGGAGAAGGCGCATTGGGAGCAACCTACCGAACTCGCTGCGGTAGTTAATGCTGCCAAGGAGGCGCGAACGACATCGCACGATGCTCCGGAGGAGATTAAACAAGCACGTCAGATAGCAGCTGGTAAGGTTTTTCTCTTGCAGAGCATCTTCGGAGGTCAGAGGTATCTTGGGCTGACACGATTGTGGAGTTCTCCAGGCGTGTTTGCGGATCTCCCAAGGAGCATCGGCGACGCCGCCCAATACTTCTTAGCTCAAGAGGGGAACAACACAGAGAAGCTATTTTGGTCGTAGTTCCTTGCGCCCAATCATTCGGTGCCCCTCAACGACCAAATGAAGGAGCCGGTCGAGCTGCACAACATGGCGAGTTCGGCCATGAAGGACTTGATAGTCCGGCTATGGCCCGCTGATCCGATCCCGAATAGTTACTTCGGATTGGTGAAGAGGCTCGTCGATGCGAGTCCGCGGGTTGATGCTATCAAGTGCTCGGCATGCATAGAGGGTGCTCGGATGGCCTTCGCCCGCGTGAAGGTGCATTGGGAAAAGATGAAGGCTGCAGAAATAGCCACTGTTGGCCCTCCAGAAGGCAAGCATGATCGCAGAACGGAAATGTACTTTGACGATGTCCTAGAAGGAGCCCGCCTTGTAGAGGGACAATGCTCAAAGGATATAGCCTTTGAGTGATTTGTATTCGGGTTGTAAGGACTAAGCCAATGTGCCGATGTATATAAATTTTGCGCTTTTATATTAATGAGCAACTTTTCCCTCCTATGCGGCTGTTTATGTAAATCTGAAAGTTTCCAATCGTCGGCTTCAGCCCCCATGTAAATATTACAGGGGTGTTTGGTAAGACACAGAAACACTCTTTATCCAACGTCTTGGTCTGTATAGGAGGTGTTTGCGTAGCAAACCAGGCAACCAGACTATGCGGCTTTATTACTTTCACTTAGCCATAGGATCTTGACTAGTGGGGCTAAGTACTAACCCCTGGTGCGTACCAGGCTTTTTGAAATATAGTGCCTTTTTGACGCGGCTGGGTGAAGACCAGCCCCTTGTATAACAAGGAGTCGATCGCTATCGATCATAGTATAACACTAGGTCACCGAATCGCTTGACTAACTCCCGCTTCATCATGACAATCAGTTTTTGGCTTTCTCTACTGAGGTACTTGACCGGACGAACCAGAAGTATAATCGCAGTAGTTCTCCCTTTACTACCTTAGTTGAACAATGCGAAACGTAAGGTAGCAAGCATAAGAGCCGGGCAACCCAACTATTGACCAAAGATATGATTCGGAGCCAATGCATATAACGTGATATCCGAGACGCCGAACAGTTCCCTATAGGTGTTCGGACTTTTGTTGGCATGCCAGGTTGAATACAGCCCCTGGTATGAAGTCCAGGTATTAGGGCATATGCGGCGAACTGTCTTGGGGGAAGAGAATACAGCTGGTGAAAATAAGCAATAGCCCAAACGAATTGGAACCAAACTGCCTCTTTTATATCCCGTTTAATACGGCGAGCCGTGAGGTTACAGATAACGCCGATAACAACCTTGGGCATTTGACATGCCAACAAAAATAAAAAAATAGAAGAGTAAAAAGGCTTACACAGAGCCCTAATCTATGGGAAAGGAATTTCAACTAGTGGCCTGCTGCAAGTCTGTGCCTTTTTCTCCATGGTAATTTGTCCTTGAGGAGGAGAGTTGTAATGGCCGCCTGTAAAAAAGGAAAAAGAAAAAAGAAGCAAGGAAAAGAGTATCTTGTTCGGCCTTAAACAATGTAGGTTTTTAAATGAACCTAAATAAGATATATTTGAAAGTCCGAATAGGGTCAAGCCGAACTATGGACTAACGAAGTGTTGTATGCCCCTATCGCCACCCAAGGTATTTTAAGGGCATAACTGTGTACGCGAGGTACGTAAGCTGCTACCTTATGGGGCAGTCGACCGGGGCACAACTGCTAATCGAGCTCGGGTTCCTTTGAGCTGTCGCATTCTAGTGCGGAGCGGGCACGTTTAGCCATATATGTAGTCTTCACGACTGATGAGCTGTTCGGCCTAAATAGGCCACTTTGGACTTTGGCCGCTAGAGCCATAGTGTCTTCCTCCGTACAGAGGGAACGCTCCATGTTTCCATTGACCGTGATAACGCCACATGGTCCAGGCATTTTTGAGCTTGAGGTAGGCATAATGCGGGACTGCATTGAAGCGGGGGAAGGCCGTTCTTCCGAGTAGTGCATGATAGTCATTGCAGAATGGAGCGACGTCGAAGATTAGCTCTTCGCTTCGGAAGTTATCAGGGAAACCGAATACAACTTCCAATGTTAATGAACCTGTGCAGCGGACTTGGACGCCTGGAATCACTCCTTTAAAGGTAGTGCTGCTGGGCTTAATTCTTGACGGGTCGATCCCCATCTTGCGGACAGTGTCCTGATATATCAGATTGAGACTACTGCTGCCGTCCATAAGGACCCGAGTAAGATGGTAGTCTATTATGGGGTCGAGCACTAAGGCAGCCAAACCCCCGTGACGGATACTTGTTGGGTGATCCCTACGATCAGAGGTGATCGGGCAAGCCGACCATGGGTTGAACTTGGGGGCAACAAGCTCGATGGCGTATACATCCTGAAGTGCGCGTTTGCGCTCCCTTTGGGGGATGTGGATGATGTAGATCATGTTCACCGTTTTTACCTCCGAGGGAAAAAAATTCTGCCCCCCTGTGTTCGGCTGGCAAGGTTCATCATCGTCTTCACTTTGGGGTCCTTTTCCCTTGTGTTCGGCGTTTAGCTTGCCAGCCTGCTAGAAGACCCAACAACTACGGTTGGTGGGATTTGCACATTTGTCAGGGGTGCCATGGATTTGGCAGGACCTGTCTAGTATCTTATGCAAGCTAGATGGGCTATCCCTGTTGCCTTTAAATGGCTTCTTCCATTGACCGGGCCTGGAGCCACTGAATCCAGCGTTTACCATTGTATCCTCTGTGTTTCCATTGTTGTTTCGGTGTTTATTCTTATTACGTCGTGGCTTGCCATTGCCATCCCTGACTTCAGATGTGCCAGGGTCGCTGGTACTGTTGCTGCTATGAGCCAGCCAGCTGTCCTCTGCTTTTTCTCGAGCTTGCGTTGTATTCCCTCGAAGAGGAAAGGGTGATGCAGCACAGTAGCGTAAGTATTTCCCTCAGTTTTTGAGAACCAAGGTATCAATCCAGTAGGAGACCACGCGCGAGTCCCTCGCACCTGCACAAACAAATAAGAACTTCGCAGCCAACGCGATAAGGGGTTGTCAATCCCTTTACGGTCACTTACGAAAGTGAGATATGATAGATAGGATAGTTTGATATTTTTGGTATTTTTGGATATAAGAACAGAAAGTAAAAACAGCAAAGTAAAGTAGACTGTAGATTAATATATTGAGAATAGACTCGGGAGGTATAGGTTTCACTAGTGGCTTCTCTCATGATAGCAGAATTCTACGGTGGGGGAACAAATTACCGTCGAGCAATTGATAGAAAAGCGAATAGTTATGAGAATATCTAGGCATGATCATTATATATAGGCATCACCTCCGTGACAAGTAGACCGAAACAATTCTGCATCTACTACTATTACTCCACACATCGACCGCTATCCAGCATGCATCTAGAGTATTAAGTTCATAAGAACAGAGTAATGCTTTAAGCAAGATGACATGATGTAGAGGGATAAACTCAAGCAATATGATATAAACCCCATCATTTTATCCTCGATGGCAACAATACAATACATGCCTTGCTGCCCCTGCTGTCACTCGGAAAGGTCACCGCAAGATTGAACCCAAAGCCAAGCACTTCTCCCATTGCAAGAACTATATATCTAGTAGGCCAAACCAAACCAATAATTCGAAGAGACTTGCAAGGATATTATAATCATACATAAAAGATTTCAGAAAAGAACCAAATATTTCTCGTCGATAATCTTGATCATAAACGCACAATTAATTGGATCTCGACAAACACACCGCAAAAAGATTACATCGAATAGATCTCCTCGAAGACCGAGGAGAACTTGGTATTGAGATCCAAAAAGAGAGAAGAAGCCATCTAGCTAATAACTATGGACCCGAAGGTTTGTGGTAAACTACTGACAACTCATGGTGAGGCAATGGTGTTGATGTGGAAGCACTCCGAGGAAGATCCCCCCTCCGGCGAAGCTCCGGAACAGGCCCCAAGATGGGATCTCACGGGAACAGAAGGTTGTGGCGGTGGAATTAGGGTTTTCTCTGTTGTATCGATGTTTTCAGGGTACATGGGTATATATAGGAGGAAGGAGGGCATCGGGGGAGCCAGAGGGGGCCCACGAGGGTGGGGGGCGCCCTGTAGGAGGGGGCGCGCCCTGGACCCTCGTGGCCACCTCCTTCGTTCCCTCGCGTGTACTTCAAGTCTTCTATGTTGATATCGTTCCAAAAATAACTCTCGCGAAGGTTTCATTCCGTTGATATTCCTTTTCTGCGAAACCCTGAAATAGGCAAAAAACAACAATCTGCACTTGGCCTTTGGGTCAACAGGTTAGTCCCAAAAATAATATAAAAGTGTATAATAAAGCCCATTAAACATCCAAAACATAATATATAATAGCATGGAACAATCAAAAATTATAGATACGTTGGAGACGTATCAAGCATCCCCAAGCTTAATTCCTGCTCGTCCTGGAGTAGGTAAATGATAAAAACAGAATTTTTGATGTGGAATGCTAACCAACATAATTCTCAATGTAATTTCTTTATTGTGGTATGAATGTTCAGATCTGAAAGATTCAAGACAAAAGTCTATATTGACATAAGAATAATAATACTTCAAGCATACTAACAAAGCAATCATGTCTTCTCAAAATAACATGGCCAAAGAAAGTTATACCGACAAAATCATATAGTCTGGATATGCTCCTTCTTCATCACACAAAATATTCATATCATGCACAACCTCGGTTTCAGCCAAGCAATTGTTTTCATACTCAATTTTTTCAAACCTTTCAACTTTCACGCAATACATGAGCGTGAGCCATGGACATAGCACTATAGGTGGAATAGAGTGGTGGTTGTGGAGAAGACAAAAAGGAGGAAGATAGTCTCACATCGACTAGGCGTATCAACGGGCTATGGAGATGCCCATCAATAGATATCAATGTGAGTGAGTAGGGATTGCCATGCAACGGATGCACTAGAGCTATAAGTGTATGAAAGCTCAAAAAAAGAAACTAAGTGGGTGTGCATCCAACTTGCTTGCTCATGAAGACCTAGGGCATTTGAGGAAGCCCATCGTTGGAATATACAAGCCAAGTTCTATAATGAAAATTCCTACTAGTATATGAAAGTGACAAAACAAGAGACTCTCTATCATGAAGGTCATGGTGCTACTTTGAAGCACAAGTGTGGAAAAGGATAGTAGCATTGTCCCTTCTCTATTTTTCTCTCATTTTTTTGGAGGGGCTTTCTCTCTTCTTCTTTTTTGCCCCTCTCTATATTTTTTTGGGCCATCTCTTTTTTTTGGCCTTTCCTCACATGGGACAATGCTCTAATAAAGAAGATCATCACACTTTTACTGACTTACAACTCGAAGCTAGAAAAAAATATGACTCTATATGAATGCCTCCGGCGGTGTACCGGGATGTGCGATGAATCGAGAGTGACATGTATGAATGAAATGTGAATGGTGGCTTTGCCACAAGTACGATGTCAACTACATGACAATGCATGTCTATATGACAATATGAAGCGTATCATATGAACGGAACAGTGGAAAGTTGCATGGCAATATATCTCGGAATGGCTATGGAAATGCCATGATAGGTAGGTATGGTGGCTGTTTTGAGGAAGGTATATGTTGGGTGTATGGTACCGGCGAAAGATGCGCGGTACAAGAGAGGCTAGAAATGGTGGAAGGGTGAGAGTGCGTATAATCCATGGACTCAACATTAGTCATAAAGAACTCATATACTTATTGCAAAAATTTACGAGTCATCAAAACAAAGCAATCAACGCATGCTCCTAGGGGGGAGGTTGGTAGGAGTTAACCATCGCGCGCCCCCGACCTCCACACAAAGGATGACACTCAATAAATACCTCATGCTCTAACTTCGTCACAGAGCGGTTCACCATACGTGCATGCTATGGGAATCACAAACTTTAACACAAGTGTTTCTCAAATTCATAATTACTCTACTAGCATGACTCTAATATGACCATCCTCATATCTCAAAACAGTCATCAAGTATCAAACTTCTCATCATATTCAATGCACTTTATAGGAAAGTTTTTACTATATTCATCTTGGATGCCTATCATATTAGGACTAGTTTTACAACCAAAGCACATTACCATGCTGTTCTAAAAGACCCTCAAAAGGATATAAGTGAAGCATGAGAGATCAACAATTTCTACAAAATAAAATCACCACCGTGCTCTAAAAGATATAAGTGAAGCACTAGAGCAAAACTATCTAGCTCAAAGGATATAAGTGAAGCACATAGAGTATTCTAGCAAATTCTAAACCATATTTATCTCTCTCAAAAAGGTGTGTCTAGAAAGTATGATTGTGAAAAACTAACAAGCAAAGACTCAAATCATACATGACGCTACAAGCAAAACACATATCATGTGGTGAATAAAAATATAGTCCCGAGTATAGTTACCGTTAGATGAAGAAGAAAGAGGGGATGCCTTCCCGGGGCATCCCCAAGCTTAGGCTTTTGGTTGTCCCTGAATTTTACCTTGGGGTGCCTAGGGCATCCCCAAGCTTAGGCTCTTGCCACTCTTTGTTCCATAGTCCATCAAAGCCATACTCAAAACTTGAAAACTTCACAACACAAAACTTAGCCAAAAATCTCGTGAGCTCCGTTAGTATAAGAAAACAAAACACCACTCGAAGGTACTGTAATGAACTCATTCTTTGTTTATATTAGTGTTAAACCTACTGTATTCCAACTTCTCTATGACTCATACTCCCCAATACTACTCATAGATTCATCAAAATAAGCAAACAACCCACGAAAAACAGAATCTGTCAAAAACAGAAGAGTCTGTAGTAATCTGTAACTTTCGAATACTTCTGTAACTCCAAAAAATGAAATAAATTGGTAAACGTGAGGAATTTTTCTGCTAATCATCTGCAAAAAGAATCAACTAAATAGCACTCTCTAGTGAAATCTGGTGACTATTCTTGTGAGTGCTAATGTTTCTGTTTTTTACAACATGATCATATAAACTTCACACAAGTCTTCCCAAAGGTTCTACTTGGCACAAACACTAATTAAAACACAAAACCACATCTAAATAGAATCTAGATGCAAGATTTATTCCTAAACAGAAGCAAAAACAAAGAAAATAAAATTGGGTTGCATCCCAACAAGCGCTATCATTTTACGCCCCTAGCTAGGCACGATACAAGGATAGATCTAGGTATTGCCATCATTGGAAGGCAATCCATAAGTGGCTCTCATAATATATTCATATGGTAATTTGATTTCTTTCTAGGAAAGTGTTGCATGGCTTTCCTAAATGGAAATTGGAATCTAATATTTCCTTCCTTCATGTCAGTAATTGCACCAATCGTTCTAAGGAAAGGTCTACCAAGAGTAATAGGACATGAAGGATTGCAATCTATGTCAAGAACAATGAAATCTACAGGCACATAATTCCTATTGGCAATAATAAGAACATTATTAATCCTTCCCATAGGTTTCTTAATGGTAGAATCCATAAGATGCAAATTTGAAGAACGATCATCAAGCTCATGGAAACCTAACAAGTCACACAAAGTTTTTGGGATAGTGGAAACACTAGCACCCAAATCACACAAGGCAAAGCATTCATGATATTTAATTTTAATTTTAATAGTAGGTTCCCACTCATCATAAAGCTTTCTAGGGATAGAAACTTCTAATTCAAGTTTTTCTTCATAAGATTGCATCAAAGCATCAACTATGTGTTTGGTAAAAGCCTTATTTTGACTATAAGCATGCAGATAATTTAGTACGGATTGAAACAAGGAAATACAATCAATCAAAGAGCAATTATAAAAATTGAATCCCTTGAAATACAAAATAGTGGGTTCATCACTATGCAAAGTTTTAATCTCTTCAATCCCACTTTTAACAATTTTAGCATCAAGATCTAAAAGCTCTGAATCATTGGGAAGTCTTTTAATTAAAGTAGACTCATCTCCAGTCCCATATTTATCAAGATTCATATTAGAAAAGAAAGATCTAATAGGAGACACATCAATAACTTTTAGTTCTTCATCTTTATTTTCATGATACCTAGAAGATCACGCTTTCATAAAGCACTCTTTTTTAGCATGCATCCTAGCGGTTCTTTCTATGCATTCATCAATGGAAATTCTCATGGCTTTGAGAGACTCATTGATATCATGCTTAGAGGAATAGATCTAAGTTTCAAAGAATCAACATCAAGAGTAATCATATCCACGCTTCTAGCCAACTCATCAATCTTAAGCAATTTTTCTTCAAGCAAAGCATTGAAATTCTTTTGTGAATTCATAAACTCCTTAACACTAGTTTCAAATTCAGAAGGCATCTTACCAAATTTCCATAAGATTTATTGTAGGAATTACCATAATTATTAGAGGAATTACTAGGAAAAGGCCTAGGATTAAAGTTTCCTCTATAAGCATTGTTACCAAAATTATTCCTACCAACAAAATTCACATCCAAAGATTCATTATTATTTTCAATCAACGTGGATAAAGGCATATCATTAGGATCGGAAGAAGCACTATTAGCAGCAAATAATTTCATAAGTTCATCCATCTTTCCACTCAGAACACTAATCTCTTCAATAGCATGCACTTTTTTACTAGTAGATCTTTTGGTGTGCCATTGAGAGTAGTTAACCATAATATTATCTAGGAGTTTGGTAGCTTCTCCTAAGGTAGTTTCCATGAAAGTGCCTCCTCCGGCCGAATCTAAAAGATTTCTAGAAGCAAAATTCAAGCTAGCATAAAAGTTTTGTATAATCATCCATAAGTTCAAACCATGTGTAGGACAATTACGTATCATTAATTTCATTCTCTCCCAAGCTTGTGCAACATGCTCATGATCTAGTTGCTTGAAATTCATAATATCGTTTCTAAGAGAGATAATCTTAGCAGGAGGAAAATACTTAGAGATAAAGGCATCTTTGCACTTATTCCACGAATCAATACTATTTCTAGACAAAGAGGAAAACCAAGTTTTAGCACAATCTATAAGTGAAAATGAAAATACTTCAATTTAACAATATCATTATCCGTATCCCTCTTCTTTTGCATATCACACAAATCAACAAAGTTGTTTAGATGGGTAGCGGCATCTTCACTAGGAAGGCCGGAAAATTGATCTTTCATGACAAGATTCAACAGAGCAGCATTGATCTCACAAGG
This sequence comes from Secale cereale, assembly GCA_902687465.1. NCBI lineage: Eukaryota > Viridiplantae > Streptophyta > Magnoliopsida > Poales > Poaceae > Secale > Secale cereale. The sequence goes on along the minus strand of LR738711.1, from coordinate 831,415,603 downwards.
TTTAGCATCGGTAATAGGAGCAATCGGAGTGCTAATAAAATCATTATTGTTGGTATTGGAGAAGTCACACAATTTGGTATTGTTCTGAGCCATAGTGACAAGCAAGCAATCCAACACACAAGCAAACAAGAAGCAAGCGAACGGTAAACACACGGCAAAAAGAAGGGCAAATAAAACGACAAAGGTGAAGTGGGGGAGAGGAAAACGAGAGGCAAATAAATGTAATGCGAAGGATAAGGTTTTGTGATAGGTACTCGGTATATGAATTTTGCGTAAGCCTCCCCAGAAACGGCGCCAGAAATTCTTCTTGCTACTTCTCGAGCTTGCGTTGTATTCCCTCGAAGATGAAAGGGTGATGTAGCACAGTAGCGTAAGTATTTCCCACATTTTTTGAGAACCAAGGTATCAATCCAGTAGGAGACCACGCGCGAGTCCCTCGCACCTGCACAAACAAATAAGAACTTCGCAGCCAACGCGATCAGGGGTTGTCAATCCCTTTACAGTCACTTACGAAAGTGAGATCTGATAGATATGATAGTTTGATATTTTTGGTATTTTTGGATATAAGAACAGAAAGTAAAAACAACAAATTAAAGTAGATTGTAGATTAATATATTGAGAATAGACCAGTGGGCCATAGGTTTCACTAGTGGCTTCTCTCATGATAGCAGAATTCTACGGTGGGTGAACAAATTACTGTCGAGCAATTGATAGAAAAGCAAATAATTATGAGAATATCTAGGAATGATCATTATATATAGGCATCACGTCTGTGACAAGTAGACCGAAACGATTCTGCATCTACTACTATTACTCCACACATCGACCGCTACCAGCATGCATCTAGAGTATTAAGTTCATAAGAACAGAGTAATGCTTTAAGAAAGATGACATGATGTAGACGGATAAACTCAACCAATATGATATAAACCCCATCTTTTTATCCTCGATGGAAACAATACAATACGTGCCTTGCTGCCCCTGCTATCACTGGGAAAGGACACCGCAAGATTGAACCCAAATCCAAGCACTTCTCCCATTGCAAGAACTATGGATCTAGTAGGCCAAACCAAACCAATAATTCGAAGAGACTTGCAAGGATATTATAATCATACATAAAAGAATTCAGAAAAGAACCAAATATTTCTCGTAGATAATCTTGATCATAAACCCACAATTCATTCGATCTCGACAAACACACCGCAAAAAGATTACACCGAATAGATCTCCTCAAAGACCAAGGAGAACTTGGTATAGAGATCCAAAAAGAGAGAATAAGCCATCTAGCTAATAACTATGGACCCGAAGGTCCGTGTTAAACTACTCACAACTCATGGTGAGGCAATGGTGTTGATGTAGAAGCACTCCATGGAAGATCCCCTTCCGGCGGAGCTTCGAAACAGGCCCCAAGATGGGATCTCACGGGAACAGAAGGTTGCGGCGGTGGAGGAAGGTTGCCTCGATGTTTTCAGGGTACATGGGTATATATAGGAGGAAGGAGGGCATCGGGGGAGCCAGAGGGGGCCCACGAGGGTGGGGGCGCACCCTGTAGGAGGGGGCGCGCCCTGGACCCTCGTGGCCGCCTCATTCGTTCCCTCGCGTGTACTCCAAGTCTTCTGTGTTGATATCGTTCCAAAAATAACTCTCGCGAAGATTTCATTCCGTTTGGACTCCGTTTGATATTCCTTTTCTGCGAAACCCTGAAATAGGCAAAAAATAGCAATCTGCACTGGGCCTTTGGGTTAATAGGTTAGTCCCAAAAATAATATAAAAGTGTATAATAAAGCCCATTAAACATCCAAAACATAATATATAATAGCATGGAACAATAAAAAATTATAGATACGTTGGAGACGTATCATCCTCGCCCGCGCAAAAGTGGGTCATGAGTGTGGTTAAGGCTGCCATTGTTCTCGGTTTCTCCTGGCCGAGGTGTCTAGCCAGCCATTTGTCCCGGACACTGTGTTGGAATGCCGCTAAGGCTTCGGCGTTCGGACAATCTACAATCTGGTTCTTTTTAGTTAAGAACCGATTCCAAAGCTTGCGGGTGATATGTCTCCAACGTATCTATAATTTTTGATTGTTCCATGGTATTATTTATGAAGTCTTGGATGTTTATTGGGCTTTATCATTCACTTTTATATCATTTTTGGGACTAACCTACTAACCCAAAGGCCCAGTCCAGATTGCTGTTTTTGCCTATTTCAGGGTTTTGCAGAAAAATAAAATCAAACGGAGTCCAAACGGAATGAAACCTTCGCGAGAGATATTTTTGGAGAAAATCACGCACGCGGAGCTTGAGGACCAAGTCAGGGGATAGAGAGGTGGCCCGCGAGGGTGGGGGGTGCGCCCCCTACCTCGAGGCCCCCTCAAGTGGCCCCCGGTGCCCTCCTTCTTCCTATATAAGTCCACGTACCCCAAAAACTCCGTACACAGAGAGAAAACCCTAATTCCACCGCCGTAGCTTCTGTTCCCGTGGAGATCCCATCTTGGAGCCTGTTCCGGAGCTCCACAGGAGGGGGATCAATCACGGAGGCCTTCATCATCATCATCATCGCCCTCACAATGAGTTGTGAGTAGTTTACCACAGACCTTCGGGTCCATAGCTAGTATCTAGATGGCTTATCCTCTCTCTCCGGATCTTAATACAAAGTTCTCCTAGGTCTTCGAGGAGATCTATTCAATGTAATCTCTTTTTGCGGTGTGTTTGTCGAGATCCGATGAATTGTGAGTTTATGATCAAGGTTATCTATGAAAGATATTTGGTTCTTCTCTGAACTTTTTATGTGTGCTCATAATATCCTTGCAATTCTCTTCGAATTATTGGTTTGGTTTGGCCTACTAGATCTATAGTTCTTGCAATGGGAGAAGTGCTTGGCTTTGGGTTCAATCTTGCGGTGTCCTTTCCCAGTGATAGTAGGGGCAGCAAGGCACATATTGTATTGTTGTCATCGAGGATAAAAAGATGGGGTTTACATCATATTGTTTGAGTTTATCCCTCTACATCATGTCATCTTGCTTAAGGCGTTACTCTGTTCGTATGAACTCAATACACTAGATGCATGCTGGATAGCGGTCGATGTGTGGAGTAATAGTTGTAGATGCAGGCAGGAGTCAGTCTACTTGTCTCGGACGTGATGCCTATATACAATGATCATGCCTAGATAGTCTCATAATTATTCGCTTTTCCATCAATTGCTCGATAGTAATTTGTTTACCCGCCGTAGAATATCGCTATCATGCGAGAAGCCACTAGAGAAAACTATGGCCCGCGGGTCTATTCTCAACATATCAATCTACATCTACTTTACTTTTACCGCTTTTATTTGCTGTTTTATTAAACTAAAAATACCAAAAATATGAACTATCATCTCTATCAGATCTCACTCTCATAAGTGACCGTAAAGGGATTGACAACCCTTTATCGCGTTGGCTGCGAAGTTCTTATTTGTTTGTGCAGGTGCGAGGGACTCGCGTGTGGTCTCCTATTGGATTGATACCTTGGTTCTCAAAAACTGAGGGAAATACTTACGCTACTGTGTTGCTTCTCCCTTTCCTCTTCGAGGGAATACAACGCAAGCTCAAGAGGTAGCAGCGGGCTGACTCCCCGGGTTGCTGGATTATATGACTTAAGTCATTAGCATCCGGGGGCCGGACATAAGTCCCCAGAAAGTTGGCCCGAAAAGCATCCTCAAGTTCTTCCCAACTTTCGATAGAGTTCTCCGGGAGGCTATTTAGCCAGTGCCGAGCTGGCCCTTTCAGCTTGAGGGGTAAGTAAATAATGGCGTGGAGATCATCACCCCGAGCCATGTGTATGTGAAGAATAAAGTCTTCTATCCATACAGCTGGATCTGTTGTTCTATCGTACACCTCGATGTTTACGGGTTTAAACCCTTTTGGAAATTCATGATCCATCACCTCATGGTGAAGCACAGAGGGTGTGAGGCACCCCTGTATTTTGCGATTTCGTGGCGCAGTTTGAACGATATTGTTCTTCGGTGTTGACTCCGAACTGGGATGTGACCAGTCTGTCTAGCTTGATAGCCACCACCCTGTGTGTGTGTACGTTCCCTTGGTCCGTAGATTGATCTAGTCTAGCCAGCCTTTTTATTGAGGTCCTGGCGTAGGTTATACTTATGGGCCTGAGCCGCCGTATCCTTGCCTTTACGGTGAGGAGGTGCGGGCTTGTGTACGGCGTTACTGGCCGCTTTGTCCTGTCCATGGGGTGGTCGGTATGGTTGATCGGCCTAATCACATTTCGGCGGAACTGGCGCTGGTGCCTCGTCGTCGAATTGGGGAAGCAGTTTGCGCTTAGGATAGCTCTTTGCTTGGCCTTTAGAGGCGTATAGTTCTTCGGCATCTAACACGTCGTTCCATCTATGGCAATGAGCTGTTGTTGAAAACGCTTCTATTCGAGCGGTTCTTCTGGGACGATATATTCTTTGTTTCCCAGACTAATGTCCTCTTCGGAGACAGGTCGATAGCTGCTGTCATCCGTGTCGCTGTGATCGGTCAGCGGTTCATTTGGACTATGTTCGCCATCCTCCCATTTGTCCTGCTCTATCGCAGGCTCCACGGTATCATCGGCTTGTTCCAGATCGTCATTGTCGTCAGTGAGAGTGTTGCTCTTTTTCCCTTTATGGGATCGAGATCGCTGCTTCTGACGCCGGTGTTTGGGAGGTTCATCGACGGGCTTGTCCTGCTCTGGATTGATGTCGTTGTCGCCCTCTTTTCCGTGAGGTGTGTCCACCATGTATACATTGTATGTAGAAGTAGCCGTCCATCGCTCGGTTGCGGGCGGGTTTGTACTTGGATTGGCTTCGGCATCGTGGTCCATCCTGTCGATGTCTTCGGAAGCGTAATCTAATAGGTCGGTTAAGTCCTCGACCGTGGCTACCAAGTGAGTGGTGGGTGGGGAGTGAAATCCCCTGTCCTCAGCCCACAGGTCGAACTGGGCATAATTCGGCTGAGGATCCTTCGTTAGAGAGATAAATTTCAGTAAGTCCGGCGCTTCGCCTAAAGGCGTGCGCATGGCATGTGTTCGGATGTCTCCAGGGCTGAGTTCGTGTAGCGACCACGATTCGAATGGACCGAAGTCTCTGTGTTCTGTGTCATCCCTGGATCGGTAATGTTGACACACACAGTACTTGAAGGATTTATAACAGAGTGGCAATCACACACTTATTACGTCGAATGTCTCAAAAGAGAACTTTTTACAAAAGTATATGGCATAAGGCCATCTAACACAATAACATCGGAAGGCTTGGAAGATAAGTGAGTCCATCAACTCCAACGGCATAGCTGAGTGCATGATAAACGACCTAGCGCACCTTACTCTTCATCTGAAAAGTCTGCAACGTAACATGTTGCAACCCGAAACGGGTCAGCACATGGAATATGCTGGCAAGATAACACAGTAGAGCAAGTAACAGAATAAAGGCTAACACTATACGCATATTTGGCTGGTGGAGGCTCTAAGGTTAAAGTTTTTGCATAAAGCCAATTTTTCCCTACAACAAAGGAATAACTTTTATTTTAACTATCATGGTAGTTGAAACATCATTGAGAAGGTACCTCCAACTCAATCCCAATTAAAGTAGTCATCATTAACCCAGCAAATTAGTTTTAGAGTGATGAGATCAACCAATAATTCAAGTACCAGATACTCAAGATGTCCATAACCGGGGACACGGCTAATCATGATTAGTTTGTACACTCTGCAGAGGTTTGCGCACTTTTCCCCACAAGACTCGATATCCTCCATTGGATTTCTCGCACTTCATGGTGTTTGAGAAATGGATGACCGAGACACAGTCTTTCAGAAGCATTTACTCTTTACCCCAGGTGGACCGGTACACCTACTTTCCCCCACATCTGCTAGTCCACCATGAAAGAGCTCACACAACATACTCAACTATGCTAGAGCCCATAATGGCATTATGGCTACACACGGAAGTTTCTAGCATGAATAGTTTTATGATCCCTTTGAGCCTGGGTGGCATTCCATAGGATAATCACACGATACACCCAGGATTTCCTAGGACAACACTGGATTCTACAGGTGCCCTACAACCAATCCACCCAGATGTGTATTAAAGTAGCCACCTTAAGCTGAACCATTAATTAACATCTCACATTTGTCATGGATACTCTCAAACCCAATCCACGTCTATGAGCATAGCATAACAACTTAAGCATAACGTAGAAGTAACTCCGAAGGGTTTGTAAATAATGCAGGTAATAGGTTCTACCTCAATCTACTTCCCAGACCCACGAGTTAAGAGATATTACTCATGCAATGTGTGAGGGTTTGATCTAATGCATAAAAACTGGGTAATAAAGGGTATGATCAAAGTGTTACCTGCCTTGCTGATGATTCGCAAAACCCAGGGACTCGTAGTAGCACGCTTCGCACTCCGGGAATTCTATCGCAAGCAAACAATAGCATACATAAGCAACCAAGCAAATATGCATAGGTAAAACTCCAAATAAGAAGATCTAACTAGAAAGTTCAACTGAAGAACTCCGGTTTGCAAAAAGAATCAAATCAAACGGAGCAACGAAACTCAAACTACGAAAGAAACAAGATCCGTTTACTAGATTGAACTAAAGTGAAAAAAATTACAGTAGCAAAACCTTGTTCAAGTTGGTTAAGCGGAAAGAGGGTTCCAAGACGAAGATCTAGGCGCTTGAATCGCTTGATTCCGACTTACGAGCAAAAAGATAAACTACAACGAAGATCAGGGCAGAAATCGCGATCGAAAATAATTGTGGAAAAACCCTGAAAAAGAAAAACCGATGAACAGGCTAACGAACGAACGTTCGTTGTCTGTGACTAACGGGCGAACAACATTCGTTAAAACGATCGTACGGACGAACATCTGCTATTTAACCGAACCGAGAAAAACCGAACTGACCTAATAAAAATATAGATCTAGGGTTTCGAAAAAGAACCTATCGGTTTTCTTCGGAAAACCGGCGGCGGCGGCTACCTCAGCGGCGAGGACGGCGGCGGCTCCGGTGGGCGGATGGATGCGGCGGCGGCGACACACAGCGGGCGGCGCGCGGCGGCTTAGGGCAGCGGCGGCGGCTAGGGCAGGCGGCGGGGGAGGGCCTGGGCCTCGCCTTTTAAAGGGCCAGCCGGGGCGGAGTCCAGGTCAGACACGGCCCGGCTAGGTCGGTTTATTTTTTTCTAAACAGTCCTGATGCGACAAAACGGGCGAAAAATAAACTAAACGGACTCGAAAAATTCCAAAATAAATTTTCACCGTCCTCTAATAATGTTTAGGACAAAGTGAACATTTTTCCCGGACCTAAATGCAATTTTGAAAAATTCGCATTTTCCTATGCAAATAAATCCGAATAAAATACCAAAAGTGATTTTAATAATTTTCCTCCAATATTTCTTTTATTTTGGAGAAGTCACATTATCCCGGCTCATATTTTTTTTATAAAATATTTTTCAGAGAAAAAAATAATTAAAGCCAAAGTGATCCTCGTACTGGTATTTGAGAAAACTCAAATACGAAAACGGTAAAATCCCCAACTCTCTCCGTGGGTCCTTGAGTTGCTTAGAATTTTGAGGATCGCAACACACAAATGCAATAAAATATGCTATGCAATATGATCTATGTATAACATTCCAAATTGAAAATTTGGGATGTTACAGTTCGGCAACAGCCGCTCGATCAGGCCCAAAAGATGCAGATCCTAAGAGTTCGGAACTTGTAGATGGAAACGGGTCCGGAGATCCGATGAGGGAAGCCCCGCTCAAGGCCAGACCTGTGTGCGGCTCAAGTGCCGCCGAGCTTGAGATCTCCGTGGCGGGTTTAATCTTTCTGTCCTCGGATGAAGTGACCGGCTCTGGATCTAAGGACGAAGCTGTTGCAGGTGTTACCCCCTGTACGGGGTCTGATCACAGATCTAGGTCATGTTCATCATGGTGGCAGAGAGCAGCTGCCATGGGTGCGAATCCGTCGAAGATCAAATCTCCACGGACATCAACAACGTAGTTTAAGCTTCCAAACCTAATCTGATGACCAGGGGCATAGCTGTCAACCTGCTCGAGGTGGCCTTCGGTGTTGGCGCAAAGTACAAAGCCGCCGAACACTAAGAGCTGGCCGGGTAGAAAGACTCCCTCGGTAGTGGCATCATTGGTGACGATGCAAGCCATTGATCCTTCTACCGACGACAGAGTGGAACTCTCAATGAAAGCACCAATGTCAGTATAAAAACCGGCAGATCTCAAGTAGGGGGTCCTGAACTATGCGTCTGAGGATTGATGGTAATGGGAGACAAGGGACACGATGTTTACCCAGGTTCGGGCCCTCTCGATCGAGGTAATACCCTGCTTCCTGCTTGATTGATCTTGATGAATATGATTACAAGAGTTGATCTACCTCGAGATCGTAATGGCTAAACCCTAGAAGTCTAGCCTATGAGATTGCTATATCTTGTCTCTACGGACTAAACCCTCCAATTTATATATGCACCGGAGGAACCTAAGGTTGTACATGATCACCTTGCAGAGGAAGGAAAGTATTACACCCGGACTCTAAACTTGCCATTTTACACACGGGGAGTCCTATCCGGATACGGGAGATAGTGTTCATGGATAATCTTCACGGCCCACTAGTCCGGCCCATAGTAAACGATCCGACCACCTGGGGACCCCTTAATCCAGGACTCCCTCAGTGGTGCACAGCTCGGGCTTAGGCCAATTTTCTGCGGAATTTAGTTCTGATTAGTGCAATTTATTTGCTGACGAGATGTATAGCCAGTAGCCCTCAAGGTGTGTTTGGCCTAAAACCCGAGATGCACTTGGAGGAAAAAAATAAAACTGCTGATCCCAGTTGCCCCTGAGACTCAGGTTGATTCGCTAAATCGGCATGAGGATCGATTGCTTGCTCAGCAGCGTACTTTAGGAACAAAACGCGGTGTGCATAGTCCCCGAGACTCAGATTTGGTGCAACCAACTAACCTGAGGATCGTAATTTCCTTGGAAACTATTTTGCACTTTGATTTTTTCTGCATTGAACCAACAATGCACTAGCCCCCGAGACACTGGTCGGGTGGCAACACCAGATCAGGGGATTGATGTACACATTCAATGGCTTTTAAATGAGAAGTGTGAAGCCCTCAAGCCTTAATTTGGGCAAGAGTGGACAAACTAAGGATTGATATCCAGAGTAAATTGACTTTAATCACAATTTATGTGTAATGATTCTATGTATCCAAGTACTTTACATCATTAATGCTCAGATTCGATTGTACAAAACTTTGTTGACCGACCATCGACTTCAACCTCCTCGGCCAATAGCTGGGGAGTGTTTGTCCTACTTTATTAATCCTTTGTGCGAGCAAAGATTTATGGCAAACAAGGAAATCCGTCCATACAGTTTTCTAAACTAAGGCACACGGAGAGATATGTTATATTACTATGTAACGTAAGAAACATCTTCTAGGAAAAATAGTTCCTTTATAAGTTCCTTTTCCCAGGTTTTCATGTTGATCATGATCATGAAACCTCGCCTTCGATCAATGTGGGAGGAAAATATTGAGAAATTTGTTTGGGGAAAGTTTCGGAACTCTATGGTCTTAATGAACCGAAAATTTCACCTCCTTCGTTGCCGACCAATTATATTCTCAAGATAGCTAGCTTTCTGCTTCACCCAGTCTGAGGTACTAACTCGAATGACCCGGTAGTAACAATCACAGAGGTGCTCCTTAACCCCCTAGTCGAACAATCGGGAACGTAGGGTGTAAATACAGCAGCCAGGCAACCCAGCTTGGCCAAAATCTTAAGTCAAATTGATGCATATTTATGGCTTTATAACGATAATTATGGAAGACAACACTCATATATTGAACACAAATGCTGATGATATATGTTTATTTTGGCTCCGCTGCAACCATTTATCATTTGAAAGTGGTCCATTGTCGGCTTCTCCCCCTTTGTAGATGCTACGCAGGGTGTTTCCGCACTAACAAGACAACCTGTCAGGGATATGACTAGCAGGTATGAACCGGCTAGTGTAAACCGGCTTAGTTATATTATACTTGGTTGTAATATTTAGTAAAGGCTACGGCCCATAAGGTCGTAGGGCCCATGTGTAGAAGTATGGTTTGTAAACCGCCAAGCAATGTAACTTGAGAGATAAGAAAGAAAAGACAGAGACCGAGGCGGACACAAGTATGAACCGGCCTCCGGACTCTGTAAACCGGACCAGGCGTCACCTCTATATAAAGGGACGACCCGGCGACGGTTCAGGGACAAGCAACAATCAACCCGTCGAGACTACAGGCAAGCGATCCGCTCCCTGTAAACCGACGCCCAAGCAATACCAAACCAACTAGACGTAGGCTTTTACCTTCATCGAAGGGGCCGAACTAGTATAACTCTCTGTGTCCTTCGTGTGCTATGAACCCCTTCAAGCTAACCCGTGCGATGGTTCCATCATCAAGTCCGCTAAACCGGACATCTGCCGTGCTATTTCCACGACAGTTGGCGCCCACCATGGGGCCTCCGCACGATGGTTTCGAGTTCTTAAAGGGCAGTTTTGAAGGGCTCAAGGGTTACGCGGTCGGCCAGATGACCAAGAGTCGCCGCGGCCGGATCTACATCGATGACGCAGGTTGGGGACCAGAGGCCGATTCAATCGAATACGGGTACCGGGTTCCCTTCGGTGGCATCCAAGTCTTCATTGGCAAAATCGGCGAACCGGGACCTGAGCCGGACATCTTCCCCAACATCGTCGAGCCGGCTCAGTGTGCGAGATCGGCCCGGATTCAGCCCGCCATGAAGCACGTGTTCGTTGGAGCAATCCACGGAGTTCGAGCCGAGGACGGATCGGAATCTAATGGTGCAACAGTTGTCTACTCAGACGACGAGTCTTCATCCGGAGAAACTGAGTCTCTATATCAGTTGCAGGACGGCCGGTCTGATGGCGAGTCCGATGGAAACAGTATTCCGGACCCCTTTGGCCCGCCAAACCGGGTGGCTGTCTTTATGGCCGGTTCACAGCCCCCGGTGAACGGGGCGACAGCAGAAGCTAGTGTAGGGAGGAGCGGCACGACCCTCTCTCCTACTGACGTTCTATCCACCTTGATGGATGAGTTCACAGCTAAAGCAGTGGAAACAGTAGCTCCAGCAGACAAGGCGCATCATGATGCAGAGCTCCTTCAGTTGAAAGGCCGGATTGATCAGTTAAAGGAAGATCTGAAGGCAGAGAGAGAGATGATAGCAGTAAGACAAGCGTAGCTGGATGATCAGGTTTTCTACCTAAGGATGGAGCAAGCTTCTATGGAAGGAGTAAGGGGACGAAAGTACCAGTCTCATCTGCCGCCGGTCTATGAAGCAACAAATCTATTCAGGACACCTGGGGCTGGGACTAGTAATAATCCGGTTCCAAACCGGAGGGCACCTCCCGCCAGGGAGGAGCCGGTTCAGCAGTCCGCCGCAGAGCGGGATCGTCGGATTACGTCGGCACCTTACGTTCCCGCCCCTCCAGGTCATTATTCAAACCCTTTGGATAACATCGCTGCAACTGTTGCACGTTTGGCCGCTTTACCTGTGGAGGAGACGTCTCCGGTGGCAATGGAGGTGCGCAGGGTCAAGGAGCTGCTTAATACGGCGTTGATACAACAACAAGCATACTCTCATAGCAGGGAGAGGCTACATTCGACACCACGTCCCAGTCGGAGTTATACTAGGCATTGGGAGGAGCCAGAAGTGTCTAGCAGCGAACGCAGGAGGCATCAGCGCAGACAGGATAATCCGGCGGGTGCAGCGGTACCAGCTCCGGATATAAACCGGGTTAGATCAGGAGCCCGGGAGGAGGTTCGTCAAACAACGCCAGTTCACACAGCCACAGCAGAAACAGGAGTTACGACGAGTTCTTTTGGGGTGCAGTGTCTTATCCCCGCTTTACGGGGTGTCAAGCTGCCTAAGGATTTTAAAGGGCCCCGCAAGACCTAATTACACGACAGATTTAGCTCCGGAAGCTTGGGTGGAAAGTTATGAGATGGCCATGGAGATGCTGGACGTGGATGAATCAGCTTGTGCTAAGTATTTTACTATGATGCTCGAAGGTACGGCCCGGACCTGGCTGAAGGGTTTACCCCCGAACTCTATCGGATCATGGGGGGAGCTACGCGGCTAGTTTATCAAAAACTTCAAAGATACATGCAAACAGCCGATGTCAGTGGTAGATCTAGCAGCTTGTGTGCAAGGAGAGCAAGAGTCTACAGCAGCTTGGGTGAGGAGAGTAGCGGAGGTCTTACACTCTTCGAATAGTATCAATCCTAGTACGGCGATAGTGCCTTTGGAAAACAATTGCCGGTTTGAATCTTTAAAGTTAAAGCTCGGACAGCTTAAAAGGGATTGCAATGATATGGGAACTCTCATGAGTGCCCTGGTAAAATATGGGGACTCTGATAATACCAAGTATCCAGAAGCGGAAGGAGACAAGATAGGGAAAATTAGCAAGTCTGGTAAACCGGCGCCAGTTAATCCGGCTGCTACGAGTTTTTTGGGAAAACGGAAGGCAGAAGGTGGCTCTGACTTCGTGGCCAACACTCAAGTTCAAGGGGATTTTCAGCATAGCCTGGGAAATCCACCTTCACAAACCGGCGGAGGAACTCTTTGTTGGGATCAAGAGTTAGATCAGCCTTGTCCGAAACATGGCATAAAAGGTCGACTGGCAAAGCATACCATAAGGGAGTGCAGGCCCCTTATGAAGGCAATGGCGGGCCGCTTCAATCCTCATGACAGGCCTCCAAATGGCGGTTCAGGTCCTGGATTTTATGGTCCGGGTCATCAGGGGAACAGCTCCGGATCAGGATATAGGGGCAATAACAATGGTTATCAAAACCAGGCCGGTAATCAAAATAATCAAGGAAATTATAATAACCAGGGCAATCAGTCGCATCATCAAGGTGGTTACAATAACCAGAGGAATCAGCAGCAGGGCCAAGGGAATTATAATAGTCAGGGAAATCAGCAGCAACAGCGTCAGCAACAGCAGCCGCAATCTGGATATCAGAGTAATCCGAAGGAATTGAACAGTGGGCAATATCATGTCTTCACCACAAGTCTGTGTAAGAGAGATCAGAAGGTTTTGAAGCGGGCTGTTAACGCAGTTGAACCGGCAACACCGCAATTTCTGCGTTGGTCAGAGCAGCCCATTGTGTGGAGCAGAGAAGACCACCCGATGCGGGTGGATAATCCGGGCCATTTAGCCTTGGTGGTGGCACCTCAGGTGGGAGGCTATAAATTCGCTAAGGTTCTCATGGACGGTGGTAGCAGTATCAATATCTTGTACTATGAGACTTTCCGTCGTATGGGTCTGACGGATAAGAAGTTAAGGCAATCAAATACAGTGTTTCATGGAGTGGTCCCAGGTAAGTCGGCTTATCCGATTGGAAAGATTGACTTGGAAGTTACCTTTGGGAATGAGTATGATTCCATATCAGAGATGATCACTTTCGAAGTCATCAAAATCAAAAGTCCATATCATGCTCTGTTTGGAAGGACGGTTTATGCTAAGTTTATGGCTAGGCCATGTAATGTTTATTTGCAGCTTAAAATGCCGGGTCATAAGGGCACGATCACGGTTCATGGAAGTCGCAAGATAGCAGTGGAATGTGAAGAAGGAGATGCGGCTTATGCAGAAGCAGTATGTGCCACGGAAGAGTTGAAATTTTATAAAGATAATGTTGATCCGGCAGATATGACTCCGCTGAAGAAGCCAACTACCGAGCATGATCCGGCGTTGAAGTTTAAATCAACAGAGGAGACCAAGCAAGTTGATTTTGTGCCTGGAGATTCGTCTAAGCAGTTCACTATCAGCGCTAACCTTGATCCCAAATAGGAAAGCGCGCTCATCGAGTTCATCCGTGAGAACCGGGATATCTTTGCATGGAAACCTTCTGACATGCCAGGTATACCGAGGGAACTCGCTGAGCACAGTCTTAATATTGATCCGAAGTTTAAACCGGTCAAGCAGTATCTGCGCCACTTCAATGAGGAGAGGCGCAAAGCTATAGGAGAAGAAGTGGCCAGACTTTTGGCCGCATGATTCATAGTAGAAGTTTTTCATCCGGAATGGTTGGCTAATCCGGTGCTGGTGTTAAAGAAGAATGGGAAGTGGAGGATGTGTGTGGACTACACAGACCTCAACAAAGCTTGCCCAACTGATCCTTTTGCTCTCCCTCGCATTGATCAAATCATTGATGCCACAGCGGGATGTGAGCGGCTAAGTTTTTTGGATGCATATTCAGGTTATCACCAGATCAAGATGGCAGTTAAAGACCAAGAGAAGACAGCTTTCATAACTCCTTTTGGTGCTTTTTGCTATGTATCTATGCCTTTTGGGCTTAAAGTGCACACGCAACTTATCAGCGTTGCGTTCAGAATTGTCTAAAAGGGCAAATAGGGAGGAATGTTCATGCCTATGTGGATGACATTGTGGTCAAGTCAAGGAAGGAAGAAACAATGATAGAAGATCTCAGGGAAACTTTTGATAATCTTCGAGCTTATAAGATGATGCTTAATCCGGAAAAGTGTGCTTTTGGTGTTCCGGCAGGTAAGCTACTGGGATTCTTGGTCTCAAACAGAGGAATAGAAGCTAACCCAGAGAAAATCAAGGCCATCACATCTTTGACTAAACCAGTTTGCATCAACGATGTTCAGCGCATAGCTGGCCGGATCACAGCATTAAGCCGGTTCATCAGCCGTTTGGGAGAGAAGGCGATCCCACTTTACCATATGTTGAGGAAAACAGACCGGTTTATATGGAGTGATGAGGCAAATGCAGCGTTTGAGGATCTGAAACGGCAATTGGCAAAGCCACCGGTTTTAGCTGCTCCTATTGACAAGGAGCCGTTGCTGTTATACGTCGCTGCTAATGCACGGGCAGTTAGCGTTGCAATTGTGGTTGAGCGCAAGGAAGCAGGGAAGGAATACCCGGTTCAGCGCCCGGTTTACTACATGAGTGAAGTGCTCATTGAATCCAAGCAGAGATACCCTCATTGGCAGAAGTTGGTATATGGTGTGTTCATGGCAAACCGGAAGTTGAAGCACTATTTCCAAGGTCATCCAATAACTGTGGTTAGTTCAGCACCGTTGGGGGATATAATGCAGAACAGGGAAGCTACAGGCAGAGTAGCGAAGTGGGCCATTGAGCTCAGCCCACATGAGTTGAAATATGTACCACGCACCGCTATAAAGTCTCAGGCATTGGTAGATTTCATCAATGATTGGACAGAGTTGCAAACTCCTGAGGAGAAGCCGGATCTTACTTACTGGACGATTCACTTTGACGGTTCAAAACAATTGGAGGGCTCGGGGGCTGGAGTTGTCTTAACTTCCCCCCAGAGGTGATAAATTTTGTTACGTTCTCCGCCTATTGTTTCCTTGTACTAATAATGCAGCGGAATATGAAGCACTACTTCATGGTTTGCGGCTGGCAAAGGAGATGAATTTGAGCCGGGTTAAGTGCTTTGGCGACTCAGATCTGGTAGCGCAGCAAGTTTCCGGCAAGTGGGATTCAAGAGATCCCCTCATGGCGGCTTATAGACGAGAAGTTGAAGCAGTAGCAGGATATTTTAAAGGATATCAGGTGGATCATATAGACCGGCGAAGGAACGAAGCAGCTGACACTCTAAGCCGACTGGGTTCTCAACGTAAACCGGTGCCACCAAACACTTTTTTGGATGAATTGCACAGTCCTTCAGTTCAGATACCGTCGGAGGAAGACCTAGCTATTCCTGATCAGGAGGCACAGTTAGTTGCAGCGCTCCATGTTATTCCAGATTGGACGCTGCCCTATTTGGCATACCTGAGCCGAGGAGAGTTACCGGACGATGAAGAAGAAGCACGACAGATAATCCGGTGTTCTAAGTCCATGACGATTGCAAACGGAGAGCTTCACCATCGCAGTACTTCTGGAGTATTTCAGCGGTGTGTATCAGCTGAGGAAGGTTGTGAGATTCTTCGCGAGATTCATGAAGGGGATTGTGGTCATCATGCCGGTTCAAAATCATTGGTGGCTAAAGCATTCCGGCATGGTTTCTATTGGTTAACTGCTCATGCAGATGCGGAAGATCTGGTCCGGAAGTGTGACGCTTGTCAGAAATTTTCAAGGCGTGCTCTGGTTCCGGCACAGGAGCTCCGGATGATACCAATAACTTGGCCGTTTGCGACTTGGGGGCTTGATATGGTTGGACCCTTTAAGCGATCCCAAGATCAGAAAACTCATCTACTAGTAGCAGTAGACAAGTTTACAAAGTGGGTTGAAGCGGAGCCTATAAGCAAGTGTGATGCGACAACGACAGTCAAATTCATCAAAAAAGTAATTTTCCGGTTTGGCTTTCCACACAGCATCATCACAGACAATGGCACCAATTTATCTCAGGGTGAGATGGAAGAATTCTGTCAACGAGAACATATTCGCTTGGACGTGTCTTCTGTGGCCCACCCCCAATCCAATGGTCAGGCTGAAAGGGCAAATCAGGAGATTTTGCGAGGTATCAAACCCCGGCTTATGACACCTTTGCAGAGAACCCTAGGATGTTGGGTTGAGGAGTTGCCATCTGTTCTTTGGAGTATCAATACTAAACCAAACCGGTCTACAGGTTACACACCTTTCTTCATGGTCTATGGTGCTGAAGCAGTCCTTCCGAGCGATATACGTCATGATTCACCAAGGGTGACGGCTTATATTGAAGCAGTCAACGAGAGAGCAAGACAGGACAGTTTAGACCGGCTGGATGAAGAGCGTGATATAGCTGCAGCACGATCTGCGATTTATCAACAAGAGTTACGCAGATATCATAGCCGCCGGATCAGAACAAGGACGTTCCAGGAGGGCGACTTGGTACTCCGGCTCATCCAAGATCAAACAGATATGCACAAGCTATCCCCACCTTGGGAAGGGCCCTTTGTGGTCAGTAAGAATCTACACAACGGTTCATATTACCTGGTGGACGTTCGAGAACACAACGACTCACGGACGTCAGAAGAGGAGACGAAGAGGCCGTGGAACATCGCCCATTTACGACCATACTATACTTGAGCTATGTGCTCCAATGTATCCTATGTATATATTATGAGTAATGAATAAACCGGCACCCTCGATAAACCGGGGGCTCAGCCCTTTTTCCATATACAAATATCTTGTGAGGACAACCATACAAGTTTTTTATCAGAGATTATATTTCAATATATTGGCCGGTTTAGAAGTTGATTTTTTGCAGAGTATACAAAGGAGCAATAAAACTTTCTAAAGAACATGAGATCATATCCGGTTCGAAGAGAGGACGCTTCACGATTTACCCACCGGTTCAGGAGGAACCATGGAGGCCCTCTGGGAAAGATGGATAATCCACGTCCCATTGATTGGCTCAATTTTTATGTACATCGGCCCTCTGAAAAGAATGGTTCGCCCACGTTCAGTGATTGGCTAGGCCCTCTGGGAAAGATGGTTTGCCCACGTCCCAGTGATTGGCTCAATTTTTATGTACGATTCTATCGGCCCTCTGAAAAGAATGGTTCACCCACGTTCAGTGATTGGCTAGGCCCTCTGGGAAAGATGGTTTGCCCACGTCCCATTGATTGGCTCAGTTTTTATTTGCAGTTCTATCGGCCCTCTGAAAAGAATGGTTTTGCCCACGTTCAGTGATTGGCTAGGCCCCCTGGGAAAGATGGATAATCCACGTCCCATTGATTGGCTGAACCTTGCTTTGAGCCTGGCAGCTCTTAAAAAGCCTCGACTACATGGTCCTATTTGCAAAATTTGCATCTTTTTGTGTTTGTGTTTTATAACCCTTTAAACCGGAGTGGAGCAGCTACAGAAGCTGACCACATATCTATAAAGTGGAAAGTCTGGGTCATGAATACCAGCATGAGTAACCCGGTGTTCATTAAAACCCGGATCATATATCAGGCAACAAGCCACAAGTTTCTGAACAAAGTCTTGGAGAACAAGATGAACCGGAGTTTATCATCAAGATGAACCGGAGTTTGCCGGGTTTCTAATTGGATCCATGAAGGTCTATATCAAGAGACTTTAAGGTCCTACCGGATTAAGAATATTGAGCGTATATAATCTCAGGTATAACGTTATTTCTGGTATGAGGATATACTTATTTGACGTTTTAAGAGAACAATTTAATCCATCCAGTGGTAAACCACTAGGACATATTTTCAGTATTATTTCTGCAGGAGCAGAGGATATGCAAGATAAACAACATCAGACAACATTTCAATCGGCCAATATTTCACATAAAGAAAGACAGAATATCCGGATTAAAGCAGATCAAGTTTTAGCTATCCTATTACAAGGCATAGCAAGCCCGACGGATTGGAAATATTGTTTGGCGAAACACAGACTGCGATTACAGCAATAAATTTTAAGTTATGCTCCTCCTTGCTGAGACGGCTGGCCATCACCTTGATCCGGAATATCTTCATCTTCTTGAAGCGGTTGGAAGTCCGGCACACGCCAGTCAATCTTCGTCAAAGCCCGGAAATACATCTCATCGTTGATAAGCTCAGAAGGTTCAATATCAGGAGCGAAGGTATGAGGACGAACCGGCGGGATTAAGTTGACGGTGTCATAAACCGGCCGCTCCACCCGTTCGTTTTGCAAGTCATATCCAGGATGATACCTGGATAAATCAGACTCAGCTGCAAGCTTGCTGGCGAGGGGACGCATCTCCTTTGTCAAGGCGTAAAGATCCTTTGCAGTAAAAGTCGAGCCGTCGTCTTTTTTATCAGGAAAGCCGGTTAAAGCTTCCTCCGGATCAAGATCCGGGACCCAGGCCTTAGCCCTGGTAAGGGGCAGAAGAGCACCACCCCGGGCAGCAGATTTTTTGACTTCTTCAAGACGAACCGGCAAGACAGATAATTTTTTCAATGTGTCCTGGATAGTCGTAGGGGCCGGTTTACCGAAAGAAGTTGCACTAATGATCCTCTGAGCACCGGAATACAGCTGCTCGACCAAGGTATAACACGCTTTAAGCTTCTTCCGTTGGTCATCCCCAAGATGGGAGATACGGCGCCCTGCATATGGTTATTACGGTTAAACCGGTACAGACGGAAGATTACAGGGGTAAAGTAGGAGTTCAGATTATACTTACCAAAGATTGCAGAGGTCATCAACTCAATCTGCTGCTTTAAACCGGTTAACTCCTCTGTAACCGGGTTAAGCGCCCCTTCAGCATCCTGAATCCTTTTCTCCAGATCCTTCTTTTGAACCTCAAAAGTGGTCCGCTCTTCTTCAAAATATTTCTTCAGATCTTCAGCAGTCTTCAAACTTACCTGAAGATCTTTCTTAGCCTTTGAAGCGGCAGATTCTGTCTCAGCAAGACGGCTCCGAAGTTCATTAATTTCATCAGCGTTCCGGTTTAACTCAGCCTGCAAGCACAAGACAAGAAGCAAAAATCAGACAAGTCTCAAGCACACAAACAAGTTGTCTACTTGACACTTGGGGGCTAATGGCAGTTGATGCAATAAGAAACAGCAATTCAAAGTTACAAGTCTCAAGCACACAAACAAGTTGTCTACTTGACACTTGGGGGCTAATGGATGGTTGAAGTATCATCAGAAATTTTTACAAGTATCAAATACATAAACAAGTTATGTACTTAATACTTGGGGGCTAATGTAAAGATTAATTGTTCAAACTGCAAAGTTCCGGTTCACCTTCAGCACGCAGCTAAACCGGAACTTGGGGGCTGTTATGGGATAGAAGCATATCAAAAGTACAAAGTCAGAGGAAAAGGATTACCTCATATTTCTCCTTCATCAAGTTAACCAAGCTTGCTTCATAATCTCGGCTGCTATGGAGCCGGTTTAGATACCCAGAATAAGTTTCTTGGGCGCTCATGTCGGCAAGATTGGATACTTCAGTACTCCATTTGCCCTTCTCTTTATATAACTTCTCCGTTTTAGCCGTATGCTTGGCTAAAACGGTGGGCTCAGCCGGAGCAACGAAGGCAGCCCCAGTCACAACAACATCTGGAGAAGCAGGTGCAATTGGGGGAGTCGCAGTATGAGCCGGATTGGGAGACGCCGGATTAATCTGAGGAGAATTGACCCGGGCCGGACTTGGCGGATTATGGGCATCTTCAGCAGTAGGATTTTCAGGAATGGAGATATGATCCGTAGGCACAGGATCTTCAAGAGGAGCTATGGGCTCGCCTTCTGGAGGAACGGTCGTTGCCGGATCATCGGCCGGATCATCTGCAGTGGTCTCAGCAGGAGGCTTGTTTGCCTTGGATTTCTTACTAGGCTTTGGCTTGCTGAAAAAAGTATGCGAAATTAGTTAATGTTATAAAGCAAAAAGGAAATCATAAACCGGGAAGGTTATAAAGCAAAAAGGAAATCATAAACCGGAAAGGTTAAAAAGATTTACCCTGGGACAGTTTTCAATGGAGGAAGCTGCGTGGCAGTTGATTCACCAGAAGAAGAAAGCGGAGTTTCCTGATAATCAGGGTCAGACGGTTTAAGAGGTTTTCGGATAAGCCCGGCCTTGGGATGAAGAAGAGTCGGAGAAAGTATCACCTCAGCACGGCGTTTTCGAGCCGGAGTTAAAGAAATCCCGGATGATTCCACTGCCAGGCCACTATGGCGAGTGGTCCAGCGAAGAGCTTCGTGCTGTTGCTTCTTCAAAATAAAATTAGGATCCAACTGAGCATAAGGGTGAGAGAATTGGTATTTCCGAACGGTCCGACGACTTTTTTGTGGAAGAGGTTCTGAATCAGAGGAAAGAATGGTTACCTCAACTTCGGCTGGATTATCACCTTCAGCTAACTCCTGTGGAAAAGTTATCATTAGATACAGATATAAGTTCAAAAAAGCAAAATTCAAACCGGATTAATTCATACCTCGGAATCCGGGTCATCATCTTTAGCGGGAGAACTGGCGTCAACAGCTGCTTTTCTTTTCTTATTGGCAAAGGTTTTTCGGCGTGCTTGTTTGCCGGTTTTCTCCTGAGGCTTTCTCTTCCAGAAAGGATCATCAGACTATTCAAAGGAAAGAAAGACAATTGAAAAGACGGTTTAAAGAAACGGGTTACAAATACAGGGCAAAGTAAAACTTACCGCAGGCAGCTTGTTCTTCTTATAATACGGACCTAGCCCGACTTTGCTGCAGTCTGCTAAAGTGACGTTGAGCATCTTTTTAGCCGACTCAATAACCTCCGATTCAGATAATTTGTCCTTGGTAAACCGTTGAGGATCGTCCGGTTTACCAGAATACTGGCACATCAGTTGTGATCGCCGGCTTAAAGGAAGGATGCTCCAAGACAACCAGTAGCGCATAAAATCAATTCCAGTCAAGCCATTAGCTATGAAAGCTCTTAACCTGGAGAGCTGTGATGAAACCGGGTCCGCTCGACAGAGCTGAGCCGTTGTGGAAGAGGATGATCTTCCGGAATACGGGTTTCACGATAACCCGGCAAGGGGTTCTCCCCTTCAGGAGAAGTGTCAACGCAATAAAACCATGACTTGTTCCAATCCTTTGGATGCGTGTGTAAAGCGACGTGAGGAAAAACAACGTCTCTCCTCTTCTGGATACTAACGCCACCGAGCTCCTGATGCGGTCCACTGGTGAACTCTGTGCGTCGGTTCAGGTGAAAGAAGTCCCGGAACAGATCGACAGATGGTTCTTCTTGCAGATATACCTCCGAAAACACTTGGAAGTCACAAATATTTGAAACAGAGTTGGGTCCAATATCCGGAGGGTGGAGTTCGAAGGCGGCAAGAACGTCCCGGAAAAACTTTGAACCGGGAGGAGAGAAGCCTCGAGATATATGGTCAAAGAATACAATAACCTCCCCAGGCCGGGGAGTAGGGGGGCATTCATTACCCGGAGCTTGCCACTTCAAAACAGACTGAGGGCCTAAGGTACAAATTTCAGAAATTTTGACCAAGTCTTCTTCCGTGATGATAGAAGGAACCCAGTCACAGGAGACGTACTGTTTGGCCATAGCAATGGAAGGACAAGTACTGAAAAGGATGAAGTATAAAAAACGGATTATGTGGGTACAGCAGTATAAACCGGAAACTATCTATGAAAGTTACGCAACAGTTTGAAACGAGGACTAATGGCATGGTTAAACCGGCAATAACAGGGAGTTACGTCATTTTCGGTTCACGACAATAAATGAGGAACAGCTAAACCGTTGCGTTCAATTTCGAAAGTTTTGCAAGAACATGGCATAACAGTTTAAACCGGAGTATACCTGATGGATCTACAATGGAGAAGAAACAGTTTCCTTGTAAACAGCTAAAGTGGAACAGATCTAGGCGAGCGAGGAAAAGAAAAATAAAGTGCAAGAAAATACGAGAAGAAACGCCAGGGATCTTATGCGGAGCAGATGAATCTATAGGATTAAGTATAAGTGGCGAGATCTAAAGCTAATACTAGTGGAAGATCTGTTAACTGGGCCTAAAGGTCACAAATTTTCTACGAAGTAAGTATCTACGAGGAACAAGACGAAGCTTTCGTTGAAAGCCCTAATGGCGGAAGAACAAGGGAAGAACCCTAGAAGATACAGATCGGTAATGAGGAAGAAAGGACGTACCTGAACAATGGAGGGCAGCGGCGGAGTTCTCTGGTCGAATCAGGTTGATGCAGCGGCCAGGGAGATCTTGACTCGGCAAGGCGACGGCGGCGCTTCAACCTCGGGCGTCAATGGAGTCTTGAGGCTCGGGCGGCAGACGAAGGAAGAAGAGGTGAGAAGAAGGAAGAACGAAGGGGGACGGCGGTATTTATAAGCAAAAGGCAAATGTGAAGCGACAGGTGCGGGATTCGAGGGGGCAAAGATCGGATAAAGATCCTTTTTGACGCCTCGATTTTAGGATAATCATTAAACAAAGCTACAGTACAGCTCGCAGCGTTAAATGCGGAGATGATGTCACGGTCAGATTTAGTGATTCTTGAAGATGACGTCAGAGCCGGTTTACAAAAATGTGAAGACAAGGAAGAAAATCATGCAAGACAAGGAAGACTGATATGAACAAGTTCAAATCATTTTGGGGCCTAATGTCAGGGATATGACTAGCAGGTATGAACCGGCTAGTGTAAACCGGCTTAGTTATATTATACTTGGTTGTAATATTTAGTAAAGGCTACGGCCCATAAGGTCGTAGGGCCCATGTGTAGAAGTATGGCTTGTAAACTGCCAAGCAATGTAACTTGAGAGATAAGAAAGAAAAGATAGAGACCGAGGCGGACACAAGTATGAACCGGCCTCGGGACTCTGTAAACCGGACCAGGCGTCTCTATATAAAGGGACGACCCGGCGACGGTTCAGGGATAGGCAACAATCAACCCGTCGAGACTACAGGCAAGCGATCCGCTCCCTGTAAACCGAAGCCCAAGCAATACCAAACCAACTAGACGTAGGCTTTTACCTTCATCAAAGGGGCCGAACTAGTATAACTCTCTGTGTCCTTCGTGTGCTATGAACCCCTTGAAGCTAACCCGTGCGATGGTTCCATCATCAAGTCCGCTAAACCGGACATCTGCCGTGCTATTTCCACGACACAACCCATAGCAGATGTCTCGGTGCCCACAGGCGGTTGTGTTAGCAAAAACGAGGCAATCAAATATGCAGAGTTTATAACTTTCACTTGGTCATCAGAGCTTAAAGTAGGGAGGCCAGTTACTAGGCCCCTGTTATTGTTCGACGTCAGCTGAGGTCAAGCCATTAACACTTCGGCCAATTTTATGAAAGGCCCACGGGGTAACTAATACTCTCCAACATATCTATAACTATTTATTGTTCCAGCCTATTATATTATCAACTTTGGATGTTTTATATGCATTTATATGTTATTTTATATTATTTTTGGGACTAACTTATTAACCTAGAGCCAAGTGCCAGTTTCTGTTTGTTTCCTTGTTTTTTTTTGTAGAAAAGGAATATCAAACTGAGTCCAAACGAAATACAAATTTCGCGATGATTTTTCTTGGACCAGAAGACACACGTAGGACTTGGAGTCCAAGTCAGAGAGTCCTCGAGGCGACGACAAGCCACGGGGCGCGCCCTAGGGGGGCACCCCTAGGGCTTGTGGCCCCCTCGGAGACCCCCTGACCCCCTTCCTTGGCATATATATTCAGAAGTATTCTAGAAACCCTAGAAGTATCGACAAAAATACTTTTCCACCGCCATAGGTTTCTGATCTTGTGAGATCCCATCTGGAGGCCTTTTCTGGTACTCTGTCGGAGGGGGATTCGACCATGGAGGGCTTCTACATCAAACTTGCTAGCCTTCCGATGATGCGTGAGTAGTTTACCACAGACCTACAGGTACATAGCTAATATTTAGATGGCTTCTTCTCTCTCTTTGATCTTCAATACAATGTTCTCCTCGATGTTCATGGAGATCTATTTGATGTAATCTTCTTTTGTTGTGTGCTTGTCGAGATTCGATGAATTGTGGATTTATGATTAGATTATCCATGAATATTATTTGAATCTTCTCTGAATTCTTATATGCATGATTTGATATCTTTGTATTTCTCTTGGAATTATTGGTTTTGTTTGGCCAACTAGATTGGTAGTTCTTGCAATGGGAGATGTGCTTAGTTTTGGGTTCAATCTTACGGTGTCCTCACCCAGTGACAGAAGGGGTAGCGAGGCACATATTGCATTGTTGCCATCAAGGATAACAAGATGGGGTTTATATCATATTTCTTGAGTTTATCCCTCTATATCATGTCATCTTGCTTAAGGTGTTACTCTGTTCTTATGAACTTAATACTCTAGATGCATGCTGGATAGTGGTCGATGTGTGGAGTAATAGTAGTAGATGCAGAATCGCTTCGGTCTACTTTTCACGGACGTGATGCCTATATTCATGATCATTGCCTTAGATATTGCCATAGCTTTGCGCTTTTCAATGTATTGCTCGACAGTAATTTGTTTACCCACAGTATGATTTATTCAAGAGAGAAGCCTCTAGTGAAACCTATGGCCCCTGGGTCTATTTTACATATATTATTTTTAGATCTATAAAACCAAAAACCAAAAATAGCTTGCTGCAATTATTTGTGTTTACTTTATTTTGCTTTTTACTTTAGTTTTAAATCTATGTCTATCAGATCTCACTCTTGTTCGTGACATTGAAGGGATTGACAACCCATTTTTTCGTTGTGTGCAAGTGTTTGTTAGTTTGTGCAGGTGCATATATTGGGGACTTGCTTGTACCTCCTACTGGATTGATACCTTGGTTCTCAAACTGAGGGAAATATTTATCTCTACTTTGCTGCATCACCCTTTCCTCTTCAAGGGAAAAATCAAAGCAAGCTCAAGAATTAGCAGGAAGAATTTCGGGTGTTGTTCCCGGGGAGGTCTACATCAAGCCTACCAAGTACTTGTCATAAACTGTCATCTCTTGCACTTACATTATTTGCCATTTGCCTCTCATTTTCATGTCCTGCACTTCTAAAACGTTTTCAGAAAAACATAAAAATATTTCCCTTTTTATTCGCCTTCTTCCCGTTCGCCCTTATGTCTTACTTGGTTTGTTTGCTTGTTTGCTTGGCATAATTGTGTTTATTCAAATACAACAGGAAAGTGTTATGGATCCTCATCCACTTGCTAATATTTTTGGAAGATCCAATTATGATAAACCAATTGCTAGTGAGTCGAGTGCACTAGATTATCTTTATGAGGTTTTGCTTGAAATTCGTGAATCTGAAAATTGTGTTGAAGTGTTAAAAGAAATTCATTAAGTGATTCACGATAGCTCCTTAAATGAAAAACATGATTGCAATGATGTTATTATAAATTCTACGAATGGCAGTTGTGCTAATGATATGCAAAACCCTAAGCTTGGGGATGCTAATTTTTGTTATTCTCACTACTTGTTGCAATGATCATGATTGGGGTGATGCTTCTTACGATCTTGAAAATTTATTTAAACCCCATGATGGTTATGATATTGATAATAATGTTTGCAATAATATTGAAAGTGGGCTTGAAAGAATGTCCACTTTTGATCCCACTACTTTGGATATTGATCAATCTTATGATTTTTTTGATAAAAGTGGGCTTGGAGAAGTAATGCCTTTGTGCTATGTTAATCCCACTATTTTGAAAGAGTGTCAACCTTGCATGCATGTGGATCATGTAGAGAATATTTTATGTGAGAGCTGTACTGTTGAATTTTAATATGATGCTACATGCAATTATTATGAGACAGGGAAATATGGTCGTAGAAATCTTCATGTTAATAAATTACCTCTCATCATGTTGAGATTGCTATTGTTTCTTTCTTCTTCTTTGCCTATGCTAGATATTGATTGCCTTGATAATTTGTTTGCTTATGAAATGCCTATGCATAGGAAGTATGTTAGACTTATATGTGTTTGTCACGTGTTTTATGATCCTCTCTTTGTGTTTCAATTCTTCTCTGTCATGGGAGCATCATTAAAATCATCGACGCCTAGCTAAAAGGCTTTAAAGAACAACGCTTGTTGGGAGACAACCCAACATTTTTCTTTTCTGATTTTATGAAAATCTATCATCTAGCCTCTGGTTAGATTTGTGTTCTTGTTTTAATTTAGTGTTTGTGCCAAGTAAGACCTTTGGGATGGTTTTGAAGATTGTTGCTTTGATTTTACTGAAAAACAGAAACTTTTGCGTCCAGTGCAGAATACTCTATAATTCATTGGAGCGTGATAATTTTCTGACTTTTTTTTACAAAAGATTGATATAAAAATTTCCCACGTTTTCCTATTTTTCAGAAATTTTAAATATGCATAAGTATGCGAAGTTTCCAGATTTCTACAGACTGTTCTGTTTTGACAAATTATGTTTTCATTGTGTTGTTTGCTTATTTTGATGAATCTATGGCTAGTATCGAGGGGTATGAACCATGGAGAAGTTAGAATACAGTAGATATAACATCAATATATAATTAAAATAAGTTAACAACAGTATGTAAAGTGGTTATTTGATTTGTTTTACTAACGGATCTCACGAGTTTTCTGTTGAGTTTTGTGTTGTGAAGTTTTCAAGTTTTGGGTAAAGATTTGATGGACTATGAAATAAGGAGTGGCAAGAGCCTAAGATTGGGGATGCCCAAGGCACCCCAAGGTAATATTCAAGGACAACCAAGCATCTAAGCTTGGGGATGCCTTGGATGGCACCCCCTCTTTCGTCTTCAATCCATCGGTAAATTTACTTGAGGCTATATTTTTATTCATCACATGATATGTGTTTTGCTTGGAGCGTCTTGTATGATTTGAGTCTTTGTTTATTAGTTTGCCACAATCATCCTTAATGTACACACCTTTTGAGAGGGACACTCATTAATCGTGAATTTATTAGAATACTCTTTCTGCTTCACTTATATCTTTTGAGCTAGGGTAGTTGCTCCAGTGCTTCACTTATATCTTTTTTAGTATGGCGGTGATGTTTATTTTGAAGAAATTAATGAAATATCACGCTTCACTTATATCATGTTGAGAGTCTCTAAACAACATGGTAATTTTCTTGGGTTATGAATTTAGTTCTAATATGATAGGCATCCAACGATGTTATAATAAAAACTTTCATAAATAGCATTGAATTTATGAGAACTTTGATTCCTTGCAATTGTTTTGAGATATTAAGATGGTGATATTAGAGTCATGATAGTAGTAATTTGTGTGGTTAAATAAATAATTGTGTTAAGGTTTGTGATTCCCGTAGCAAGCACGTATGGTCTGCTAGTTATGTGATGAAGTTGGAGCGCGATTTATCCTTAATTGTCTATCTTTGTGTGGAAGTCGGGGTGCGCGATGGTTAACTCCTACCAACCTCTCCCCTAGGAGCATGCGTAGTAGTACTTTGATTTGATGGCTAATAAACTTTTTGCAATAAGTATGTGAGTTCTTTATGACTAATGTTGAGTCCATGGATTATATGCACTCTCACCCTTCCACAATTGCTAGCCACTCTAGTACCGCGCAACTTTCGCCGGTACATCAAACCACCTTATACCCTTCCTCAAAACAGTCACCATACCTAACTATTATGGCATTTCCATAGCCATTCCGAGATATATTGCCATGTAACTCCACCATTCCGTCATCATGTTCGAGTTTACCATCGAGTAGTAATTTTGAGATGTAAGTAAATAAAAGTGTGCTGATCATAATTATTAGAACATTGTCCCATGTGAGGTTATGAATAAAGAGGTCAAAAGAGTCTCCAAAAAATAAAAAAAAATAAAAAAAAGAGAAAAGAGTCTCCAAAAAAGGAGAGGAGTCTCAAAAAAATGATAGAAAAAGAGAGAAGGGACAATGTTACCATCCTTTTCCACATTTGTGCTTCAAAGTAGCACCATGTTCTTCATTATAGAGAGTCTCCTATTTTCTCACTTTCATATATTACTAGTGAGAATTTTTCATAATAGAACTTGGCTTGTATATTCCAACGATGGGCTTCCTCAAATGCCCTAGGTCTTCATGAGCAAGCAAGTTGGATGCACACCCACTTAGTTTTCTTTTGAGCTTTCATACACTTATAGCTCTAGTGCAACCGTTACATGGAAATCCCTACTCACTCACATTGATATAGATTGATGGACGTCTACATAGTCCATTGATTCACCTAGTACATGTGAGACTTTCTCCCTACTTTTGTCTACCACCACCTTCTATTCCACCCATAGTGATATGTCCATGGTTCACGCTCATATTGCGTGAAGAGTTGAAAAAGTTTAAGAATGTAAAAGTATGAATACAATTTCTTGGCTGACACCGGGGTGGGCATGATTTATACTTTGTGCTAAGAAGAGGGAGAATAAAGAGACTATATGATTTTGTAGGGATAACTTTCTTTAGCCATGTTATTTTTGAAGCTTCATAATTTCTTTCTAGTTTGCTTGAAGTATTATTGTTTTGATATTAATGAACTTTTGTTTTGAATCATATGGATCTGAACATTCATGCCAAATAAAGAAGAAATACATTGCTAAATACGTTAGGTAGCATTCCACATCAAAAATTCTGTTTTTACCATTTACCTACTCGAGGACGAGCAGGAATTAAGCTTGGGGATGCTTGACACGTCTCCAACGTATCCATAATTTTTGATTGTTCCATGCTATTATATTATCAACTTTGGATATTTTATATGCATTAATATGCTACTTTATACTCCCTCCATCCCTAAATAAGTGACTCAAAAATGACTCAACTTTGTACTAACTTGAGTACAAAATTGAGTCATTTTTGAGTCACTTATTTTGGGACGGAGGGAGTATTATTTTTGGGACTAACTTATTAACCTAGAGCCTAGTGCCAGTTTATGTTTTTTCCATGTTTTTGAGTTTCGCAGAAAAGGAATATCAAACGGAGTCCAAAAGGAAGAAAACTTTCGCAATGATTTTTCTTGGACCAGAAGACACACGTACGACTTGGAGTCCAAGTCAGAGAGTCCTCGAGGTGACGACAAGCCAGGGGGCGTGCCCTAGGGGGCGCCCCTAGGGCTTGTGGCACCCTCGAAGACCCCCTGACCCCCTTCCTTGACCTATACATTCAGAAGTATTCTAGAAACCCAAGATGCATCCACAAAAATACTTTTCCACCGTCGTAGGTCTCTGATCTCGTGAGATCCCATCTGGAGGCCTTTTCCGGTACTCTGCCGGAGGGGGATTCGACCACAGATGGCTCCTACATCAATCTTGCTGCTCTTCCGATGATGCATGAGTAGTTTACCATAGACCTACGGGTCCATAGCTAGTAGTAGATGGTTTCTTCTCTCTCTTTGATCTTCAATACAATGTTCTCCTCGATGTTCTTCGAGATCTATTCGATGTAATATTTTTTGCGGTGTGTTTGTCGAGATCCGATGAATTATGGATTTATGATCAGATTATCCATGAATATTATTTGAATCTTCTCTGAATTCTTATATGCATGATTTGATATCTTTGTATGTCGGTGCACTAAAGTAGGGGTACCTTAGTATCCCGACTTGTGCACGGGCAGTAGCAACGTCCCATGGTTTGGCTCACCACGCGCCCGCCAAAGCCCACTCTAGACCCCTTTAAGCCATTCAAGAACAAAGTATACAAGTCAGAAGATCAAGGCCCCGGCAAGAGGAGCTTGCTGGGAAGGCTGTTCCCAGCATAAGACCACTTTACTCTGACAAGACCCTGGCAAGAGGAGCTTGCCAGGAAGGCCAAAGAATAACACTTCAGAAGATACATCGTAGCGCATCGTGCGCCCCGGCAGGACCCGAAGAGCGGCAAGCCCCCGGGCCCAGCAAGATAGCGACCCCGGCAAGGCGCTTGCCGGGGGAAGCCTACACTGTGTGCCTGTGCTCCAGCTCATTCGGCCACGCGACGCCCTGGGGCCCTTCCAGGGGCACGTGGCAGATAGCTGTGCAGCCTGAGGGACACGCTGGCGAGCCGCGGTGGCGAAGCCATCGCCGTGGCGAACGGAGACGCATGGACGGACGCTTTTGGGGCGACGGCGACGGGCATTCAATGCCCTTGTCCCCCACCGTCCGAGTTAGGTGAAGACCACTGTTCATGCACTGTTCCATCTACCACCAGTTTTACATTTTTACCCTCCTCCACGTTGACACGTGTCGGTAACCCCTTTGAGCTATAAAAGGAGGCCCATGCACAACGTAGAGGGGGTTCGATGGCAGAAACTCACTCACTCCCATGCTCGGTGTAGCTAGTACTGTAGATCTTCAAGCTCCCGAGCTCCAAGAACTCAATACAACCAAGGCAGGAGTAGGGTTTTACGCGTACGCGCGGCCCGAACCTTGGTAAATTGCCCGCGTGTGCTCCTCGATCTGCTCTCCGTGCTCCCTCCGCTCCCTTACCGCAACGTAGAAGGGACCCCGGTCCCATAGGTGTTCGTGGGCGGTCAGTTTCCCCGACATCTTTGGTGCGCCAGGTAGGGGGCGTCGAGGTTGTGCGAACCTGATCCGGCGCTCACGCGGGCGCAACCTTCAGCAACCTCTCCAGCTTCATCAACCTCATCGACCACGACAACATGCCTCCGAAGAAGAAGGCTTCGGAGGTCGGAGGCCCGTCTGCGTCGATCCCACCACCACCAGAACCGACGGTTGGTGGAGGAGACGCTGGCGGAGGGGTGGACGCCGGCGAGGACACTCGCGGCGCCGCCAAGTCTAAGGACAAGACGAACGACCGAGCGAACTCCAAGACCTCGGCGTCCGTGCACACGCCACGTCCCTCCCTGGAGGTGCCAGACCAGCAGCGACGTGGTACCGGAGGTACCATACGCTTGCTGGGACGGGGACAAGCCGGTGGGTCGCGGGATGCTCAAGGCCAGCGTGCTGGTACGTGCAAGGCGCGGTCGCCGGGGCGGGACCCTGCTCCTTCTAACCCTGTTAGAAGTCCGAGCATATCTCGCTCCTCGCACCGCTCGCCACCGCTTCCCTCCTCTCCAGCAGAAGCCCTAGCTAGGGCTCAGCTGCTTCTCGACTTCCCTCCAGCGGCGGACAAGGCCGAAGACTGGAGGGCGACGATCCAGAGCCTAATCGCCTTCGCCAACAACGACACACCGCAGCAGCCGGCAACATCACGGCCGCGGCAAGTCGATCAAACGAAGGCCGACGGCGACAAGACCGCCAGGGGTGCAACTACCGTGCACTCCCCGCCGCGGAAGCAAAAATCGCCACCCCGCCGGATCAACGTCGACGACGACTCCACGGCGTCGTCAGATCCGCGGGCTCGTCGCGATCAGCGCCAAGTCCTCGACGACAGGCGACGAGAGGACGCTCGAACTCGCATCGAGCGTCGAAGAGAAGCCCGAAGACAGTCCAATCAGCGCGCCGGGACCGCTGTCGACATGCACGCGCCCGGTGAACCAGGCGACTTGCCGTACGCGGCAGGCTTCCCTGCGTTCACCCGAGAGCTGCGGCAAGTCCAGTGGCCCAGCATGAAGAACTTTAAGCCCGACGTACCCGAGAAGTACGACGGCAAGACACACCCCTCGGAGTTCCTCAGCATCTACACCATTGCGGTGCAGGCTGCCGGTGGACGCGACGAGAAGATTCTAGCCAACTACTTCCCGCTCGTGCTCAAGCCAAACGTCAGGTCTTGGCTCGTGCACTTGCCGGAGAACTCCATCTCTTCATGGGCGGACTTGTGCCACCTGTTTGTTGGCGCCTTCACGGGCGGCCACAAACCCCACGGCCAAGAGAGCGATCTCCACATCCTTGCCCAGAAGGAGGGAGAGTCCCTGCGCAAATACATCCAAAGGTTCAGCCGCGTTCAGCACAATATCCCCGATGTCCACCCTGCCGCGGTTATCAGCGCGTTCCACCAGAACGTGCGTAACCGCCGGATGAGGGAGGAGATGGCAATGACCAAGATCCGGGACGTCAGCGAGCTTTACGCTCTGGCTGACAAATGTGCACGTGCTGAAGAGGGGAGGAGACTCCCCGGAGAGGATGCCAGCGTAGGAGGAAGTGACAGCGAGGATGCCGCCCCAGCAAGGAAAAGCCAGCGGCAGAACAAGAAGAAGAAGAACAAGGACGTACTAGTTGTCGAGCAGTCCAGCAAGGAGGCTGCCGCCAAGAAGACACAGGCCGGTGGCTCCGGCAAGGAGTACGCCCTTGTAGCGGCAGCCGACAAGCAGGACGGCTCTGACAAGCAGTACTACAAGATCCCCCGCACCAAGGGCCACGATCTCCAGAACTGCAAGAGGGTAGAGTACCTCGTAGAACAGCAGAAAGCTGAATATGAGCGTCGCGACAAGGAGAAGGCCCAAGGAGGCGGGGGAGAGCCCATCAAGAAGCGGCCGTTCAATGGCCGGGGAGGACGCCGCGGCAAGGCCAAGCAGCGGCAAGGAGACAGGCCTCCCCGGGGTCGCGACAAGGACGAGGACGAAGACGACGATGAGGACATGGATGAAGGAGACAACAGCGAGCAGGAGTTCCAGAAGGCCACAGAGGTCCTGTGTGTCGACGGAGGTGCCTCTCTGCACACTTCCCACCGCCAACTCAAGCAATGGGTGCGGGAGGTGAATGCAGCTGAGCCACCCGTCGAGTCACGCAGGCTGCTGAAATGGTCCGGCACGCCCATCATCTTCGACCTTGAGGACCACCCTGACCGCACAACTACGGTCGGGTGTTTGCCGATGTTGGTTTCACCAATTATCCGCAACCTTAAGGTCACCAAGATGTTGGTTGACGGCGGGGCCGGCCTCAACTTGATCTCCTCCGCTGTGATCAAGAAACTGCAGATCCCCGACAGCGAGCTCGAGGAAACCGGGACGTTCCAAGGAATCAACCCGGGAAGGAGCAAGCCGAAGGGGAAGATCACGCTGCCAGTGACCTTTGGTGGAGAGTTCAACTTCAGGACGGAGAGGATCACGTTCGACGTTGCCGATATCCCATTACCATATAATGGGATACTTGGCCGTCCTGCGCTCGCGAAGTTCATGGCAGCTTCCCACTACGCATACAACATGCTCAAGATGCCAGGGCCAATAAGCGTCATCTCTGTCCCTGGCGACAAGAAGGATGCGCTTATCTGCGCTGACAAGATCTACCGGGATGCAGCAGCCACGGCAGACAGCAAAGCACTTGCCGCTGAAGCTCCCGGGGGGAAGACCAAGACCAAGTCCGGCAAGAGCCCTGGGGCCCACTCTGGCAAACGCACCTCTTCGGAGTGCTGCGCTGCCGTCGAGGACACACCATCGAGCTCCACCGGCAAGTGCAAGAAGGGAATGGCAGCTCCACCGGCAACCAAGAAGGTGCCCGCCAAGGAGGACGGCACTGGTGGTACCTTCACCATCAGTGCTACACTCGACCCCAAATAGGAAAGCGCGCTCATTGCCTTCCTGCGCGCGAATGTTGACGTGTTTGCGTGGCAACCGTCTGACATCCCCGGCGTTCCCAGGAAGGTAATTGAGCACAAGCTTGCTGTTTGTCCTCATGCGCGGCCCGTCAAGCAGAAGGTCAGGAAACAAGCTGTGGAGCGCCAAGAGTTCATTGCCGAAGAGATAAAGAAGTTGGAAGCAGCAGGCCTGGTTAGAGGCGTACTCCATCCTACGTGGTTGGCCAATCCAGTCGTCGTGCGAAAGGCTAATGGGAAATGGAGACTTTGTATAGACTTCACTGATGTGAATAAAGCTTGTCCCAAGGATCCTTTTCCCTTGCCGCGCATCGACCAGATTGTTGACTCCACGGCTGGATGTGAGTTGCTTTCATTTCTTGATGCATACTCAGGTTACCACCAGATATTCATGGCTGAGGAAGATGAAGAGAAGACTGCATTCATTACTCCATGTGGCACATATTGCTTCATACGCATGCCCTTTGGATTGAAGAATGCAGGCTCAACATTTGCAAGGGTGGTACACACTGCTTTTGAGCCACAGATCCACAGAAACGTAGAAGCCTACATGGATGATATAGTGGTCAAGAGCAAGAGCAAAGATACCCTGATTCAAGACCTAGAAGAGACCTTTGAGAATCTGCGCAAGATACAACTCAAATTGAACCCCGAGAAGTGCGTCTTCGGAGTTCCCTCCGGCAAGCTTCTCGGGTTCTTCGTGTCCCACAGGGGGATTGAGGCCAATCCCGACAAGATTAAAGCCATCGAGCAGATTGAAGCCCCGAAGCGCGTCAAGGACGTAAGGAGACTTGCTGGTTGTGTGGCTGCCCTCAGCAGGTTCATTTCAAATTCTGCAGAACGCGCCCTGCCTTTCTTCAAAATCTTGAAAAAGGCAGGTCCTATGAAATGGACTCCGGAAGCGGAGGCTGCGCTACAAGACTTGAAGGGATACCTATCCTCAACTCCAATACTTGTCGCACCTAAACCTCAAGAGAAGTTGCTGCTATACCTAGCGGCAACCAATCAAGTGGTTAGTGCTGCGTTGGTAGCGGAGAGGAGGCGGACGAGGAACCCACGTCCCCAGCAAGCGCATCCAGCGACAAGCAGGGAGCTTCCCCGACAAGCTCTGGCCCCGACAAGGACGAGTCTGCGCAGGAACAAGGAGCAGTGCGAAAGAAGATGTTGCAACGCCCAGTTTATTTTGTAAGTTCCCTCTTACAGGGGGCTAGATCAAGATACTCTGGAGTGCAGAAGTTACTTTTCGGCCTCCTCATGGCCTCAAGAAAGCTTCGCCATTACTTCCAAGCACACGAGATAACAGTGGTCACTCGCTTTCCGTTGAAGAGGATATTGCAAAATCCAGAAGCAACAGGCAGGATCGTCGAGTGGGCACTGGAGCTGTCAAGCTTTGGTCTCAAGTTTGAGAGCACTTCAACCATACAGAGCAGAGCTTTGGCAGAGTTCATAGCAGAATGGACCCCAACACCAGATGAGGAAGTTCCAGAGTCAAGCATCCCCGTCCAAGAAGCAAGCAAAGAGTGGATAATGTACTTTGATGGTGCCTTCTCGCTGCAAGGCGCCGGTGCTGGCGTGTTACTCATAGCACCCACCGGAGAGCACCTCAAGTATGTTGTCCAAATGCACTTTCCCAAGGAGCAAGCGACAAACAATACTGCCGAGTATGAAGGTTTGCTTGCCGGTCTCAGAATTGCGGCCGAACTTGGGATCAAGAAGCTGATTGTGCGAGGAGACTCACAGTTGGTGGTCCGACAAGTGAACAAGAGTTACCAGAGTCCCTTGATGGAAGCTTATGTCGATGAAGTGAGGAAGCTTGAAGAACACTTTGAAGGCCTACAGATGGAGCATGTTCCAAGAGGTCAGAATGACATCGCAGATGGCCTCTCAAAGTGTGCTGCAATGAAGTTACCTGTGGAACCAGGGGTCTTCGTGCTCAAGCTAACTCAACCATCCGTCACACCATCAGTTGGACAAAGCAAGAAGGGGCAAGAAGTTGGTCTCCGGTGACTACTTGCCGGCGGATCTTCCTGAAGCCGCCGCCAAAGTTCCCAAGATCAACAACCCTGATGCTGAGGAACAGTCTGCTCCTGCGGACCCAAGGGTCTGTACAGTTGAAGCAGGCGTTCCCGACAAGCTTTGCCCCGGCAGGCTTGCCGGGGAGCACTCAGCTCCGGCAGAGCCACAGGTTCTTCCCGTAGAAGTTGAGGTTCCCGCAGCAGCCCTGATGCCTTTAGTCCTTGTTGTTGAGCCTCAAGCTCCAGCATGGGCACAGCAAATCGTCTGTTTTCTTCAAGCTGGAGAACTTCCCGATGAGCCAGAAGAGATAGAAAGAATAACCAGACAGTCAAGTATGTATCAGTTCGTCGAAAACGAACTATACAGAAGAAGACTCAACGGTGTCAGGTTGAAGTGCATTTCCCGGGAAGATGGACAGAAGCTATTGGCGGATATACATAGAGGCATATGTGGGCACCACATTGGCGCAAGAGCACTTGCCGGGAAGGCGTTCCGGCAAGGTTTCTTTTGGCCAGAAGCCCTCCAAGATGCAACTGCACAAGTAACCAAGTGTGAAGCGTGCCAGTTCCATGCCAAGCAAATTCACCAGCCAGCTCAAGCTCTCCAGACGATCCCTTTGTCCTGGCCCTTCTCGGTCTGGGGGCTCGATATCCTCGGCCCCTTTCCCCGCGCAGTCGGGGGCTTCGAGTACTTGTACGTTGCAGTCGACAAGTTCACGAAGTGGCCAGAAGTGGAACCAGTGAGAAAGGTGACAACACAGTCAGCAGTGAAGTTCTTCAAATCAATTGTTTGCCGTTTCGGAATCCCTAACAGGATTATCACCGACAACGGCACACAGTTCACAAGCCGCACCTTCATGCAGTACGTCTAAGACCTTGGCGCCAAGGTCTGCTTTGCTTTTGTTGCTCACCCGAGGAGCAATGGTCAAGCAGAGAGGGCAAATGCTGAAGTGCTGCGCGGGCTCAAGACAAGAACCTTCAACAAGCTGCACAAGTGCGGAAGAAACTGGATAGAGGAGTTGCCGGCGGCTCTTTGGTCAATCAGGACGACACCAAATCGAGCCACCGGACAGACACCCTTTGCTCTTGTCAATGGAGCAGAGGCAGTTCTCCCCACGGAACTCGTATACGGGTCTCCTCGAGTGCTCGCTTACAATGAGCTCGAGCAAGAGCAACTGCGGCAAGATGATGCATTGCTCCTTGAGGAGGAACGTCTCCAGGCTGTTGTACGAGCTGCTCGATACCAGCAAGCCTTGCGTCGCTATCATAGCCGCAAGGTCAAAGCCAGGAGTCTCGAGGAAGGCGACCTTGTTCTTCGGCGCGTTCAGTCCGCCAAGGGCTCCAACAAGTTGACGCCAAAGTGGGAAGGCCCTTATCGGGTGAGACAAGTCACAAGGCCCGGCACTGTCCGCCTTGAGACCGAAGAAGGCCTACCGGTGAGCAACTCCTGGAACATAGAGCATCTTCGCAAGTTTTACCCGTAAGGCGCGGTTGCCGTGATCCGCTCCGGCAACCACCTTTTGTACAAGTCTTGCCGCTGTTGCATGTAAACCTTTGTACAGAGCCGGGCGCAGACCCCGTGTATCAGTAAAACTTTTGTGCTTCGCACCATTTGTCATTTCGTGCTTTTCCTTTTACTTGCATGTATCATCTGACATTTTGTGCAGCACACATCCCCGGTAAGCAATAACAAGCCGCAAGGCTCCGTACTTGTATTTCTCCCTCTTTCGCCTTTCTCTCTGAAACAGAAGGAGTGTTCCTCGCGCACAAGTTTGCCGGGGGGAAGGAGATAGAAGTATGGACCAAGTGCTGTTCAAGAAAGGGAAGCCTTGTCAGGAAGCAAACAATCCATAAAAGCTAAGTTGCCAGATTTTGAGCAATTCAAATTTTTAAAATTTTAGTTATCTTCCTTGAACAACCACACTTTGTATGGAAAACCTGTGCGCGGAGGAACCTACCCGTGGCTAGCCGCGCCCTTACTTTGTTTCGAGCACGCTCAACGGCTTAAGTGAGCTGCGACAAGTGTCGCACCCTTACCTCGTTTTCGAGTTCGCTCAGCAATCTAAGTGTGCCGTGACTAGCTACGGCAAGGTTTCTTGCCGGCGAGGGCTTTGCTAGCAGGCTGCTAAGAGTCCCGCACTCAGCGCTCGCGGCAAGGGTCCCTTTGCCGGCAAGTTTCCCTAAAAGCGTGGGGTGGAAAGCATACAAAGTGAAGGGACTAAAGCAAGGGAGATAACATTGCATTGATTACCCGAAATAAAAGTATATATTACAGAGATAACTTGCCGCTGTTCTAAACAACTACTTCCTATGACTTAATCAACAGCGGCGGGAGAAGCAAGGTGCCTAGTCTCTTCGGTCTCCGTCGATCTTTCCCACCTTGGCTACGATGTGGGCAACTTGGGCCTTCAACGCCTCCTGGTCAGCTTCGGGCGGCAGGGTCACGAGGACGTTGACAAGGTTGATCCCGGGGTTACGGTAGACAATCTTCGACAGCACCCGCTCCATGGTACCCATGCAAAGCCGGCGCGCCTCGTCGGCCAGCTGCACGGGGATCTTCTCCCGCAGCCGCGCAAGCGCCGGCGCCACTCCCCTGAGGAACAGACTCAGCTTGGCGCTGTGGGGAAGATTCTCGTCGGGGGAGTACGCGAGGTGCTCCGCCCTCAGCGCCACCATCTCCATGTCGATGTTGGCGGCGGAAGTGACGAGCTCCTCGGTCCACTGCTCCACCATCCGCTGGAAGTGGTTCTGCGAGACGGCGACGCTCTCCAGCAAGGTCCTCTCAGTACGGAGATCGTCCTTCAGCTTCGTCTCGCGGTCCCGGGAAGCGTCAAGCGAGTCAGTAAGGGTGGAAACCTTCATCTCCAAGTCAGCGATGGAGTCCCTGGCGTCGGTGAGCTCTTTGCCCTTCTCGGAGAGGCGGATCTGCAGCTCCGAGTTGGTGTGGGCGTCTTTCTCCCGCGCCACGTTGAGCGCGGCAACCCTGTCCTCGCTCGCCTTCAGGTTCGTCTGCAACTGCGCCACCCTGGCCTCCAGATCCCTCTTGGCGGTCTCTGCGGCAGCTGCGGCATCCCTCGCTTCCTGCAGAGCCCCGCCAATGGCTTGCTCACGAGCGGTGAGGTCGTCCTCGTGGTTGTCGAGGTCGACCTTCCGCTGGTTGAGTTCTCCCTCCCGTCGAGACAGGTCCTCGGCGGCCAGTCGCTGCTGCTCCTCAACCTCAGCCTTTTCGAGGACGAATGCTTGCTGCGCCCCGGCAAGCTCTTCGCGCTCCTCCGCCAAGTTCCGGAGGGCCGCCTGGTTGGCGGCACGGAGCTCCGTGGCGCGCTTCTCCAGGTCAGCACCAGCCTTGGCAGCCAGAGCCTCCCGAGACTCCAACTTCGCCTGCCTGGCCCGGTACAAGGCCAGGAGTCGACGCAGGAGTTGCTCCTCTTCGGGCTCGTTGCTGCTGCCGGGCGCATCGACAACCTTCAACCCGGCGGAGGCGAGAACTTCTCCGTCAAACGTCTCCCCCTCCGCGGGTGCCCTTGATGAGGACGCCCACGGGACTTGGATAAAAACCCCGTTGGCGGCCTCCAGATAGACGCCCGACCCAGCCGCGGAGGCGGAAGGATCGGCGGCCGGTGCAGCATCCGACGCTTCTGTGGCCTCCGGGCCAGCAGTGCGGTCGCCGGTCCCTTCCCCAGCCATGGCGTCAGCGGTCGGGGCGGTCTCCTCGGCGGCTGGCTCATCGACACCGGCCGTTCCCTCTGCGGCGGTGGCATCGCCAGCATCGCCGCGCACCTCCTCCTCGGCGACGGTTTCCGTCTCCATCGGCTCCGGGGTGGGCGGGTCTGACAATAGAAGAAAAAGAAAAGAAAGATTTGTCAAGCAAATATCCAAAAAGAATAATCCAAGAAGAAGAAAGTACAAGGGTTTACCTGCGCGGGCCTCTTCGATGACGGGGTCCCTCGCCGGGGAATTCTCCCTTGGCGGCGTGGTAGTGGCCCCTGCTGGCGGAGGGCCTCTCGCGCCCTCCCTTGGCGGGGTGCTCACCCTTGGCGGGGTGCTTGCCCTTGGCGGGGTACTCGCCCTTGGCGGAGAACCCGTACTTGGCGGAGCACTGTCCCTCGCAGAGGAGCTCATCCTTGGCGGGGAGGGTGGAACAAGCGGTTCGTCGGGGGCGACCACTTGGTGCTCCTGTGGCTGCGGCTCCACTTCTGCACCAGACAACAAGCAAATGAAACATTAGTAAGGATAACGACCTCAGGCGCGCCTGCCAAGCAGAAAAGTGAACACAAGGACTTATGCTGGGGGCTGCGCAGGGGGCTGCTCCCCGGGGCAGCAGGCTAGTCCGGCAAGTTTGTCGCTGGCGCATCCTCCGTCGCTGCGGCAGGCTCGTCGTCTTCGAGGTCAACCACAGGGATTTAGGCCTCTTCGCCATCCTCTGGGTCAAGGTCCTAGAATCCAGACAGGGTCAGAACCAAGCAAGAGCAATCAAGACGAAATCAAAGGAAAGTGCAAGTACTTACTCTTCCTCCTCTTCATCGGAGCTGAGGGCGGAGAAGTCAAACCCCGCCTCGCGTGCTCCAGCGCGAGGAACTGGAGGAGAAGGCTCCCTCGGGCGCTTGGCGGGCTCCGGGGCTGCGGGCTGTGAAGACCCAGCGCCGGTCGTCGCTGAGGACCGAGGGGCAGAAGGGGCACCAGAGCCACTCCGGGAAGATCCCCCTCCGCTTGTCGCTCGGGCACGGGGCGCCTCCTTGACGACCTCGCTCGTCGTGGTGGCCCGCTTCGCACGGCGCTTCGGCTGCTGTCGAGGCGCCTGTGGCCTCGTCGTCTCGGCGGCCTTGCGGAGGCGCTTTTTCTGCTGTGGCGGAGGACTTGGTCGCGGCGGAGAATTCTCATAGGATGAGGAGGCGTCGTCGTCAAGATTCAGAGACCCGCCAGAGTCTTCGTCGGAATCACCGGACTCGGCGTCCTCCTCCTCCTCTGCGGGCCCGCTGGACTCAGTCCCCTGCCCGGCAGCCTCGCCCATCCCGGCAGGCTCCCCGGTAGGCTCCCCGGCAAACTCCTCGGGAGCGATCTTCAACAACTTGAGGATTTCCTCCTCCTCAGCCTGGCTCACCGCGTCCGCTGCTTCCGCCTCGTCCACAGTGTACCCGAACTCACCCGCAGCTGCGGCCGCGGCGGCCTCCTCCATCCTGTTGGCTATGTAGGCCACATCCCGGTCGGTGGTCGTCCGGGTAAGGCCTTTTCTCTCCTCCGAGTTGCGTGGCCGCTCAACCAGATTATCAAAGAAAGCCTGCACGGTCTCCGCCGAAGGCACCAGCCAAGTGGGGACGACCCCGTGGGAGTCGCATTCGGGCATCACCGCGCGGATGGCACTAAGGGCTGTATTGTTACACAGAGGAACTACTCCGACCGACGGCCTGAACCATTCCGGGTGGTTGGGGTCATGCTTGAACAGCTCCCGGACCATCCCCTTCAGCTCCAAGACGGTGAAATTGTAGTTCAGTCCGGGACGCAGCCTCATGCGATCTGCCGCGTTGCCGAACTCCCAGGCAGGCCTCTTCCTTTCCTGCAGAGGGGCAATGCGGCGGCGGAGGAAATCGGCCCCGACTTCACCTACAGTCAAGTTGGCGGCCCGGAGGCGAAGGATCCTAGTGAGGGCAATCTGCAACTTATCGTCCTCCAGAGCCAATTCGCTCCAATCCTTGCCGCGCACTATTGCAGTCCGGCGCGACGAGGTAAACTGCTCGGGTGCATCTTCCAGAATCCAGCACCAATCGGCTCTCCACTCCTCCCACTTGCCGCGAAGCTCTCCTTTCAAGTACGCCTCCTTCTTGTTCAACCTAAAGATCCAGGAGATGCTGCCGGAGAGTGGGGATCCAGATTCTACTCTAGGCGTGAAGAAGTGGCGGAAAAGAGCTACATTTGGGTGGACCCCGACATAGTTTTCGCACAGATGTGCGAAAACGGCCAAGGTGAGACGGCATTTGGGGTGAAATCTAGGAGGTGGAGGCCATACGTGTTCATCACATCACAGAAGAACTCCGAATACGGAGGGCAGAGGCCGCAATGGAAGAACGAAGCAAAAAAGTGGTAACCTCCCGGGAACATGTCGACGGCCACGGCGGGGAGGACTCTGGTGCGCGGGTGATCCTTCGTCTCCCTCGCCCAGAACAAGTAGTACTTGTCCCGTAGCTCCCTCGGGCCGAGCCTCGGCGGGAAGACCACCATCCTTCTCCGCATAGCTGCCAGCTTCACTGCCTGCTCAGACTTCTCCTTCTTCGCCTTGTCGCTCTTCGCCTTGCCGCTTTTCGGAGCCATGGCGGGGGTGGCGAGGGTGGGGAGGGAGGTCGACGGCGCCGCGGATGCTGGGACGGCGGAGCAAGGGTGGAGCTCGGCTCTCTGTCGACCTGAGGGGAGGCAGAGAGCGGCGGGGGTTTCTGGAGATTCAAGGCGCAATGAAAGCAATGGAGGGAAACTGCCC
The DNA here is from genome assembly GCA_902687465.1 of Secale cereale. Classification (NCBI taxonomy): domain Eukaryota; kingdom Viridiplantae; phylum Streptophyta; class Magnoliopsida; order Poales; family Poaceae; genus Secale; species Secale cereale. Next base: position 831,373,274 of record LR738711.1, on the reverse strand, counting down.
CTGCTTCCTCTGCTTTTAAGGGGGAAGTGGGGGACGCTTCACATTTTTCATTAAAAAAGCAGGCCACGATCTCTCCCACGACGCCGCAATCGACGCGTGCCGTTAGGGAGAGATGCGGCAGATACGGAGTGGGAAACGGCGCGCCGTGGGCCGCGTGTGCCCATGCACAGTTTTGGGCCTGGCCCAATAGCGCTCGGCACCGTGTGTGGCCCAGGCCCGGGGGCTCCTGTCGGTGTACTAAAGTAGGGGTACCTTAGTATCCCGACTTGTGCATGGGCAGTAGCAACGTCCCATGGTTTGGCTCACCACGCGCCCGCCAAAGCCCACTCTAGACCCCTTTAAGCCATTCAAGAACAAAGTATACAAGTCAGAAGATCAAGGCCCCGGCAAGAGGAGCTTGCCGGGAAGGCTGTTCCCAGCATAAGACCACTTTACTCTCACAAGACCCTGGCAAGAGGAGCTTGCCAGGAAGGCCAAAGAATAACACTTCAGAAGATACATCGTAGCGCATCGTGCGCCCCGGCAGGACCTGGAGAGCGGCAAGCCCCCGGGCCCGGCAAGATAGCGACCCCGGCAAGGCGCTTGCCGGGGGAAGCCTACATTGGGTGCCTGTGCTCCAGCTCATTCGGCCATGTGTCGCCCTGGGGCCCTTCCAGGGGCACGTGGCAGATAGCTATGCAGCCTGAGGGACACGCTGGCGAGCCGCGGTGGCGAAGCCATCGCCGTGGCGAACGGAGACGCATGGACGGACGCTTTTGGGGCGACGGCGACGGGCATTCAATGCCCTTGTCCCCCACCGTCCGAGTTAGGTGAAGACCACTATTCATGCACTGTTCCATCTACCACCAGTTTTACATTTTTACCCTCCTCCACGTTGACACCTGTCGGTAATCCCTTTGAGCTATAAAAGGAGGCCCATGCACATCGTAGAGGGGGTTCGATGGCAGAAACTCACTCACTCCCACGCTCGGTGTAGCTAGTACTGTAGATCTATAAGCTCCCGAGCTCTAAGAACTCAATACAACCAAGGCAGGAGTAGGGTTTTACGCATACGCGCGGCCCGAACTTGGGTAAATTGCCCGCGTGTGCTCCTCGATCTGCTCTCCATGCTCCCTCCGCTCCCTTACCGCAACGTAGAAGGGACCCCGGTCCCATAGGTGTTCGTGGGCGGTCAGTTTCCCCGACATTGTATTTCTCTTAGAATTATTGGTTTGGTTTTGCCAACTAGATTAGTAGTTCTTGCAATGGGAGAGATGCTTAGTTTTGGGTTCAATCTTGCGGTGTCCTTGCCGAGTGACAAAAGGGGTAGTGAGGCGCATATTGCATTGTTGCCATCAAGGATAACAAGATGGGGTTTACATCATATTTCTTGAGTTTATCCCTCTACATCATGTCATCTTTCTTAAGGTGTTACTCTATTCTTATGAACTTAATACTCTAGATGCATGCTGAATAGCGGTCGATGTGTGGAGTAATAGTAGTAGATGCAGAATCGTTAGGTCTACTTGTCACGGACGGGATGCCTATATTCATGATCATTGCCTTAAATATCATCATAACTTTGCGCTTTTCTATGAATTGCTCGACAGTAATTTGTTTGCCCACCATATGATTTATTCAAGAGAAAATCCTCTAGTGAAACCTATGGCCCCCGGGTCTATTCTACATCTATTATTTTCAGATCTATAAAACCAAAAAACCAAACATACCTTGCTGCAATTATTTTGTGTTTACTTTAGTTTTAAATCTATCTCTATCGTATCTCACTCTTGTTCGTGATGTTGAAGGGGTTGACAGCCCCTTTTCTGCGTTGTGTGCAAGTGTTTGTTAGTTTGTGCATGTGCATATATTGCGGACTTGCTTGTACCTCCTACTAGATTGATACCTTCGTTCTCAAACTAAGGGAAATACTTATCTCTACTTTGATGCATCACCCTTTCCTCTCTAAGAGAAAAATCAACGCAAGCTTAGCAAGTAGCAGTAACCTCTATCGATCTATAGTTTGATAGAGTCATCAGATCCCTGACCAGTTTGTGCTCATTGTGACCGTCAGCTTTCGGCTTTCTCCACTAAGATACTTATCCAGTTAAATCAGAAATACAATCGCAGTGGTTCATGTTGGGGAACCTAGTATTCTCAAAATTTTCCCACGATCATGCAAGATCTATCTACTAGATGCATAGCAACGAGAGGGGAGAGTGTGTCTACGTACCCTCATAGACCGAAAGCGGAAGCGTTTATCAACACGGTTGATGTAGTCGTGCACCTTCACGATCCGTCCCGATCTAGTACCGAACGTACGGCACCTCCGCGTTCAGCACACGTTCAGCTCGATGACGTCCATGCCTTCTTGATCCAGCAAGACGGGCGAAGTAGTAGATGAGTTCCGGCAGCACGACGGCGTGGTGACGGTTGTTGATGAAGAACAATCTCTGCAGGGCTTCGCCAAGCACTACAGAAACTAGACGGAGGATAAACTAGAGGGTCGGGATTGCCGGCACATGGCTTGGTGTATCTTGATGTGTCTTGGGTGCTAGCCCTACCCCTCTATTTATATGTTGAGCCTTGGTGTCGATACTTGGAGTAAAAGCCTTCACAAAGTCGGTTTCACCCGAAAGGCAAGAGTCCTTCTCGGACTCCAGGGCCAGACGCCAGGGTTCCTAGCGTCTGGACCCAGACGCCAGGGACCCTAGTGTCTGGCCCCTGGACTCCGCAAAACTTCCTTTTGCGCCTTCCAAAAACCTTGTGTGCTTTCCCTTTTGGCCCAAATAAAGTGTTCTCGTACCCAAACACTTCGGGAAACATCCGAAACCCCTTCCGGTGAATTCCGGAACCCTTCCGGAGGTCAAACACTATTATCCCATATATTAATCTTTATCTCCGGACCATTCCGGAGTTCCTCGTCGTGTCCGTGATCACATCCGGGACTCCGAATAACATTCGGTCACCAACATACATAACTCATTAAATACTATATCGTCAACGAACGTTTAAGCGTGCGGACCCTACGGGTTTGAGAGCTATGTAGACATGACCGAGACATCTCTCCGGTCAATAACCAATAGTGGAATCTGGATGCCCATATTGGCTCCTACATATTCTACGAAGATCTTTATCGGTCGAACCACATAACAACATACGCTGTTCCCTTTGTCATCGGTATGTTACTTGCCCGAGATTCGATCGTCGGTATCTCAATACCTAGTTCAATCTCGTTACCGGCAAGCCTCTTTACTTTTTTTTGAATATTTACTGTGAGGCAAAGCCCCACAACCCTTTATTAAAATAAAAGAGAACTGTACGAACAGTAACAGGAACTATACAAGAAAAAGGAAAAAAGACTACCTAAGGCTAAGCATCCCTACCTCCTTTACAACAAAGAATTAACCCAATCCAAAAGTTTTGGTTTAATACAATCCTTCACCCTATGAGCAAGTAGTGATATATCATGGATGAATTTGCACTTCCAAGCACTGAAAGTGGGTCTCTCAGCTCTGAAGGTTCTGCCATTTCTCAAAATCCAAATATTCCAAGCAGCAGTTAGCATGACCTCAAAGAAGAAAGGGTGTCTGAAGCTGGACCTTGCATGCATGATACATTGCCGAATATCAGAGCCTCCCAACCAATCAATACCCAGATAATTCCAGACTCTACAGCTGAAGGTGCAGTTAAAAAACAGGTGCATTTTATCTTCATACACTAGCTTACTGCAAATGAGACAAAGATTTTCATCTTGGTTAGAGCGCCAGTGCCTTCTAACCAACATGTCCTTGGTGTTTAATCTGTCGAAGAAAAGCAGCCACCCAAAAACCTTGATCTTCATGGTGCACCTACTCTGCCACAACCATTTGCAAGGATGTATTGTCGGTAGATGTGAGTGCATGACCGTGTAAAAGCTCTTGTCAGTGTATTCCTTTGATTTACCCGGCCAAATCCAAACATCAGGTATAAGAGGGTCTCTTTATAACTGCATGATCTAACCTTCCAAAATGTGCAACTCATCAGCTGCTTCATGAGAAATTGGCAAATAAAACATGGAGAATAGATCCTGGGATTGAAGGAATTCCAGCACTGAGATCTTATCATTATTGACAAAGGATATAACCTTGGCAATCTCCAATATAGTGGTCAAGCAGAGCCCCCAATGTGCCAAGAGTCAGTCCAGAACAAAGCAGAGTCACCCATGTTGATTTGCACCGAGGCAATAGGTATGTAAGCCTCGTGAAGCTTCAAAACATCCTTCCACCAGAAAGATCCAGCTTCAGCTATTGCATGTGGAACACCATGATCATAGTAACTGCTCCAAATTAAGGTCACCCAGGGAATGTCAACCTTGTTATAGAATTTGTGAAGATGCTTGATAAGTAACCCTTTGTTCTGGATGTTCAGGTTTAAAACACCTAAGCCCCCTTTGTCCTTTGGCCTGCAAACTAGCTCCCATGCAGCTAGAGACTGTTTGGGAGCATTACTGTTGCCCCTCCAAAGACATTGCTTGAAGATTCTGTCAAGCTGCTTGATGATCCCTGGTGGAATACTGAGGCTGCACAGAAAATATATTGGCATAGAAGTGAGAACAGAGGTAAGTAGTTGCAGACGAGAGCCTTGATTCGGCATGAATTTTGCAACCAAGAATAGAAGCAAGCCTTGAAGCCTCCTCATCACTCATATTCAAAGGGATCATTGAGGATTTGGCAAAGTTGACCTTCAACCCTGTGGATTGTTGAAAGGTCAGCAGCATGGTCTTAAGTGCAACAAGCTCATTATCCTTAGCCGCAAGAAACAGAGTCGTATCATCTACATATTGAATGATGGGAAACTCTCTATCATGGGTTTGAATAGGCAAAGAGAGAGTACCATGCTCCAGCATTTGGTTAACCACAAACTGTAACAAGTCTGCTGCAAGGACAAACAACAGAGGCGATAGGGGGTCACCCCAAGTCTCTTTACTCATTCCGTAATACATCATCTCGTGACTAACTCATTAGTCATTTGCTTGCAAGGCTTATTATGATGTGCATTACCGAGAGGGCCCAGAGATACCTCTCCGACATTCGGAGTGACAAATCCTATTCTTGATCTATGCCAACACCACGAACACCTTCGAAGACACCTGTAGAGCATCTTTATAATCACCCAGTTACGTTGTGACGTTTGATAGCACACAAGGTGTTCCTCCGGTATTCGGGAGTTGCATAATCTCATAGTCATAGGAACATGTATAAGTCATGAAGAAGGCAAAAGCAGTAAAACTAAACGATCATAATGCTAAGCTGACGGATGGGTCTTGTCCATCACATCAATCTCCTAATGATGTGATCTCGTTGATCAAATGACAAATCGTGTCTATGGCTAGGAAACATAACCATCTTTGATCAATGAGCTAGTCTAGTAGAGGCATACTAGGGACATACTGTTTTGTCTATGTATTCACACATGTACTAAGTTTCCGGTTAATACAATTCTAGCATGAATAAAAGACATTTATCATGATATAAGGAAATACAAATAACATCTTTATTATTGCCTCTAGGGCATATTTCCTTCAGTTCACCCTTTGCACACCTAGCCGAATAAAGCGGAACATAGGAGGCAATCACAGCAGCTGGGCAACCCAACTATTGACCGAAGGCACAATTCGAAACTGATTCATACAAAGCAATATCCGAGAATGTTTTGCCGAGGACTCCTCGGAGTACCTTGGCTTTTGGTGGGTTCGGCTCTAGTTGCACCCCCCCCATTGATCTTACCGACGCTTTAAAGGCATCTGACGTTGTACTACGAGAGTTATGCATTTCGCCAACGCCGAGGTGTAAGTCGGTAAGAAAGATGCCAAGCTATGGGTCAGAAAAGATTTCCCGAGCTGAATTATTACACACGGCACCTCGGTCATGAGGATGTCCCGCCTCCTGAAAGAAAAACATAAAAATAGCTTAAAAGTGCCATAAGCACGAAAAGCCAAATAACTCATGTAAAAACTTGACGTCTAACCTAATTCAAGTTTTTTGGTGCCAATCCCAAAAATTGTCTTAATATTTTTTTTTTCTGTCATCGTGCTTTAACATGACACATCCGATCTCTAAACTTCAAGTAGGCCAGCCTTCGGCTTCAACCTCCATATCCCGAAGGTGGAGTGCTTCTCAGAGGACAATTTAGCGAACTAAAATCGAGCAACTTTAGTGAGAAATCAGGCTATCCAGCTATTGACCATACGTTCGAGTTGAAAAAGGAGTGTTAGAAAAAGAGTTCGCAACGACTTAGAAAAAAATATTTATTATAAAATGACTCATATAAATTTAAGAGACCCCAGTTAACCTATGCAAAAAAGTTGTTTTTAACAGACATCATTTTTGACAAACAGCTTTTTCAACACAAATATAATGTTTGGTTGAACCGAATAAAAATAAAAATTGAAAAAGTTGACCATGAAAGTTACTTAGTTGGTTAATGTGCTCGGTGTAGATGATGCAGGCCGAGCTTGTGGCGGGTCGAGGTCCCAGCCCCCAAGCCAGTCCCGAGGTGCTTGAGCAAAGAGCTCGGCTTGACGAAGTGGTGATGTAGGGCGGTCAATGTGGTGATGTGAAGGCCCTGGGCCAGCCGAGGTTGTCGGCGTACTGGGAACCAGGGTACCCAGACTTGCCTATCTGCGGGCCGCGACGCGCTCCTACTATGGCCTGGTACGACCCAGCTGATCGACCAGCTGTCCAAGACCCTCGCGAGGGGCCTAAGCCTCGCGAGGAGAACGACGTCAAGACTTCCTCGGGAGCGGCCTCAGCCAGGTGCTCCGGAGGGGCGGAGAATCCAAGGCCAAGCCTGCCTCAGGAGGAGGCAGTGATGTCAGTAGTGACGCACCGCGCCAGCGGGTGCCAGTGTCCGCCAGCGGCACAGTTACCATTTCAGTGAAAAGGGGACATCGCAGCCGCTGGTTTCCGAGGAGTGGGGCAAAGGTTTCCCCTTTGGTGCAACAAGACTGAAGACCGCAAGGACGACAAGGAGGATGTCACCATCGAGCCCACCACTGTGTCACTGCCTGATCCTTTTGCAGGCGAAGACCGCTTTTGTCGGGATAAGAACGTCCTTGTGTTCCCACTCAAAAATGGCCATTGTGGGATCCCTTCCCGCCTAAACATTTCGGGGGAAGAGGACCGTGGCCGCCTATATAAGTAGCTAGGATTCCCACTGTGGAGGAGGAAGAGAGAGACACTCGGCCACCACACTAGGAGCAAGAACACTTGCCTCCTGACCCTCCTGAGCTCGCCTCCTGAGCTGAGGAACCATTGTACTAGCTCATATCCCAGCTCGGCCGAGGCTAATCCACCAAAGCAGGAAGTAGGGTCTTACACCACAAGGTGGCCCGAACTGGATAAACTCTTGTGTGTTCTATCTGTTGTGTGCTTGAATTCCCCCGCCGAGACGAGAGCGAGACGCTAGGTAGACGAGAGTGGGAGAGATCTTCGTTCACGCCCCTGTGTTAGAACTTCTTGGGTTTTGTGAAGCCATAAATCCGACATTTGGTGCGCCAGGTAAGGGGCGTGTCGAAATCACGCCTCTCCGATGACCTCGTCGTGTTCTCATCGTTGACCCTGCTCCACAACCATGGTGGACACACGCCGAGCTCGCACCGCCCGCCGTGCTGCGAACGTCGCTCAGACGACGCGTGCGGGAAACGGCGCACCGCTACGCCCCAACTCGCCGGTCGCCAACGCCGCCACAGACCCGGCCGTCCACGAGCAGTAGGACTCGTCGCTGCCACCGTCCGTGCGGCGGGATGGCCGTACGGCAACACCTTCACCCTCGCCGGTCGCGGCGTCATCCTCGCTGGTCCACCACGGGCCGGTCTACCCGCAGCCTGCGCTGCTGATGGCGCGGGAGCTCTTGCGCTACCGCCCAGCCGATGACCTCTATGACGAGTGGCTCCACCGCATCACCGAGCTCGTCAACGCCGCTGGGGAAGCACCCGCACCGATGCACTCCTCACGTCCTTCGTCGCCCCCGGCGAGGAACGAAGGCCACGGGGTCCCGGCCCCGCCTCCACTCCACCACGCCGGCCAGGAGGCCCGGCGCGAGGCCCCTCGACGTGAGCAACCCCACAGAGCCCACGCGCACGACGAGGAGAGCTGCCAGGTGATTCTGCACCCTCACGCGGGGGCTCGCGGGCCCCCTGGCTCGCAGCGCCCAGACCGCGCGCCACAAGAGGTGGTGGCGCCAGCACCTCAAGAACCAGCACCACAGGCGCAGGGGGCGCCTGCGATCATGAGCGTGGCCCGGTGTTGCGCCCTAGCTCGTGAGCTACGGCGCCTCGTCTAGCCCGGCAAGTTCAAGCCGGACCTGCCTCCACGCTACGACGACACCACCGACTCCACGGAGTTCCTCCAACTCTACGAGCTGAGCATCGAGGCGTCCAACGGCACCGAGCAGGTCCTGGCAAACTGGTTCCCCATGGCTCTGAAGGATGGCGCACGCTCCTGGCTCCTGAACCTCCCCGTGGGATCCATCTCCTCCTGGGAAGAGCTTCGCGAGCGTTTCGTCACCAACTTCCAAGGCACCTGCGACCGAGCCCCGGGAGCTGCTGATCTGCGCCGCGTGAGGCAGCAGCCGGGAGAAACCTTGCAAAAGTACATCCAACGCTTCAACACCATGCGCCTCTGGATCCCCAGGGTCTCGGACGAGGCCATAATCTTCGCATTCTCTGACGGCGTCTATGACGTCAGGATGACGGAGGAGCTCGCCATTCAAGAAGACCTGTGCACATCCCTCCAGATGTTCAAGCTCGCGGCAAAGTGCACCAGGGCGGAGGAAGAACGCCTCTCCCTCCAGGAGCTGCCTGAGGCGGAGGCGGACAACAAGAAGACCAAGGCCAAGGAATCAAAGCGCAAGGGGCCCGCCGTGCTGGCTGCGGAGCCAGAAGTGAAGCGTGGCTGCGGCTACGATAACCTCCCCAGAGACAACCGACCATACTGCATCTTCCACAACGTCCACAGCCACAACACCAACGACTGCCAGGAGCTCAGGGCGATGCGCGGCGGGCGCGTCGGGCAGCCTGAGCGCGACAACCGCGGCTACGGCCGTGGAGGAGGCCGAGGAGGAGGACATTGGGATGGCAGGAACTCGCGCCAAGGGTGGCGTGAGTAGCCTCGCGAAGACCACTGGCAGGAGCAGCCTCGTGATGCCCCCTGGCACGACCAGCCTCATGAGGGTCGCCCTCAGGGCAATGGAGACCTGCCTCCGCTGCCACCACCGCCAAGGAGGAACGACGATGACCGCCAGGGAGACGAGGCAGGGGGCTTCCAGGAGCCGCGTGCAGTTGCATGCATCTTGGGAGGAGCCCATGCCCCGACTTCCCACTGCATCTTCAAGCAGTTTGCCCGTGAGGCGAACGCGGCGCTTCCCAAGCCTGACGCCGCGCGCAACCTCAGGTGGACCAAGCAAGTCATCGCCTTCGACCCCAAGGACCAGCTCAAGTGCACTCCGGCCCCAGGCGCCCTCCCAATGCTCTGCACTCCGACCATCAGCAACATCCTCGTGACCAAGACCCTCGTCGATGGTGGAGCAGGGCTCAACGTCCTCTCCGTCCAGACCTTCGAGACGCTCCAGGTTCCCTACGATCAGCTCCACCCGACCAAGCCATTCTACGGAGTCACGGATGGCTCCACGCCCCCGATGGGGCAGGTCCGCCTCCCCATCACCTTTGGCGACCGTGACAACTACCACACAGAGCTCATCGACTTCGATGTCGTCAACATCCACCTCCCGTACAACGCCATCCTTGGGTATCCTGCCCTCGCCAAGTTCATGGCATCGACCCATCACGACTACAACGTCCTCAAGATGCCCGGGAGCGACGGAGTCATCACGATCGCCTCCGACGGGAAGGAAGTGGTGCGTTCCCTGGAGTGTGCCTACCAGACCGCGGCGGTTGAATGCTCCAATGAGGATGGAGTCGTCCTCACCCTGCAGACCGCCCCCAAGAAGAAGAAGAACCTACCCGTCGACGGACCTCAGGACGCAGGGGCTCCCGACGGCCTGGCCTCAGGACCCGCGCCTGCTGACGAGGCGCCCTCCTCCCTCGCATAGGGAGGCCCGCTCGACGCCCCTCTCGTGACGGGCTCGGGGGCTCTCCTCTGGAGTGTCTCCGGGCTGACCGGCGTCTCGAGGGAGGTGTTCGGGCACCACCTGCAAGCGTGCCTTGACGCGCGTTTTTGTGAGCCCTGCGTGAACCGTTCAGCGCTAGGGGCTCAGGACTTCATCAACCAAGTTACCGAGGAACTTCAGTACGCAAGACTCATCCACGGTGGGTGTAACCGCACAACCCCAAGTTCACCTGCTCGCAGCCCGAGCGACCGCTTCCGTGTCTGCGTCGACATCGCGGGTCTCAACCGAGCCGCCACTCAGGGGCCCTTCTGGCCGACGGCGGTCGGCCGGAGGAGGGCCCTCCCCTATAGCTACGTCCGCACACTCTTCGGCTTCCGCAACGCAGCTTCCACATTCCAGCATCTCACGCAGCAAGCCTTGGGGGCTCGGGAGGCTCAGTGGCAGGCGGTCCGGACGGAGCGAGAATCGGACCCACGCGACCACTGAGAGCCTTTAGAGCCCCTGGGCCTCAGGAGCCTGGCGATCCTCAGGAGCGACCCACACGACTCGCGCCTTCAACTACCTCAGCTCTTCTTCAACGACAAGTATCAGGTGATGTCTCAGGTATTCAATTGAGGGCGCCCCCCGGGCTGCATCATCCTCGAGCTTTCGAGGGCTCACCCCCACAGCAGTCCTCGATCTGCTGGGGGCTCACCCCCACAGCTGTCTCTTTTGCGCATAAATCAAGGCTAGTTGTTTCTCCCTACTTGCATTATCTATATGCTTGGCGTCCTCATCACCACTAAGGTCATGATGCCGCATCAAGACAAAAAGGGAGGGAAGGCCCGGGTCAGGCCCTCGTCCCCTCACGCGTGACCCGTCGCGCATGAGCCCGCCCTGGATTTCACCAGGGGCTCGCCGGCAGCGGGTATGATGCGCGTGGGGAGGGGCCTTCTCTCCCTCCACCCAAGCTCAAGACGCCGCGCATCCCGACGTACCATCCCCCGAGCTGCGGAGGGTACGTTTGGAGGCGGTACGGCAGCCCGTCCTACGCACGCCGGGAGGGCCCAAGACCGCGGCTCCATCCCCCCGCACGCGTAATCCCGTATCCTCTAAGCCCGGCCCTGATCAAGAGGGCTCAAGGGTCATTAGGAGCGTGAGTGGGGCGGGGTCCCCCTCGCACCTCAGGACGCCGTGCCTCCGGACGACGTTAAGCCCCTGGGGCGAAGCGCGCCCGGAGGTCGCGTAAGCAGTGTGCCTAGTGCTCGGCAGGGGGGCCTATAGCCAAGGTCCCATCCCCCCACTATGCGCAGTGTCCCACCTCATGAACGCCGCCTTCTGGTGAGCTCATGGCGGGAGCGGACTAGCGCGGGGCGGGGCCCTCAAAGTGAAGGGGCGGGCACGTCAGAAGCCCTCGTAATCCGTTCAGAATCGCCCCTGTCTCTAGGCCTGGTGATGTGCGCCTGGAGACGCAAGATGGGATACCTATCCAGAATTCCTGGAACATTGAACACCTTAGGAGGTTCAATCCATAATCAAGGCTCCGTGCCCGTGAAGGTCTCCGCCCGTGACACTCTGATGTAATAATGAGTTGTGGCTGTACACGCCTCGGAGTCTCATGTGGTTGCCTACGGGCCCTCAGACGGGGCTCCCACCCACGCCCCAGTGGCAGTCCTTAGCTCCGCGCTGGGAAGAAGACATAGTGTAGGGGTCGGACACGACCATTTTTTTCCTTTTTTGGCGTGGTGTTTGGCTGTCAGCCTTTTCTACTTCCTTGGCTATCTGCCCTTCCTCTACCCCGCTATGAAGTTCTCGTGTTTCTCGCGCTTCCTGCATTTGGTTGAAAGTCTTGTTTGGGATCTTCCTCGCCGGTTTTAAGCTCAGTTTGTCGAGCAGGGCTGCGCCACTCGCTCTTCTTTGCACGCCTTGCGCGTGGGGGCTGGGGCACGGTCGATCACCGGCCCGCGTCTGCCGTGGCCCCGTGACCTCGCCTGGCCAAGCCAGCTCAGGCTCTGGCGCCGGCCTCCTCAGTCCGCGCAACCTATCCTACCAAGCTGGCTCAGGCTTGGTGCTCTAACCCGCGCTCGGCGCTCTCAGCAGATCTCAGCGGCTCACCCCCGCTCGGGGGCTGCACGAGCCCTTCAGATTCGGCCACCCCGTCACGACCCGATGGGGCTCATGACGCCAGAGTCAGGAGGACTCCGCCTCAGGACGCCGCGACGCATAAAAGCTAAGTAATTTCACCAAGGCAACAAAAAAACATGACAGCAAGTTCTCGCTTCCTACATATATCACAGTCCATTACACGCCTCCTCGAGGCAGCTTGAAATTTTGGTGCAGAAAGGACATGAAGGAAATGAAAGGAGAAGAAGCAGAGGCCGCTCATGCTCAGTCGGAGTTTTCCAGTTCCTCCGGCTTCACCGAGCCACAGCGGCGCGGCAACCCCCTCCCCTCGCCAGGCCGAGCTCGGCGTCGTCGTGGTTCGCCGCGGCCGCCACTGCTGGAGGAGCTGCTGCTGCCATAGAGGGGGGACCCATGGCGCCCCCCAGGACTGAGATCGTCTTCGGAAGAGTTGTTCCTCCGGACGCCGTCCCTGTCATCCTCTTCGTCATCGACCTCGGGACAGCACCCAAGGCGCCTCCCTTTCTCTGAGAAGACCTTGACGAATAGTGTGGAGACGCCATCGTACCTGAAGTGGAGCACACACCTCCCCTGCAGCCGGCGTGCGCGAGCAAACGATTGCCAGCCGCGCTCCAGGAACACATCGCCCGAGGGAGCCACACCAACCTCCACCGAGGACGCACCACTGTAGCAACCGTCAGCTGGTAGCCAGATGCCGCCGAGGCCTCTGGCTGGTAACACGTTGCCGAACGAGCGGGGAAGCCGGAGCCATGGGCTACCAGGCTTCTCCACCCACACCATCAACTCCGACGACACATCGAAGGAATGGAGCTGCGGGCGCGGAGGACGCGCGACCGACGGGCACCGTTGCGCTCCTCCTCTCCCTCCACGGCCATGACCACCTTCACCACGGGAGGATGCCCCGCGCCTCTCGCCGCTCGACCGTGGCAGAACTCGGAAGGCCGCGCCCGCCTCCCCGAGGAGTCACTGCAGGCGCAGCGGCATGCTTACGGGGACGACCGCGGCCCCTCTTCGGCCGCAGCGGGACTGGATCCTTTGGGGTTTTCCCCTTCTCTGCGGCGGACGGCGCCATGGAGACCTCGCGACAAGAGGAAGAGCGAATAACAAGCAAGGGGAAGATGGCGCTGGTTTGGAAACGGCTTAGGGGCTCCCCCCTCCCTAGTCCCATTTATAGGGTGGAGGAGCCCAACCGCCAGCCACTGGCGTCACAGCCATTAAGCCACCATCGCCTGCGCCAAGGAGTTATCAAGTTGCACGATCACCGAGACTGCATGGGGAGCGGAGCCGCCACGTCCCAGCCAACAGTCGCACGCTGGCCTAGCCCGCAGCCTTTTAGGGACTGCGACGCTTCGTCCTCGACTAAGGCTTCGGCCCAAAGCCAACTCCACGTGCGCCTTGGGCCCGGGGGCTACTGTCGGCGTACTGGGAACCAGGGTACCCAGACTTGCCTGTCTGCGGGCCGCGACGCGCTCCTACTATGGCCTGGTATGGCCCAGCTGATCGACCAGTTGTCCAAGACCCTCACGAGGGGGCTAAGCCTCGCGAGGAGAACGATGTCAAGACCTTCTCGGGAGCGGCCTCAGCCAGGTGCTCTGGAGGGGCGGAGAATCCAAGGCCAAGACTGCCTCTGGAGGAGGCAGTGATGTCAGCAGTGATGCACCGCGCCAGCGGGTGCTAGTGTCCGCCAGTGGCACAGTTACCATTTCGGTGCAAAGGGGACAGCGCAGCCGCTGGTTTCCGAGGAGCGGGGCAAAGGTTTCCCCTTTGGTGCAACAAGACCGAAGACCGCAAGGACGACAAGGAGGATGTCACCATTGATCCCACCACTGTGTCACCGCCTGGTCCTTTTGCAGGCGAAGACCGCTTTTGTTAGGATAAGAACGTCCTTGTGTTCCCGCTCAAAAATGGCCGTTGTGGGATCCCTTCCCGCCTAAACATTTCGGGGGAAGAGGACTGTGGCCGCATATATAAGTAGCTAGGATTCCCACTGTGGAGGAGGGAGAGAGAGACACTCGGCCACCACACAAGGAGCAAGAACACTTGCCTCCTGACCCTCCTGAGCTCGCGTCCTGAGCTCAGGAACCATTGTACTAGCTCATATCCCACCTCGCCCGAGGCTAATCCACCAAAGTAGGAAGTAGGGTCTTACATCACAAGGTGGCCCGAACCTGGATAAACTCTTGTGTGTTCTATCTGTTGTGTGCTTGAATTCCCCCACCGAGACAAGAGCGAGATGCTAGGTAGATGTGAGTGGGAGAGATTTTTGTTCACGCCCCTGTGTTCAAACTTCTTGGGTTTTGCGGAGCCCTAAATCCGATAGAGGTGATGAAGCTGGCCAACTGGTGACACCGAAGTCTCCAAAGTTGGTTAATGAAGAGATGGCGAAGCCCCCGGTCTAGCCGAGGTGACGGAGCATGTCGGTAAGGTTACGTTGTAGCCCCATGCCAGCCAAGGTGTCGAAGTAGGTCGACATGGTGGAAATCGTCTTGAAGAAGCAATGGCGCGGCAATGCAAACGCAGGTCGGAACTTGTGACGCGGTCAATGCCGACTTGATAAGTGACCGCGCAGCGATGCTGGAGCGCCCAACCGGTGCAATCCGTGGGGTGACGATCTTGTCTTGATGATTATTTTTCCTTCATGATGTTGAACTCTTGGTCTTCTTGCCGAGGTGATGATCCGAGGTGGTGGTCATCGGCTCGATGGAACAATGGCATAGTCGATGTTGGCACAGGTCGGTAGCCGTGGAGCAACATGGTTGGACCAGTTTGACATCGGCGCGACGGTGAAGATCGCCTCAGAAAAAGACTCAAAATTTATGGGAACGTATTTGAGAACAACACACAATAACCTAGAAAAAATTCCTTAAAAAGGGATGTCCAATATCCCGTTCATGAAGAAAGATGAATTCGAGTCAGATTCGTTTTCGCACAGAAAACAGATCTAAAAAGTGCATCACTGATCGGATTGTTCCTGTAGTTTGAACAGTCAGATTGAGCTGAAATTTTGATGGTTGGTAGGTATAGGAATTACGCATCCGATGAACAGTTGGATCTTCCAAAGGACATCTGAGCTGGACACTGGACTCCTTGCCCTAAACTCGTCCAGATCCTCGTCCAGATTTGACAAGGCTACTGTAGATCGGAGATCACCGGAGATTCCTCCATCGGAATATGACGAAGTTTTACAAGGTTGTTGTAGGTGCAATTCCGCACGCTCCCACCAAAGGGTTCATCAAAACAACACAAGTATGTTGTCCAAAAAATCTGCATGATTGCCCGAGGGCAATGTTGACGTCTAGCCCCCAAGCTTCATGGATGATTTCTCCATGATCTTGATAGAGATTGGAGTTCATGTTGATGGAAGCCTCCGTCCGATCATGATGATATGACACAGAGCGTAGTGCTCCGTGCAGTCGAGGTGACCAGTCGAGCCGGCAACAAAGATGCCGACATCGACAATAAACCTTGGTTCCGACACGTAGATCGCGCAAGAGACGGTATGAATTCCCATCGCACCGCAGTGACTACCAGCAAGCTCCCAATGAGAGCACCAATGTGAAGGAAATATGTCCTAGAGGCAATAATAAAGTTGTTATTTATATTTCCTTATATATCATGATAAATGTCTTTTATTCATGCTAGAATTGTATTAACCGGAAACTTGATACATGTGTGAATACATAGACAAAACAGAGTGTCCCTAGTATGCCTCTACTAGACTAGCTCATTAATCAAAGATGGTTGAGTTTCCTAACCATAGACATGTGTTGTCATTTGATGAACGATATCACATCATTAGGAGAATGATGTGATGGACAAGACCCATCCGTTAGCTTAGCATATTGATCGTTTAGTTTTATTGCTATTGCTTTCTTCTTGACTTATACATGTTCCTCAGACTATGAGATTATGCAACTCCCGAATATCGGAGGAACACCCTGTGTGCTATCAAACGTCACAACGTAACTGGGTGATTATAAAGATGCTCTATAGGTGTCTCCGAAGGTGTTTGTTGAGTTGGCATAGATCAAGAATAGGATTTGTCACTCCGAATGTCGGAGAGGTATCTCTGGGCCCTCTCGGTAATGCACATCACTATAAGCCTTGCAAGCAATGTGACTAATGAGTTAGTTATGGAATGATGCATTATGAATGAGTAAAGAGACTTGCTGGTAATGAGATTGAACTAGGTATGATGATACCGACGATCGAATCTCGGGCAAGTAACATACCGATGACAAAGGGTACAACGTATGTTGTTATGCGGTTTGACCGATATAGATCTTCGTAGAATATGTAGGAGCCAATATGAGCATCCAGGTTCCGCTATTGGTTATTGACCGGAGATGTGTCTCGGTCATGTCTACATAGTTCTCGAACCCGTAGGGTCCGCACGCTTAACGTTCGATGATGATTTGTATTATGAGTTATGAGTTTTCGGTGATCGAAGATTGTTCAGAGTCCCGGATATCACGGACATGACGAGGAGTCTCAAAATGTTCGATACATAAAGAATTATATATTGGACGATGTTATTCAAACACTGGATGAGTTCCGAGAGGTACCGGATAACTATCGGAGTGCCGGAGGGTTATCGGAACACCAAGGGGGAACTAATGGGCCTTCATGGGCCTTAGTGGAAAGAGAGAAGGGCCACAAGGGGTCCCCCCCCCGTGGCAATCCTAATTGGACTAGGGGAAGGGGGCGACGCCCCCCTTTCCTTCTCCCTCTCCCTCTCCTTCCTTCCCTCCTCTCTTCCTTGAAGAGGAATCCTACTAGGACTAGGAAGTCCTAGTAGGACTCCCCTCTTGGCGCGCCCCCAAGGGCTGGCCGGCCTCCTCCTCCTCCTCCTTTATATACGTAGGTAGGGGGCACCCCAAAGACACAAGTTTCTCTTAGCCGTGTGTGGTTCCCCCCTCCACAGTTTGCTCCTTGGGTCATAGCGTCGTGGAGCTTAGGCGAAGAATTACGCAGATCACATCACCAACACCGTCTCCATACCATCGTGCTGACGGAACCCTCCCTCGACCCTCTACTAGATAAAGAGCTTGAGGGATGTCATCGAGCTGAATGTGTGCTGAACACAGAGGTGCCGTACGTTCGGTAGTTGGGTCAGTTGGATGGTGAAGACGTTCGACTACATCAACCGCGTTAACCTAACGCTTCCGCTTACGGTCTACGAGGGTACGTGGACATACTATCCCTGTCTCATTTATATGCATCTCCTAGATAGATCATCCGTGAGCATAGGATTTTTTTTTGAAATTGCATGCTACGTTCCCAATACAATGTCGGTGTGAAATTCGGCATATCTCGTAGTAGGGGTGCTAAGCTAGGTGTCTTGAAGCAATGGTAACATGGACAAGGGATTTTACCCAGGTTCGGGCTCTCTCGAAGAGACAATACCCTACGTCATGTTTTTGATTGTATTGATATTGGTGTAGTATAGGATACATGTATTTACCATGATATTGTTCTAATGAATCTGATATCATCTTTTGACTAGCCTGGCCTCGGTTTATATAATGTACCGAAGGCCTATGTTTTAGGAGAGTCCTCATCTTGTGCGCCAAGACTTGCGGAGTATTCCTTGTATGCGTCATGGGATGCCCGAAGTGGCCCATGAGTAACCGCGATGGGTGTCCTTGGCTCAAGCCACCTGGTCCGGAGACGATGTGGTGAGTACCCTCCTAGTCCAGGACACCGTCACTCGGCTAAACAAATCTGATGATAGCCAACACGTAGGTCAAGTTTGGAGAACCATGGTGCTCCTTGTAGTTCATCAAGTAGTTCATCGATATTTACTGATAATTTTTATTGAATTCAGACATTTTTAGTCCACAAAAAGTTGCCAAGTGACATCCTTCTTTTTGACTAGGAGAGGTGGAGATGAAAAAGCACTAGAGCTCCTCTGAATAATACCTGCATCCAACAGTTCCTGAAGCTGGCGGTCGATTTCAGTCTTGAGTTCTGGCTTGTATTTGTAGGGACGTAAGTTGACAGGTTGAGCCCAAGTGATTAGTGGGATTCTATGGTCACAACCTGCTATCGGAGGTAGTGATTTTGGCTCTTCAAACACATTTGTAAACTATTCCAACACACACATAATATCTTGTGGTATTGGTGCTTTAGTGGTATCATCTTCAGATAAAGCAGATAACTGCACCACATAAGCC
This sequence comes from Secale cereale, assembly GCA_902687465.1. Lineage (NCBI taxonomy): Eukaryota > Viridiplantae > Streptophyta > Magnoliopsida > Poales > Poaceae > Secale > Secale cereale. Next base: position 831,354,888 of record LR738711.1, on the reverse strand, counting down.
ACTGACCCCTACTTATGATTCTTCAGCGACTCAAAAGAAGATATGACAAAGCATTGTTGTTGTTGGGCACATGGGATCCCTTAAATTGCAGCTTGAAGTCAATGAAGTAGATAAGTGCACCACATATGCCCAATATAGCGTCGTAGCCACCCAGTGAGATGAAATTGAAGTCAATGATAAACTCATGGCCTTGAGTAAACCATGCACAAGCTGGTATGTAACGGTGACATTGAATGATGCTCCCGTCGGCCACTTTCACACTACAGGGTGTGGGAAGATCGATCTACCCCTGTAATTTGGTGGCCACTTGAGCATTGAAAAATGAGGAGGAACTGGCTGAGTCAATTAACAGCACCATCTCACGACCTTGAAGCCATGCTTGAATTCGCATGACACCAGAATCAGAAGAGTCCACTACTGCAGGATGCTGCTAATGCAACACTACAATCAGAGACCCTTCGACGAAACTGTGTGCGATGCATTAATCACAAACAGTGATGTAAAAAACCCGTCAAAAAGACTCAAAACGTTTGTGATAGTGGATACATCAAACACGGTTCAGATTTTAGTCACGTGTGCGATGCGGGGCATACAGTTCAGTTGAGCAAACTGTTTGCGATGAGGCAGAAGAACAGAAATGGGCAGTCAAAGGAAGGTGTGTGCGATATATGGTATACAGTTCAGTCGGGTTAACTGTTTGTGATAAGGCCGAACAATAGAAACGGGCAGCCATTGAAGGTCCGTTCGATTGAGGGCATACATTTCAGACGAATGAACTATTTGCGATTAGGCAATACAACAGAAATGGTCAGCCAGATCAAGGTGTCTGCGATTGACGGCATACACTTTACACGGATGAACTATTTGAAATTAGCCACAACAAACAGAAATAGTTAGACAGATCAACGTGTGTGTGCTAGATGGACACACATTCTAATTAAAATAAGCGTGCGCGATGGTAATAACAAGCACGCATAGTTGATGCAACAAGACGTGTGCTGACATTGCTTATTGCACTGCACCCTATGGTGCAGACGCCACGTACGCAACCAAGAACGCGTGCCCACGTTACGCCATCCAGGAATAGTGCCGCACTTAGAAATTATAGAACCATCAATAAATTTTGAGCATGCGTCCCGTCACATTCCAAATAGCAAACCTGTTCACACCGATCAAAACCTAAACGGTTTCCCACTTAGGAGGGTATCAATACTCGATTATAAATACTACCTACTCCAAGATGACTGCACATTCCTCCTCAACTCCTCATCCATAAAAACAAACAAGTCATTCATCGTCGTTCCCTTGCATCTGCCATTGCCCGCATGAGTTCTGAGTCGAGAGATTACTACCAGGAAGAGGCGAGCATGGAAGCGGAAGCACAAGACATGTCCCGCCTCACCGCAAAAGTAGACGACATGTCCCGCCGTGCGGCCGTAGCAGCACAGAGGTCTCGCCGGTCCGCCGAAGCAGCATAGAGGTCCCGCCACGTCGTTGATGCAGCAGACTAATCTGGCCGCGCCGCGAAAGCAACCGAGATGTGCCGCTGCACCGTGAATGCAGCAGAGATGTCCTCCCGTGTCGCGGCGGCGTGGGAAAATGTCTCGCGGGTAGGCGAGGAATCTCACAGGCGCATGCACGCTATGATCGATGACCTGATGGGTCGGATATCCGACTGGATGAAGCTACAGGACGAGATGAATGCCTCGTTTGAAAATGCTACCAGCGTCATCCGGGAACTAGGGGAGGAAAAGGCGATGCTACGCACCAAACGCGACCTGCTGAGGGCGAAGATCAGCGGAACGATGAAGCAGCACGAGGGGACCACTATCTTGTTGAAGAGGGCTAGCGTCATTGCCAAGAAAGCTATGGACGAAAATGCCATGCTCCACATCGAGCGCCAAAGGCTGGTGGAGGAATTCGTGGATTCTCTCAAGCAGCGTCTTGAGGACACGAAAGAGCTCATCGCTGCTCACCGCGAGAACTAGTCTCCGCGGCCTGCAGCAATGCATCAAGAAAGTAGAAATCAGCGAGCCAGATCGTTGACTGTATCTTCCTTCTTCTTTTGCCCTTGTGTATTTCGGGCGTTCCCGCATCTGTCTTTTTTAATTATCTTCCTAAAGATGTAGACAATTATTATCTACTATCATCGTCCTTATATCATCAGTCTTGCTATAAGTCACAGTTGATGCTATATAGATCCGTCGGATCTTACATCAAGATCCATGCAAAACTTTATTTTCAGATTTTCTTTTCTCTCTCTTAAATCTCAGTCGAGTGAGACATAGCCACGCCATTAAACAGGGGCTAGGGCGCCATTAATGGAGACGTTGGGAGAGAGGTGGGTGGCGGATAGAGGTCAAAGGGCTCTCCTCCCGATGAGCACGCGTAGGGGTGTCTGATCGCACGCCCCGCACGGCACCTCCTAGCCAATAAAAAAGGAGACGCGTGGCGGCACGTAAATGGTAAGTAGAATGCCCATGGTTTCAATAATACTTGTGTTTCCGATTGTAACGTGGCATCACTTGTTCCAAAATGACTTTGTTGATTGTTACTGTGTGTACCTTCGCAAATCATACAAAAAAATACCACAACATGTTGGTGCCATGTCATGAATTATGCACATTAAATGCCCAAAAACTCAATTAATGTATTAAAAAGGCCAAACAACCTCGGAATAATTCCAAATTCAACACCACTCTCATATAGTTCTATGTTGCCTCTGTAAAAAATCAAGGGGGAGGCATCATATATAGTTTCTCACACAAAGGTGACACGTTCCCTCTCGGAACCACGAGTCTTCTTGAGAGAAGCTCCGGTTTGCAAGAAGTTTATACCAAAACTTGTCCCAATTCGGTCAATTTTTTTACCACAACATGTTGGTGCCATGAAATGACACCATGCCAAGTTTCATGATTTCCAGGCGAGTTTTGAATTTACAAGAATTTCAAAAACCAAGTTTCTCAATGTTACTGGTTGAGCCACAACGCCCAGATGTTTGAATTTCATTCCCATTTTTGCATGGGACCTAGAAATTCACCCAAGGATGCACATGAGATTTTTCAACCAACCTTGGTGCACTGGAGCATATGCTTGTAGTTCAAATTTGAATTATTCACATCAAATGCCCAGAAACTCGGTTAATGCATAAAAAGGGCCAAACGAACCCGGAATAATTCCAAATTTTAACACGACACTCATATAGTTCTATGTTTACTATGTAAAAAACCAAGGGGGGTAGCATATGTTATTTCACACACAAAGGTGACACGTTCCCGCTCGAAACCACATGCCTTCTTGAGAGAAGCTCCGATCTGCAAGAAGCTTATACCAAAACTTATCCCAATTCAACCAATTTTTTTACCACAGCATGTTGGTGCCATGAAATAACACCATGCCAAGTTTCATGATTTTCAGGTGAGTTTGGGATTTACAGGAATTAAAAAAATCAAGTTTCTCAATGTTTCCGGCCAAGCCGCGACGCCAATATGTTTTAATTTCATTCTCATTCTTGCATGGGACCTATAAATTCACCCAAATACACACATGTGATTTTCAACAAACTTTGGTGCACTAGAGCATGTGCTTGTAGTTCAAATTTGAATTATGCACATTAAATGCCTAGAAACTCAATTAGTGCATAAAAATGTCAAACGAACCCGGAATAATTCCAAAATTTAACACGACACTCATATAGTTGCATGTTCACTGTAGATAAATGTTCTAGCAATTAAAACACCATCCTTTTCCTCTGTAACACCATTTTGTCTTTCAAAATAGAATGAAAAAATTAGGTATACCACAAACAGTTTACTAGCAAGAATTGTGTGGGATGCGATATAAAAAATATTGGCGCACCATCTTATCTGGCTTACGCGGGAAGCTTCGTCGTCTACAGTCCACCGCTCGCGCTTGAACCACACTTGTGCGCCGGTTTCTCGTGGCACCGAGCAAATTTTTTCTGCTACCGCGGAAGTATCTATCTCCCCGCCCCCAACCCCCTCCCCCACCAAAAGCCACATTTCCATGTTCCTACTTGCTTTCCAAGTTCAAACCTTCACTGCTGCTTACTGGCAGCGCAACCTCCTCACCAACGACCCTTCTTTTTACAACGTCGACTCCTCACCGGCGACCCTTCTTCTTGTAGCACCGCCTCCTCGCCGGTGACCCTTCTTCTTGTTGTGTCGTCTCCTCGAGCGGCGACCCTTCTTCTTGCTGCGCTGCCTCCTCGCCGACGACCCTTCTTCTTGTTGTGCGGCCTCATCGACATGGTCAGGTAATCCACACCCCCACCCACACCATCCTCCTCCTTCCCCGTCCCACATGCCCCAACCGACGGCGCGACACCTTCCACCGAAATCACTGGCCATGTCCTCCAATTAAGCGCCACCCATAGCTATTTTGCACGCAGTATAACATGGAGCTCGGTAGCATCTGGCAGCGGAGAAGCAAATCGCGGACGCACGCGTAGACGAGGTTGCTATGGCTGCCATGCGTGCCGACCGCTAGATCTTGGAGGAGCACCTCATCTTCAAGGCCACCGTCGACACCGCCACATGGTTGTCTGCTTTAAAATACAGCTCGTGTTGTTTCCTTGAGGCCACCACCAGTGCCTTCTAGTGGTTTGTCCTCTTAATGTTAATATTCAATCTGATATTCTGAAATGTAATGTTCAGTTATCAGTTTATTCCAACAATTGCTACATTTCGTAGTACTGTTCTCAAGCATTCTTGGTTTCGTTAACCATCTTATCTTCTAGTATATGTTCTATTCTGCAATTTCGTGCTCACTTAACTGTTTTGGTTCATTTGGTCTGCTGTCTGATACGTCCCAACGTATCTATAATTTTTTATAGTTCCATGCTATTATTTATGATGTTTTGGATGTTTAATGGGCTTTGTTATACACTTTTATATTATTTTTGGGACTAACTTACTAACCCAAAGGCCCAGTCCAGATTGCTGTTTTTTTTGCCTATTTCAGGGTTTTATAGAAAAGGAATATCAAACGGAGTCCAAACGGAATGAAACTTTTGGAGAGATATTTTTGGAGAAAAATACGCACGGGAGACTTGAGAACCATGGAGTAGGGCTGAAATGGCGTCCACGAGGGTGGGGGCGCGCCCCCCTGCCTCGTGGGCACCCCGTCTGGCCCCCAGTGCCCTCCTTCCTCCTATATATACCTACGTACCCCGAAACCATCAGAACAACAGAGAAAACCCTAGTTCCACCGCCGCAACCTTCTGTTCCCATGAGATCCCATCTTGGGGCCTGTTCCGGAGCTCCGCCGGAGGGGGGATCTACCATAAAGTGCTTCTACATCATCATCATCGCCTCACCATGAGTTGTGAGTAGTTTACCACATACCTTCAGGTCCACAGCTAGTATCTAGATGGCTTATTCTCTCACTTTGAATCTCAATACCAAGTTCTCCTCGGTCTTCGAGGAGATCTATTCGATGTAATGTCTTTTTGCGGTGTGTTTGTCAAGATCCGATGAATTGTGGGTTTATGATCAAGATTATCTATCAGAAATATTTGGTTCTTTTCTGAACTCTTTATGTATCATTAAAAAATCCTTGCAAGTCTCTTCGAATTATTGGTCTGGTTTGGCCTACTAGATCTATAGTTCTTGCAATGGGAGAAGTGCTTAACTTTGGGTTCAATCTTGCGGTGTCCTTTCCCAGTGACAATAGGGGCAGCAAGGCACATATTGTATTGTTGCCATCGAGGATAAAAAGATGGGGTTTATATCACTATGTTTGAGTTTATCCCTCTGCATCATGTTATCTTGCTTAAGGCGTTACTCTATTCTTATCAATTTAATAGATGCATGTTGGATAGCGGTCGATGTGTGGAGTAATAGTAGTAGATGCAGAATTGTTTCGGCCTACTTGTTTTGGACGTGATGCTTATATATAATGATCATGCCTAGATAGTCTCATAATTATTCGCTTTTCTATCAATTGCTCGACGGTAATTTGTTTACCCGCCGTAGACTATCGCTATCATGAGACAAGCCACTAGAGAAAACTATAGCCCCCGGGTCTATTCTCAACATATCAATCTACAATCTACTTTACTTTTCCCCTTTTACTTTCTGTTCTTATATCCAAAAATACCAAAAATATCAACTATCATCTCTATCAGATCTCACTTTCGTAAGTGACCGTAAAGGGATTGACAACCCCTTATCGCGTTGGCTGTGAAGTTCTTATTTGTTTGTGCAGGTGCGAGGGACTCACGCGTGGTCTCCTACTGGATTGATACCTTGGTTCTCAGAAACTGAGGGAAATACTTACGCTACTATGCTGCATCACCCTTTCCTCTTCGAGGGAATACAACGCAAGCTCGAGAAGTAGCAAGAAGAATTTCTGGCGCCGTTGCCGGGGAGGCTTACGCAAAAGTCATATACCAAGTACCTATCACAAACCCTTATACTTCGCATTACATTTTTTGCCTCTCGTTTTCCTCTCCCCCACTTCACCCTCGCCGTTTTATTCGCCCTTCTTCTGCCGTGTGTTTATCATTCGCTTGCTTCTTGTCTGCTTGTGTGTTGGATTGCTTGCTTGTCACTATGGCTCAGAACAATACTAAATTGTGTGACTTCTCCAATACCAACAATAATGATTTTATTAGCACTCCGATTGCTCCTATTACCGGTGCTGAATCTTGTGAGATCAATGCTGCTGTGTTGAATCTTGTTATGAAAGATCAGTTTTCTCGCCTTCCTAGTGAAGATGCCGCTACCCATCTAAACAACTTTGTTGATTTGTGTGATATACAAAAGAAAAGGGATATGGATAACGATATTGTTAAATTGAAGTTATTTCCGTTTTCACTTAGAGATCGTGCTAAAACTTGGTTTTCCTCTTTGCCTAGAAATAGTATTGATTCGTGGAATAAGTGCAAAGATGCTTTTATCTCTAAGTATTTCCCTCCTGCTAAGATCATCTCTCTTAGAAACGATATTATGAATTTTAAGCAACTAGATCATGAGCATGTTGCACAAGCTTGGGAGATAATGAATTAATGATACGTAATTGCCCTACACATGGTTTGAACTTATGGTTGATTATTTAAAACTTTTATGATGGCTTGAATTTTGCTTCTATAAATATTTTAGATTTGGCCGCAGGAGGCACTTTCATGGAAACTATCTTAGGAGAAGCTACCAAACTCCTAGATAATATTATGGTTAATTATTCTCAATGGCACACCGAAAGATCTACTAGTAAAAAAGTGCATGCTATTGAAGAGATTAGTGTTTTGAGAGGAAAGATGGATGAACTTATGAAATTATTTGCTGCTAAGAATGCTTCTTCTGATCCTAATGATATGCCTTTGTCCACTTTGATTGAAAATAATAATGAATCTTTGGATGTGAATTTTGTTGGTGGGAATAATTTTGGTAACAATGCTTATAGAGGGAACTTTAATCCTAGGCCTTTTCCTAGTAATTCCTCTAATAATTTTGGTAATCTCTACAATAACTCATATGGAAAGATGCCTTCTGAATTTGAAACTAGTGTTAAGGAGTTTAGGATTTCGCAAAATAATTTCAATGCTATGCTTGAAGAAAAATTGCTTAAGATTGATGAATTGGCTAAAAGTGTGGATAGAATTACTCTTTATGTTGATTCTTTGAAACTTAGATCTATCCCACCTAAGCATGATATCAATGAGTCTCTCAAAGCCATGAGAATTTCCATTGATGAATGCAAAGAAAGAACCGCTAGGATGCATGCTAAAAGAGAGAATTATATAAAAGTGTGTTCTTCTAGTTATCATGAAAATAAAGATGAGGATCTGAAAGTCATTGATGTGTCTCCTATTAGATCCTTGTTTTCTAGTATGAATCTTGATAAAGATAGGATTGGAGATGAGTCTACTTTAAAGTCTCCCAATGATTCGGAGTTTTTAGATCTTGATTCTAAAATTGTTGAAAGTGGGAGTGAAGAGATTAAAACTTTGCATAGTGATGAACCCACTACTTTAGATTTCAAGGGATTCAATTATGATAATTTCTCTTTGATTGATTGTATTTCCTTGTTGCAATCCGTACTAAACTCTCCGCATGCTTATAGTCAAAATAAAGCTTTTACCAAACACATAGTTGATGCTTTGATGCAATCTTATGAAGAAAAACTTGAATTAGAAGTTTCTATCCCTAGAAAGCTTTATGATGAGTGGGAACCTACTATTAAAATAAAAATTAAAGATCATGAATGCTTTGCTTTGTGTGATTTGGGTGCAAGTGTTTCCACTATCCCAAAAACTTTGTGTGATTTGCTAGGTTTCCATGAGCTTGATGATTGTTCTCTAAATTTGCATCTCGCGGACTCCACTATTAAGAAACATATGGGAAGGATTAATGATGTTATTATTGTTGCCAATAGGAATTATGTGCCCGTAGATTTCATTGTTCTTGATAAAGATTGCAATCCTTCATGTCCTATTATTCTTGGTAGACCTTTCCTTAGAACGATTGGTGCAATTATTGATATGAAGGAAGGAAATATTAGATTCCAATTTCCGTTAAGGAAAGGCACAGAACACTTTCCTAGGAAGAAAATTAAATTACCACATGAGCCACTTATGGATTGCCTTCCAAAGATGGCAATACCTAGATCTATCCATGTAGCGTGCCTAGCTAGGGGCGTAAAACGATAGCGCTTGTTGGGAGGCAACCCAATTTTATATTTTTTGTTTTTGATTCTATTTAGGAATAAATATTGCATCTAGCTTCTGTTTAGATGTGTTTTTGTGTTTTAATTAGTGTTTGTGCCAAGTAGAACCTTTGGGAAGACTTGTGTGAAGTTTATATGATCTTGCTGTCAAAAACAGAACCGTTAAAGCTTGCTAGAATGGTCACTAGATTTTACTGGTGTGTGATATTTAGTTGATTCTTTTTGCAGATGATTAGTAGACAAATTCCTCACGTTTACCAATTTATTTCAATTTTTTTGAGTTACAGAAGTATGCGAAAGCTACAGATTGCTATAAGTCGCAGTCGATGCTATATAGATCCGTCGGATCTTACATCAAGATCCATGCAAAACTTTATTTTCAGTTTTTCTTTTCTCTCTCTTAAATCTCAGTCGAGTGAGACATAGCCACTCCATTAAACAGGGGCTAGGGCGCCATTAATGGAGACGTTGGGAGAGAGGTGGGCGGCGGATAGAGGTCAAAGGGCTCTCCTCCCGATGAGCACGTGTAGGGGTGTCTGATCGCACGCCCCGCACGGCACCTCCTAGCCAATAAAAAAGGAGACGCGTGGCGGCACGTAAATGGTAAGTAGAATGCCCATGGTTTCAATAATACTTGTGTTTCCGATTGTAACGTGGCATCACTTGTTCCAAAATGACTTTGTTGATTGTTACTGTGTGTGCCTTCGCATATCATACAAAAAAATACCACAACATGTTGGTGCCATGTCATGAATTATGCAGATTAAATGCCCAGAAACTCAATTAATATATTGAAAAGGCCAAACAACCTCGGAATAATTCCAAATTTCAACACCACACTCATATAGTTCTATGTTGCCTCTGTAAAAATCAAGGGGGAGGCAGCATATATCGTTTCTCACACAAAGGTGACTCGTTCCCTCTCGAAACCACGAGTCTTCTTGAGAGAAGCTCCGATTTGCAAGAAGTTTATACCAAAACTTGTCCCAATTCGGTCAAATTTTTTTACCACAACATGTTGGTGCCATGAAATGACACCATGCCAAGTTTCATTATTTCCAGGCGAGTTTTGAATTTACAAGAGTTTAAAAAACCAAGTTTCTCAATGTTACTGGTTGAGCCACAACGCCTAGATGTTTGAATTTCATTCCCATTTTTGCATGGGACCTAGAAATTCACCCAAGGATGCACATGTGATTTTTCAACCAACCTTGGTGCACTGGAGCATATGCTTGTAGTTCAAATTTGAATTATTCACATCAAATGCCCAGAAACTCAGTTAATGCATAACAAGGGCCAAACGAACCCGGAATAATTCCAAATTTTACCACGACACTCATATAGTTCTATGTTTACTATGTAAAAAAATCAAGGGGGTAGCGTATGTTATTTCACACACAAAGGTGACACGTTCCCGCTCAAAACCACATGCCTTCTTGAGAGAAGCTCCGATTTGCAAGAAGCTTATACCAAAACTTATCCCAATTCAGCCAATTTTTTTACCACAACATGTTGGTGCCATGAAATAACACCATGCCAAGTTTCATGATTTTCAGGTGAGTTTGGGATTTACAGGAATTAAAAAACCAAGTTTCTCAATGTTTCCGGCCAAGCCGCGACGCCAATATGTTTTAATTTCATTCTCATTCTTGCATGGGACCTATAAATTCACCCAAATACACACATGTGATTTTTCAACAAACTTTGGTGCACTAGAGCATGTGCTTGTAGTTCAAATTTGAATTATGCACATTAAATGCCTAGAAACTCAATTAATGCATAAAAATGTCAAACGAACCCGGAATAATTCCAAAATTTAACACGACACTCATATAGTTGCATGTTCACTGTAGATAAATGTTCTAGCAATTAAAACACCATCCGTTTCCTCTGTAACACCATTTTGTCTTTCAAAATTGAATGAAAAAAATCAGGTATACCACAAATAGTTTACTAGCAAGAATTGTGCGGGATGCAATATAAAAAATCTTGGCGCACTGTCTTATCTGGCTTACGCGGGAAGCTTCGTTGTCTACAGTCCACCGCCCGCGCTTGAACCACACTTGTGCGCCAGTTTCTCGTGGCACCGAGCAAATTTTTTCTGCTACCGCGGAAGTATCTATCTCCCCGCCCCCAACCCCCTCCCCCACCAAAAGCCACATTTCCACTGTTCCTACTTGCTTTCCAAGTTCAAACCTTCACTGCGGCTTACTGGCAGCGCAACCTCCTCGCCAACGACCCTTCTTTTTATAGCGCCGCCTCCTCGTCGGCGACCCTTCTTCTTGTAGCACCGCCACCTCGCCGGCGACCCTTCTTCTTGTTGTGTCGTCTCCTCGCGCGGCGACCCTTCTTCTTGCTGCGCTGCCTCCTCGCCGACGGCCCTTCTTCTTGTTGTGCGGCCTCGTCGACATGGTCAGGTAATCCACACCCCCACCCACACCATCATCCTCCTTCCCCGTCCCACATGCCCCAACCGACAGCGCGACACCTTCCGCCGAAATCACTGGCCATGTCCTCCAATTAAGCGCCGCCCACAACTATTTTGCACGCAGTATAACATGGAGCTCGGTAGCATCTGGCAGCGGAGAAGCAAATCGCGGCCGCACGTGTAGACGAGGTTGCTATGGCTGCCATGCGTGCTGACCGCTAGATCTTGGAGGAGCACCTCATCTTCGAGGCCACCGTCGACACCGCCACATGGTTGTCTGCTTTAAAATATAGTTTGTGTTGTTTTCTCAAGGCCACCACAAGTGCCTTCTAGTGGTTTGTCCTCTTAATGTTAATATTCAATCTGATATTCTAAAATGTAATGTTCAGTTATCAGTTTATTCCAACAATTGCTACATTTCGTAGTACTGTTCTCAAGCATTCTTGGTTTCGTTAACCATCTTATCTTCTAGTATATGTTCTATACTGCAATTTCGTGCTTACTTAACTGTTTTGGTTCATTTGGTCTGTTGTGTGATACGTCTCCAACGTATCTATAATATTTGATTGTTCCATGCTATTATTAATGATGTTTTGGATGTTTGATGGGCTTTGTTATACACTTTTATATTATTTTTGGGACTAACTTACTAACCCAAAGGCCCAGTCCAGATTGCTGTTTTTTGCCGATTTTAGGGTTTTACAGAAAAGGAATATCAAACGGAGTCCAAACGGAATGAAACTTTTGGAGAGATATTTTTGGAGAAAAATACACACGGGAGACTTGAGAACTACGGAGTAGGGCTGACGTGGCGTCCACGAGGGTGGGGGCGCCCCCCTACCTCGTGGGCACCCCGTCTGGCCCCCGGTGCCCTCCTTCCTCCTATATATACCTACGTACCCCGAAACCATCAGAACAACAGAGAAAACCCTAGTTCCACCACCGCGACCTTCTGTTCCCATGAGATCCCATCTTGGGGCCTGTTCCGGAGCTCCGCCGGAGGGGCGATCTACCACAGAGTGCTTCTACATCATCATCATCGCCTCACCATGAGTTGTGAGTAGTTTACCACAGACCTTAAGGTCCATAGCTACTATCTAGATGGCTTATTCTCTCTCTTTGAATCTCAATACCAGGTTCTCCTCGGTCTTCGAGGAGATCTATTCGATGTAATCTCTTTTTGCGGTGTGTTTGTCGAGATCTGATTTATTGTGGGTTTATGATCAAGATTATCTATGAGAAATATTTGGTTCTTTTCTGAACTCTTTATGTATGATTAAAATATCCTTGCAAGTCTCTTCGAATTATTGGTATGGTTTGGCCTACTAGATCTATAGTTCTTGCAATGGGAGAAGTGTTTGGCTTTGGGTTCAATCTTGCAGTGTCCTTTCCCAGTGACAGTAGGGGCAGCAAGGCACATATTGTATTGTTGCCATCGAGAATAAAAAGATGGGGTTTATATCACTTTGTTTGAGTTTATCCCTCTACATCATGTCATCTTGCTTAAGGCGTTACTCTATTCTTATCAACTTAATAGATGCATGCTGGATAGCGGTCGATGTGTGGAGTAATAGTAGTAGATGCAGAATTGTTTCTGTCTACTTGTTTCGGACATGATGCCTATATATAATGATCATGCCTAGATTGTCTCATAACTATTCGTTTTTCTATCAGTTGCTCGACAGTAATTTGTTTACCCACCGTAGAATATCGCTATCATGAGAGAAGCCACTAGAGAAAACTATGGCCCCCGAGTCTATTCTCAACATATCAATCTACAATCTACTTTACTTTTCCCCTTTTACTTTTTGTTCTTATATCCAAAAATACCAAAAATATCAACTATCATCTCTATCAGATCTCACTTTCGTAAGTGACCGTAAAGGGATTAACAACCCCTTATCGCGTTGGCTGCGAAGTTCTTATTTGTTTGTGTAGGTGTGAGGGACTCGCGCGTGGTCTCCTACAGGATTGATACCTTGGTTCTCAGAAACTGAGGGAAATACTTATGCTACTGTGCTGCATCACCCTTTCCTCTTCGAGGGAATACAACGCAAGCTCGAGAAGTAGCAAGAAGAATTTCTGGCGCCGTTGCCGGGGAGGCATACGCAAAAGTCATATACCAAGTACCTATCACAAACCCTTATCCTTCGCAGTATATTTTTTGCCTCTTGTTTTCTTCTCCCCCACTTCACCCTCGCCGTTTTATTCGCCCTTCTTCTGCCGTGTGTTTATCGTTCGCTTGCTTCTTGTCTGCTTGTGTGTTGGATTGCTTGCTTGTCACTGTGGCTCAGAACAATACTAAATTGTGTGACTTCTCCAATACCAACAATAATGATTTTATTAGCACTCCGATTGCTCCTATGACCGGTGCTGAATCTTGTGAGATCAATGCTGCTCTGTTGAATCTTGTTATGAAACATCAATTTTCTGGCCTTCCTAGTGAAGATGCCGCTACCCATCTAAACAACTTTGTTGATTTGTGCGATATACAAAACAAAAGGGATACGGATAACGATATTGTTAAATTGAAGTTATTTCCGTTTTCACTTAGAGATCGTGCTAAAACTTGGTTTTCCTCTTTGCCTAGAAATAGTATTGATTCGTGGAAAAAGTGCAAATATGCTTTTATCTCTAAGTATTTCCCTCCTGCTAAGACCATCTCTCTTAGAAACGATATTATGAATTTTAAGCAACTAGATCATGAGCATGTTGCACAAGCTTGGGAGATAATGAAATTAATGATACGTAATTGACCTACACATGGTTTGAAATTATGGTTGATTATTCAAAACTTTTATGCTGGCTTAAATTTTGCTTCTATAAATCTTTTAGATTCAGCCGCAAGAGGCACTTTCATGGAAACTACCTTAGGAGAAGCTACCAAACTCCTAGATAATATTATGGTTAATTATTCTCAATGGCACACCGAAAGATCTACTAGTAAAAAAGTGCATGCTATTGAAGAGATTATTGTTTTGAGAGGAAAGATGGATGAACTTATGAAATTATTTGATGCTAAGAATGCTTCTTCTGATCCTAATGATATGCCTTTGTCCACTTTGATTGAAAATAATAATGAATCTTTGGATGTGAATTTTGTTGGTGGGAATAATTTTGGTAACAATGCTTATAGAGGGAACTTTAATCCTAGGCCTTTTCCTAGTAATTCCTCTAATAATTTTGGTAATTTCTATAATAACTCATATGGAAAGATGCCTTCTGAATTTGAAACTAGTGTTAAGGAGTTTATGATTTCGCAAAATAATTTCAATGCTATGCTTGAAGAAAAATTGCTTAAGATTGATGAATTGGCTAAAAGTGTGGATAGAATTACTCTTGATATTGATTCTTCAAAACTTAGATCTATCCCACCTAAGCATGATATCAATGAGTCTCTCAAAGCCATGAGAATTTCCATTGATGAATGCAAAGAAAGAACCGCTAGGATGCATGCTAAAAGAGAGAATTATATAAAAGCATGTTCTTCTAGTTATCATGAAAATAAAGATGAGGATCTGAAAGTTATTGATGTGTCTCCTATTAGATCCTTGTTTTCTAGTATGAATCTTGATAAAGATAGGATTGGAGATGAGTCTACTTTAAAGTCTCCCAATGATTCGGAGTTTTTAGATCTTGATTCTAAAATTGTTAAAAGTGGGAGTGAAGAGATTAAAACTTTGCATAGTGATGAACCCACTACTTTAGATTTCAAGGGATTCAATTATGATAATTTCTCTTTGATTGATTGTATTTCCTTGTTGCAATCCGTACTAAACTCTTCGCATGCTTATAGTCAAAATAAAGCTTTTACCAAACACATAGTTGATGCTTTGATGCAATCTTATGAAGAAAAACTTGAATTAGAAGTTTCTATCCCTAGAAAGATTTATGATGAGTGGGAACTAACTATTAAAATAAAAATTAAAGATCATGAATGCTTTGCTTTGTGTGATTTGGGTGCAAGTGTTTCCACTATCCCAAAAACTTTGTGTGATTTGCTAGGTTTCCATGAGCTTGATGATTGTTCTCTAAATTTGCATCTCGCAGACTCTACTATTAAGAAACATATGGGAAGGATTAATGATGTTCTTATTGTTGCCAATTGGAATTATGTGCCCGTAGATTTCGTTGTTCTTGATAAAGATTGCAATCCTTCATGTCCTATTATTCTTGGTAGACCTTTCCTTAGAACGATTGGTGCAATTATTGATATGAAGGAAGGAAATATTAGATTCCAATTTCCGTTAAGGAAAGGCACGGAACACTTTCCTAGTAAGAAAATTAAATTACCATATGAATCTATTATGGGAGCCACTTATGGATTGCCTTCCAAAGATGGCAATACCTAGATCTATCCATGTATCGTGCATAGCTAGGGGCGTAAAACGATAGCGCTTGTTGGGAGGCAACCCAATTTTATTTTATTTTGTTTTTTATTCTAATTAGGAATAAATATTGCATCTAGCTTCTGTTTAGATGTGGTTTTGTGTTTTAATTAGTGTTTGTGCCAAGTAGAACCTTTGGGAAGACTTGTGTGAAGTTTATATGATCTTGCTGTCAAAAACAGAATTGTTAACACTCGCTAGAATGGTCACCATATTTTACTGGAGTGTGCTATTTAGTTGATTCTTTTTACAGATGATTAGTAGAAAAATTCCTCATGTTTACCAATTTATTTCAAATTTTTTGGAGTTACAGAAGTATGCGAAAGCTACATATTACTATAGATTGTTCTATTTTTGAAAGATTCTATTTTCGTGTGTTGTTCGCGTATTTCAATGCATCTATGAGTAGTATTGGGAAGTATGAATCATAGAGAAGTTGGAATACAGTAGGTTTAACACCAATATAAACAAAGAATGACTTCATTGCAGTACCTTTGAGTAGTGGTTTGTTTTCCTATACTAATGGAGCTCACGAGATTTTTGTCTAAGTTTTGTGTTGTGAAGTATTCAAGTTTTGAGTATTGCTTTGATGGACTATGGAACAAAGAGTGGCAAGAGCCTAAGCTTGGGGATGCCCAAGGAACCCCAAGGTAAAATTCAAGGACAACCAAAAGCCTAAGCTTGGGGATGCCCCGGGAAGGCATCCCCTCTTTTGTCTTCATCTATCGGTAACTATACTCGGAGCTATATTTTTATTCACCACATGATATGTGTTTTACTTGTAGCGTCATGTATAATTTGAGTCTTTGCTTGTTAGTTTGATAAAATTATCCTTGCTGGACACACCTTTTTGAGAGAGTTAAATGGGGCCTAGGAATTGTTAGAACACTCTATGTGCTTCACTTATATCTTTTGAGTTGAATAGTTTTTGCTCTAGTGCTTCACTTATATCTTTTAGAGCATGGTGGTAATTATATTTTGTAGAAATTGTTGATCTCTCATGCTTCGCTTATATCCTTTTGAGAGTCTATTAAAACAGCATGGTAATGTGCTTTGGCTATAAAACTAGCCTTCACATGATAGGCATCCAAGATCAATGTAGTAAAAATTTCACACTAAGTGCATTGAATATGATGAGAAGTTGGGTGCTTGATAATTGTTTTGAGATATGAGGATGGTGATATTAGATTCATGCTAGTGGAGTTATTATGAAATTGAGAAATGCTTGTGTTAAAGTCAGTGATTCCTGTAGCATGCACGTATGGTGAACCGCTATGTGACGAAGTTAGAGCATGAGGTATTTGTAGAGTGTCATCCTTTGTGTGGAGGTCGGGGGCGCATGATGGTTAACTCCTACCAACCTCCCCCCTAGGAGCATGCATTGATTGCTTTGTTTTGATGACTCGTAAATTTTTGCAATAAGTATATGAGTTCTTATGACTAATGTTGTGTCCATGGATATTACGCACTCTCACCCTTCCACCATTGCTAGCCTCTCTTGTACCGCGCAACTCTCGCCGGTACCATACACCCACTATATATCCTTCCTCAAAACAGCCACCATATATCTTCCTCAAATCAGCCACCATACCTACCTATCATGGCATTTCCATAGCCATTCCGAGATATATTGCCATGCAACTTTCCACTGTTCTGTTCATATGACACGCTTCATATTGTCATATTGCCATGCATGATCATGTAGTTGACATCGTATTTGTGGCTAGGCCACCATGCATAATTTTTCATACATGTCACTCTTGATTCATTGCACATCCCGGTACACCGCCGGAGGCATTCATATAGGTCATACTTTGTTCTAGTATCAAGTTGTAATATCGAGTTGTAATTTAATGAAAGTGTGATGATCATCATTATTAGAGCATTGTACCATGTGAGGAAAGGCTAAATCAAGAAAGTCCCTCCAAAAAAATGGAGAAAATAAAGGCCAAAAAAAAGGCCCAAGAAAAAAAAGAGAAAAAAAAGAAAAGAAAAAAGGGACAATTGCTACTATCTTTTTCCACACTTGTGCTTCAAAGTAGCACCATGTTCTTCATGATAGAGAGTCTCATGTTTAGTCACTTTCATATACTAGTGGGAATTTTCATTATAGAACTTGGCTTGTATATTCCAACAATGGGCTTCCTCAAATGCCCTAGGTCTTCGTGAGCAAGAAGGTTGGATGCACACCCACTTAGTTTCTTTTGTTGAGCTTTCATACATTTTTAGATCTAGTGCATCCGTTGCATGGCAATCCCTACTCACTCACATTGATATCTATTGATGGGCATCTCCATAGCCCGTTGATACGCCTAGTTTATGTGAGACTATCTCCCTCCTTTTTGTCTTCTCCGCGACCACCTCTCTATTCCACATAGTGCTATGTCCTTGGCTCACGCTCATGTATTGCGTGAAAGTTGAAAGGTTTGAAAGAATAGAGTATGAAAACAAGTGCTTGGCTGAAACCGGGGTTGTGCATGATATGAATATTTTGTGTGATGAAGAGGGAGCATAGCCAGACTATATGATTTTGTAGGGATAACTTTCTTTAGCCATAGTATTTTGAGAAGACATGATTGCTTTGCTAGTATGCTTGAAGTATTATTATTTCTTATGTCAATATAGACATTTGTCTTGAATCTTTCAGATCTGAACATTCATGCCACAATTAAGAGAATTACATTGAAAAACTATGTTGGTTAGCATTCCACATCAAAAATTCTGTTTTTATCATTTACCTACTCGAGGACGAGGAGGAATTAAGCTTGGGGATGCTTGATACGTCTCCAACGTATCTATAATTTTTTATTGTTCCATGCTATTATTTATGATGTTTTGGATGTTTAATGGTCTTTGTTATACACTTTTGTATTATTTTTGGTACTAACCTACTAACCCAAAGGCCCAGTCCAGATTGCAACGTACCCCGAAAACTAGCCTTGTTCCAACGTACCCCGAAACTATCAGAACAACAGAGAAAATCCTTGTTCCACCGCCGCAACCCTCTGTTCCCATGAGATCCCATCTTGGGGCTTGTTCCGGAGCTCCACTGGAGGGGGGATCTACCACGGAGTGCTTTTACATCATCATCATCGCCTCACCATGAGTTGTGAGTAGGTTACCACAGACCTTCGGGTCCATAGCTAGTATCTAGATGGCTTCTTCTCTCTCTCTTTGGATCTCAATACCAAGTTCTCCTCGGTCTTCGAGGAGATCTATTCGATGTAATCTCTTTTTGCGGTGTGTTTGTCGAGATCCGATGAATTGTGGGTTTATGATCAAGATTATCTATGAGAAATATTTGGTTCTTTTCTGAACTCTTTATGTATGATTATAATATCCTTGCAAGTCTCTTCGAATTATTGGTCTGGTTTGGCCTACTAGATCTATAGTTCTTGCAATGGGAGAAGTGCTTGGCTTTGGGTTCAATCTTGCGGTGTCCTTTCCCAGTGACAGTAGGGGCAGCAAGGCACGTATTGTATTGTCGCCATCGAGGATAAAAAGATGGGGTTTATATCACTTTGTTTCAGTTTATCCCTCTACATCATGTCATCTTGCTTAAGGCGTTACTATGTTCTTATGAACTTAATACTCTAGATGCATGCTGGATAGCGGTCGATGTGTGGAGTAATAGTAGTAGATGCAGAATCGTTTCGGTCTACTTGTTTCAGACGTGATGCCTATATATAATGATCATGCCTAGATAGTCTCATAATTATTCGCTTTTCTATCAATTGCTCGACAGTAATTTGTTTACCCGCCGTAGAATATCACTATCATGAGAGAAGCCACTAGAGAAAACTATGGCCCCCGGGTCTATTCTCAACATATCAATCTACAATCTACTTTACTTTTCCGCTTTTAGTTTCTGTTCTTATATCCAAAAATACCAAAAATATCAAACTATCATCTCTATCATATCTCACTTTCGTAAGTGACCGTAAAGGGATTGACAACCCCTTATCGTGTTGGCTGCGAAGTTCTTATTTGTTTGTGCAGGTGCGAGGGACTCGCGCCTGGTCTCCTACTGGATTGATACCTTGGTTCTCAAAAACTGAGGTAAATACTTACGCTACTGTGCTGCATCACCCTTTCCTCTTCGAGGGAATACAACGCAAGCTCGAGAAGTAGCACTGTCCAGTTAACTGTTTAGTTCAATTCCGCAATTTGATTTTTATTTGTTGTGGGCACAATTTTGCATTGTTATGCATGTGAGAAATA
Organism: Secale cereale; assembly: GCA_902687465.1. Classification (NCBI taxonomy): domain Eukaryota; kingdom Viridiplantae; phylum Streptophyta; class Magnoliopsida; order Poales; family Poaceae; genus Secale; species Secale cereale. The sequence continues at coordinate 831,335,163 of LR738711.1, read as the reverse complement.
AATCGAATTTGATTGTACTTAATACATATTCTACTGATAGTATGACAACTCTCAGTTAACCTGATCAAGATCTTCCTTATATGTGTTGCAGGGAAACAATGGGAGACACTGCAGTTTACCATCGAGGTTTGCTCATGCATGCTCCTTTCGCTAATACTAGCCACAATGGAGAGTAACATACACTGGTAGCATACACATATCCCTAGACTATGTTACTACCTTCATAGTGGGTAGTAACATAAGTGCAATGTTACGGTAACTAGCTAAGTTACTCAAACTACCTTTCTCCTCATTAACTCATTGCCACATAAGCAAATTTGCTGAGTTGGACTCGATGTTACTTCTGAAGTTACTCCCACTATGGCTAGTCTAATAGTACATTATTGTGCAGTTGCAGGAATCATTCTAATATTTAGGTTTCTTACAATTTGGTCTTGCACATGTAGGTCATGCTGTCAGAGGCTTAGACTCACTGTTCGATGCATTCTGCATATGGGGAAATGAGATGTCCATGAATATCATTCAAGTCAAGAAACTTAGAAAGATTGTTAGGATAAAGAAACTTGCAACGAATAACAACAAGATCTTTGTTTGCACAATGAAGAAGACATCAGTCAACTATAGGATGGTAGTAACTCTTTTACCTTGTTTTCACCATTATGCCATTTCAAAATTTATAACGACTATTTATGCATATCTCTGTTTTTGGTACTTTCCAAAGTAGTTCACCGATGATTACCTCTTAAACCACTTGCATGGTCAAGAGGCGACGAAGGTATTCATTCAACACCCACGGTACAATATTGAAGTCTTCCTCAAGTGGACGAAGATTGGGCGGGCAATTATCTATAGCCACTAGCCTAAAGTTGCAAAGACATTCAACATCACTGAAGGCTCAATATTTGCCTTCCACTTCTACAGTTTCCCAAATGAGATTCATCTGTCTATTTACCGTGTATGATGCTACTTTACAAAGGTTTTCGATGTTGCATGTGAAACTTGGTGCTGTTGTGTAATGGCGTAGCTAGCTATATCCCTCTTTGGTGTAACTGAGTGCTGGAGCTATCTGATGTGATTCGATTATGAAATCATGGTTGCCGTTATACGGATATGAAATATCTGGTGTGTTTTATAAGAAATGTCAATTTGATTACTACATGGATTATCAACAGTAGGCTAATTACCCTGCTTATTGGGGTCTTCTATTGCAGAATATTACTCAGACAACACTGTGGGCAATGAACTCAAACAACCCACGCGGTTTCTAGAAAGTAGGCGTGTTGGATCAACTAACAATCACACATGGCTTCTAGCAGAGAACTGTTTGCGTTAGGCCACCTTGCACAAATGTTTCCACACAAAAAAATTGTGTGTGATATACATACGAATGGAAGCGTTTTTCTGGGATTCACTATGTGGGATGTACATACGAACAGAAACGATTGGGCTTCGATACCTTGCCCGATCGCACACGAGCTCATTTTGCCCCGCGTGTTTGGCTGGAGGGCCTATGCCCGACGGTTTCTGGGTCGTGTGGGAAGGACCCCCCTATCGCACACACTCACTTGGCGACAGTTTAAAACTCCGTCGCGGAAAGGGGGTAAAACTGTTTGTATAGCACGTCTCTGCACCAGTGGTCGTCTAACACCTGACGAGATAGGGTGCACAAGTTCTCTTCATCCCCTTCGACCAATTATGTGGTGATGTGCTCACTATCTGAATTAGTAGCTATCATGTCTAGAAGCTCTTCCACAACATGTAATTGAACCATGGTTGGACATGTATGATCTTTCCCCCAGCGTTCACCACTGCTGAAGCATAGCCCACAGGCTCACCTGAAGGCTCTCGGTTTGTTCGATTTGGAGTTGTCAAGACTGGCTCATGTTGCATCAGTGCCTCTGCGGTCTTCTACTATTATAGGAATAGGTGCCAGTTTACTGAAGAATGTTAGAGCTGGTCTTGTACTTGTTGGGTATGAACGCTATGCTTGAGTAGACGACGAGGTTTTCACTGTGTTGTGTTGCAGCAGCGCCTCATCGTCGTCTACTTCCTCCTAAAGTAAACCAGTTAGCATGAAGTGTCCGGCTCCGAGATCTAGACGAAGGACCTCGACGAAGCATGTCAAGAAGAAATAGTGATGAGTTAGTTCCGAATAGGAAATCAAATGATGCATCAATGTTTCTAATCGCTCAATGTAATCTGTGATAGAACCAAGCTGTTTAATGGCATAAAATTGTTGAATTAGCATCTAGTGTTTGGCATAGCCAAAGCACATGCAACGCAGAGCTGTGAGTGAGTCCCAGTTCATGCCTGTCAATTTTATCTAAACTGATTGCAACCAAATTTCTACAGTGCCTGAGAAATTAAGTACGGTCATTGGCACCCAATATGAATTGGTTGCGATCATATGAAAATATTGTTGTATGAGAACGCGCCACAGTTGGGGGTTATCACCGGTGAAAACCGGGAACGCCATAGTGCGCGGCTGCTACCCCATAGCCACGAGTATAGGTGCAAAGGGTGTAGGAGCAGGGAGGGTGACCATACCCATGATCGTAGGGTCCGCCGGCGACTCGAAGGTTGAAAGTGCAATCATGCCCTTACATCATGTTTTGATGTTGATGACAATATACATGTAGGGGACTAACTATGTTTGTCAAGTGAATCTCAGGTGTTACTCCCCAGTTCATCTAATGGTGTGTGGATCATGAACAAACTGAGTTAATTCTACTCAAGGAAGAAGTATCAAAATGGTTGCATGTTTGTTTTCTTGAGTATAGGATCCCACACTATTAAGAGGGGATCGATAGGGTCAGAAAAAGACTTGCTCGTGCCACTTAATTCCTTCCTTGAAACATTTGGATCTATCAAATACACTTCATCTGTATTTTGGCCCCTGGGAATGCCGGATGTCCGGGCTGCTCCCCGGATGTCCGGTCTGCTCCCCGGACGCCCGGGCTTGGCCCGAGATATCCGGCTTTCGCTCTCCATACGTCCAATAGTTTTTAGGTTCCATGCCAGATGTCCGGGTATTCGCCGGATGTCTAGGCCCTCCTGTCTCGCTGGATGTCCGGGCCCCATCCCGGATGTCCGGCCGTGCCACCCATGGTACTGCTATGGTTCTGTAAACAAATTATGAGCTCTCCAAATGTCCGACAAACTACAGGATGTCTAGGCCTTCCTGATGTGCCAGATGTCCGAGCTTGACTCCGGATGTCCGGCCCCTCTGTTCTATCCCCTGTCTCTGCCCTGTTTTCGAGTGACTTGCCTGGCCGGATGTCCAGCCCCTAGTTCGGATGTCCGGCCTCCCCGGTCACTTGTAGTACAATGGCCATATTTGCTCCCACACTATATATAGCCCTCTTCCCCCTTGGGAGAGGGTTGACCATTCACTTTGAGCTTACCCAAGAACTCATTTCACTCTCTCTCTCTCTCTCACTCTCAAACACCAATTCTTAGATCCCCAAAGGATTTGAAAGAATTTGAGAGAAGTTGTCCACCCAAGTGACAGATCCACTCCTTCTCCTTCTTTGCACCAAAGGAATTTGTGATTTGAGCAAGTCTTGAGCTTTTCCCCATTGTTCTTGTTACTCTTGGAGGTTGGAGACTCCTAGGCGGTAGGAGTCATTCGGAGAGGAATGAAACGTTGTGATTACCCCCGGAAATTTTGTGAGGGTTTGGAGGCCACCTAAAGGTCTACCACTAGTGGTTGGGAATCGCCTTCGTGGTGATATCTCAAAGAGAGTATAGGGTGAGCCTTCGTGGAGTTGGTGTGCCTTCGTGGTAACACCCACCTCTCTAAACAGTGACGTAGCTTCCATCTAAGGAAGTGAACATCGGCATACATCCCCGTCTCTCGAAGTTGCGGTTATTCCTAACCCTAACTTTCTACTTGTGGTTACTTGTCTCTTAGTCCTTACTTATATCTTACTGTGCTTGCTTACTTACGTACTTGTGTCACTATCTTACCTTGCTTAGAATCTTCCTTGAAATTGTTAGGCTCACTTTCATATTCCGCATTATTGCCTAAAATTGCTAAGTAAGAATTAAATTTTGTAATTGTACCTATTCACCCCCCTCTAGGTCCATCTCGATCCTTTCAATTGGTATCAGAGCCTCGTGCTCTATTCTTGTGGCTTAACCGTCCTAGAGCGAGATGAACCCCGATGGGACTCCCTTTGTTGTGGATCCGAAGATATGGACATGGCTTCCATGGAAGTCAAGTCCTTCACTTCTGAGGATCTGGAACGGGCGCTTGCTAAGCTAAAGGAGGAGCATGATGCTTCTCTTGAGGCCTTTGTCCAAATGAGACTAGCCACACTAACCACGATGCTTGCACCACTTTCTGGTGGTGCGGCATCGAGGCCAACTGTGCCTGCTCCTTCACTTGGTCAACAACCTCCTAGTAATGAACACTCTAGTGTTCCTTGGCTTTATGCAAGACCTCAAATAGAGAAACCAACGTATAACCCACAAGGCAAACCTCTTTTAATTGATGACACTACTGATTTTGCTTTGTGGAGAGTTGCTATGCAGGATCATCTTCAATATGGAAATGATGAGATGTTGGAGATCTTGGAGTATGGCTACCAAGCTATTGATCAGAAGAATCTTACTCCAAGAGAGGTATATGACAAGAATCTCAACGACACTGCAATCATGTGCATAAGGAGAGGTATGACTGACAAGCAAAGGAGACCATACATACATATCACAAGTGCCAAAGAATTATGGGATAGCATTGTGAGGACCAAGACCGGTACCTCCACTCTCCGGCTTGCTAAATATGAAATTGACAAGTGACAATTGCAAAACTTTTGTATGGAGAAAGTTGAATCTCCCAAGCAACTCCTTGAGCATCTCATGACTCTCACCGCCAACATCGAATCATGTGAGTGTGACAAGACACAAGATGGATTCAACTTGACTAAGCGATTTCTCGTGGACAAGTTGCTTCATGCTCTTGCTCCGTATCATCACCAAATGGTGTGGGACAGAAGACAACACCATGGATTCAAGGAAATGACTCCAGATGACATCATATCAACTTTCCAAATCTTTGAAGAGTCAAAGGCAAATGCTACGAAACATCTTGCCATGCATGGTACCTCAACATCAAAAATCAATCTTGCATTGAAGGCCAAGCATGTATATGAAGAAGAGCAAAGTGAAGATGAAGATGACGATGAGGATGAAGATGGTGATGATATTGACTCCGATGAGATCCCTTCATATGAAGATATTGCCCTCTTTGTCAAGAAGTTTAGCGCGGGAAAAGTCAAAGGAAGATTCTAGAAGAAGAAAGTGAGAACATGTTACACTCTGAAGAAACAAACCACTTCTCCAACGATTGCCCCTATGAGAAGAGAGAACATAAAGCAACGTTTCCCAAGACCTTTCCCTAGAAAAAGTTACCAAACCCCTTGATCTCAAAGCTCAAGAAGAGAGATGGGAAAGCAATGGTTGCTCATGAAGAATCCGATCCGGATGATGTTAGTGGTGTTGCCGGAGTTTCTCATGATTCCAAAAACACTTTGAGACTAGTAAACAAGAGTGGTGAAGTTGTCACCTACAACTATATGAAAGACTACAAGGGCAATGCACACAAGTGCCTAATGGCAAAGGCCGTGGTAGAAGATGGAGAGGACCAAAACTCTCCTAACAAGGTCAAGGTAACCCCACGATCAGATCCTCCTCTCTTCACTCCTCTTACCCCTAGTGATGAGTACCTTGATGCGAAGGATAATCATCATGATAATGATATAGATGACCTCATGTTTGCGAAATTAAATAAGGTCATTTGCTCCCTCAAAGGAAAGAAGCTCACTATGTTTCGTATGCTTATGGAGATGGTGGGTAAGCACACCGTCACCATTAAGGAACTTGAAACCCTCGTAACTGAGGAAAAGGAAAAATGTGAAATCCTTGAGCGGAAAGTCCAATATGAGGATGCACGAAATGATGAACTATGCCTGAGAAAATTGGTGCAAACATTGATGTTCATGATAAAGATCTTGCCTCCTTGGAAAAGGCTAAGGACTCTTGCGAAGAGTTAATGAATGATAAAAGTAAACTTGTGAAGTCTCATGCTTCTCTATCGATTGTGAGCTCCTATCCATGTCCCTCAAGACTAAGGAAGAAGAGCTCACCCTTCTTAAAAAGAGTTTTGAGACACTCAAGCTTACTTATCTTGAAACTCTAGCCAAGGCTTACTCTTCTCCTATTATCAATGTTGATGCTTGTAGTACTAACTCTAGTAGTGATCTAGCATCTATTCTTGAGGAGAATCATTTTCTCAAGGCTCAAATCGCGAAAGGTCTCGTGACATGTGCTCAAGGACAAAAGAACCTTAATGAGCTATTAAGCCAACACAATGAGGTGTTTGCCAAAGAGGGGCTCGGGTTTGACCCAAGCACAAGCAAGAAGAAGACGTCTTCTCAAAAGTGCACCACTCCTCTAAAAGAAACATTTGTACGAGAAGGGCACAAGGAGAAAGGTAAGGTTGTTTGTGAGAAGGCCACAAGGGGCATGCCCACGCACAACAAGCTAAAAGAGTTCATGCCTCCATCCTATGTACTTCGTAATACTAAGGATGGAGAAGTTTATGCAAAATTTGTTGGTCCTCGAAATGCATTTAGATTATATGCTATTTGGGTCCCTAAGACCCTTGTGACTAACTTGAGAGGTCCCATTGCAAAATGGGTGCCTCTAACCAAGTCATAATTGTGCGTAGGTTGCTTTCTTTGGTGGAATAAAATGGGTGATCGATAGTTGATGCACAAATCATATGACTGGAGATAGCAAATTGCTCTACGGTTTCATGAAAGCTATTCAACCATTTATGAGCATTATGTTTGGTGGAGGATCAAAAGGACAGGTACTCGCATTTGGCAAGGTGGCTATCACAAATGACATGTCTCTTGCAAATGTCATGCTTGTTCAATCCCGTAAATATCATTTGCTTTCTGTTCGCCAATTGGCTTCTCTTGGTTATGATACACTATTTGGACTAACGGATATGAAAGTCTTTAAGAGATACACTCTTGAAGTAGCCTTTGTTGGAGAGTTGGATGGCAACCTTTACACGGTTGATTTCTCGAAAGAGATCACATTCCATGCAACTTGTCTAATGGCCAAGGCCGACAGGGGGTGGCTATGGCATTGTCGGTTAGCCCATGTCGGCATGAGAAATCTTCAAGATCTCTTAAAGGGTAATCACATCCTTGGACTAACAAATGTCTCTTTTGAGAAAGATCGTGTGTGTAGTGCATGCATAGCCGGGAAGCAACATCAATCAAAGCACCCACCCAAGAATATCGTGTCTACCTCAAGGCCTTTGGAGCTCCTTCATGTGGATCTTTTTGGGCCTCCTTCATGGGATAGTCTTGGTGGGAAAAAGTATGGGCTTGTCATTGTTGATGATTACTCAATATATGCATGGGTGTTCTTTCTCAAGTCCAAGGACGAGACGAAGATCACCTTCATTGATTTTGCCAAGCAAGCACAACACAAGTTTGACAAAGAAATCTTGGCAATAAGAAGTGACAATGGCTCTGAATTCAAGAACTACACCTTGGAAGAATTTCTCAGTGATGCAGGGATTGAGCATCAATATTCAGCTCCATACACTCCTCAACAAAATGGTGTAGCCGAAAGGAACAACCGTACACTTGTGGAGATGGCAAGGTCCATGTTGGATGAATACAAGTCACCACATAGTTTTTGGGCCGAGGCTGTCAACACTGCATGCCATGCATCAAACCGGCTCTTCCTCCACACAATATTGGAAAAGACTCCATATGAGCTCCTAATTGGGAACAAGCCAAATGTCAATTAATTTTGTGTATTTGGGTGCAAATGTTTCATCCTCAACAAAAGGGAATGGTTAGCAAAATTTCAATCTAAAACAATTGAGGGCATCTTTGTTGCCTATGGATCAAACTCTCACGCCTATAGAGTCTACAACAAATCCAATGCATGTGTTGTAGAAACTTGTGACGTGGTGTTTGATGAATTTAATGGCTCCCATGGGGAGCAAGTTGATCTAAGTGATGTAGGTGAAGAAGATTCTTCTCAAGATATTCTGACCATGGGTGTTGGTGCACTTCTTCCAATGGAACAAGAACCTCATGATGAAGAAGAAGAAGATGGAAGCGTCACACATCATCAAACTACCTCAACACCTACACCATCACAAGCTCCTATTGCTCAACCAATGCCCTTACTTCAAGTATAAGAAGATGATTTAGTTCCTCTTCAAGAACAAGATCATCATCAAGGGCAAAAACAAGAAAGTGAAATCATTGATGATGAACCTCAACGAATGCAATATGAACAAGAAGATCTTCCTCCACACATTAATGATCCATATGTTGAGGACGTGGATGATGGACATGAAGTTGAACCTCGCGAAACCCTAACCTCCGTCATGCCTCGTGTCGCTGGTTGAGTTGATGTTGGCAAAATTCTCATCGACATATCGGAAGGTAGAGTCACTCCTAAACATTTGAAAAACTTTTGTGATCACTTCTCGTTTGTGTATAGTGTTGAGCCTCTCAAGGTACAAGATGCATTGATGGACAACGATTGGCTCGTTGCTATGCAAGAAGAGTTGAACAGTTTTGAACACAACCAAGTGTGGTCATTAGTCGAGAGGCCAACTAATGAGCACAATGTCATTGGAACACAATGGATTTTCAAGAACAAGCAAGATGAGAATGGTGTAATCATCCGTAACCAGGCAAGGTTAGTGGCACAAGGGTACTCACAAGTTGAAGGTTTGGACTTTGGTGAGACCTTTGCCCCTATTGCCCGTCTTGAATCTATCCGCATCTTACTTGATTATGCTGCTTTCAATGGCTTTACATTACATCAAATGGATGTGAAGAGTGCTTTCCTTAATGGTCCTCTACAAGAAGAAGTATATGTATCGCAACCACCTGGGTTCGTTGATCCCTATCACAAAGACTATGTGTACAAACTTCATAAGGCTTTGTATGGCCTCAAACAAGCACCTCGTGCTTGGTATGATCATCTTAAGAAGTTTTACTCGATGATGGTTTTGTGAGAGGGGTGATCGATCCCACTCTTTTTACTAAGAGGGACAAGGGTGATTTGATCTTATGCCAAATCTATGTAGATGATATCATTTTTTGGTCCTAACATTCATTTGTGCAAGAAGTTTGCGGCCTCCATGACCAAGAACTTTGAGATGTCACTCAATGTGGATTTGAAGTTCTTTCTCGGTTTCCAAATTCAATAATTTCAAGAAGGAATTTTCTTGTCTCAAGCAAAGTATCTCAAGGATATTCTAGAGAAGTTTGGAATGACTAATGCTAGTCCATGTAAGACACCCATGACTACAAAATTTGCACTGACTGAAGACACAAACGGTATTCCTTTGAAACATCTACTTGTCGCTCTATGATTGGTTCATTGCTTTACCTTTGTACATCTAGACTAGATATCATGTTCAGTGTATGCATGTGTGCTAGATTTCAAGCTTCCCCTAGGGAAAGTCATCATAAGGCGGTTAAGCATATTCTTAGATACCTTGTTCACACCCCCAAAGTTAGGTCTATTGTACCCCAAGGATGCTAAGTTTGATCTCATTGGGTACACGGATGCGGATTGGACTGGAGACAAAGTGGATCCTAAGTCCACCTCCGGTGCTTGTCAATTTCTTGGACGCTCTTTGGTAAGTTGGTCCTTGAAGAAACAAAATTGTATTGCCCTCTCCACCGCCGAAGCCGAATACATTGCAGCCGCCAGTTGTGCAACTCAATTACTATGGATGAGGCAAACTTTGAAGGATTACTGTATCACCTATAGACATGTGCCTCTTCTATGTGATAATGAAAGTGCCATCAACATTGCTGAGAATCCCAAAGATCATCTCCACACTAAGCACATTGACATTAGGTATCATTTCTTGAGAGATCATGTGGAAAAGGGTGACATTGATATTGCTCATGTTGGTATAGATATGCAACTTGCAGACATTTTCACCAAGCCATTGGATGAAGCAAGGTTTTGTCGACTTAGGCGTGAACTTGGTATCTTGGAGCTTGACAACATTATGTGAAATCTCGCACCCATGCATGCAATTTACTTCATGTCTAGTCTTGATGTAGGCATATATTTAGGGGGAGACACTCAACTCATGAGTACTCTCACCCTATGTAATGCACATATAGACCAAACACTCTCAAAGCTTACCATGTTATTCTAACTATGGTGCTTTAAAATGATGGAGTAGTGATTATGCACCCAAAGTTCAAATCTTTGTGGTGTCATATCACATATGCTCAAACATGGTGACCACGGTCACTGCTTGTGAATTGCTTATATGGACCTTTCTTTACTTAATATTGTTGGGTTGTTATTACATCTTAGTATGGCCTTAGACTACTCAGATTTTCACCCCTATGAATCTCTACAAACTCCTTGGCGGATTCTATATCAAATTATATTAGTTGGCCCCTTAAAATCCTCCCTTTTGTTGGAAATATGCCCTAGAGGCAATAATAAAAGAGTTATTATTATATTTCCTTGTTCATGATAATCGTTTATTATCCATGCTATAACTGTATTGATTGGAAACTCAGATACACGTGTGGATGAATAGACAGACTTTGTGTCCCTAGTGTGCCTCTACAGGACTAGCTCGTTGATCAAAGATGACCGCGGTTTCCAGGTCATAAGACATGAGTTGTCATTTGATAACGGGATCACATCATTAGGAGAATGATGTGATGGACGAGACCCAAACGTTAACATAGCTTTTGATCGTGTCAGTTATCGCTATAGTTTTCTGCATGTCAAGTATAAGTTCCTATGACCATGAGATCATGTAACTCACTGACACCGTAGGAGTGCTTTGTGTGTGCCAAACGTCGCAACGTAACTGGGTGACTATAAAGGTACTCTACAGGTATCTCCGAGGGTGTCTGTTGAGTTGACATGGATCAAAACTGGGATTTGTCACTCCGTGTGACGGAGAGGTATCTCCGGGCCCACTCGGTAATACGTCATCTCAATGAGCTCAAAAGTGACTAAGTAGTTGGTCACGGGATTATGTATTACGGTAACGAGTAAAGAGACTTGCCGGTAACGAGATTGAACTAGGTATAGAGATACCGACGATCGAATCTCGGGCAAGTAACATACCGACGAGACAAAGGGAACTGTATACGGGATTGCCTGAATCCTTGACATCGTGGTTCATCCGATGAGATCATCGAGAAACATGTAGGAACCAATATGGGTATCCAGATCCCGCTATTGGTTATTGACCTGAGAGTGTCTCGGTCATGTCTACATGGTTTCCGAACCCGCAGGGTCTACACACTTAACGTTCGGTGACGCTAGGGTTGTTAGTGAGAAGAGGGCATGGTTACCGAAGGTTGTTCGGAGTCCCGGATGAGATCCCGGACATGACGAGGGTCTCCGGAATGGTCCGGAGACGAAGATTGATATATAGGATGAAAGGTTTCGGAGTACCGGAAGTGTTCCGGGGAGCATCGGGAAATCGGCGGAATACCGGAAGGGTTTTCGGGGGGTCCGGAAGTTGTTCTGGGCCTATTGGGCCACAAAGGGGGACACCACAGCCCTCAGGGGGCTGTGCGCCCCCCCTGGGCCCTCTCCCCATGCGGCTAAGGGGGTGGGACCCCCTAGGGCTGGCCGCACCCCTTGGGCTTGGGGGGCAAGGCACCTAGGGGGGAAACCCTAGGGCCTGGGCGCCTCCCCCTGCCCTGGCCGCCGCCCCCTCCCCTTGCCCTGGCCGCCGGCCCCTAGGGGAAACCCTAGGGCGCCCTCACCTCTCCACCCCCCCTATATATAGTGGGGCAAAGGGAGGGCAGCCAACACAGTTTGTGCCTCGGTGCTGCCCTCCCTCTCCCGTCATATCTTCTTCTCCCGCGGTGCTTAGGCGAAGCCCTGCTGAAGTTCTTCTCCACCATCACCACCACGCCGTCGTGCTGCCGGTTCTCCATCAACCTCTCCTCCACCCCTTGCTGGATCAAGAAGGAGGAGACGTCCCCGAGCCGTACGTGTGAAGAACGCGGAGGCACCGTTGCTTCGGTGCTAGGTCTTCGGCGATCTGAATCGCGACGAGTACGACTCCATCATCCGCGTTCATAACGCTTCCGCTTAGCGATCTACAAGGGTACGTAGATCACACTCTCCCCTCGTAGTTGCATCTACTAGATTGATCTTGGTGAACGGTAGGAAAATTTTTGTTTCCCATGCAACGTTCCCCAACAAATTGCACATGTAAAAGAGAGGTGGAGAAGATCAAACGCAGTTTGGTGACACGGAGATTTTTGTCGTGGTTCAGATAGGTGGTGCTATCGTACATCCACGTTGATGGAGACTTCAACCCACGGAGGGTAACGGCTGCGCGAGTCCACGGAGGGCTCCACCCACGAAGGGTCCACGAAGAAGCAACCTTGTCTATTCCATCACGGCCTACGCCCACGGAGGACTAGCCTTACTCGGGGTAGATCTTCACGAAGTAGGCGATCTCCTTGCCCTTACAAACTTCTTGGTTCAACTCCACATCATCAAGACGGAGGCTCCCAAGCGACACCTAACCAATCTAGGAGGCACCACCCCCCAAAAGGTAATAGACGGTGTTGATGATGATGAACTCCTTGCTCTTGTGCTTCAAATGATAATCTCCCCAACACTCAACTCTCCTCACTGATATGGCTGTGGTGGAAGAAAGATTTGAGTGGAAAGCAACTTGGGAAGGCTAGAGATCAAGTTTCATATGGTAGGAATGGAATGGCTTGATCTCAACACAAGGGTAGGTGGTTCACTTCTCAGAAAGTGTGTGGTAGAAGTGGTGGTACTTTCTGATGGCTCTCCTCACGAATGAGGAGGGGGTGGAGGGGTATATATAGCCTCCACACAAAATCCAACCGTTACACACACATTTGACCAATCTCGGTGAGACCGAAAGTTCAAATATAGTGAACGTTGGGATTTTCGGTGGGACCGAAAATACCATCTCGGTGTGTCCGAAGTGAGTCAAAGGTTAGGGTTTGCCATCTCGGTGTGACCGAAAACAACAACTCGGATATTCCGAAATGCTGTCATTTGGTTACAGAAGGTTGGCAGAACATTTTCGGTGAGACCGAGACTCGGAATCGGTTGGACCGAGAAGTTAGGGTTTGGGGAAATAACTGAAGTGGTTCATCTCGGTGGGACTGAGTTTGCAGAATCGGTTTGTCCGAGATTACTTATGAGTGTGTTGTAAAGTGAAGAGTGCTGATAGTTGAGGGAGCTAGATCACCAAGCACTTGAGCAACAAGAACATTAACACAACCTCATCCCCTTTTAATAGTATTGGCTTTTCCTATGGACTCAATGTGATCTTTGATCACTAAACCAAAAATGGAGTCTTGAGCTTTTGCCAATGCTTGTCTTAGCATTTTGAGGGGTCCACTTCTTCAGACATTTCCATACCCATATCATCGAACTTTTCTGAAATGATTCTCAAGAGAATATTAGTTCAATGATATATATGTTGTTATTAATTACCAAAACCACCCGGGGATTAGTTGCACTTTCACTATTGCAAGGGGAACGGCCACTGGAAGCGGAACTGCCCCAAGTATCTGGCAGACAAGAAGGGGGCCAACAACAACAACAAGCAAGGTATATATGATATACATGTTATTGATGTGTACCTTACCAACTCTCGTTGTAGTGCCTGGGTATTTGATACCGGTTCGGTTGCTCACATTTGCAACTCTAAACAGGAACTACGGAATAAACGGAGGCTGGCGAAGGACGAAGTGACGATGCGCGTGGGGAATGGTTCCAAGGTTGATGTGATCGCCGTCGGCACGCTCGCTCTTCGATTACCATCGGGATTAGTTATGAACCTGAATAATTGTTATTTAGTGCCTGCGTTGAGCATGAACATTATATCTGGATCTTGTTTATTGCGAGACGGTTACTCATTTAAATCAGAGAATAAAGGTTGTTCTATTTATATGGGTAATATCTTTTATGGTCATGCACCCGAAGTAGGGGGTTTATTCTTATTGAATCTCGATAGTGATGATACACATGTGCATAACATTGATGCCAAAAGATGTAGAGTTGATAACAATAATACCACTTTCTTGTGGCACTGCCGTCTGGGTCATATCGGCGTGAAACGCATGAGGAAGCTCCATGCTGATGGACTTTTGGAGTCTCTTGATTTTGAATCACTTGACACATGCGAGCCGTGCCTCATGGGCAAGATGACAAGGACCCCGTTTTCAGGGACAATGGAACGGGCAAGTGACTTATTGGAAATCATACATACTGATGTGTGTGGTCCGATGAGTGTCACAGCGCGCGGTGGATATCGTTATTTTCTCACCTTCACTGACGACTTAAGTAGATATGGGTATATTTACTTAATGAAGCATAAGTCTGAAACTTTTGAAAAGTTCAAGCAATTTCAGAGTGAAGTTGAGAATCATCGTAACAAGAAGATCAAGTTCCTACGATCTGATCGAGGGGGAGAATATCTGAGTTATGAGTTTGGCAATCACTTAAGAAAATGTGGAATTGTTTCACAGTTGACGCCACCTGGAACACCACAGCGTAATGGTGTGTCCGAACGTCGTAATCGAACCCTATTAGATATGGTACGTTCTATGATGTCTCTTGCCGATTTGCCACTATCATTTTGGGGATATGCGTTAGAGACAGCTGCATTCACTTTAAATAGGGCTCCATCTAAGTCCGTTGAGACAACACCGTATGAACTATGGTTTAGTAAGAAACCGAAGTTGTCTTTTCTCAAGGTTTGGGGTTGCGATGCTTATGTCAAACGGCTTCAGCCAGAAAAGCTCGAACCCAAAGCGGACAAATGTGTCTTCATAGGATACCCAAAAGAAACAGTTGGGTACACCTTCTATCTCAGATCCGAGGGCAAAGTGTTTGTCGCTAAGAACGGGTCCTTCCTCGAGAAAGAGTTTCTCTCGAAAGAATTGAGTGGGAGGAAGGTAGAACTTGATGAGGTTATTGAACCTCTGCTTCAACCAGAAAGTAGCGCAGCACAGAAAGATGTTTTTGTGGAGCCTACAGAGGTTGAAGAGGAAGCCAATGATGATGATAAAGAAGCTTCCGATCAAGTTACTACCGAACCTCGTAGGTCGACAAGGGTACGCACTGCACCTGAGTGGTATGGTAACCCTGTCTTGGAGGTCATGTTGTTAGACAACGGTGAACCTACGAGCTATGGAGAAGCGATGGTGGGCCCAGATTCCGACAAATGGTTAGAGGCCATGAAATCCGAGATGGGATCCATGTATGAAAACAAAGTATGGACTTTGGAAGTATTACCTGAAGGGCGGAAGGCCATTCAGAATAAATGGATTTTTAAGAGGAAGACGGACGCTGACGGTAATGTCACCGTGTATAAAGCTCGACTTGTGGCAAAGGGTTTTTCACAAGTTCAAGGGATTGACTACGATGAGACTTTCTCACCTGTAGCGATGCTTAAATCCGTCCGAATCATGTTAGCAATAGCTGCATTTTTCGATTATGAAATTTGGCAGATGGATGTCAAAACAGCGTTCCTTAACGGTTTTCTTAAGGAAGAGTTGTATATGATGCAACCAGAAGGTTTTGTTGATCCAGAGAATGCTGACAAAGTATGCAAGCTCCAGCGTTCCATTTATGGGCTGGTGCAAGCATCTCGGAGTTGGAATCTTCGCTTTGATGAGGTGATCAAAGCGTTTGGGTTTATACAAGTTTACAATGAAGCTTGTATTTACAAGAAAGTGAGTGGGAGCTCTATAGCGTTTCTAATATTGTATGTGGATGACATATTGCTGATTGGAAACAATATAGAATTTTTGGATAGCGTGAAGGGGTATTTGAACAAGAGTTTTTCGATGAAAGATCTCGGTGAAGCTGCTTTCATATTGGGCATCAAGATCTATAGAGATAGATCAAGACGCTTGATAGGACTTTCACAAAGCACGTACCTTGATAAAGTTTTGAAGAAGTTCAAAATGGATCAATCCAAGAAGGGGTTCTTACCGGTATTGCAAGGTACAAAGTTGAGTAAGACTCAATGCCCAGTGACTGCGGATGATAGAGAAAAGATGAGTGTCGTCCCCTATGCTTCAGCCATAGGCTCTATCATGTATGCAATGCTGTGCACAAGACCAGATGTCAGCCTTGCCATAAGTATGGCCGGAAGGTTTCAAAGTAATCCTGGTATGGATCACTGGACAGCGGTCAAGAATATCCTGAAGTACCTGAAAAGGACTAAGGATATGTTTCTCGTTTGTGGAGGTGATCAAGAGCTCGTCGTAAAGGGTTACGTCGATGCAAGCTTTGACACTGATCCGGATGACTCTAAGTCACAAACCGGATACGTATATATTCTCAACGGGGGAGCGGTAAGCTGGTGCAGTTCCAAGCAGAGCGTGGTAGCTGATTCTACATGTGAAGCGGAGTATATAGCTGCCTCGGAGGCGGCTAAGGAAGGTGTCTGGATGAAGGAGTTCATGACAGATCTTGGAGTTGTGCCTAGTGCACTGAACCCAATGACTCTGTTCTGTGACAACACTGGTGCCATTGCTCTAGCCAAGGAACCAAGGTTTCACAAGAGGACCAGACACATAAAGCGACGCTTCAATTCCATCCGCGATTCGGTCAAGGAGGAGGACATAAACATTTGCAAAGTACACACGGATTTGAATGTTGCAGATCCGTTGACTAAGCCTCTTCCACGGGCTAAGCACGATCAACACCAAGACTCTATGGGTGTTAGATTCATTACCTTGTAATACTAGATTATTGACTCTAGTGCAAGTGGGAGACTGTTGGAAATATGCACTAGAGGCAATAATAAAAGAGTTATTATTATATTTCCTTGTTCATGATAATCGTTTATTATCCATGCTATAACTGTATTGATTGGAAACTCAAATACACGTGTGGATGAATAGACAGACTTTGTGTCCCTAGTGAGCCTCTACAGGACTAGCTCGTTGATCAAAGATGACCGCGGTTTCCAGGTCATAGACATGAGTTGTCATTTGATAACGGGATCACATCATTAGGAGAATGATGTGATGGACGAGACCCAAACATAAACATAGCTTTTGATCGTGTCAGTTATCGCTATAGTTTTCTGCATGTCAAGTATAAGTTCCTATGACCATGAGATCATGTAACTCACTGACACCGTAGGAGTGCTTTGTGTGTGCCAAACGTCACAACGTAACTGGGTGACTATAAAGGTACTCTACAGGTATCTCCGAAGGTGTCTGTTGAGTTGACATGGATCGAGACTGGGTTTTGTCACTCCGTATGACGGAGAGGTATCTCCGGGCCCACTCGGTAATACGTCATCTCAATGAGCTCAAAGTGACTAAGTAGTTGGTCACGGGATTATGTATTACGGTAACGAGTAAAGAGACTTGCCGGTAACGAGATTGAACTAGGTATAGAGATACCGACGATCGAATCTCGGGCAAGTAACATACCGACGAGACAAAGGGAACTGTATACGGGATTGCCTGAATCCTTGACATCGTGGTTCATCCGATGAGATCATCGAGAAACATGTAGGAGCCAATATGGGTATCCAGATCCCGCTATTGGTTATTGACCTGGGAGTGTCTCGGTCATGTCTACATGGTTTCCGAACCCGCAGGGTCTACACACTTAACGTTCGGGGACGCTAGGGTTGTTAGTGAGAAGAGTGCATGGTTACCGAAGGTTGTTCGGAGTCCCGGATGAGATCCCGGACATGACGAGGGTCTCCGGAATGGTCCGGAGACGAAGATTGATATATAGGATGAAAGGTTTCGGAGTACCGGAAGTGTTCCGGGGAGCATCGGGAAATCGGCGGAGTACCGGGAAGGTTTTCGGGGGGTCCGGAAGGTGTTCTGGGCCTATTGGGCCACAAGGGGGGACACCACAGCCCTCAGGGGGCTGTGCGCCCCCCCTGGGCCCTCTCCCCATGCGGCTAAGGGGGTGGGACCCCCTAGGGCTGGCCGCACCCCTTGGGACTTGGGGGGCAAGGCACCTGGGGGGGAAACCCTAGGGCCTGGGCGCCTCCCCCTGCCCTGGCCGCCGCCCCCCTCCCCTTGCCCTGGCCGCCGGCCCCTAGGGGGAAACCCTAGGGCGCCCTAGCCTCTCCACCCCCCCTATATATAGTGGGGCAAAGGGAGGGCAGCCAACACAGTTCGTGCCTCGGTGCTGCCCTCCCTCTCCCGTCATATCTTCTTCTCCCGCGGTGCTTAGGCGAAGCCCTGCTGGAGTTCTTCTCCACCATCACCACCACGCCGTCGTGCTGCCGGTTCTCCATCAACCTCTCCTCCACCCCTTGCTGGATCAAGAAGGAGGAGACGTCCCCGAGCCGTACGTGTGAAGAACGCGGAGGCACCGTTGCTTCGGTGCTAGGTCTTCGGCGATCTGAATCGCGACGAGTACGACTCCATCATCCGCGTTCATAACGCTTCCGCTTAGCGATCTACAAGGGTACGTAGATCACACTCCTTCCTCGTAGTTGCATCTACTAGATTGATCTTGGTGAACGGTAGGAAAAATTTTTGTTTCCCATGCAACGTTCCCCAACAGTGGAAATATGCCCTAGAGGCAATAATAAAAGAGTTATTATTATATTTCCTTGTTCATGATAATCGTTTATTATCCATGCTATAACTGTATTGATTGGAAACTCAGATACACGTGTGGATGAATAGACAGACTTTGTGTCCCTAGTGTGCCTCTACAGGACTAGCTCGTTGATCAAAGATGACCGCGGTTTCCAGGTCATAGACATGAGTTGTCATTTGATAACGGGATCACATCATTAGGAGAATGATGTGATGGACGAGACCCAAACGTTAACATAGCTTTTGATCGTGTCAGTTATCGCTATAGTTTTCTGCATGTCAAGTATAAGTTCCTATGACCATGAGATCATGTAACTCACTGACACCGTAGGAGTGCTTTGTGTGTGCCAAACGTCGCAACGTAACTGGGTGACTATAAAGGTACTCTACAGGTATCTCCGAGGGTGTCTGTTGAGTTGACATGGATCGAGACTGGGATTTGTCACTCCGTATGACGGAGAGGTATCTCCGGGCCCACTCGGTAATACGTCATCTCAATGAGCTCAAAGTGACTAAGTAGTTGGTCACGGGATTATGTATTACGGTAACGAATAAAGAGACTTGCCGATAACGAGATTGAACTAGGTATAGAGATACCGACGATCGAATCTCGGGCAAGTAACATACCGACGAGACAAAGGGAACTGTATACGGGATTGCCTGAATCCTTGACATCGTGGTTCATCCGATGAGATCATCGAGAAACATGTAGGAACCAATATGGGTATCCAGATCCCGCTATTGGTTATTGACCTGAGAGTGTCTCGGTCATGTCTACATGGTTTCCGAACCCGCAGGGTCTACACACTTAACGTTCGGTGACGCTAGGGTTGTTAGTGAGAAGAGTGCATGGTTACCGAAGGTTGTTCGGAGTCCCGGATGAGATCCCGGACATGACGAGGGTCTCCGGAATGGTCCGGAGACGAAGATTGATATATAGGATGAAAGGTTTCGGAGTACCGGAAGTGTTCCGGTGAGCATCGGGAAATCGGCGGAATACCGGAAGGGTTTTCGGGGGGTCCGGAAGTTGTTCTGGGCCTATTGGGCCACAAAGGGGGACACCACAGCCCTCAGGGGGCTGTGCGCCCCCCCTGGGCCCTCTCCCCATGCGGCTAAGGGGGTGGGACCCCCTAGGGCTGGCCGCACCCCTTGGCCTTGGGGGGCAAGGCACCTAGGGGGGGAAACCCTAGGGCCTGGCCGCCCCCCTGCCCTGGCCGCCGCCCCCCTCCCCTTGCCCTGGCCGCCGGCCCCTAGGGGGAAACCCTAGGGCGCCCTAACCTCTCCACCCCCCCTATA
Source organism: Secale cereale (assembly GCA_902687465.1). NCBI lineage: Eukaryota > Viridiplantae > Streptophyta > Magnoliopsida > Poales > Poaceae > Secale > Secale cereale. The sequence continues at coordinate 831,315,220 of LR738711.1, read as the reverse complement.
TATAGTGGGGCAAAGGGAGGGCAGCCAATACAGTTTGTGCCTCGGTGCTGCCCTCCCTCTCCCGTCATATCTTCTTCTCCCGCGGTGCTTAGGCGAAGCCCTGCTGGAGTTCTTCTCCACCATCACCACCACGCCGTCGTGCTGCCGGTTCTCCATCAACCTCTCCTCCACCCCTTGCTGGATCAAGAAGGAGGAGACGTCCCCGAGCCGTACGTGTGAAGAACGCGGAGGCACCGTTGTTTCGGTGCTAGGTCTTCGGCGATCTGAATCGCGACGAGTACGACTCCATCATCCGCGTTCATAACGCTTCCGCTTAGCGATCTACAAGGGTACGTAGATCACACTCCCCTCTCGTAGTTGCTTCTACTAGATTGATCTTGGTGAACGGTAGGAAATTTTTTGTTTCCCATGCAACGTTCCCCAACACCTTTTTGCTTGGTCTCTCTATCCAGTGGCCGAACATCCGGACCTTGGGGCAAATTCTTCTGCTGCTCACCTTCTAGCGGCCGGACATCCGGGCCTTTTGCCGGACATCCGGGCCCTGGGAGTTTACTCACTAACCCCCAAATCGCCGGATATGCGGGCTATGCCCCAGATGTCCGGCCCGTCGCCTGCAGCTACCCATAAAGGGGGAGGGCTCGGGACTTGGGGGCACTTCTCCATCATCTCCCTTGCTCTCCCCATCTATTCCAACAGCCGCCTCCGTCGCCGGGCTGTGCTCCGGCGCTGCCCCGGCCATCTCCTCCGTCCTACGGCCCCGATCTCCTGCTCACGTCTTCTACTCCTCCCGATCTACGTTTCCATCCAATCCATTCCTTGGGTTGTGGTGTGATTCACTCGGGAGGGACCGGTTCGGGTGTTGACTTGTGGATCATCCGCTAGCGTCCTTCATGGCACGTACCAAGAACTCTGGTCCTCCTCCTTCTTCCCGGGGCATGTATATGATCTGTCTTGCCTACTTCCTTGTTTGGCTCAACCATTCTAGGTTTTCGGTATTATGTCAAGTTCATCTTGCTATACATATCTATCTAGTGATTTGATGGCATTTACCTAGTCTCAATTCCTCTACATGTTCTAGGCTAAACAACTTAACCTTGGGAACGTCAATATTGTTGATCTACCACTTGGAATTTTCCTATGGTCATGTTCAAAAATGTTCACATTCCCTTGATTAATTGCTTCATCCTTGTTCATTATTCTTTTTGACTCCTTCTCTTCGGTATCACTATCGTGTATCCGTTGTACTCGATCGCCGACAAGGTTCCTCCGACTTCGAGGAGCTTGCTCGACCTAAGAAGAAGAAGACGACTACCACCGGCCCTCAGAAGAAGAAGACGACCACCAGGCCTAAGCAGAAGCGTCGGGAACCATCACCGAGTCCATCCGCCTCTGATCTGGATGATGAGGACTATGTTGGGGAGGAAGAGGAAGAAGCAGCGATATCCACTCCAAGACACTCTGTTGGCCAGCAAAACCAGGCACTCGAAAGGCTACCATGCCTCAGGTTCGTGGTGCTGCAATGCCCGCTTCTCATGGCCGTCATGTCTCCATGGAGCTCCCTTTCAGCGGGGATCGCCCCATCCACGATTTCACAACCATGGGGACTGGTCCATACCTTGAATTTCGTCGGGATATCAACCAGTTTGAGATGAGGGTTGATGCTGAGGATCCTCGTTTCTGTACCCGCATGCAGCAAGACCTCTACTCCAGCTTTGTCCGCGGTCGTGGTCTTGCTCCTCACACATATGTGGATCTTCAGTTCTTGCGTGATAATCCTACCATGTTTCCTGGAGGCCCGGACAAAATTATTGTGATATGACTCTCGGTCCGGCAATGACCTTTAAGTGTGGCTGGAATGAAGCCGCCATCCTCCAGTTCTATGCCACATGCTTCTTTGGTCCAGATGACACCCTCACCTGGATGACTGATGATACTCAGCTCAATGTCACCTATGCCCAGTTTGTTCAGATTCTGGATTTGTCTGGAGTTGGCCATCAGATTCACAGCCATGATCCACATCATAGGCCCAAGGGGATTGATGATTGTGCTTCTCTTGTTAAGCCTCCTTCTCAGCTCACTAAGGAGGAACGTGCTTATCCTCTCAATGAGGTATCCATCTTCCGTGCTCCTTTCTACATTCTCTATCAGTGTGTGCTTCGCACTCTCTATCCCACGAAGGGAGATTGCTCAAGGGCTCACAACTATTGTATTGATTTGATGGTTCGTATGCATGATGCACCTACCGAGCCTCTGGACACAACTCATTACATTTGGCATGAGATCCGCCTTTTCAGTTTCATTCAGACACGCCAATTCCCTCATGCTCCATTCATTCAGGCTCTGATTGATAATGTTGCTCCATTTGAGGTTGCCAAGACTGTTGTGCACTCTATTTTGAAACCTCCGACTCATATGCGTGTGACAACTACTCAGCCAAAGAAGTCCACCGGTGGTGCTCAGTCGACAGTGCCCTCTGTGCCTTCTTCTTCGCCCACACCTCGTAACCGTTTTGCATCGTTCTTGGGCAAGGCTCAGTCTGCTCTTATGAAGGCGATCACATTCAATTGTCAGCGAAACCGTGATGTTCAGAAGCGCCTTATCATCTCCAAGAATCTGCTCAAGCAGCATCTTCGTGACTGTGGGAGTCCCGTGAGTGATGATGATCCTCTTCTCGTGGCTCCGTCCTCTTCCACCTTCAGATTCCCATTTCGTGTTGACTACCCCGAGTTCCTTTATTATGATGATGACATCCGCCAGGAGTGACTTCATTGGTGTTCTTTTAGTTCTTCACCCCTTTTTGCGTGTTGCTGTCAAAGGGGGAGAAGTAGTATCTAGTATTATCTTGGTATGATCATGCTATATGTTGGCTATTTGTGTTAGCTATTATTCAAACTTGTTATGTTGCTACTTATGGCTCTTGATCGTTTGAGACTATGTTAAGATTATGGTGTTATCTTGGTGTCTATGAAATGCTGAGACTATGCGTTATGGTTGGCTTATATGTGTGTGTCTCACATTTATATCTTTTTGTGCTACATATGCTACCATGAGAGTTTTTGTGTTGCACATCCTAACACATTTATCTCATGCACACAATGAGGGGGAGCTAAAGCAAATAGGAACATATTTTTCATTATGCTCGCATGATTGTCAATGCTAAATTTATTAATTGCATCTATGATACTACATGTATGATTGTCATCAACAAACAAAAAGGGGGAGATTGAAAGTGCAATCATGCCCTTACATCATGTTTTGGTGTTGATGACAATATACATGTAGGGGATTAGCTATGTTTGTCAAGTGAATCTCAGGTGTTAGTCCCCAGTTCATCTAATGGTGTGTGGATCATGAACAAACGGAGTTAATTCTACTCAAAGAAGAAGTATCAAAATGGTTGCATGTTTGTTTTCTTTAGTATAGGATCCCGCACTATTAAGAGGGAATCGATAGCGTCAGTAAAAGACTTGCTCGTGCCACTTAATTCCATCCTTGAAACATTTGGGTCTATCAAATACACTTCATCTGTGTTTCTGCCCCTGGGAATGTCGGATGTCCGGGCTGCTCCCCGGACGTTCAGGCTTGGCCCCAGATATCCGTCTTTAGCTCTCCATATGTCCAGTAGTTTTTAGGTTCCATGCCGGATGTCCGGGCCCTCTTGTCTCACCAGATGTTCGGGCCCTATCCCGGATGTCCGGCCCGTGCTACCCGTTGTACTGCTATGGTTCTATAAACAAATTATGAGCTCTCCGGATGTCCGGCAAACTGCTGGATGTCCGGGCCTTCCGGATGTGCCGTATGTCCGGGCTTGACTCCGGAAGTCCGGCCCCTCTGTGTTATCCCCTGTCTCTGCCCTGTTCTTCGAGTGACTTGCCTGTCCAGATATCCGGCCCCTAGTCCTGATGTCCGGCCTGCCCGGTCACTTGCACTACAACGGCCATATTTGCTCCCACACTATATATAGCCCTCTTCCCCCTTGGGAGAGGGTTGACCATTCACTTTGAGCTTACCCAAGAACACATTTCACTCTCTCTCTCACTCTCAAACACCAATTCTTAGATCCACAAAGGATTTTAAAGCATTTGAGAGAAGTTGTCCACCCAAGTGATAGATCCACTCCTTCTCCTTCTTTGCACCAAAGAAATTTGTGATTTGAGCAAGTCTTGAGCTTTTCCCCATCATTCTTGTTACTCTTTGCCGGTGTACAAAAGAAGGGGAGCACCTTTGTACCCCTTACTTATGCGTGGACAGTCGGAGCCGCGCCCACGGCCACACCAAGCAGAGCAGGAGAAGTGGACCGAGGTAAAACTGAAGCCCAAGACAATCAAGACGACGCCGAGACAGACAACACGAGAAGACCAAGAAAAGGGGCAGGCTCCCCCGGCAAGGACTCTTGCCGGGGCGGCGTGCGCGCCACCCGGCAAGGGCTCTTTCCGGGGTGATCCACTCAGACGCCTCTGTCGCAGCCACCCTCAAAGTCAATGGGCTCCAACAATATCAACAAACAGTGGAGCCAATGCTCGGTAAGCACCCACGTGATGGCATGCAGATCTTTGTGAAGACAAAGATCTATGACTCCCAAGGTAAGATCCAGAAGACATAGCGATCGCGAGGTTCCTTGCCGAGGACGCCCGCGAGGCCCCGGCAAGGCTCCTTGCCGAAGACACCCCGAAGCCCCGACAAGCCTCTTGTCGCAGGGCACTCACGGAGGCCCCGGCAAGACCCTTGCTGGGAGCGGTAACAAGCCAGCGGCAAGCTCTTGCCGCCCCGTCGCCGCCCCATCTCGGCGGTCGACCCGCTGGCCCAGGCAGGTACCCACGTGGCGATACGTGGTTCCTAGGCCAGCTAGCCAAGCACCTACATGGTGGCATGCAGATCTTCATGAAGACCCTACCGTGACGCCACCTCAGCTGCCTGCCTCGCTGGCCTAGACGCGTGTCACGACTAGACAGAGCGGCCACGGACGGGGCGGGCTTCTTTCCCGTCCCCGATAAAGTAAATAGACACCTAAGCAGCGCATTGAATGCGCCTTGTCCCGTAATGGCATGGGATAAGCCTATACACTGTACACCTTTCCACCTCCTGTGTGCCACTGTGGCAGCCCCTTCAGACTATAGAAGGAGGCCCGGGGCATACTGGAGGGGGATTCAGATCCTGGAAAGCTGGATAGGCACCATAGCTAGCTGAAGGACTCAAGAACACTCAAATATACACCAAAGCAGGACTAGGGTATTACGCATCCTCGCGGCCCAAACCTGGGTAAAACGATCGTTGTGCTGACTCTTAGACCTGCTCTTTGCACAATTCCGCGCCCGCCAACCGTAGAAGGGATTCCAGTGATCCCATAGGTGTCGTTTCGTACCGACATCTTTGGCGCGCTAGGTAAGGGGGCGTAGTTGTGAAAACCATTTCTGGCAGTTAGTGTGGCAGTTCTTCACGGCCATAATTTCCCGAGAAGGAAATGACCAAGTGCGGGGCGTCATCAGCAAATTCGGTGGACGTCCACGCGACGACGTATGAAAAAGATAAGTCACGCAAGTCTTTGAGTAATTCCATTTTCACATAAAGGTTATTTTCCTTGGAGATCTTGCCATGTGTATGATAAACATGTATGCAATGGGGCCCTTCCACTATTGGCAAGGCCGTCGCTCTGTTTCGAGTCCGCTCAACAGTTCGAGTGGTCGCGTCAATAACGGCAAGGGAGCCTTTCCGTTACTGGCAACGCTTTTGTCCTGTTTCGAGTCCACTCGACAGCTCAAACAGTCGCGCTGAGAGCGGTAAGGTGGTTTGACCGGCAGCAAGCATACCCGGCAGGCTATTGAGGGTCCGTCCCCAAAATGCCATGGCTTGGGTTACGCGCCGGCGAGCCCTCCCAATTAAACATAGGGTGGACATACAGAGAAGGATCAAACAGGAAGATAACATGCATTGCTACGAAATATTGCAGAGTTATGTTACATGAATTGTTGCTGCAATTCTGACTAAAGATAAAAACTGTCTTGGTTCTGAACCTGCAGCAGCAACAAGAAACGGGGTGCCTAATCCCGACGGTGGCCCTCTATCCTCAGAACACCGCCGACGTAGTCGATGATGGGCTTGATACGCTCCTTGAGCGTTGTGAGATCTACATCATCTGGCAAGCTGTCCGGCGCGGTGTCGAAGTCGAGGTCAAGGTTCCAGCAGGCCATCTTAGTGAGCACCTTGGTCTGGGCACCACGGCAAAGCTTCCAGGACTCATCGTCTAGACAAGCCGCCCGGTTGGAGTGGAGCTTTCCCAGGGCCTCAAGAACGCGTTCGAAGAACACGGTCAACCTCGCGTGCATGGAGAGGTTCACGTCCCGGGAGAACCTGAAGCTTGGAATGCTCATGGTGGCCAGCTGCGCCGTGAATTTCTCCGTGACGGCGACAAGGCGGCTGATCCAGAGGTCCACGCCCTTTGCGTACTCTGCGTAGCCAGCGGCGTCGTACTTCCGCGGCCGTTTCTCCTCCTCCAGGTCCTTGTTCAGAGCCTCCGCCCGAGCATTGGCCTCCGTGAACATCCCCTTGAGGCCCTCCAACTCCAGCTTCAGATCCTTGATGGAATCCTGGGCCGTGGAGAGCTGTTCCGCCTTGCCGAGGACCTCAGACTACACCTCCATTGGAGTGGCATGGATCGTGTCCCTCTCTGTTGTCAACTCCAGGACCCGCTTGTTCAAGCCGTCCCGCTCCACCTCCAGCTCCGTCAAAGTAGCACCATGTTCTTCATGATAGAGAGTCTCATGTTTAGTCACTTTCATATACTAGTGGGAATTTTCATTATAGAACTTGGCTTGTATATTCCAACAATGGGCTTCCTCAAATGCCCTAGGTCTTCGTGAGCAAGCAAGTTCGATGCACACCCACTTAGTTTCTTTTGTTGAGCTTTCATACATTTTTAGCTCTAGTGCATCCGTTGCATGGCAATCCCTACTCACTCACATTGATATCTATTGATGGGCATCTCCATAGCCCGTTGATACGCCTAGTTTATGTGAGACTATCTCCCTCCTTTTTGTCTTCTCCACGACCACCTCTCTATTCCACATAGTGCTATGTCCTTGGCTCACGCTCATGTATTGCGTGAAAGTTGAAAGGTTTGAAAGAATAGAGTATGAAAACAAGTGCTTGGCTGAAACCGGGGTTGTGCATGATATGAATATTTTGTGTGATGAAGAGGGAGCATAGCCAGACTATATGATTTTGTAGGGATAACTTTCTTTAGCCATAGTATTTTGAGAAGACATGATTGCTTTGCTAGTATGCTTGAAGTATTATTATTTCTTATGTCAATATAGACTTTTGTCTTGAATCTTTCAGATCTGAACATTCATGCCACAATTAAGAGAATTACATTGAAAAACTATGTTGGTTAGCATTCCACATCAAAAATTCTGTTTTTATCATTTACCTACTCGAGGACGAGGAGGAATTAAGCTTGGGGATGCTTGATACGTCTCCAACGTATCTATAATTTTTTATTGTTCCATGCTATTATTTATGATGTTTTGGATGTTTAATGGGCTTTGTTATACACTTTTATATTATTTTTGGTACTAACCTACTAACCCAAAGGCCCAGTCCAGATTGCTGTTTTTTTGCCTATTTTAGGGTTTTACAGAAAAGGAATATTAAACGGGGTCCAAACGGAATGAAACTTCTGGAGAGATATTATTGGAGAAAAATACGCACGGGAGCCTTGAGAACCACGGAGTAGGGCTGACGTGGCATCCATGAGGGTGGGGGGCGCCCCCCCCCCCCCTATAGGGCACGCCCCCTGCCTCGTGGGCACCCCGTCTGGCCCCTGGTGCCCTCCTTCCTCCTATATATACCAACGTACCCCGAAACCATCAGAACAAAATAGAAAATCCTTGCAAGTCTCTTCGAATTATTGGTCTGGTTTGGCCTACTATATCTATAGTTCTTGCAATGGGAGAAGTGCTTGGCTTTGGGTTCAATCTTGCGGTGTCCTTTCCCAGTGACAGTAGGGGCAGCAAGGCACGTATTGTATTGTCGCCATCGAGGATAAAAAGATGGGGTTTATATCACTTTGTTTCAGTTTATCCCTCTACATCATGTCATCTTGCTTAAGGCGTTACTATGTTCTTATGAACTTAATACTCTAGATGCATGCTGGATAGCGGTCGATGTGTGGAGTAATAGTAGTAGATGCAGAATCATTTCGGTCTACTTGTTTCAGACGTGATGCCTATATATAATGATCATGCCTAGATAGTCTCATAATTATTCGCTTTTCTATCAATTGCTCGACAGTAATTTGTTTACCCGCCGTAGAATATCACTATCATGAGAGAAGCCACTAGAGAAAACTATGGCCCCCGGGTCTATTCTCAACATATCAATCTACAATCTACTTTACTTTTCCGCTTTTAGTTTCTGTTCTTATATCCAAAAATACCAAAAATATCAAACTATCATCTCTATCATATCTCACTTTTGTAAGTGACCGTAAAGGGATTGACAACCCCTTATCGCGTTGGCTGCGAAGTTCTTATTTGTTTGTGCAGGTGCGAGGGACTCGCGCCTGGTCTCCTACTGGATTGATACCTTGGTTCTCAAAAACTGAGGTAAATACTTACGCTACTGTGCTGCATCACCCTTTCCTCTTCGAGGGAATACAACGCAAGCTCGAGAAGTAGCACTGTCCAGTTAACTGTTTAGTTCAATTCCGCAATTTGATTTTTATTTGTTGTGGGCACAATTTTGCATTGTTATGCATGTGAGAAATAAATCGAATTTGATTGTACTTAATACATATTCTACTGATAGTATGACAACTCTCAGTTAACCTGATCAAGATCTTCCTTATATGTGTTGCAGGGAAACAATGGGAGACACTGCAGTTTACCATCGAGGTTTGCTCATGCATGCTCCTTTCGCTAATACTAGCCACAATGGAGAGTAACATACACTGGTAGCATACACATATCCCTAGACTATGTTACTACCTTCATAGTGGGTAGTAACATAAGTGCAATGTTACGGTAACTAGCTAAGTTACTCAAACTACCTTTCTCCTCATTAACTCATTGCCACATAAGCAAATTTGCTGAGTTGGACTCGATGTTACTTCTGAAGTTACTCCCACTGTGGCTAGTCTAATAGTACATTATTGTGCAGTTGCAGGAATCATTCTAATATTTAGGTTTCTTACAATTTGGTCTTGCACATGTAGGTCATGCTGTCAGAGGCTTAGACTCACTGTTCGATGCATTCTGCATATGGGGAAATGAGATGTCCATGAATATCATTCAAGTCAAGAAACTCAGAAAGATTGTTAGGATAAAGAAACTTGCAACGAATAACAACAAGATCTTTGTTTGCACAATGAAGAAGACATCATTCAACTATAGGATGGTAGTAACTCTTTTACCTTGTTTTCACCATTATGCCATTTCAAAATTTATAACGACTATTTATGCATATCTCTGTTTTTGGTACTTTCCAAAGTAGTTCACCGATGATTACCTCTTAAACCACTTGCATGGTCAAGAGGCGACGAAGGTATTCATTCAACACCCACGGTACAATATTGAAGTCTTCCTCAAGTGGACGAAGATTGGGCGGGCAATTATCTATAGCCACTAGCCTAAAGTTGCAAAGACATTCAACATCACTGAAGGCTCAATATTTGCCTTCCACTTCTACAGTTTCCCAAATGAGATTCATCTGTCTATTTACCGTGTATGATGCTACTTTACAAAGGTTTTCGATGTTGCATGTGAAACTTGGTGCTGTTGTGTAATGGCGTAGCTAGCTATATCCCTCTTTGGTGTAACTGAGTGCTGGAGCTATCTGATGTGATTCGATTATGAAATCATGGTTGCCGTTATACGGATATGAAATATCTGGTGTGTTTTATAAGAAATGTCAATTTGATTACTACATGGATTATCAACAGTAGGCTAATTACCCTGCTTATTGGGGTCTTCTATTGCAGAATATTACTCAGACAACACTGTGGGCAATGAACTCAAACAACCCACGCGGTTTCTAGAAAGTAGGCGTGTTGGATCAACTAACAATCACACATGGCTTCCAGCAGAGAACTGTTTGCGTTAGGCCACCTTGCACAAATGTTTCCACACAAAAAAATTGTGTGTGATATACATACGAACGGAAGCGTTTTTCTGGGATTCACTATGTGGGATGTACATACGAACAGAAACGATTGGGCTTCGATACCTTGCCCGATCGCACACGAGCTCATTTTGCCCCGCGTGTTTGGCTGGAGGGCCTATGCCCGACGGTTTCTGGGTCGTGTGGGAAGGACCCCCCTATCGCACACACTCACTTGGCGACAGTTTAAAACTCCGTCGCGGAAAGGGGGTAAAACTGTTTGTATAGCACGTCTCTACACCAGTGGTCGTCTAACACCTGACGAGATAGGGTGCACAAGTTCTCTTCATCCCCTTCGACCAATTATGTGGTGATGTGCTCACTATCTGAATTAGTAGCTATCATGTCTAGAAGCTCTTCCACAACATGTAATTGAACTATGGTTGGACATGTATGATCTTTCCCCCAGCGTTCACCACTGCTGAAGCATAGCCCACAGGCTCACCTGAAGGCTCTCGGTTTGTTCGATTTGGAGTTGTCAAGACTGGCTCATGTTGCATCAGTGCCTCTGCGGTCTTCTACTATTATAGGAATAGGTGCCAGTTTACTGAAGAATGTTGGAGCTGGTCTTGTACTTGTTGGGTATGAACGCTATGCTTGAGTAGACGACGAGGTTTTCACTGTGTTGTGTTGCAGCAGCGCCTCATCGTGGTCTACTTCCTCCTAAAGTAAACCAGTTAGCATGAAGTGTCCGGCTCCGAGATCTAGACGAAGGTCCTCGACGAAGCATGTCAAGAAGAAATAGTGATGAGTTAGTTCCGAATAGGAAATCAAATGATGCATCAATGTTTCTAATCGCTCAATGTAATCTATGATTGAACCAAGCTGTTTAATGGCATAAAATTGTTGAATTAGCATCTAGTGTTTGGCATAGCCAAAGCGCATGCAACGCAGAGCTGTGAGTGAGTCCCAGTTCATGCCTGTCAATTTTATCTAAACTGATTGCAACCAAATTTCTACAGTGCCTGAGAAATTAAGTACGGTCATTGGCACCCAATATGAATTGGTTGCGATCATATGAAAATATTGTTGTATGAGCACGCGCCACAGTTGGGGGTTATCACCGGTGAAAACCGGGAACGCCATAGTGGGCGGCTGCTACCCCATAGCCACGAGTATAGGTGCAAAGGGTGTAGGAGCAGGGAGGGTGACCATACCCATGATCGGAGGGTCCGCCGGCGACTCGAAGGTTGAAAGTGCAATCATGCCCTTACATCATGTTTTGATGTTGATGACAATATACATGTAGGGGACTAACTATGTTTGTCAAGTGAATCTCGGGTGTTACTCCCCAGCTCATCTAATGGTGTGTGGATCATGAACAAACTGAGTTAATTCTACTCAAGGAAGAAGTATCACAATGGTTGCATGTTTGTTTTCTTGAGTATAGGATCCCACACTATTAAGAGGGGATCGATAGGGTCAGAAAAAGACTTGCTCGTGCCACTTAATTCCTTCCTTGAAACATTTGGATCTATCAAATACACTTCATCTGTATTTCGTCCCCTGGGAATGCCGGATGTCCGGGCTGCTCCCCGGATGTCCGGTCTGCTCCCCGGACGCCCGGGCTTGGCCCGAGATATCCGGCTTTAGCTCTCCATACGTCCAGTAGTTTTTAGGTTCCATGCCAGATGTTCGGGTATTCGCTGGATGTCTAGGCCCTCCTGTCTCGCTGGATGTCCGGGTCCCATCCCGGATGTCTGGCCGTGCCACCCGTGGTACTGCTATGGTTTTGTAAACAAATTATGAGCTCTCCAAATGTCCGACAAACTACAGGATGTCTAGGCCTTCCTGATGTGCCAGATGTCCGACCTTGACTCCGGATGTCCGGCCCCTCTGTTTTATCCCCTGTCTCTGCCCTGTTCTTCGAGTGACTTGCCTGGCCGGATGTCTAGCCCCTAGTTCGGATGTCCGGCCTCCCCGGTCACTTGTAGTACAATGGCCATATTTGCTCCCACACTATATATAGCCCTCTTCCCCCTCGGGAGAGGGTTGACCATTCACTTTGAGCTTACCCAAGAACTCATTTCACTCTCTCTCTCTCACTCTCAAACACCAAATCTTAGATCCCCAAAGGATTTGAAAGAATTTGAGAGAAGTTGTCCACCCAAGTGACAGATCCACTCCTTCTCCTTCTTTGCACCAAAGGAATTTGTGATTTGAGCAAGTCTTGAGCTTTTCCCCATCGTTCTTGTTACTCTTGGAGGTTGGAGACTCCTAGGCGGTAGGAGTCATTCGGAGAGGAATGAAACGTTGTGATTACCCCCGGAAATTTTGTGAGGGTTTGGAGGCCACCTAAAGGTCTACCACTAGTGGTTGGGAATCGCCTTCGTGGTGATATCTCAAAGAGAGTATAGGGTGAGCCTTCGTGGAGTTGGTGTGCCTTCGTGGTAACACCCACCTCTCTAAACAGTGACGTAGCTTCCATCTAAGGAAGTGAACATCGGCATACATCCCCGTCTCTCGAAGTTGCGGTTATTCCTAACCCTAACTTTCTACTTGTGGTTACTTGTCTCTTAGTCCTTACTTATATCTTACTGTGCTTGCTTACATACGTACTTGTGTCACTATCTTACCTTGCTTAGCATCTTACTTGAAATTGTTAGGCTCACTTTCATATTCCGCATTATTGCCTAAAATTGCTAAGTAAGAATTAAATTTTGTAATTGTACCTATTCACCCCCCTCTAGGTCCATCTCGATCCTTTCAATTGGTATCAGAGCCTCGTGCTCTATTCTTGTGTCTTAACCGCCCTAGAGCGAGATGAACCCCGATGGGACTCCCTTTGTTTTGGATCCGAAGATATGGACATGGCTTCCATGGAAGTCAAGTCCTTCACTTCTGAGGATCTGGAACGGGCGCTTGCTAAGCTAAAGGAGGAGCATGATGCTTCTCTTGAGGCCTTTGTCCAAATGAGACTAGCCACACTAACCATGATGCTTGCACCACTTTCTGGTGGTGCGGCATCGAGGCCAACTGTGCCTGCTCCTTCACTTGGTCAACAACCTCCTAGTAATGAACACTCTAGTGTTCCTTGGCTTTATGCAAGACCTCAAATAGAGAAACCAACGTATAACCCACAAGGCAAACCTCTTTTACTTGATGACACTACTGATTTTGCTTTGTGGAGAGTTGCTATGCATGATCATCTTCAATATGGAAATGATGAGATGTTGGAGATCTTGGAGTATGGCTACCAAGCTATTGATCAGAAGAATCTTACTCCAAGAGAGGTATATGACAAGAATCTCAACGACACTGCAATCATGTGCATAAGGAGAGGTATGACTGACAAGCAAAGGAGACCATACATACATATCACAAGTGCCAAAGAATTATGGTATGGCATTGTGAGGACCAAGACCGGTACCTCCACTCTCCGGCTTGCTCAATATGAAATTGACAAGTGACAATTGCAAAACTTTTGTATGGAGAAAGTTGAATCTCCCAAGCAACTCCTTGAGCATCTCATGACTCTCACCGCCAACATCGAATCATGTGAGTGTGACAAGACACAAGATGGATTCAACTTGACTAAGCGATTTCTCGTGGACAAGTTGCTTCATGCTCTTGCTCCGTATCATCACCAAATGGTGTGGGATAGAAGACAACACCATGGATTCAAGGAAATGACTCCAGATGACATCATATCAACTTTCCAAATCTTTGAAGAGTCAAAGGCAAATGCTACGAAACATCTTGCCATGCATGGTACCTCAACATCAAAAATCAATCTTGCATTGAAGGCCAAGCATGTATATGAAGAAGAGCAAAGTGAAGATGAAGATGACGATGAGGATGAAGATGGTGATGATATTGACTCCGATGAGATCCCTTCATATGAAGATATTGCCCTCTTTGTCAAGAAGTTTAGCGCGGGAAAAGTCAAAGGAAGATTCTAGAAGAAGAAAGTGAGAAAATGTTACACTCTGAAGAAACAAACCACTTCTCCAACGATTGCCCCTATGAGAAGAGAGAACATAAAGCAACGTTTCCCAAGACCTTTCCCAAGAAAAAGTTACCAAACCCCTTGATCTCAAAGCTCAAGAAGAGAGATGGGAAAGCAATGGTTGCTCATGAAGAATCCGATCCGGATGATGTTAGTGGTGTTGCCGGAGTTTCTCATGATTCCAAAAACACTTTGAGACTAGTAAACAAGAGTGGTGAAGTTGTCACCTACAACTATATGAAAGACTACAAGGGCAATGCACACAAGTGCCTAATGGCAAAGGCCGTGGTAGAAGATGGAGAGGACCAAAACTCTCCTAACAAGGTCAAGGTAACCCCACGATCAGATCCTCCTCTCTTCACTCCTCTTACCCCTAGTGATGAGTACCTTGATGCGAAGGATAATCATGATGATAATGATATAGATGACCTCATGTTTGCGAAATTAAATAAGGTCATTTGCTCCCCCAAAGGAAAGAAGCTCACTATGTTTCGTATGCTTATGGAGATGGTGGGTAAGCACACCGTCACCATTAAGGAACTTGAAACCCTCGTAACTGAGGAAAAGGAAAAATGTGAAATCCTTGAGCGGAAAGTCCAGTATGAGGATGCACGAAATGATGAACTATGCCTGAAAAAATTGGTGCAAACATTGATGTTCATGATAAAGATCTTGCCTCCTTGGAAAAGGCAAAGGACTCTTGCGAAGAGTTAATGAATGATAAAAGTAAACTTGTGAAGTCTCATGCTTCTCTATCGATTGTGAGCTCCTATCCATGTCCCTCAAGACTAAGGAAGAAGAGCTCACCCTTCTTAAAAAGAGTTTTGAGACACTCAAGCTTACTTATCTTGAAACTCTAGCCAAGGCTTACTCTTCTCCTATTATCAATGTTGATGCTTGTAGTACTAACTCTAGTAGTGATCTAGCATCTATTCTTGAGGAGAATCATTTTCTCAAGGCTCAAATCGAGAAAGGTCTCCTGACATGTGCTCAAGGACAAAAGAACCTTAATGGGCTATTAAGCCAACACAATGAGGTGTTTGCCAAAGAGGGGCTCGGGTTTGACCCAAGCACAAGCAAGAAGAAGACGTCTTCTCAAAAGTGCACCACTCCTCTAAAAGAAACATTTGTACGAGAAGGGCACAAGGAGAAAGGTAAGGTTGTTTGTGAGAAGGCCACAAGGGGCATGCCCACGCACAACAAGCCAAAAGATTTCATGCCTCCATCCTATGTACTTCGTAATACTAAGGATGGAGAAGTTTATGCAAAATTTGTTGGTCCTCGAAATGCATTTAGATTATATGCTATTTGGGTCCCTAAGACCCTTGTGACTAACTTGAGAGGTCCCATTGCAAAATGGGTGCCTCTAACCAAGTCATAATTGTGCGTAGGTTGCTTTCTCTGGTGGAATAAAATGGGTGATCGATAGTTCATGCACAAATCATATGACCGGAGATAGCAAATTGCTCTACGGTTTCATGAAATCTATTCAACCATTTATGAGCATTATGTTTGGTGGAGGATCAAAAGGACAGGTACTCGCATTTGGCAAGGTGGCTATCACAAATGACATGTCTCTTGCAAATGTCATGCTTGTTCAATCCCATAAATATCATTTGCTTTCTGTTCACCAATTGGCTTCTCTTGGTTATGATACACTATTTGGACTAACGGATATGAAAGTCTTTAAGAGATACACTCTTGAAGTAGCCTTTGTTTGAGAGTTGGATGGCAACCTTTACACGGTTGATTTCTCGAAAGAGATCACATTCCATGCAACTTGTCTAATGGCCAAGGCCGACAGGGGGTGGCTATAGCATTGTCGGTTAGCCCATGTCGGCATGAGAAATCTTCAAGATCTCTTAAAGGGTAATCACATCCTTGGACTAACAAATGTCTCTTTTGAGAAAGATCGTGTGTGTAGTGCATGCATAGCCGGGAAGCAACATCAATCAAAGCACCCACCCAAGAATATCGTGTCTACCTCAAGGCCTTTGGAGCTCCTTCATGTGGATCTTTTTGGGCCTCCTTCATGGGATAGTCTTGGTGGGAAAAAGTATGGGCTTGTCATTGTTTATGATTACTCAATATATGCATGGGTGTTCTTTCTCAAGTCCAAGGACGAGACGAAGATCACCTCATTGATTTTTCCAAGCAAGCACAACACAAGTTTGACAAAGAAATCTTGGCAATAAGAAGTGACAATGGCTCTGAATTCAAGAACTACACCTTGGAAGAATTTCTCAGTGATGCAGGGATTGAGCATCAATATTAAGCTCCATACACTCCTCAACAAAATGGTCTAGCCGAAAGGAACAACCGTACACTTGTGGAGATGGCAAGGTCCATGTTGGATGAATACAAGTCACCACATAGTTTTTGGGCCGAGGATGTCAACACTGCATGCCATGCATCAAACCGGCTCTTCCTCCACACAATATTGGAAAAGACTCCATATGAGCTCCTAATTGGGAACAAGCCAAATGTCAATTAATTTTGTGTATTTGGGTGCAAATGTTTCATCCTCAACAAAAGGGAATGGTTAGCAAAATTTCAATCTAAAACAATTGAGGGCATCTTTGTTGCCTATGGATCAAACTCTCACGCCTATAGAGTCTACAACAAATCCAATGCATGTGTTGTAGAAACTTGTGACGTGGTGTTTGATGAATTTAATGGCTCCCATGGGGAGCAAGTTGATCTAAGTGATGTAGTGAAGAAGATTCTTCTCAAGATATTCTGACCATGGGTGTTGGTGCACTTCTTCCAATGGAACAAGAACCTCATGATGAAGAAGAAGAAGATGGAAGCATCACACATCATCAAACTACCTCAACACCTACACCATCACAAGCTCCTATTGCTCAACCAATGCCCTTACTTCAAGTATAAGAAGATGATTTAGTTCCTCTTCAAGAACAAGATCATCATCAAGGGCAAAAACAACAAAGTGAAATCATTGATGATGAACCTCAACAAATGCAATATGAACAAGAAGATCTTCCTCCACACATTAATGATCCATATGTTGAGGACGTGGATGATGGACATGAAGTTGAACCTCGCGAAACCCTAACCTCCGTCATGCCTCGTGTCGCTGGTTGAGTTGATGTTGGCAAAATTCTCATCGACATATCGGAAGGTAGAGTCACTCCTAAACATTTGAAAAACTTTTGTGATCACTTCTCGTTTGTGTATAGTGTTGAGCCTCTCAAGGTACAAGATGCATTGATGGACAACGATTGGCTCGTTGCTATGCAAGAAGAGTTGAACAGTTTTGAACACAACCAAGTGTGGTCATTAGTCGAGAGGCCAACTAATGAGCACAATGTCATTGGAACACAATGGATTTTCAAGAACAAGCAAGATGAGAATGGTGTAATCATCCGTAACCAGGCAAGGTTAGTGGCACAAGGGTACTCACAAGTTGAAGGTTTGGACTTTGGTGAGACCTTTGCCCCTATTGCCCGTCTTGAATCTATCCACATCTTACTTGATTATGCTGCTTTCAATGGCTTTACATTACATCAAATGGATGTGAAGAGTGCTTTCCTTAATGGTCCTCTACAAGAAGAAGTATATGTATCGCAACCACCTGGGTTCGTTGATCCCTATCACAAAGACTATGTGTACAAACTTCATAAGGCTTTGTATGGCCTCAAACAAGCACCTCGTGCTTGGTATGATCATCTTAAGAAGTTTTACTCGATGATGGTTTTGTGAGAGGGGTGATCGGTCCCACTCTTTTTACTAAGAGGGACAAGGGTGATTTGATCTTATGCCAAATCTATGTAGATGATATCATTTTTTGGTCCTAACATTCATTTGTGCAAGAAGTTTGCGGCCTCCATGACCAAGAACTTTGAGATGTCACTCAATGTGGATTTGAAGTTCTTTCTCGGTTTCCAAATTCAATAATTTCAAGAAGGAATTTTCTTGTCTCAAGCAAAGTATCTCAAGGATATTCTAGAGAAGTTTGGAATGACTAATGCTAGTCCATGTAAGACACCCATGCCTACAAAATTTGCACTGACTGAAGACACAAACGGTATTCCTTTGAAACATCTACTTGTCGCTCTATGATTGGTTCATTGCTTTACCTTTGTACATCTAGACTAGATATCATGTTCAGAGTATGCATGTGTGCTAGATTTCAAGCTTCCCCTAGGGAAAGTCATCATAAGGCGGTTAAGCATATTCTTAGATACCTTGTTCACACCCCGAAAGTTAGGTCTATTGTACCCCAAGGATGCTAAGTTTGATCTCATTGGGTACACGGATGCGGATTGGACTGGAGACAAAGTGGATCCTAAGTCCACCTCCGGTGCTTGTCAATTTCTTGGACGCTCTTTGGTAAGTTGGTCCTTGAAGAAACAAAATTGTATTGCCCTCTCCACCGCCGAAGCCGAATACATTGCAGCCGCCAGTTGTGCAACTCAATTACTATGGATGAGGCAAACTTTGAAGGATTACTGTATCACCTATAGACATGTGCCTCTTCTATGTGATAATGAAAGTGCCATCAACATTGCTGAGAATCCCAAAGATCATCTCCACACTAAGCACATTGACATTAGGTATCATTTCTTGAGAGATCATGTGGAAAAGGGTGACATTGATATTGCTCATGTTGGTATAGATATGCAACTTGCAGACATTTTCACCAAGCCATTGGATGAAGCAAGGTTTTGTCGACTTAGGCGTGAACTTGGTATCTTGGAGCTTGACAACATTATGTGAAATCTCGCACCCATGCATGCAATTTACTTCATGTCTAGTCTTGATGTAGGCATATATTTAGGGGGAGACACTCAACTCATGAGTACTCTCACCCTATGTAATGCACATATAGACCAAATACTCTCAAAGCTTACCATGTTATTCTAACTATGGTGCTTTAAAATGATGGAGTAGTGATTATGCACCCAAAATTCAAATCTTTGTGGTGTCATATCACATATGCTCAAACATGGTGACCACGGTCACTGCTTGTGAATTGCTTATATGGACCTTTCTTTACTTAATATTGTTGGGTTGTTATTACATCTTAGTATGGCCTTAGACTACTCAGATTTTCACCCCTATGAATCTCTACAAACTCCTTGGCGGATTCTATATCAAATTATATTAGTTGGCCCCTTAAAATCCTCCATTTTTGCTTGGTCTCTCTATCCAGTGGCTGGACATCCGGACCTTGGGGCAAATTCTTCTGCTGCTCACCTTCTAGCGGCCGGACATCCGGGCCTTTTGCCGGACATCCGGGCCCTGGGAGTTTACTCACTAACCCCCAAATCGCCGGATATGCGGGCTATGCCCCAGATGTCCGGCCCGTCGCCTGCAGCTACCCATAAAGGGGGAGGGCTCGGGACTTGGGGGCACTTCTCCATCATCTCCCTTGCTCTCCCCATCTATTCCAACAGCCGCCTCCGTCGCCGGGCTGTGCTCCGGCGCTGCCCCGGCCATCTCCTCCGTCCTACGGCCCCGATCTCCTGCTCACGTCTTCTACTCCTCCCGATCTATGTTTCCATCCAATCCATTCCTTGGGTTGTGGTGTGATTCACTCGGGAGGGACCGGTTCGGGTGTTGACTTGTGGATCATCCGCTAGCGTCCTTAATGGCACGTACCAAGAACTCTGGTCCTCCTCCTTCTTCCCGGGGCATGTATATGATCTGTCTTGCCTACTTCCTTGTTTGGCTCAACCATTCTAGGTTTTCGGTATTATGTCAAGTTCATCTTGCTATACATATCTATCTAGTGATTTGATGGCATTTACCTAGTCTCAATTCCTCTACATGTTCTAGGCTAAACAACTTAACCTTGGGAACGTCAATATTGTTGATCTACCACTTGGAATTTTCCTATGGTCATGTTCAAAAATGTTCACATTCCCTTGATTAATTGCTTCATCCTTGTTCATTATTCTTTTTGACTCCTTCTCTTCGGTATCACTATCATGTATCCGTTGTACTCGATCGCCGACAAGGTTCCTCCGACTTCGAGGAGCTTGCTCGACCTAAGAAGAAGAAGACGACTACCACCGGCCCTCAGAAGAAGAAGACGACCACCAGGCCTAAGCAGAAGCGTCGGGAACCATCACCGAGTCCATCCACCTCTGACCTGGATGATGAGGACTATGTTGGGGAGGAAGAGGAAGAAGCAGTGATATCCACTCCAACACACTCTGTTGGCCAGCAAAACCAGGCACTCGAAAGGCTACCATTCCTCAGGTTCGTGGTGCTGCAATGCCCGCTTCTCATGGCCGTCACGTCTCCATGGAGCTCCCTTTCAGCGGGGATCGCCCCATCCACGATTTCACAACCATGGGGACTGGTCCATACCTTGAATTTCGTCGGGATATCAACCAGTTTGAGATGAGGGTTGATGCTGAGGATCCTCGTTTCTGTACCCGCATGCAGCAGGACCTCTACTCCAGCTTTGTCCGCGGCCGTGGTCTTGCTCCTCAAACATATGTGGATCTTCAGTTCTTGCGTGATAATCCTACCATGTTTCCTAGAGGCCCGGACAAAATTATTGTGATATGACTCTCGGTCCGGCAATGACCTTTAAGTGTGGCTGGAATGAAGCCGCCATCCTCCAGTTCTATGCCACATGCTTCTTTGGTCCAGACGACACCCTCACCTGGATGACTGATGATACTCAGCTCAATGTCACCTATGCCCAGTTTGTTCAGATTCTGGATTTGTCTGGAGTTGGCCATCAGATTCACAGCCATGATCCACATCATAGGCCCAAGGGGATTGATGATTGTGCTTCTCTTGTTAAGCCTCCTTCTCAGCTCACTAAGGAGGAACGTGCTTATCCTCTCAATGAGGTATCCATCTTCCGTGCTCCTTTCTACATTCTCTATCAGTGTGTGCTTCGCACTCTCTATCCCACGAAGGGAGATTGCTCAAGGGCTCACAACTATTGTATTGATTTGATGGTTCGTATGCATGATGCACCTACCGAGCCTCTGGACACAACTCATTACATTTGGCATGAGATCCGCCTTTTCAGTTTCATTCAGACATGCCAATTCCCTCATGCTCCATTCATTCAGGCTCTGATTGATAATGTTGCTCCATTTGAGGTTGCCAAGACTGTTGTGCACTCTATTTTGAAACCTCCGACTCATATGCGTGTGACAACTACTCAGCCAAAGAAGTCCACCGGTGGTGCTCAGTCGACAGTGCCCTTTGTGCCTTCTTCTTCGCCCACACCTCGTAACCGTTTTGCATCGTTCTTGGGCAAGGCTCAGTCTGCTCTTATGAAGGCGATCACATTCAATTGTCAGCGAAACCGTGATGTTCAGAAGCGCCTTATCATCTCCAAGAATCTGCTCAAGCAGCATCTTCATGACTGTGGGAGTCCCGTGAGTGATGATGATCCTCTTCCCGTGGCTCCGTCCTCTTCCACCTTCAGATTCCCATTTCGTGTTGACTACCCCGAGTTCCTTTATTATGACGATGACATCCGCCAGGAGTGACTTCATTGGTGTTCTTTTAGTTCTTCACCCCTTTTTGCGTGTTGCTGTCAAAGGGGGAGAAGTAGTATCTAGTATTATCTTGGTATGATCATGCTATATGTTGGCTATTTGTGTTAGCTATTATTCAAACTTGTTATGTTGCTACTTATGGCTCTTGATAGTTTGAGACTATGTTAAGATTATGGTGTTATCTTGGTGTCTATGAAATGCTGAGACTATGCGTTATGGTTGGCTTATATGTGTGTGTCTCACATTTATATCTTTTTGTGCTACATATGCTACCATGAGAGTTTTTGTGTTGCACATCCTAACACATTTATCTCATGCACACAATGAGGGGGAGCTAAAGCAAATAGGAACATATTTTTCATTATGCTCGCATGATTGTCAATGCTAAATTTATTAATTGCATCTATGATACTACATGTATGATTGTCATCAACAAACAAAAAGGGGGAGATTGAAAGTGCAATCATGCCCTTACATCATGTTTTGGTGTTGATGACAATATACATGTAGGGGATTAGCTATGTTTGTCAAGTGAATCTCAGGTGTTAGTCCCCAGTTCATCTAATGGTGTGTGGATCATGAACAAACGGAGTTAATTCTACTCAAGGAAGAAGTATCAAAATGGTTGCATGTTTGCTTTCTTTAGTATAGGATCCCGCACTATTAAGAGGGGATCGATAGCGTCAGTAAAAGACTTGCTCGTGCCACTTAATTCCATCCTTGAAACATTTGGATCTATCAAATACACTTCATCTGTGTTTCTGCCCCTGGGAATGTCGGATGTCCGGGCTGCTCCCCGCACGTTCAGGCTTGGCCCCAGATATCCGTCTTTAGCTCTCCATATATCCAGTAGTTTTTAGGTTCCACGCCGGATGTCCGGGCCCTCTTGTCCCACCGGATGTTCGGGCCTTATCCCGGATGTCCGGCCCGTGCTACCCGTTGTACTGCTATGGTTCTATAAACAAATTATGAGCTCTCCGGATGTCCGGCAAACTGCTGGATGTCCGGGCCTTCCGGATGTGCCAGATGTCTGGGCTTGACTCCGGAAGTCCGGCCCCTCTGTGTTATCCCCTGTCTCTGCCCTGTTCTTCGAGTGACTTGCCTGTCCAGATATCCGGCCCCTAGTCCTGATGTCCGGCCTGCCCGGTCACTTGCACTACAACGGCCATATTTGCTCCCACACTATATATAGCCCTCTTCCCCCTTGGGAGAGGGTTGACCATTCACTTTGAGCTTACCCAAGAACACATTTCACTCTCTCTCTCTCACTCTCAAACACCAATTCTTAGATCCACAAAGGATTTTAAAGCATTTGAGAGAAGTTGTCAACCCAAGTGATAGATCCACTCCTTCTCCTTCTTTGCACCAAAGGAATTTGTGATTTGAGCAAGTCTTGAGCTTTTCCCCATCATTCTTGTTACTCTTTGCCGGTGTACAAAAGAAGGGGCGCACCTTTGTACCCCTTACTTATGCGTGGACAGTCGGAGCCGCGCCCACAGCCGCACCAAGCAGAGCAGGAGAAGTGGACCGAGGTAAAACTGAAGCCCAAGACAATCAAGACGACGCCGAGACAGACAACACGAGAAGACCAAGAAAAGGGGCAGGCTCCCCCGGCAAGGACTCTTGACGGGGCGGCGTGCGCGCCACCCGGCAAGGGCTCTTTCCGGGGTGATCCACTCAGACGCCTCTGTCGCAGCCACCCTCAAAGCCTATGGGCTCCAACAATATCAACAAACAGTGGAGCCAATGCTCGGTAAGCACCCACGTGATGGCATGCAGATTTTTGTGAAGACAAAGATCTATGACTCCCAAGGTAAGATCCAGAAGACATGGCGATCGCAAGGTTCCTTGCCGAGGACGCCCGCGAGGCCCCGGTAAGGCTCCTTGCCGAAGACACCCCGAAGCCCCGACAAGCCTCTTGTCGCAGGGCACTCACGGAGGCCCCGGCAAGACCCTTGCTGGGAGCGGTAACAAGCCAGCGGCAAGCTCTTGCCGCCCCGTCGCCGCCCCATCTCGGCGGTCGACCCGCTGGCCCAGGCAGGTACCCATGTGGCGATACGTGGTTCCTAGGCCAGCTAACCAAGCACCTACATGGTGGCATGCAGATCTTCATGAAGACCCTACCGTGACGCCACCTCAGCTGCCTGCCTCGCTGGCCTAGACGCGTGTCGCGACTAGACAGAGCGGCCACGGACGGGGCGGGCTTCTTTCCCATCCCCGATAAAGTAAATAGACACCTAAGAAGCGCATTGAATGCGCCTTGTCCCGTAATGGCATGGGATAAGCCTATACACTGTACACCTTTCCACCTCCTGTGTGCCACTGTGGCAGCCCCTTCAGACTATAGAAGGAGGCCCGGGGCGTACTGGAGGGGGATTCAGATCCTGGAAAGCTGGATAGGCACTATAGCTAGCTGAAGGACTCAAGAACACTCAAATATACACCAAAGCACGACTAGGGTATTACGCATCCTCGCGGCCCAAACCTGGGTAAAATGATCGTTGTGCTGACTCTTAGACCTGCTCTTTGCACAACTCCGCGCCCGCCAACCGTAGAAGGGATTCCAGTGATCCCATAGGTGTCGTTTTGTACCGACATCTTTGGCGCGCTAGGTAAGGGGGCGTAGTTGTGAAAACCTCTTCTGGCAGTTAGTGTGGCAGTTCTTCACGGCCATAATTTCCCGAGAAGGAAATGACCAAGTGCGGGGCGTCATCAGCAAATTCGGTGGACGTCCACGCGACGACGTATAAAAAAGATAAGTCACGCAAGTCTTTGAGTAATTCCATTTTCACATAAAGGTTATTTTCCTTGGAGATCTTGCCCTGTGTATGATAAACATGTATGCAATGGGGCCCTTCCACTATTGGCAAGGCCGTCGCTCTGTTTTGAGTCCGCTCAACAGTTCGAGTGGTCGCGTCAACAACGGCAAGGGAGCCTTTCCGTTACTGGCAACGCTTTTGTCCTGTTTCGAGTCCACTCGACAGCTCAAACAGCCGCGCTGAGAGCGGTAAGGTGGTTTGCCCGGCAGCAAGAATACCCGGCAGGCTATTGAGGGTCCGTCCCCAAAATGCCATGGCTTGGGTTACGCGCCGGCGAGCCCTCCCAATTAAACATAGGGTGGACATACAGAGAAGGATCAAACAGGAAGATAACATTCATTGCTACGAAATATTGTAGAGTTATGTTACATGAATTGTTGCTGCAATTCTGACTAAAGATAAAAACTGTCTTGGTTCTGAACCTGCAGCAGCAACAAGAAACGGGGTGCCTAATCCCAACGGTGGCCCTCTATCCTCAAAACACCGCCGACGTAGTCGATGATGGGCTTGATACGCTCCTTGAGAGTTGTGAGATCTACATCATTCGGCAAGCTGTCCGGCGCGGCGTCGAAGTCGAGGTCGGGGTTCCAGTAGGCCATCTTATTGAGCACCTTGGTCTGGGCACCACGGCAAAGCTTCCGGGGCTCATCGGCTAGACAAGCCGCCCGGTCGGAGTGGAGCTTTCCCAGGGCCTCAAGAACGCGTTCGAAGAACACGGTCAACCTCGCGTGCATGGAGAGGTTCACGTCCCGGGAGAACCTGAAGCTTGGAATGCCCATGGTGGCCAGCTGCGCCGTGAATTTCTCCGCGACGGCGACAAGGCGGCTGATCCAGAGGTCCACGCCCTTTGCGTACTCTGCGTAGCCAGCGGCGTCGTACTTCCGCGGCTGTTTCCCCTCCTCCAGGTCCTTGTTCAGAGCCTCCGCCCGAGCATTGGCCTCCGTGAGCGTCCCCTTGAGGCCCTCCAACTCCAGCTTCAGATCCTTGATGGAATCCTGGGCCGTGGAGAGCTGTTCCGCCTTGCCGAGGACCTCAGACTACGCCTCCATTGGAGTGGCATGGATCGTGCCCCTCTCTGTTGTCAGCTCCAGGACCCGCTTGTTCAAGCCGTCCCGCTCCACCTCCAGCTCCGTCACCTTGCCGGCATGGACCCGAGCCTGAGCATTGAGAGCCTCAAGGTGTCTCTGTTCCGGCCCCTGGGTCCGCCGCACCACAAGCCTGTAGATCTCTTCATCCTTGCCGCGGAGGGTGGCGGCGAGTGCCTGCTCACGGGCGACGAGATCTTGCTCCTGCGAGTTCAGTTGGGCTTGGCGCTGGTTGTGGGCGGCCTCATCATTGGCGGCTTGCTCCTTGGCCTCCTCCTGGGCTTTCTCAAAATCAGACTACACCAGCATGAGGTCTCTGGCGCGCTCATCCAGCTTCTCGTGGGAAACCTTGAGCCTGTTCCGGGCCTCGTCAAACAAGATTTTTGTCTGGGCGACCTGCGCCCGGAAGTCCTCCTCTGCCTTGTCCACCACTGCCGACCTGGACTTTGCCTTGTCCAGGCGGGCACGGTAAAGCACCTGGAGCTTCTGGAAGCTGGCCCAAAGAAGCTGCTCCTCCTGAGAACCGCTGCCGCCGGTGCCCGGCTCATCGACAACCTCAAAACCAGCGGCGGCGAGCGCCTCGTCATCAAACAACTCCCCCTCGGTTGGCTACTACTTGCCATCTAGGGGAGGTGAACGAACAAGTCGTCACTCACCTTCAGGCAGCGGCCTGAGACAGAGGCAGCGGAGGAGGAAGGCTGGTCCTCGGCAGTAGCCTTGCCGACCTCCTAGGCAACGGCCTTGCCGGCCTCCCCGGCAGCGGCCTTGCCGGTCCCTCCGGCAGACCCGTCACCAGCCCCCTCAGCACTGGCGTCGCCAGTCCCTTCGGCAGACCCTTGGGCCGCCTCCTCTGTCGTGTCCTGGACGGTCTCCTCGCCAGCGGCCTTGCCGGTCTCAGCCTCAGCGTCCGTGATGACCTCCTCGATGCTGGGCTCGCCATCCGCTCGGTCCGTCAAGGGTGGGTCTGAAAGCCAAAAGAAAAGGTGAGACGATGCCCAAGGTCCAGGGTTCAACTTGAAGAACAAAAGCAAATCGTCCATACCAAGCTAGGAAGGAGCGGCGCTCTCCTCGCTAACAACCTTTGCCGGGGAGGAGCCGTCGGCGTTCAAGTCCCTCTCCTCCTCCTCCATGGGCGCGGGCTCGGCGGTCGGTGCCCTTGCTGGGGACGCCCCCCGGGGCGGTGTAGTTGAAGAGGGCGACATGTTGGGGGTGGCCCCCTGTGGGCCCTCCTGCTGCCGGTCCCCACCTACAAAGCCGACAAGGTTAGCATCGAGAATTCACGCCCTCATGTCCGCCCATAAAAAATGAGTGGTAAACTTACACCGAGGTCTGTTGTCCGAGCTGCTCTCCACCACCAGCGGCGTGCCTGAAGTTCCCGCCGGTGGCTTGTCGACGGACGACCCCCTGGCCCTCTTCGGCGCCCTCTGGGCTAGCGTCTCCATATCCCTGCAGAGACGGCATTGGATCAGAAAGAGATAATACAGGGGTGAAACCAGGAGATAACACGAGGGGCGAGATGCTTACTCGTCTTCTGTTTCCTTCTCATCCTATGGTATCCTCCTCTTCCTCCTTGGGCTAAGGGACCCAAGATCGAAGTCGACATCCATGGCAGCGCCTGCGGGAGGGGGAGAAGGAGATGGGGTCCGGCCACGCCTGGACAAAGAGGAAGCAGCCGCCGTCCTCTTTGCCACCACGGTCTTCCCCGTTTTTCTCCCCGCCGCGGCCGACATCGACCTCGTCTCCCGCCCGAACTGCTCCGGGGGCTGCTGCCGCCGCATCTCAAATGGCGGTTGCTGCCAGACGATGCTGCCGGACCGAACCGGCCCGCCGCAGGACCCGCCGCCTTGTCATGACAGGAGGGTCAGTAGCCTCGGCCTCCTCGTCAGCCGACTCGTCGACCACGTCTTCGACAAGGGTGGCATCGTGATAACCCTCAACCGTAAGGGATCGAGATAGTCTTCGCGGGTAAGAATAACCCAATTTATTGATTCGACACACGGGGAGCCAAAGAGTATTTATAAGCTTTGACAGTTGAGTTGTCAATTCAACCGCACCTGAAATATACTTACTTGCAACAAAAGATAAGTGGTAACAGTGATATGATAGTGATGATAGTGATAGTAAAAGTAAACAGCAAAAGTAAATAGTAAAGGTAAATAGCAAAAGTAGCAACTAGTAACCAGCAGGATTTAAAACACTGTAGGCTAGGGAGATGGATGGTTGGGCGCTGCATGGATGAGATATATCATGATTCTAACTTGGGGCAAGGCACACAGAAAAGTAATGATCATCTAGGCAAATATCAAACATTAGGCATGTATCCCGTAGGTAGTTGTACGTGCTTGCAATAAGAACTTGCACAACATCTTTTGTCCTACCATCCCGCTACGAATGGGGCCAAAAGGAACTTATGGAGATTAAGGTGCTCCTGTCAAAGAGCACCGGAACAAAGAAATAAACTCAGAGGATACATGTAATCCTCAAACTACGGACCATCCCCTTTGGTGTCCCAAGCTGTCACTTTTGGGATCGCCGGTTCCGAACCGTAATAGGTGCTAACAACTCATAGATAGGATCAAGAACACAAATATATTCATGCAAACACATATGGTTCAGATCTGAAATCATGGCACTCGGGCCCTAAGTGACAAGCATTAAGAATAACATGTTGAAGCAAAGATGATAAACGCCATAGTAGATGATAGGCAACATGCCCCCAACGATCTGGCAAACTATTACATGATCTAACTCATCCAATCCCTACCATCCCCTTCGCCTACAGCAGGGGATTACTCACACATGGAAGGAGAAGTCATGGAGGGATGATGGAGTGGTGATGATGATGATGATGGCAATGATCTCCCCTCTCCGGAAGCCAATTCAGCCTCCAGATTAGCCCTCCGAAGAAGAACAGAGGATGGCGGCGGCTCCGCGACGAAAACTGGGAAAAGAACTTCTGATCTGGGATTTCTCCGTCACGAGCTAAAATACGGGTCAAAGTAGGGCACCAGGGGAGGTGGGGCCCACCCAGGCGACCCCCCGGCACGGCCAGGGGGTGGGCCGCACCACCAGGGCGCCTGGGGCCCCCTGGCCCCCCTCTGGCCCCTCTTCTGGCTCCGGGTTCCTTCGGGTGCGTGGATTTTCTGTGATTTTTCGTGGAATTTTCCGAGATACCTAAAAATCCGTTTTCCTGCACACAATAAAACCATACAGGCAGCTCTGCTGAAAACAGCGTCAGTCCGGGTTAGTTTAGTTCAAATCATGCAAGAATGAGGTCAAAACAATATCAAAAGTGTTTGGAAAAGTAGATACGTTTGAGACGTATCAACTCCCCCAAGCTTAGCATATTGCTTGTCCTCAAGCAATTCAGTTCAACGAAATGGACGCGACAAAGAAAACTTTGACAAACTCTTTTGTTTCATTAGATGTATATAAGCATGTACTACGAAAAGAGTCTAGCAAGTATTGAAACGGTACTATGAGGACAATGCACGGAGCAATCCTTCTTTCAAGTGACCAATCACAAATACCTAAAAGTAAATAATACACTACTGAAAATCAAGACAAGATTACATTGCTCATAGCTTGAGCATACTAGGGTGGTATCTCGCTGGCCTCCATGAGTGAAGCAAAACATAAATGCAGAAACTCCTCCAGAGTTTTAAAGGAGACTAGAACTAAGAGTTTCAGAATAAATCATATCACAAGCATGCAGAAGACAATGTAATACTTTGGAACAATGCACATTACACTCAGAATGACAATTATGCTCTCCTAGTTGGTGCTTTGAAGAAAGAAGGTGGAGACTCTCGAACCGTGGAATTTGATGGCGAGGTTGAAAACCCGTGGTCGGAAACAAAAACTAAACATGTACCAGAGCTCTTGGTTTTAAAAACAGAAGAAAGAGTGTTTTTGAGAGGTGCATATTTCGTCAACGAATGCTAGCAGATAACTCAATCACTTCTTGAGCTGGATAAGTTTCGAGGAACGGCTCCCGCATGAGGACGATCACATCCTCTTAATCTCCTTTGTTTATCACTGCCAAAGTTTCCTGATTTCTCATGAACAAAGCGTGAAGGAGGGTTTGTTTGTTGTATGATTTTTAATGAGCCGGGCGCACTCTATGCCAGTTCCTTCTCGTATTATGGGTTTGCACATTAGACATGCAATCCCGTGGTGAAACTTGTCCAACTTAAAAAGATCATGAATTACCTACTACTTCCTCATGAGCTAAAACAGAGGCACAAAAAGAAAAATGCTTTTGATTAATTTTGAGATGGTACACGAAAGTCTTCGTTAGGAATGGCAGGTAAATACCATGTATAGGAAGGTATGGTGGACTCATATGGCATAACAGGTTTTAAGGATTTTGGATGCACAAGCAGTCAGTCCGCTTAGTACAGGTGGAGGTTAGCAAAAGACTGGGAAGCGACCAACTAGAGAGCAATAACGGTCATAATCATGCAGAGCGACAAAGCAACATTGAATCGGGCATGGAAGTGATATAACTATTCTAAAACTCAAAGATCATCAAGGCAGAGCAGACTTTTTAGTCTTTAAACATGTGTAAACATGTGCCAAGTCAATCCAAAAATTCTCCAAAGGGAAATACCACCTTAGTATACCGAACTATGAACAATGCAATGCATGTAGATCATTTCAATAACACATTATATGCTCTAGCTATTCGAGACTAGCCACAAGGAAAGCATGAACCACTGGAAGAGCATTGTAAACATAGCACTATGTCGCTACAAGCTGGTCTCTAGATCATAAGTACAGGCATATGTACAAAAGTAGAAACAAGAAGAGTTCATACCGGTCTTCCTTGTTGCTTCCCTTAAGTCGATCTTCGTCATTACTGCCTCGTCACTTGCACAATCGAACGTAGGAAATATAATTAAATGCCATCACGGACTCGAGCTGAACTCTGAAAACAAAGCAAACTAAAGAGAAAAAGGAAATCTTTTTGGATTATTTCAAAGGTTAAACGAAAGCAAAAAGAAAGAGGAAATCTTTTTGTTGTTTTTGCAAAGAGAGAAATAAAGAAGAACGGGCAAAAACTTTGAAAAGATCAAAGCGAATAAAACGGATAATACAATGGAAAAGTGAGAGGGGCACGTACTCCACCAAGTTTAGGCTTTTGGCCTAAGTTGGTAGCAGCTACTGCCCCCAGGAGCCTCCTGCTCCGGGGGAACAGTGGTGAGTCCAAGGATCGTAGAAGGATGCTGGCGCGTACACCGAACTCCTCGGAGTCTCCCACGAGGAAGGGTCCGTACGCCAAGCAGAGGAAGACCCTTCACCAAACTCGGTGGCGGTTTTCTCCTGAAAAGGTGGTAACTCACCGTGCTCCTCCTCGTCGGGCAAAACCCCCTCCATGGGGTTATGAAACTGATGCTGGACCATGAACTCATCGAACTGGATAACATCAAAGGACCATCCGTTCCTGCGAGAAAAATCAAACAAAAGAGGTGCAGGTAGACGGATCTCGCGTTCCGCGGTAGTTCCGAAACGCAAGATATAAACAAGATTATCAAGCTCAGAAGTCATGGTAACAAACTTATGCCTTTTCATAGCAGCAAGATCAAAGCTTAAATAAGTAAAAGGATTATCATCAGGGTGTGGGGTGCCTCCAAGATGTTCTAAGATAAGTGTGGCATAAACGCCACCATATAAGTCTCCCTTGTTACCGTTCATAGCAAGGCGTCGAGCAATTAAGGCACCCAGATTATAATCAGATCTCCCTGAGAGGGCTGCTGCCAGGATAGCAATATCCGGCGCAGAAGTGTTGCTCGTGTTATCACGAGCTAACACCCCTCTAGCAACATAATATGCAAAATACCTGAGGTGAGGGAATAAGATGCTGGAGATCTTTGACCGATGAATATCCCTCGTACCCATGCTGCAGAGAGAGTTGAAGACGGTTTTCAGCTCGGAGGGCTGAGTGGTCATCCTAGCCGTCCTCCCAACGTTTGGCACACCTATTATTTCACAAAACTTTCCCAAAGTCATGGTGATAAGATCATTGTAAATTTTAAACTCAATAGCACCTGAATCAGGATTATATCTAAAACTGTTAATGAAACTGGAGGTGAGTTTTTGATACTGAGTAACACGGCACGTGACGAGCCGTGTCAAACCTGCATTAGCACAAAGATTATAAAACTCATCCTTGATTCCCGCAGCTTCAAGGAATTCATCACATGGAAACGTCATAGCACGTGCTGGACTTGTGTCTTTCAACAACTCCAAGGGCACATGATCTTTATTATAGCTCACCCTAGCAGTCGATGGTGAAGCTGCGGCTCTAGTAACTAGATCGGAGTGCGTGGGCCTCCTCTTCTCAAGCCACCCTTTTGCCCTTCCTAACAAACTCATTTCTGAAATTTTTGGCAATTCACAAAAACTAGGATTAAAACAAGGTGAGTTAAGGCAAACTACTCAACTCACTTGCCCAAGGCATAAACTTGCATCAAAACTTGGAAAATAACTTTCTACACATGCATGCAAGCTCATCAATACAGCACCAAGAACTACTAAATACTCACAAATGAAGCCACCAATCAGAAATCTAATTGGAGGGGTGGAGGAGTCACATACCAGGGAGTATTTGTTCAAAATCTCAGCTCAAATGATGGGTTGTAGAGAGAGATCAAAGAATCGCATCCAAGAACAGCAAGAACACAAGAACAAGTGCAGAACTCGCGTTTTTGGAGAGAAAGAGAGAGGGAGGAAGAAGACTTACCTGGAGGGGGGCCTTGTGGGCCCCAGGCGCCCTGTGGGCGCGGCCAGGGGCAGGCCGCGCCAGCTGGCCGCCTGGGCCACTGGTGGGTCCCCCTGGCTGGCCCCAGGTCCCTCTGGGTCACTCCCGACGTGGAAATTTTTATTTTTATTTTTCTGGAATTTTTCTGAAAACTTCACTGTTGAAATTTTTTCGAAGTTCAAAAAGCTGCGAAACTCTCTCTGAAAACTTGAAGCAATGAGTAGTATTGTGAAGCTTCAAAACATAAATACTTGGAACAGCAAGTAGAACAAAAACTAAAAACAAACGAAAACATAACAAGCTCAACTTTTTATCTATATAAAACATGTTTACTAGTAAGGTTGATCAAGTCTTACCAACAAACAGGCGATATTTAGAGCAAAAAGTCTCACCTCTTACGAAGTACTCACTGAACTTTTACTTTGATGGACATTGTCCCCACCATAATAGTTTTGTATTTGTGGTGCACATGTAGTGGACAGTCCCATTCTCCAATCTTCACGGTCTCGATATTTTCTATAGAGTTGAGGCCATGCCTCCTGTCGGTCTTCTTTGGAAAATACACCGTGTGTTCTTTATCACTCACATTGAAAATAACCTTCCCTTTATTGCAATCAATAATAGCACCTGCGGTGTTAAGAAAAGGTCTACCAAGAATAATGGACATGCTCCCATCCTCGGGCATGTCAAGCACAACAAAATCAGTAAGAATCAAACAATTAGCAACTTCTACGGGAACATCCTCACAAATACCTATCGGAACGGCGGTTGACTTGTCAGCCATCTGAAGAGAGATATCTGTAGGAATTAGTTTCTCTAAACAAAGCCTCTTGTAAAGAGAGAGAGGCATAACACTCACTCCTGCCCCAAGATCACATAAAGCAGTTTTGACATAATTATTCTTTATGGAGCAAGGAATGGTGGGTATACCTGGATCACCGAGCTTCTCAGGAATCTTGCCACTGAAAGAATAGTTAGCAAGCATAGTAGATATTGCTTCATTAGGAACTTTTCTTTTATTAGTGACAATATCTTTCATATATTTTGAATAAGGAGGTAACTTAATAGCATCAGTCAAAGGGATTTGAAGAAAAAGAGGCTTAATCCACTCACAGAATTTATTGTAATGCTCTTCTTCTTTAGATTTGATGGACTTACCTGGAAAGGGCATGGGTTTCTGTACCCATGGTTCTCTTTCCTTCCCATGTTTTCTTGCGATGAAGTCTTCTTTAGTGTACCTCTTACGTTTGTCAGGTGCTTCTTCTTCTCGAACTTCAGGCGGATCATTCTTCTCATTATCCTTACCTTCAGGTTCAGCACCGTCTTCAGTCTCAGCATCGGAGATAGATACACTGTTGGGATCAACAGCTGGCTCTTCATCTGTAATAGGATCATTAGAATTGTCAGTCTCCTTATGTTTCTTCTTCTTCCTTTTTGGAGAGCCAACAATTTCTTCTTCCCGCATTTGAGAATCTTGCTCGATTCTCCTCGGATGCCCCTCTGGATAGAGAGGATCTTGAGTGCTAGTTCCTCCTCGGGTCTTAATCCCGAAAGCCTGCAAATCATCTTGTTTGGCATTGTTAGCAAGCAAATCTTTTTGCACATTAGAAATTTGGTCAAGCTGAGTTTGAACCATATGAAAATGTTTCACAAGACATTGAACATCATTAACCGTTCTACCTAGAACATCAAGCAAACTTTTGATAGCAAGGGAATTATCATGCAACTGACTTTGTATCCTCTCATTAAAATGATTTTGTTTCATAATAAAATTATCAAACTCATCTAAACATTGATCAGGAGGCTTACCATGAGGGATGTCACTTGCGTTGAAATCTAAAAGAGAGTGTACCTCTACCATAGGAGGGTGAGTGGTAGGCTCACACAGCTTCTCAATAGGGGGTAGATTCTTCACGTCTTTAGCTTTAATACCTTTCTCTTTAATAGACTTCTTTGCTTCTCGCATATCTTTGGGGCTTAGAACAAACATACCCCTCTTCTTTGGTGGTGGAGGTGGTTCAGGGACGGACCAATCTTCATGGTTTTTGGCAATCCTACCCATCAAATCTTCTGCATCTTTCGGCGTTCTTTTCCTGAAAACACAACCAGCACAACTGTCCAAATAGGACCTGGATTCATCAGTTAGACCAGCATAGAATATATCGATTAATTCGTTCTTAGGGACTTCATGTCCTGGTCTAGCCCGAATCAGACCGCAGTACCTCCCCCAAGCTTTAGGGAGGGACTCATCCTGCAACTGTTTAAAGTTATAAAAATTTTGTAAAGCAGCATGTTGCATGTGAGCAGGAAAGTACTTATCAACAAAAGAGTGAGCTAAGTCTTGAGGACTCTTAATGGAACCGCATGGGAGTGAATCATACCATGCTTTAACACATTCCTTCAAGGAGAAAGGAACAAGCTTGGTCACATAAAAGTATCGTATCTTCTCATCAGTGGTAAACAAGCCACCCAACTCACCGAGTTTAGTCAGGTGTGCAATAGCATCATCATTTTCTCTGCCATAAAAGGAGTCAGCTTCAACCATAGGTATAAGTGAAAGATCAATAGAGAAATCATAATCAGGATCATCAATGCATATAGGAGATGTAGCAAATTCAGGATAAGGAACGGTTTTGTTCTTCAAGGAGTGCTTTTCAAACAGCTTCTTAATAACTTCGGGGTCAGAGCCAGAAAACTCTGTCAGTTCCCTGCATAAATCTTCATCAAGCATATAGTAATCATCATCAAGGAGTCTCTCCTTCAGTTTACTCAAATCAGGATAATCATAAGTTTCACCAATAGGGTAGCGAGTAACAGGAATTTCAATTCCAGACTTTTTTGCAGCAGCAGCGATCTGTTTCTCAAGAGCATAACCGAGTGAACTAATATCATCAATAGTAGTAGAAGCATCATCAAGAGTATCGGACATAGTAACAGATTCAGTAGGAGCATCATGTGGTGGCCGTGAGGCAAACTTACTCATAACAGAAGGTGAATCAAGTGTAGCACTAGTGCTCAAAACAGTACCTCTTCTTGTAGTGGATAGTAAGATCGAAACCTTGGGGTCTCCTTTCTTACCCATAGCGGATGAAGTGCAGCAGGTAGGATACTTCAAGTAGACTTGTAAATATTGCTATGCTCCCCGGCAACGGTGCCAGAAAACGGTACTTGATAACCCTCAACCGTAAGGGATCGAGATAGTCTTCGCGGGTAAGAATAACCCAATTTATTGATTCGACACACGGGGAGCCAAAGAGTATTTATAAGCTTTGACAGTTGAGTTGTCAGTTCAACCGCACCTGAAATATACTTACTTGCAACAAAAGATAAGTGGTAACAGTGATATGATAGTGATGATAGTGATAGTAAAAGTAAACAGCAAAAGTAAATAGTAAAGGTAAATAGCAAAAGTAGCAACTATTAACCAGCAGGATTTAAAGCACTGTAGGCTAGGGAGATGGATGGTTGGGCGCTGCATGGATGAGATATATCATGATTCTAACTTGGGGCAAGGCACACGGAAAAGTAATGATCATCTAGGCAAATATCAAACATTAGGCATGTATCCCGTAGGTAGTTGTACGTGCTTGCAATAAGAACTTGCACAACATCTTTTGTCCTACCATCCCGCTACGAACGGGGCCAAAAGGAACTTATGGAGATTAAGGTGCTCCTGTCAAAGAGCATCGGAACAAAGCAATAAACTCAATGGATACATGTAATCCTCAAACTACGGACCATCCCCTTTGGTGTCCCAAGCTGTCACTTTTGGGATCGCCGGTTCCGAACCGTAATAGGTGCTAACAACTCATAGATAGGATCAAGAACACAAATATATTCATGCAAACACATATGGTTCAAATCTGAAATCATGGCACTCGGGCCCTAAGTGACAAGCATTAAGAATAACAAGTTGAACCAAAGATGTTAAACACCATAGTAGATGATAGGCAACATGCCCCCAACGATCTGACAAACTATTACATGATCTAACTCATCCAATCCCTACCATCCCCTTCGCCTACAGCAGGGGATTACTCACACATGGAAGGAGAAGTCATGGAGGGATGATGGAGTGGTGATGATGATGACGATGGCGACGATCTCCCCTCTCCGGAGGCCAATTCAGCCTCCAGATTAGCCCTCCCGAAGAAGAACAGAGGGTGGCGGCGGCTCCGCGACGAAAACTGGGAAAAGAACTTCTGATCTGGGATTTCTCCGTCACGAGCTAAAATACGGGTCAAAGTAGGGCACCAGGGCAGGTGGGGCCCACCCAGGTGACCCCCCAGCGCGGCTAGGGGGTGGGCCGCGCCACCAGGGCGCCTGGGGCCCCCTGCCCCCCCTCTGGCCCCACTTCTGGCTCCGGGTTCCTTTGGGTGCATGGATTTTCTGTGATTTTTCGTGGAATTTTCTGAGATACCTAAAAATCCGTTTTCCTGCACACAATAAAACCATACAGGCAGCTCTGCTGAAAACAGCGTCAGTCCGGGTTAGTTTAGTTCAAATCATGCAAGAATGAGGTCAAAACAATATCAAAAGTGTTTGGAAAAGTAGATACGTTTGAGACGTATCACGTCGGCGTCGGTGCTCGCGTGGCGGGCCTCCGCGGCAGTCTTCATCCACTCGGCAAACTCCTCCTCTTCGGCGGCCGCAGTGGCCTCATCCTCCACATGGCCAGCACTGTCGGCCTCCAGGGTAAGGGCCGCCTCCACTGCCCTGGCGACAATGTAGTCGAGCTCGGCCTGGTGGTGTCGTGGACGAGCACCGGCTCGTCGCGGACGCGTTTCTTCAACAGAGTGTCGAAGAACTCTTGCACCTGATCCGCCGGCGGCTCGACCCAAGATGGGTCAAGGCCATGCGCGTTGAAGTCCGGCATCATGGCAATGATGTCGGACCAGTGGGAGTTATTGCTTAGCGGGACCACTCCCGTCGGCAACCCAAAGAGGGGCCCCTTGACGGCCTTGCCGGCCTTGGCAGCCGTGCCGGTCCTCTTGGCCCTGCCGTTGCGATCCACATCAAGCTGGAAGAGCTTCTGGCAGATGGGCCGTGCTGCATCAGCGTGAAGTTGTGTTTCAGGCCGGGGCGAAGCCTCATGATGTCGGCCGCGTTCTCGAAAAGCCAAGCCGGTCTCCCCTTGTTGTGCAGCGGGGCGATCCGGCAGCGGATGAAATCAGCCTCGATCATCTTGAGGGTGAGCCCGGCATGGGCAAGATGATGAATACTAGTGGTGGCAGTCGAAGGCTTTTTGTCATTTACGTCGACAAGCCCCCAGTCTCCCCTGCGAACCGGCGGGCTCCGACGGACTCGACCGAACTTCGGTGGGTCTTCTTCCTCTATCCACAACCACCAGCTCCTCCACTCGTCCCACTTCTCCCTCTGCGCACCATCCGGATACGTACCCTTTTCCTGGGTCCGTGAAATCCAGGTGACACAGCTAGAGATGGCTTCCCCCCCCCCTTGGATGCGAGGGAAGAAGTAATGGCGGAAGAGCGCCGTGCTTGGAACCACCCCGGCGAAACCCTCGCAGAGATGGGCGAAAAAAGCCATGCACGCCACGGCGTTCGGCGTGAAATCAAGGAGATGGAAGCCGTAGGTGTGCATGATGTCGTTGAAGAAATCAGAGAAAGGGGGACAGAGGCCGCAGTAGAACTAATCGACAAAGAAAGGATACCGATTTGGGTCGGCCTCTGCACAATGGGCAGGGATGACGTGCGTGGCTGGATGCCCCATCGTCTCACACCCCCACAAGGGCTTGAAGTTGTCCCTGAGCTGGACCGCGCCAACCGTAGAAGGGATTCCAGTGATCCCATAGGTGCCCCGCGAGTTCTTCATCAGGCTACGCCGGCCACCGCGTCGACGTCTCCTTGGGATGTCGTTTCCTTCACCACCACCGCGATCTCGTACAGGTACAGTTCGTACGGAAAGAAAAACATGGACAAGGGGGATTACAAGCTTTAAATTCAACAAAAGCCCGTAGGTTTGAAAACTAAAAAGAGATAAGATGCCCATAATCGCTTTCTTGTCCCTCTCCTCAGAAGATGGAACGGGACAGCGGGAGGCCAAAAAGAGCGCCTAGGCTAGGTGCAAATAGCAGAAAGCTGGAAGATAAGGCAGCGGCCCGCCATTACGCGACGAAGGCGTTGGTGCCCGCGTGCTCCGAGTTAATGACTGCCGCCCGCCTTCTTCGCCTTCTCCGGCCCTCCTACGCCGCCTGCCCAAGGAGACGACGGGGAGCACCCCGAAGGAGAGCTTGGTGAGGATGGCCCTCGGCAGGGCGCGTGACGGAGTGAGGAGCGGCGCGGTCAGTCGAAGTCGGAGTAGGCATTTTGCCGCTCGGCCCCCTCGTCGCCATTGTCGCTGTCCTCCTCGTCACTCCCGCTCGAGGAAGAGTCTCCATCATTGGAAGAGCTCTCTACGCAGCACTTCAGGCGAGTCCCAAGGTCTCGAAAGACCTTGATGAAGAGCAAGACGCCCTCCATTAATTTGAAATAGAGGACAAGCCCCACCGTCAAGCTATGGATGCGGGCAAACGTCTTCCACCCGCGAGAGAGATACATGACGTGAGGGGCAAGAAAGTCAACGCCGACTCGCATACCCCCGGTCCCGCAGCCCCTCATGTGCAACCTGAGGGTCTGGGGCGGGTCGAGTTGCATCTCCGTTGCAAAGGGGGTGGGGAGACGGAGACGACGATGCGGTGGCCGGCACAGCCTGATGAAGAACTCGTGGGACCAGTCCCCGACGTGACCCTCCATCGCGGGAGGCACCGCTGGCAGGGGCATGACCGCCGCACCACCTCGCGTCCCTCTCCCCCGACCGCCGCGGCGACCTCGGCCACGCCCCCTCCCCCTTCCTCTTGTGG
Source organism: Secale cereale (assembly GCA_902687465.1). Taxonomy (NCBI): domain Eukaryota; kingdom Viridiplantae; phylum Streptophyta; class Magnoliopsida; order Poales; family Poaceae; genus Secale; species Secale cereale. The sequence continues at coordinate 831,276,094 of LR738711.1, read as the reverse complement.
CTGGCTCCGCCGCCACAGGCTCAAGGGAGGAAAAGATGCGCTGACAAGCAGCGACCCTCGTTGCCACCGATGAAGGCCCATAATCTTCTCTCACCATGGCAGATGAGAGGAAGAAACAAAGATGAAGGAGGATGGATACTGAAGAATGTGGGGTGGCGCTCCCTCCCTCCCCCTCTTTATAAAGAGGCGGGGTCGAGACCCATCCTCCCTGCTCAGCCAATCCAGCCATCAGGGGCGCAGGGAATCGGGACCGACCCGCTGCCCCAAACCAGCGACAGCCCGGTTTCCCGCCTCCAAAGCTCGCCACCTGCATGAAGGATGCGTGGCGAACGTGCAGGGTCGAAAGGATGGGTGAGGTGACTGTTCCCCACCCCGTGATCGGGGGGAGCGTGGGCGCCTTCAAAACTGCGACCCAAGACCGTCCAATAAAAGAGCCACGCATCCACGCCTCCATCTTTTTACGGGGAAGGCGCGAGCCACCTCTTTACTGCGATATGACACATGCATGCAGGAACCGCCCCACGCAGGCCAACCATGTCACGCGCACCCCTCCACGTCGCCCATTCAACACGGGTCGAGGGAAGCGCAGCGCGTGAAAAGTTTTACCGCGGTAAAAACCACCCCGCCTGTCCGCACACCATTTTTGGGCCTGCCCCAACAACGTGTCACGCTCATGTCTGGCCCAGGCCCGGGGGCTCCTGTCGGTGTACAAAAGAAGGGGCGCACCGTTTTACCCCTTACTTGTGTGTGGACAGTCGGAGCCGCGCCCACTGCCGCACCAAGCAGAGCAGGAGAAGTGGACCGAGGTAAAACCGAAGCCCAAGACAATCAAGACGACGCCGAGACAGATAACATGAGAAGACCAAGCAAAGGGGCAGGCTCCCCCGGCAAGGACTCTTGCCGGGGCGGCCTGCGCGCCACCCGGCAAGGGCTCTTGCCGGGGCGATCCACTCAGACGCCTCCGTCGCGGCCACCTTCGAAGCCTATGGGCTCCAACAATATCAACAAACAGTGGAGCCAAGGCTCGGTAAGCGCCCACATGATGGCATGCAGATCTTTGTGAAGACAAAGATCTGTGACTCCCAAGGTAAGATCCAGAAGACATGGCGATCGCGAGGTTCCTTGCCGAGGACGCCCGCGAGGCCCCGGCAAGGCTGAAAGGATCGATATGGTTGACTAGAGGGGGGTGAATAGGCAACTAACCATTTTTAGCTTTTCTTAACCAAATTAAACTTAGCAACAAAGTAAGTTGTCTAGATATGCAACTAGGTGGACAACTTATAGGAAGCAACAATAACAACCACACAAGCAAGCAAGCTAAGGTATACAAAGAAAGCTTGCACAAGTAAAGGAAAGAAATAACCACAAGTGGAGCTGGTGAAGACGAGGATGTGTTACCAAAGTTCCTTCCCTTTGAGAGGAAGTACGTCTCCGTTGGAGCGGTGTGGAGGCACAATGCTCCCCAAGAAGCCACTAGGGCCACCGTATTCTCCTCACGCCCTCACACAATGCGAGGTGCCGTGATTCCACTTGTGGTGCCCTTGAAGGCGGCAACCGAACCTTTACAAACAAGGTTGGGGCAATATCCACAACCGAATTGGAGTCTCCCAACGACACCATGAAGCTTCACCACAATGGAATATGGCTCCGAGGTGACCTCAACCGTCTAGGGTGCTCAAACACCCAAGAGTAACAAGATCCACAAGGGACTAGTGGGGGAATCAAATTTCTCTTGGTGGAAGTGTAGATCGATGCCTTCTCAAGCAATCCCTGGGAAATCAACAAGTTTGATTGGCTAGGGAGGGAGATTGGGTAGAAATGTAGCTTTGAGCAACAATGGAGCTTGGGGAGGAAGAGGTAAGTCTTCTTGGAGAAGAAGACTCCCTATATATAGTGGGAGGGCAAATCCAACTGTTATCCCTCAAATCTGCCCGCAGAGCATAGTACTACCGCACTTAACGTGCGGTACTACCGCACGGCCCAGCGGTACTACCGCACCGGGTGCGGTACTACCGCTGGCGCGGTACGAGCCAGAACTAGCCCCTGTTGCGTTAAAACACCGGGCGGTAGTACTGCCGGAGCGGTACTACCGCACGTCCTTGCGGTACTACCGCAAGGCAGGGTCAGACTGGCCGAGGAGGAGTGCGGACTAAATAAAATACATCTGCAGCTACTTCCACAGAGTTACGGTCGTTGCAAAAACCCGACACGGTACTACCGCTTGCACGAAGCGGTACTACCGCGTAGGACGCGGAAGTAAAAAATTACTTCCGCGCCTACTACCGTACTAGCTACGACACTGGGCCGGTCACACGGTGCTACCGTGTCCATGGTACGGTACTACCGCATGGTGCGGTACTACCATAACCCTGGAGCGGTACTACCGTGGGGCCGTGCGGTACCGCGTTCTTTGAGCGGTACTACCGCATGCCCAACCGTGGTAGTAGTAGGACGCCACTGTTTTTGTAACGACAAGGAAAACAGCTGGAGCTCCATAGAATCGAAGGAAAGGTGGTGCGAATAAATAGACGTGTACGTGTTGATTCCACCCAAACCTTTCCAAAGCGGACCCCCTCTTAATAGTACAGCTTTCCTATGACTCAAATCCACCGAAAATAAACAAAAGGAAACACCGTCTTCCAAAGGTTCTGAGGGGCACTAAAACGTCTTGTGCCTAGGTGTGATATATCTGAAAAGCTCAATGCACATGATTAGTCCGCAAAAGCATTGTCATCAATCACCAAAACTACTTAGGGAGAAATATGCCCTTACAATCTCCCCCTTTTTGGTGGATTGATGACAATACGGGATTTGCACAAAGATATATATAACATAGTAGTAAGCAAGCCCAGCATAATTATAAAATATAGGTAAGCTCCCCCTAGATGTGTGCACACATAAGAAGATGCTTTGGACTGCATAACACGCATACTAGGACCAACGCTCCCCCTATATTTTATAAACAACATACTCCTTGCAACAAGAATAAGACTCTACACATGAATGCAAGGAGGATAACGAGAGCACATATTAACAGGGCAAGTGAAGCAAACGATCACAACCTAGCAGATAGCATAGACATAGTAACAAGATAAGGAGTATAGTGCATATGTCTCACACCATATGAAAGGTCTCACAGACACGACACAAACCAACAAAAGCAGATAAGGTTTGACCAACGAAAAGCAAATAAAACACGGCATACGACGCAAATCCTACACTCTCTCCCCCTTTGGCATCGAGACACCACAAAGGGAAAGAGGTCACCTAAGACATAGGTGGTAGCTCAGCGGAATAAATCACTCGTCACATGCTCCGTCAGACTCCTGCTGCACCTCCTCGGAATTAGACCACATGAAGCCATGTTTGGCAATCCACTCAGCCTCTGGAGTGATGATCTCCTCTGACCCATTAGACGCATCCTCACCAAAGATCCTCATTATCTTCTTGTCACGCTGGCGAGCCTGCTTCTGTGTCACATGAGCCTTGTATTGCCCCTTTGCCTGCATACAAAACAGAGCCCTCATCTTCCTCTTCAGCTTTTTAGCCCACGAGGGCTTAGACGAGGGGGGAGCATACCCTCCAGGACTGTCCTCATCAGCTGCCTCCTCCTCAACTTGCTCCTCATCTTCATCCATCTTAGCTGCAGCAGCCTCTGCACGGGTAGTGGTGTTAGCCCATCGATTCTTGATGTGAAGTCTGATAGGCTCATGACAAATCCAGTGAGGGGCCTCAAACTCTTCATCAGGATATAGCTTCTCCCAAGTCTTGGAGATTAGCAAAAACAGAAATGGATCGTAGATAGGCACTTTGCGAGTGAAAATCGCAAAGCGGAGCTCACACCACATGACATGTGAGATATCAAGTGGTTGAGCCTGAGCACTGCGGGCCTCCTCACACATAAGCATCATGTCCACGAGGTATGTGATACGTCTCCAACGTATCTATAATTTTTTATTGTTCCATGCTATTATTTATGAAGTCTTGGATATTTAATGGGCTTTATCATTCACTTTTATATCATTTTTGGGACTAACCTACTAACCCAAAGGCCCAATCCAGATTGCTATTTTTTGCCTATTTCAGAGTTTTGCAGAAAAGGAATATCAAATGGAGTCCAAACGGAATGAAACCTTCGCGAGAGATATTTTTGAAGGAAATGACGCTCGGGAGTCTTCGAGGCCAAGTCAGGGGACGTGGGACCAGCCCTCGAGGGTGGGGGGGGCGCCCCCCTTCCCAGGGCGCGCCACCCTGCCTCGAGGGCAGCCCGTGTGGCCCCCGGTGCCCCTCTTCTTCCTATATATACCTACGTACCCCAGAAACTCCATACACAGAGAGAAAACCCCAATTCCACCGCCATAGCTGCTGTTCCCGTGGAGATCCCATCTTGGAGCCTGTTTCGGGAGGGGGATCCATCACGGAGGCCTTCATCATCATCATCATCGCCCTCACCAGGAGTTGTGAGTAGTTTACCACAGACCTTCGGGTCCATAGCTAGTATCTAGATGGCTTCTTCTCTCTCTCTGGATCTCAATACAAAGTTCTCCTCGCTCTTCGAGGAGATCTATTCGATGTAATCTCTTTTTGCGGTGTGTTTGTCGAGATCCAATGAATTGTGAGTTTATGATCAAGGTTATCTATGAAAGATATTTGGTTCTTCTCTGAACATTTTATGTGTGCTCATAATATCCTTGCAAGTGTCTTCGAATTATTGGTTTGGTTTGGCCTACTAGATCTATAGTTCTTGCAATGGAAGAAGTGCTTGGCTTTGGGTTCAATCTTGCGGTGTCCTTTCCTAGTGACAGTAGGGGTAGCAAGGCACGTATTGTATTGTTGCCATCGAGGATAAAAAGATGGGGTTTCATCATATTGCTTGAGTTTATCCCTCTACATCATGTCATCTTGCTTAAGGCGTTACTCTGTTCGTATGAACTCAATACACTAGATGCATGCTGGATAGCGGTTGATGTGCGGAGTAATAGTAGTAGATGCATAATCATTTCGGTCTACTTGACTCGGACATGATGCCTATATACAATGATCATGCCAAGATAGTCTCATAATTATTCGCTTTTCTATCAATTGCTCGACAGTAATTTGTTTACCCGCCGTAGAATATCGCTATCATGAGAGAAGCCACTAGAGAAAACTATGGCCCCGGGTCTATCCTTATCATATTACTTTCCCGTCAACTAGCCTATTTCTGTCGCCGTTGTTTATTTGCTTTCTTTATTTTCTGTTTCTATACCAAAAAATACCAAAAATATAATTATCATCTCTATCAGATCTCACTATCGTAAGTGACCGTAAAGGGATTGACAACCCCTTATCGTGTTGGATGCGAAGCTCTTATTTGTTTGTGCAGGTGCGAGGGACTCGCGTGTGGTCTCCTACTGGATTGATACCTTGGTTCTCAAAAAATGAGGGAAATATTTACGCTACTGTGCTGCATCTCCCTTTCCTCTTCGAGGAAATACAACGCAAGCTCAAGAGGTAGCAAGAAGAATTTCTGGCGCCGTTGCCGGGGAGGCTTATGCAAAATTCATATACCAAGTACCTATCACAAACCCTTATCCTTCGCATTACATTTATTTGCCTCTCGTTTTCCTCTCCCCCACTTCACCTTTGCCGTTTTATTCGCCCTTCTTCTGCCGTGTGTTTTTCGTTCGCTTGCTTCTTGTTCGCTTGTGTGTGTTGGATTGCTTGCCTGTCACTATGGCTCAGAACAATACCAAATTGTGTGACTTTTCCAATACCAACAACAATGATTTTATTAGCACTCGGATTGCTCCTATTACCGATGTTGAATCTTGTGAGATCAATGTTGCTTTGTTGAATCTTGTCATGAAAGATCAATTCTCCATCCTTCCTAGTGAAGATGCCGCTACCCATCTAAACAACTTTGTTGATTTATGTGATATGCAAAAGAAAAGGGATATGGATAACGATATTGTTAAATTGAAGTTATTTTCGTTTTCACTTAGAGATCATGCTAAAACTTGGTTCTCCTCTTTGCCAAGAAATAGTATTGATTCGTGGAATAAGTGCAAAGATGCTTTTATCTCTAAGTATTTCCCTCCTGCTAAGATCATCTCTCTTAGAAACGATATTATGAATTTTAAGCAACTAGATCATGAGCATGTTGCACAAGCTTGGGAGAGAATGGAATTAATGATACGTAATTGCCCTACACATGGTTTGAATCTATGGGTGATTATTCAGAACTTTTATGCTGGCTTGAATTTTGCTTCTAGAAATCCTTTAGATTCGGCCGCCGGAGGCACTTTCATGGAAACCATCTTAGGAGAAGCTACCAAACTCCTAGATAATATTATGGTTAGTTATTCTCAATGGCACACCGAAAGATCTACAAGTAAAAAAGTGCATGCTATCAAAGAAATTAGTGTTTTGAGTGGAAAGATGGATGAACTTATGAAATTGTTTGCTGCTAAGAGTGCTTCTTCTGATCCTAATGATATGCCTTTGTCCACTTTGATTGAGAATAACAATGAATCTTTGGATGTGAATTTTGTTGGTAGGAATAATTTTGGTAACAATGCTTATAGAGGTAATTTTAATCCTAGGACTTTTCCTAGTAATTCCTCTAATAATTTTGGTAATTCCTACAACAACTCTTATGGAAAGATGCCTTCTGAATTTGAAACTAGTGTTAAGGAGTTTATGATCTGGCAAAAGAATTTCAATGCTATGCTTGAAGAGAAATTTCTTAAAGTTTATGAATTGGCTAGAAGTGTGAATAGAATTACTCTTGATGTTGATTCTTTGAAACTTAGATCTATCCCACCTAAGCATGATATCAATGAGTCTCTCAAAGCCATGAGATTTTCCATTGATGAATGCAAAGAAAGAACCTCTAGAATGCGTGCTAAAAGACAAGATTATATTAAATCGTGTTCTTCTAGTTATCGTGAAAATAAAGATGAAGATCTGAAAGTTATTGATGTGTCTCCTATTAGATCCTTGTTTTCTAGTATTAATCTTGATGAGAATAGGATTGGAGATGATTCTGCTTTAAGGTGTCCCAATGATTCGGAGTTTTTAGATCTTGACGCTAAAATTGCTAAAAGTGGGATTTAAGAGATTAAAACTTTGCATAGTGATGAACCCACTACTTTGGATTTCAAGGGATTCAATTATGATAATTTCTCTTGGATTGATTGTATTTCCTTGTTGCAATCCGTGCTAAATTCTCCGCATGCTTATAGTCAAAATAAAGCTTTCACCAAACATATAGTTGATGCTTTGATGCAATCTTATGAAGAAAAACTTGAGTTGGAAGTTTCTATACCTAGAAAGCTTTATGATGAATGGGAACATACTATCAGAATTAAAATAAAAGATCATGAATGCTATGATTTGTGTGATTTGGGTGCAAGTGTCTCCACTATCCCAAAAACTTTGTGTGATTTGCTAGGGTTCCATGAGCTTGATGATTGTTCTTTAAATTTCCACCTTGCGGATTCCACTATTAAAAAACCTATGGGAAGAATTAATGATGTTCTTATTGTTGCCAATAGGAATTATGTGCCCGTGGATTTCATTGTTCTTGATATAGATTGCAATCCTTCATGTCCTATTATTCTTGGTAGACCTTTCCTTAGAACGATTGGTGCAATCATTGATATGATGGAAGGAAATATTAGATTCCAATTTCCCTTAAGGAAAGGCATGGAGCACTTTCCTATAAAGAAAATCAAATTACCATATGAATCTATCATGAGAGCCACTTATGGATTGCCTTCCAAGGATGGCAATACCTAGATCTATCTTATATCGTGCCTAGCTAGGGGCGTAAAACGATAGCGCTTATTGGGAGGCAACCCAATTGTATGTTTCTTGCTTTTGTTGCTGTTAGGGAATAAATATTGCATCTAGCCTCTGATTAGATGTGGTTTCTTGTTTTGTTTAGTGTTTGTGCCAAGTAGAACCTTTGGTAAGACTTGTGTGAAGTTTATATGATCTTGCTGTGAAAAACAGAATCGTTAGCACTCGCTAAAGTAGACTTCAGATTTTTACTGGAGCGTGCTTTTTAGTTGATTCTTTTTGCTGCTGATTGGTAGACAAATTGCACAAATTTACCAATTTAGTTTGAATTTTTTGGAGTCCAGAAGTAGGCGAACCCTGCAGATTACTGCAGACTGTTCTGTTTTTGACAGATTCTGTTTTTTGTGTGTTGTTTGCTTATTCTGATGCATCTATGAGTAATATTAGAGGATATGAACCATAGAGAACTTGGAGTACAGTAGGTTTAACACCAATATAAACAAGGAATGAATTACTTGCTGTACCTTTGAGTGGTGGTTTGCTTTCTCTTACTAACGGAGCTCACGAGAATTTTTGTCTAAGTTTTGTGTTGTGAAGTTTTCAAGTTTTGAGTATTGCTTTGATGGACTATGGAACAAGGAGTAGCAAAGTCCTAAGCTTGGGGATGCCCATGGCAACCCAAGTAAATTCAATATAATCAAAATCCTAAGCTTGGGGATGCCCCGGGAATGCATCCCCTCTTTCGTCTTCATCCATCGGTAACTATACTTGGAGCTATATTTTTATTCGCAACATGCTATGTGTTTTGCTTGGAGCGTCTTGTATAATTTGAGTCTTTGCTTGTTAGTTTGTCACAATCATCCTTGCTGGACACACCTATTTGAGAGAGTTAAAAATGTCCTAGAAATTGTTAGAACACTCTATGTGCTTCACTCATATCTTTTGAGTTGAATAGTTTTTGCTCTAGTGTTTCACTTATATCTTTTAGAGCATGGTGGTGGTAATATTTTTTAAAAATTGTTGAACTCTCATGCTTCACTTAGATCTATTTGAGAGTCTATTAAAACAGCATGGTAAAGTGTTTAGGCTAAAGAAACTAGTCTTCACATGATAAACATCCAATGTCAATGTAGTAAAAAAATTCACATCAAGTGCATTGAATAGAAAGAGATGTTGGATGCTTGATAATTGTTTTAAGACATGAGGATAGTGATATTAGAGTCATGCTAGTGGAGTTATTATGAAATTGAGAAATACTTGTGTTAAGGTTAGTGATTCCCGTAGCATGCACGTATGGTGAACCGTTATGTGACTAAGTTAAAGCATGAGGTATTTGTAGAGTGTCAACCTTTGTGTGGAGGTCGGGGGCGCGCGATGGTTAACTCCTACCAACCTCCCCCCTAGGAGCATGCGTTGATTGCTTTGTTTTGATGACTCATAGATTTTTGCAATAAGTATGTGAATTCTTATGACTAATGTTGAGTCCATGGATTATACGCACTCTCACCCTTCCACCATTGCTAGCCTCTCTTGTACTGCGCAACTTTCGCCGGTGCCATAAACCCACTATATATCCTTCCTCAAAACAGCCACCATATTGTTCCTCAAAACTGCCACCATACCTACCTATCATGGCATTTCCATAGCCATTCCGAGATATATTTCCATGCAACTTTCCACCGTTCCATTTATATGACACACATCATATTGTCATATTGCCATGCATGATCATGTAGTTGACATCGTATTTGTGGCAAGGCCACCATGCATAATCTTTTCATACATGCCACTCTTGTTTCATTGCACATACCGGTACACCGCCGGAGGCATTCATATAGAGTCATACTTTGTTGTTGTAGTATCGAGTTGTAATATTGTGTTGTAATGAAAGTGTGATGATCATCATTTTTAGAGCATTGTCCCATGGGAGGAAAGGCTGAATTTATAAAGCCCCTCCTCAAAAAAAAGAAAAAAAAAGAAAGGCCAGAGAAAAAAAAAGGCCCAAAAAAGAAAAAAAAAAGAGAAAAGAAAATGGGACAATTGCTACTATCTTTTTCCACACTTGTGCTTCAGAGTAGCACCATGTTCTTCATTACAGAGAGTCTCATGTTTAGTCACTTTCATATACTACTGGGAATTTTCATTATAGAACTTGGCTTGTATATTCCAACGATGGGCTTCCTCAAATGCCCTAGGTCTTCGTGAGCAAGCAAGTTGGATGCACACCCACTAGTTTCTTTTGTTGAGCTTTCATTCATATTTAGCTCTAGTGCATCCGTTGCATGGCAATCCCTACTCACTCACATTGATATCTATTGATGGGCATCTCCATAGCCCGTTGATACGCCTAGTCGATGTGAGACTATCTCCCTCTTTTGTCTTCTCCACAACCACCTCTATTCCACCCATAGTGCTATATCCATCGCTCACGCTCATATATTGCATGAAAGTTGAAAGGTTTGAAAAGATAGAGCATGAGAACAAATGCTTGGCTGAAATCGGGGTTGTGCATGATATGAATATTTAGTGTGATAATAAGGGGGCATAGCCAACACTATATGATTTTGTAGGGATAACTTTCTTTAGCCATAGTATTTTGAGAAGACATGATTGCTTTTTTAGTATTACTTGAAGTATTGTTATTTCTTATGTCAATATAGACTTTTGTCTAGAATCTTTCAGATCTGAACATTCATGCCACAATTAAGAGAATTACATTGAAAAACTATATTGGTTAGCATGCCACAATTAAGAGGACGAGCAGGAATTAAGCTTGGGGATGCATGATACATCTCCAACGTATCTATAATTTTTTATTGTTCCATGCTATTATTTATGAAATCTTGGATGTTTAATGGGATTTATCATTCAATTTTATATCATTTTTGGGACTAACCTACTAACCCAAAGGCCTAGTCCAGATTGCTGCTTTTTGTCTATTTCAGGGTTTTGCAGAAAAGGAATATCAAACGGAGTCCAAATGGAATGAAACATTCGCGAGAGATATTTTTGGAGGAAATCACGCTCGGGCATCTTCGGGGCCAAGTCAGGGGACGTGGGACCATCCCTCGAGGGTGAGGGCGCGCCCCTCTTCCCAGGGCGCGCCCCCTGCCTCGAGGCTGGCCCACACGGCCCTCGGTGCCCTCCTTCTTCCTATATATACCTATGTACCCCAGAAACTCCATACGTACAGAGAAAACCCTAATTCCACCGCCGTAGCTGCTGTTCCCATGGAGATCCCATCTTGGAGCCTGTTCCGGGAGGGGGATCCATCACGGAGGCCTTCATCATCATCATCATCGCCCTCACCATGAGTTGTGAGTAGTTTACCACAGACCTTCGGATCCAGAGCTAGTATCTAGATGGCTTCTTCTCTCTCTCCGGATCTCAATACAAAGTTCTTCTCGGTCTTCGAGGAGATCTATTCGATGTAATCTCTTTTTGCGGTGTGTTTGTCGAGATCCGATGAATTGTGAGTTTATGATCAAGGTTATCTATGAAAGATATTTGGTTCTTCTCTGAACTTTTTATGTGTGCTCATAATATTCTTGCAAGTCTCTTCGAATTATTGGTTTGGTTTGGCCTACTAGATCTATAGTTCTTGCAATGGGAGAAGTGCTTGGCTTTGGGTTCAATCTTGCGGTGTCCTTTCCCAATGACAGTAGGGGCAGCAAGGCATGTATTGTATTGTTGCCATCGAGGATAAAAAGATGGGGTTTTCATCATATTCCTTGAGTTTATCCCTCTACATCATGTCATCTTGCTTAAGGCGTTACTCTGTTCGTATGAACTCAATACAATAGATGCATGCTGGATAGCGGTTGATGTGTGGAGTAAAAGTAGTTGATGCAGAATCGTTTCGGTCTACCTGTCTCGGACGTGATGCCTATATACAATGATCATGCCTAGATAGTCTCATAATTATTCGCTTTTCTATCAATTGCTCGACAGTAATTTGTTTACCCGCCGTAGAATATCGCTATCATGAGAGAAGCCACTAGAGAAAACTATCGCCCCCGGTTCTATCCTTATCATATTACTTTCCCGTCAACAAGCCTATTTTTGTCGCCGTTGTTTATTTGATTTCTTTATTTTCTGTTTCTATACCAAAGAAATACCAAAAATATAATTATCATCTCTATCAGATCTCATTATCGTAAGTGACCGTAAACGGATTGACAACCCCTTATCGCGTTGACTGCGAAGTTCTTATTTGTTTGTGAAGGTGCGAGGGACTCGCGCGTGGTCTCCTACTGGATTGATACCTTGGTTCTCAAAAACTGAGGGAAATACTTACGCTACTGTGCTGCATCTCCCTTTCCTCTTCGAGGGAATACAACGCAAGCTCAAGAGGTAGCAGTATGCATGTACCTTGTCCTTGTCCCCAATTCGAGGAAACGGTGAGTTGTAGAAGATCCTATGCATAATATCCAGAAAGGGCTTCATCACCCAAGTCTTCTCGCCACTTGCAAGCGTCTTCTCCACATAGAAAGGCAGCAGCCGGTCCTTGTTGGCAGATTCTTCATTGGCATGAGGGCGAGCTCCAACAGGAGTGTGGAGCCCCTCATCAGCAACCTGAAGCAGATCCATAAAGTCCTTCCATGTAGCAGTCATCTTATATCCATTTGTCATCCAAGTCATGTTGCGTTCCTCCTTAGGATGGAAGTGAACCGAAGCATAGAACTGTGCCACAATTTCTGGGTCAAAGTCCATCCGAAATGACATGATATGCTCAATTCCAAACTGCTCCACAAGATCTAGAGCCTCAGCAAAATAGGCTCGGTGCTCCTCCTTCCTCATGTGATTCATGTCAATCCAATGTGCATCCACATATAAGTTGTGTTTTCTCTTGAGTACTTCTGTGTAGATACGATACTGCTGCTTGGTCCAGAACAATCATCTCCATGGAACTGAGCCCGGGGATCTACATAGGGGTTGATCTTCCTCCTAGCAATGAACTCGTGTGATGGCATCTCGTCCATGTTCATAGTTGGTTCCTTGTTCTTGGTGGTAGTGGTCTTGGTTCTGCGTTGGGGGGCATTGGAGCCCTCAGGAACATCACTTTGGGTGCGCAGACGCTTTGACCCTATGTCTCAACTGGGATTCGAGCGACGGACATTGGAACCGGAGCCACCACCTAGGACACAAACACAAGAACACGAAAGAAACACAAAGAGAATCAATGCAAAAGCCACAACAAAGCACAAGAAACATGTAGAAAAGATCATATGTATGGGCTACGAAGAAGGTGTGGACCGAACGGTAGTAAAATTCGAAGCTGCAGAAGTAAAGTTTTAGTGTCGCCAAGGGGGTGGTAGTACCGCACCGAAGTGTTACGGTAGTATCGCACCAAGCGCGGTACTAAAAAATTACTTCCGCGTCCATTACGGTAGTACCATGCCATCGGAGCGGTAGTACCGTGATGCGCAGAGCGGTAGTACCGCTGTTAGCCAGCGGTAGTACTGCTCGGGGTCAGATCCGAAAGCGGATCTGAACAATGAATGCGTAGGACGGGCGAACGGTACTACAGCGGATCACAACTCCTTTGTAGCAACATACTTACTAACATTTCCACTGCACTACAACTCTCCTACACCCTAATCTTCCATGGATAAGGTCAACAAGAACACAAGAACAACATGCATCTCCCCAAAACCTAGAGACAACACAAGGGCAAAAATAAGAAGGGATTTTGGGGAGAAACCTTCATCCATGGCAAGAGGTCGTGGTGGGGAATTATCCCACCGGTCGGAATGCGAGGAGAGTGGCCGGGGACGGAGATCCGACAAGGTCCTCCGGTGCCGTTCTTGAGAGAGAGAGAGAGAGAGAGAGAGAGAGAGAGAGAGAGAGAGAGAGATAGAGAGAGAGAGAGAGAGGCGACGTGGGAGAGACGAGATGAAAGGGTATGGAGGAGCTAGAACTCCCCCTTCCCGCTTATAACCCCCAGTCGTTCAAACAAAAGCGGTAGTACTGCTCCCCAGCGGTAGTAAAAAATTATTGTCGTGCTGGTTGCGCTAGTACCGGAGTTCTCTCTTGCGGTAGTACCGTGACAGTTCACGGTAGTACCGCTCCCCCAAGAAAGTGCAAGTTTTGACAAGAAGGCTTAAGCAAAGCAACTGCGGGCAAGAGCGGACACACACGGCAAACGGAAAGAAAGACAACACACAGCTGGAACAACACACAAGACACTCCTCCTTGAAGGAGGTCGGTGGCCGAAGCCACCTATGTTTGAGTTATTTGGTATGGCACCACGAAGAATTATCCTTGGGCCCATGACCAACACTCGTCTTGAAGCACTCATACCATCTAACATGGCAAATAATAAATACTTGATCAATTTATGCATAACGGGGGGGAGAGTTCATTAAGAGAACAATACCCCCCCTATGTCCATGCCTACATCTAGGCAAGATAATCACGTTGAGTGGGAGGAGTGTGTGCAAGGTTTCAAGCCACATTGCTCAAATCTATGATATTTAGCTCATGCCTTAACTCACGAAATCTTGCTTCATCCAATGGCTTCGTGAAGATATCTACAAGGTTATCATGAGTGTTGACATAGTGAAGCTCTATTTCTCCTCACCGAATATGATCCCGGATGAAGTGATACCGAATCTCAATATGCTTCGCCTTGAAGTGTTGCACCGGGTTGAGAGAAATCTTGACGGCACTTTCATTGTCACACCAAAGAGGCACTTTGTCACAAGTGACACCGTAATCCTTTAAAGTTCGCCTCATCCATAGAAGTTGAGCACAAAAACTGCCAGCTGCCACATACTCCGCTTCGGTGGACGAGAGAGACACACAACTTTGCTTCTTGGAAGATCAACTTACTTTTTTTTAGAACATAGACATCAAGGACGTCCGGCTTTAAATTAATAAAGCCCACACAAGCAGCGTACATAGCGAACAGACTTAACCTCGATCACATAAGTTTTTAGGGACCAACGCACTACATCAAAGGAACCATCGGAGGCATAAGTGCAATACACGGCTAGACAACCAAGATAAGAGCGCGCAGGCTCGGTGGAAACACAACCAAAAGAGGCCATCCATCCCTATGGAGCATCTGAGATGGGCGTCGGGGCTCGGGATGACGCGTAGACCGCTCGCATACGAGCGAGAGCTTGATGGTGAAGATCAGAGTCCTGCCGTTTTCCCAGCGGTGCCCACAGCTGCAAGAACACGATGCATTTGAAAAGAACATCAGCCGGGTGGGAGGGGAAAACACCCTCAATAGAAAACTTGTTGTGAATCTGCCACAAAGCCCACATTAGAGCCGCCGCGCATGTCCACATGACACGACGCGCCGGCCCCTGAACCGAAGACAGCAGGGTCACAAGCGCGGCACATGAACGTGGATCCCAATCCACTCCTGCGGCCGCGCGAACCGCGCTCCAGGCAAAACGCGCCAAAGGGCATCGGAAAAAAGTGTGGTCGGCGTCTTCCGGAGCAGCACACAACGCACACGGCCCGGAAGCCGGACCATTGCGTTTGGCAATGTTTATCGAAGTGGGGAGACGATCTTGGCAAAGTTGCCAGAGAAAAACTTTGACTTTGAGAGGGATACGAGCCTTCCAAAGGCCCAAGGCGGCCGAGGGACCAGCCCCTCGCGTAAGCGTACGATACAGAGACTTGACAGTGAACTTGCCAGAAGCCGAGAGTGTCCAAGACACCGTGTCCTCGGCGGGTGTTAAAATGACCTCGGCAATCAAAGCCCGGAGGCGTTCCCAGACCACCATTTCCAGGCCTGATAGTTCCCTTCTAAAGTGAATGGGGGGTGGAGAGGTGCTTAGGGCGGAGGAAACCAATTGGTTTGGGTCAACCGCAATGGCGTAGAGTTGGCTAAACTCCGACCAAAGGGGTTGTTGGCAGATCCACACATCATGCCAAAAACGAGTGGAGCGACCATTATTAACCGAGAACTTTGCACCCCTGGCAAAGAACGGTTTAAGGGATTGGATGGAATTCTAGAAAGGGATCCCCGAGGTAGTGCCTCAAAAAAATTCCCATTTGGGAAATATTTGGCACGTAGAAGCTCCATCCATAGGCCATCCACGCCCTGGGATAGCTTCCAAATCCATTTACACATGAGTGCAATGTTCATCAATTTTGAGTTGATGATCCCAAGGCCCCCCTCGGCCTTAGGTCTACACACCGCCTGCCATTTTACCATATGATATTTTCGTTTCAGGCCCGCTCCCTCCCAAAAGAAGCGAGACCGCGGAGTGTCCATTTTGGTATGAACCCCATCCGCCAACAGAAAAAGGCCCATAGCAAACATTGGTAAAGACGAGAGGCTGAGTTGGTTAGGATCAGTCTTGCCCCTGAAGACATAAAGCGGCCCCTCCACGGGCACACCCTGCCCGCCACCTTTGTACACAAAGGTTCCCAATCAGAGATCGAGCATTTCTTCTCTGCAATAGGGAGTGCTAGGTACGTGAAAGGTAGTTTTCCAAGTTTGCAATTAAGCAAATTGGCCACCCTAAGGCTTTCGGCCGCATCCATCCCTATGGATATGACTTCACATTTGTGAAAGTTGATTTTGAGCCCTGACATAAGTTCAAAGCAAATAAGAATAGCCTTGACCGTTGCAATACTATGCTGGTCTGGCTCGAACAGAAGAAGCGTGTCATCTGCGTACTGTAGGTGTGTTACCCCCCCCCCCGGGATCAAATGCTCAACCACTCCCCTGATGTGGCCAGCATTGCAAGCTTTTTCTAGCATGGCTCCGAGAGCGTCTGCCACAAAGTTAAACAACAGCGGCGAGGCCGGGTCCCCTTGGCGTAGTCCCTGTTTGTTGCGGAAGAAGTTCCCTACTTCTCCATTTACCGCAATCGCCGTTTGGCCCCCCGAGACCAATTGCATCATGCGGTGGACCCAGCCCGCCGAGAAGCCTCTATCCCACAGGATTTGACGGAGGAACTCCCAGTTCACTCGATCGTAGGCCTTCTCGAAATCCAGTTTCAGAAGGATGGCCGTCTGTCGTGCCATTTTTAGAGAGTGCACAATCTCCTGGAGGACTAGCAGTCCTTCCAAAATGTTACGGCGACGAATAAAGGCCGTTTGGTTCCTACTAATGATACGGTGAGCAATCGGAGACAAGCGAGTAGAACAGGCCTTAGAGCAAATTTTAAACAGGACATTAATGAGTGCAATGGGGCGAAAGAGACAAATGTTGTCGGCAGCCGACACTTTGGGAATCAGGGAGAGGACCCCAAAGTTTAGGCGAGAAATGTCTACACTACCGCGCATGAAACCATTGCATACATCGAAGATTGGCCCTTTAAGGACTTGCCAAAAACGTTTGAACATTGCCACTGGTCACCCATCTGGGCCCGGCGCAGTGTCGGATTTCATCCCTAGGGCCGCCGCGTCAATTTCCTCGGGGAGGAAAGCCAGCCCCAGGCCCTCATTCTCCTCGTCCGAGACCCGCAGCGCGGGGTTCCACACATCTACCCACAGCCGACCACGAGACTCCTCCCTGGAGCCCATCAGCTGGATGTAGAACTTGTATATATGACGGACGATGTCTTGTTGGCGCAGTAGGAGCCCCTGCTCGGATTGCAGCCTTAGGATGGCACACTTCCGTCGACGGCCATTAGCGAAAGCCTGGAAGTACTTAGTGTTCACATCACCCTTGAGCGTCCACTTTAATCCACCGCGTCTATGCCAGTACTCCTCCTCTGCCCTGAGGAGAGACTCAACCTGGGCTTCCACCGCGTAACGCCGCGCCCAGTCTTGCTCCGAGAAGCCGTGCGCGTCAGCGATCGCGTCCATATGGGCCAGCTCTGGAGTCAGCCGCACCCGGAGCAACTTATCTTCACGGCCCTGGTTGGCCCCCCAGCCTTTAAGAGCCGCGCGCATTGCTGCCCCAGCAGCGATCCAAAACTCCATTGGTCCGCGCGTGTGACCAATCCAGGACACACATAACTCCCATTTGGATAGGAAGATTTGGTCAAAATCCGGGCATTCAAACCACGTTGTTTCGAAGAAAAAGCGTGGGCTGCGTTTGAGCCTGTCCTCCCCTGAGGAGAGGATTAAGGGAATTTGGTCTGACCCAATTCTTGTTTCGGCATGTAGAGCGCACAAGGGGAAGAGCAATTCCCAATCCGCAGACATGAAGACCCTATCCAGCACAGACCGCACCGGCGTGAGCTGCTTGTTGGTCCAGGTGTAGCGCACGCCTACACGAGCCACTGCCCTAAGTGCCATAGACGCAATCGCGTTGTTAAACAGAGACACCCTTGTCCAATTGATGATCCCGTTATTCTTATCCGCTCCCGAGCGGATTAGGTTAAAATCACCCCCCACAAGCGTAGGTAGATTACGCACACGCAGCGTGGCCACCTTATCTTGAAGTTCCACCAGGAACTCTTGTGAGCGCGAGTGATCGGCCGTCCCGTAGACAACTATGACCTCCCACTCACGGAGAGTCGCTCGATGGCGCACGTGAGCCGACAAGAAGAACCTGCCAGCGTCCCATGACACCACTTCGCAGCAAACAAGGCTGATGCCTAGCAATAAGCCTCCAGAGTGACCCTCCGCAGGCACCCATTGCCACGCGAAGCATTCAAGCGGATCGACAGCGAGCAGATATCTATGAGTAAAATCAGCCTTGATGGTTTCCTGCAAACCAACCATGTCGATTGCTTCCGCTCGCATGAACTCTTTCAACTGGGTCTGCCTCCCAGCGTGGCCGAAACCACGGATATTCCAAAAGATGAACCGCATCAGATAATGCGGTTGCGGAGGCGGATATCGCGAGCAGTAACCGCCTTGGCCACGTGCCGGGTCTTAACATTACCACGGGCTGGGGGGACAGCGCAGCCCCTGCTGCTGTGTCCGCCAAATCGGGCCACATCACGACAGGCTGAGGAGCCCCTGCTTCCTCAGCAGCCTACACTGCACGGGCCGCCGCAGCCTGGGCGAGCGCAGCCTGCGCTAATTCCTTCAAACGGATGAGGGAAAGAAGCTCCCGTGCTTCACCTACCACGGACATATCAACGCCACTATCCTCTAAAATGCCCCCCAAGTGCTCATCAGAATAATCATCGAGAATCGTAAAATGGGGGAGAGGATTACCTTCAATCTCCATGTTCTTCTGGGCCACCAGGAGTTGGGCGCGTTGCAGAGCCGGAAGGTTCCCCTTGGCGCATTTCGGGCACGAGCTAGTCCGCTCAAGCGACGCCGGCATCGCCACCACCACCTTTGAGCGCTCGGCCGTGGCAATGGGCACCGCCTTGTGCACCTCGGCCCGGAGCGCGTCCGACGGAGAGGGATGGGAGGCCGGCCCATGGCCACCAGTCGGGTCCCCTGGGGAGGCCAGCGCCATCACCATCGGGCGGAGCGAGGCCGGCGTGCCCGCACAGACCGAAGGAGGGCTTGGCATGGCAGTCGGAGGAGGCTTGTGGCCCGCCGTCTTCTGGATGCTCCTCTTCCCGCCACCACCTTGGCCCAGCACAGGCGGAGAAGAGCCCACCACCACCGTACGGGCCCCACCCATTTCCGCAGCCGACGGGGAGATCAGCATCGAGCGTCCTTCCGAGTCGCAAGACGCAGAGACGCCCTTGTCGATGTCGAGGCCGAGGGAGAGGTTGGAGCCATACTGGTTGAAGCCTATGTCGTTGCTCCCCACCACCACTTGCCGTTTCCCCTGGTCTTTAGTAACCCCACCCTTTGGAGCCGCCGCCTCGGAGTCCTTATCCTTGAGACCCAACTTGCTCCACGTCACCGTGTCGATCAAGTCATCCCCCATGCTCGTGTCGCGGTCTTTATCCGTGCCGTCCGGTCCCTTGTCAAGGTTAGCAGGTGGAGGGGGAGACACAGTGCCCTGCACACCGCCCGCCTCGGCCTCCATCCGGATCATGTAGCCTTCACTGTTGAACCACACTTGCACATATCCGCGCAGCTTGGCCGGAGCACGGCAGGCAAAGCGCATCCGCACCGGGCCCAAACTGCCTAGCGACGCCTTGTCCACCTCCATGGGGCAGCCAATCATCACGGTCCCCGCCATGAGACGATCGACTCAACGGTGCTTTGACGGCACACCCCACAGCTTGACCCACACATCCGACATGATCTCCGCCTTGGGCTCCTCCTGGAGGGATTCCTTGATGTCCGCCATGATGTTGTTGAGGGAAAGGAAGAGCTTGCCACTGCGGGTCGCCATGCGTAGCATCGCCTTGTTGGGGAAGATGACAGAGAAGGCATTATCCCCCACCGCCTTCACCTGCCAGTCCCACTCCCCCTCCAAGAGGTGGGGGAGCTCCGCCTCCAAGATGGGGACCGACAGCGAGCCCGGAGCCGCCGAGATGACCGCGGTGTCAGACACCACCGGAGCGCGCACCTCCGCCCCCTCCGTCTCCACGAACGGGAGGCAGAAGAAGCCCTCGCCAGAGATCGCATTTCACATGATCTGCATCAACAACGGCCAGCCACGCGTGGGGCAGTGCGCCGATGCATGCCCCTCCTCATGGCAGACAACGCAAAGAGGCTTGAACTGGCATGAATTTTGGTAATGGCCCACCCTGCCGCACTTGAAACACTCCGGCCCAACGGATTCCTCGATGAGGATTGGAGCATCCGCCGAGCCCTTCGACGCCAGCGGCCCGACCGCCCCAGCCGACAGCGCGGAGCTCCCCCCTTGCTGCTTCTGCTTCTTGGCGAGGGGATCCCCAATCCGCTCACCGCCAGGGGGAAGCTGGGATTCCTTCCGCTTGAGCTCTTTCTTTTGCTCCAAACCGCGCCGCTGGTACTCCTCCTTCTTCTTCCTCTAGCGCTCGCGCTCCTCTTGCTTCTTCCTTTCCTGCTCCTCGAGCCACCATGGAGGCGGCGGCCCCCAGCTCCCCTCGTCCGCGTGGTGAGCCACCTTCTAGGACAGCGCCTTTGCCCGCAGGTCTTGCTCCCGCTGGCGCTCCGCCGCGGAGAGCGGGGGGGGACATGGGGGGTTTCTCCACCCGACGAGATCCCATGCGGACCACGGTCGCAAACAAGCAGGTGAGGGGGGAGGGGGAGTGGATCGGAGAAGATGACGTGCGCGATGCTCGAAACGCCGCACTTGAGAGTGAGAGGCAGGAAACCCTAGCGCAAGATCTAGGGCACGCTTGGGCAGCCACATCCATTTATATAGGATGGGGGTCGCCTGCGCCTCCACCGCTGCGCAGGAGCCGGGCCGCACCCCAAGTGGGCTGGCAGCCCGCAGGCCAGAGGAGCCAGGCCCACACACTGGAGAGCGTCCCTGCGTGTCCACCAGAACCGAACCAGGGTCCGCGCTCCCTGGGCCCCCAGGCCTAGTTGAGGGTAAGCTGGGCCAGTCCACCAGGCCCAACAGGGGAGCCGGCCCGGCAGGCGCCATCGGCGGAACCCTAGAGGGGAGTAGCGTCGCCCGTTCCAGAGCATCCCTGCCGCCACCGTCTGCCCCTGTCGTCGACGGCGAGCTCGCCATCACGAGCAGCGGCTCCACCCGCACCAGATCTCGCCGCCCCATCACCTGCGGGGGACGAGAATGGCCCTCAGGACCCGCATCCACGCTCTACGGTGGACGCCAGATCTGAGAGGTCAGGCGGCGCCCGCCACGCCCACCGGGGGCAAAGGCACGCCGGCGACCAGCCGCGTAGGAGCCCCCAACCTCCACCGCGCGGGCGACAAAAGACCAACTTACTAGAGAGCAACCAAGGAATTGGCACCCTCCGGAGCCCCCAAGCTCCACCGTGCGGGCGACAGAAGACCAACTTACTAGAGAGCAACCAAGGAATTGGCACCCTCCAGAAGTGGGCTTCCAATTCACTTTGTCTCCCGTCCAATCCGAATTAGAGAAACCTACAAGGTTGAAGTTTGCTCCTCTTGGGTACCATAAGCCAAAGTTTTGGGTATGAGCCAAATATCGAAAGATTCGCTTGACTGCCACAAAGTGAATTTCCTTAGGTGAGGCTTGAAACCGTGCACAGATTCCCACACTCAGCATAATATCTGGTCTAGATGCACAAAGGTAAAGCAAGGAACTAATCATAGAACGATATACCTTTTGATCCACCACTTTACCATTGGGATCAATGTCAAGTTGGCACTTGGTTGGCATTGGGGTAGTAGCCGGCTTGATATCACTTAGATTAAACCTCTTGAGCATGTCTTGAGTGTACTTGGCTTGTTTGATGAAGATTCCTTCTCTTATTTGCTTAATCTCAAACCCAAGGAAGTACTTCAACTCTCCCATCATGGACACTTCAAAATGCGTGGTCATGAGTGGGCCAAACTCATCATTGAAAGCGTTGTTAGGAGAACCAAAGATAATATCATCAACATATAGTTGGCAGACAAACAACTCCCCTTTGACCTTCTTAGTAAAAAGAGTGGGGTCGATTTTCCCAATTTCAAACCCACGATCTTGCAACAACTCGGTAAGATGCTCATACCACGCACGTGGGGCTTGTTTAAGGCCATAGAGTGCCTTATCGAGTTGATACACGTGATTGGCGAACTTAGGATCGTCAAACCCCAAGGGTTGTTTGACATAGACCAACTCATTAATAGGACCATTAAGAAACGCACTTTTCACATCCATTTGTTGCAATTTAAAGTTATGATGAGAAGCATAGGGAAGCAACAAACGAATAGATTCAAGGCGAGCAACGGGGGCAAAGGTTTCACCGTAGTCGATACCCTCGACTTGGGAGTAGCCTTGAGCCACCAAACGCGCCTTGTTGCAAATGACAATGCCATGAGCATCCTGCTTGTTCTTAAAGATCCACTTGGTTCCAATGACATTATGGTTCTCCTTTGGCCTTGGCACCAGACGCCACACTTTGTTGCGCTCGAAGTTATGAAGTTCTTCATGCCTGGCATTGAGCCAATCGGGGTCTTCGAGCGCCTCATAGACCTTTTAAGGTTCAACACAAGAGACAAAAGCTTGATGAGCACAATGGTTTGCTAATTGTCTACGAGTGCTTACCCCCTTTGTGATGCTTCCAAGAATATTCTCCATGTGATGTTCTCTAGAAGCAAGCCTGGAAGCAACTTTAGCAACACGTCGCTCCAATTGCTCTTCAAGTGATAATTGAGGAGCACTGAGTTGATCATCTTGAGCGACGTCAAGAGCTTGATCTTGATCTTGAGCTTCCTCTTGATCTTGATCTTGCTCAGAGGAGAGAACTTGGCCTTGTTCATGCTACCTCTTGAGCTTGCGTTGTATTCCCTCGAAGAGGAAAGGGAGATGCAGTACAGTAGCGTAAGTATTTCCCTTAGTTTTTGAGAACCAAGGTATCAATCCAGTAGGAGACCACGCGCCAGTCCCTCGCACCTGCACAAACAAATAAGAACTTCGCAGCCAACACGATAAGGGGTTGTCAATCCCTTTACGATCACTTACGATAGTGAGATCTAATAGAGATGATAATTATATTTTTGGTATTTTTGGTATAGAAACAGAAAGTAAATAAAGCAAATAAACAACGGCGGCAGAAATAGGCTAGTTGACGGGAAAGTAATATGATAAAGATAGACCCGGGGGCCATAGTTTTCTCTAGTGGCTTCTCTCATGATAGCGATATTCTACGGCGGGTAAACAAATTATTGTCGAGCAATTGATAGAAAAGCGAATAATTATGAGACTATCTAGGCATGATCATTGTATATAGGCATCACGTCCGAGACAAGTAGACCGACTCCTGCGTGCATCTACTACTATTACTCCACACATCGACCTCTATCCAGCATGCATCTAGTGTATTGAGTTCATACAAACAGAGTAACGCCTTAAGCAAGATGACATGATGTAGAGGGATAAACTCAAGCAATATGTTGAAAACCCCATCTTTTTATCCTCGATGGCAACAGTACAATACGTTCCTTGCTGCCCCTACTGTCACTAGGAAAGGACACCGCAAGATTGAACCCAAAGCAAAGAACTTCTCCCATTGCAAGAACTATAGATCTAGTAGGCCAAACCAAACCAATAATTCGAAGAGACTTGCAAGGATATTATGAGCACACATAAAAAGTCCAGAGAAGAACCAAATATCTTTCATAGATAATCTTGATCATAAACTCACAATTCATCGGATCTCGACAAACACACCGCAAAAAGAGATTACATCGAATAGATCTCCTTGAAGACCAAGGAGAACTTTGTATCGAGATCCGGAGAGAGAGAAGAAGCCATCTAGATACTAGCTATGGACCCGAAGGTCTGAGGTAAACTACTCACAACTCATGGTGAGGGCGATGATGATGATTATGAAGGCCTCCGTGATGGATCCCCCTCCCGGAACAGGCTCCAAGATGGGATCTCCACGAGAACAGCAGCTACGGCGGTGGAATTAGGGTTTTCTCTCTGCCTTCGAAGTTTCTGGGGTACGTAGGTATATATAGGAAAAAGAGGGGCACCAGGGGCCACAGGGGCTGCCCTCGAGGCAGGGGGGCCCCTTGTCCTCTGGCTTGGCCTCGAAGTCTTTCGTGCGTGATTTCCTCCAAAAATATCTCCTGCGAAGGTTTTATTCCGTTTGGACTCCGTTTGATATTCCTTTTCTGCAAAACCCTGAAATAGGCAAAAAAACAGCAATCTGGACTGGGCCTTTGGGTTAGTAGGTTAATCCCAAAAATGATATAAAAGTGAATGATGCAGCCCATTAAACATCCAAGACTTCATAAATAATAGCATGGAACAATCAAAAATTATAGATACGTCACGTTGGAGACGTATCAAGCATCCCCAACCTTAATTCATGCTCGTCCTCGAGTAGGTAAATGATAAAGAAAGAATTTTTGATGTGGAATGCTAACCAATATAGTTTTTCAATGTAATTCTCTTAATTGTGGCATGAATGTTCAGATCTAAAATATTCAAGATAAAAGTCTATATTGACATAAGAAATAATAATACTTCAAGCAATACTAACAAAGCAATCACGTCTTCCCAAAATACTATGGCTAAAGAAAGTTATCCCTACAAAATCATATAGTGTTGGCTATGCTCCCTTATTATCACACTAAATATTCATATCATGCACAACCCCGATTTCAGCCAAGCATTTATTTTCATGCTCTATCTTTTCAAACCTTTCAACTTTCACGCAATACATGAGCGTGAGCCATGGACATAGCACTATAGGTGGAATAGAGGTGGTTGTGGAGAAGACAAAAAGAAGGGAGATAGTCTCACATCGACTAGGCGTATCAACGGGCTATGGAGATGCCCATCAATAGATATCAATGTGAGTGAGTAGGGATTGCCATGCAATGGATGCACTAGAGCTAAATATGAATGAAAGCTCAACAAAAGAAACTAGTGGGTGTGCATCCAACTTGCTTGCTCACGAAGACCTAGGGCATTTGAGGAAGCCCATCGTTGGAATATACAAGCCAAGTTCTATAACGAGAATTCCCACTAGTATATGATAGCGACTAAGCATGAGACTCTCTACAATGAAGAACATGGTGCTACTTTGAAGCACAAGTGTGGAAAAAGATAGTAGCAATTGTCCCTTTTTTCTTTTCCTCTTTTTTTGGGCCTTCCTTTTTTTCTTTGGCCTTTCTCTTTTTTTTTCTTTTTTTTTTTGCGGAGGGGCTTTATAGATTCATCCTTTCCTCCCATAGGACAATGCTCTAAAAATGATGATCATCACACTTTCATTACAACACAAGATTACAACTCGATTCTACAACAACAAAGTATGACTCTATATGAATGCCTCCGGCGGTGTACCGGTATGTGCAATGAAACAAGAGTGGCATGTATAAAAATTATGCATGGTGGCCTTGCCACAAATACGATGTCAACTACATGATCATGCATGGCAATATGACAATATGATGTGTTTCATATAAGCGGAACGGTGGGAAGTTGCATGGCAATATATCTCGGAATGGCTATGGAAATGCCATGATAGGTAGGTATGGTGGCTGTTTTGAGGAACAATATGGTGGCTGTTTTGAGGAAGGATATATAGTGGGTTTATGGCAACGACGAAAGTTGCGCGGTACAAGAGAGGCTAGCAATGGTGGAAGGGTGAGAGTGCGTATAATCCATGGACTCAACATTAGTCATAAGAACTCATATACTTATTGCAAAAATCTACGAGTTATCAAAACAGAGCAATCAACGCATACCCCTAGGGGGGAGGTTGGTAGGAGTTAACCATCGCGCGCCCCCGACCTCCACACAAAGGTTGGCACTCTACAAATACCTCATGCTTTAACTTAGTCACATAGCGGTTCACCATACGTGCATGCTACGGGAATCACCGACCTTAACACAAGTATTTCTCAAATTCATAATTACTCCACTAGCATGACTCTAATATCACTATCCTCATGTCTCAGAACAATTATCAAGCATCCAACATCTCTTTCTATTCGATACACTTGATGTGATTTTTTTTACTACATTGACATTGGATGTTTATCATGTGAAGACTAGTTTCTTTAGCCTAAACACTTTACCATGCTGTTTTAATAGACTCTCAAATAGTTCTAAGTGAAGCATGAGAGTTCAACAATTTCTACAAAATATTATCACCACCGTGCTCTAAAAGATATAAGTGAAGCACTAGAGCAAAAACTATTCAACTCAAAAGATATAAGTGAAGCACATAGAGTGTTCTAATAATTTCTAGGCCATATTTAACTCTCTCAAATAGGTGTGTCCAGCAAGGATGATTGTGGCAAACTAACAAGCAAAGACTCAAATTATACAAGACGCTCCAAGCAAAACACATAGCATGTTGCGAATAAAAATATAGCTCCAAGTATAGTTACCGATGGATGAAGACGAAAGAGGGGATGTCTTCCCGGGGCATCCCCAAGCTTAGGCTTTTGATTATCTTGAATTTACTTGGGGTGCCTTGGGCATACCCAAGCTTAGGCCTTTGCTAATCCTTGTTCCATAGTCCATCAAAGCAATACTCAAAACTTGAAAACTTCACAACACAAAACTTAGACAAAAATTCTCGTGAGCTCCGTTAGTAAGAGAAAGCAAACCACCGTTCAAAGGTACAGAAAGGAATTCATACCTTGTTTATATTGGTGTTAAACCTATTGTACTCCAAGTTTTCTATGATTCATATCCTCCAATATTACTCATAGATGCATCGGAATAAGCAAACAACACACGAAAAACAGAATCTGTCAAAAACAGAACAGTCTGTGATAATCTGCTGGGTTCGCCTACTTCTGGAACTCCAAAAAATTCAAAATAAATTGGTAAATTTGCGCAATTTGTCTACCAATCAGCAGCAAAAATAATCAACTAAAAATCATGCTCCAGTAAAATCTTAAGACTACTTTAGCAAGCGCTAACGATTCTATTTTTCACAGCAAGATCAAATAAACTTCACACAAGTCTTACCAAAGGTTCTACTTGGCACAAACACTAAACAAAACATGAAACCACGTCTAATCAGATGCTAGATGCAATATTTATTCCCTAACAGCAACAAAAGCAAAAAACATAAAATTAGGTTGCCTCCCAACAAGCGCTATCGGTTTACGCCCCTAGCTAGGCACGATACAAGATAGATCTAGGTATTGCCATATTTGGAAGGCAATTCTTTAATTAAACACTTGTGATTTTTGGGCACTTCTTTGTCCTTATGAATAATAAAACTCTTGGGCAAGAAATCAAGAAATTCTATAGTGTCAAAAGGGTCTCTTGCAAAAGTAAGAAAATTAGGATGAAAACTTATGGATTTGAGATCCGCAAGTCTAGAAGTTTCACCCTTGTATTTTGGGACATACATGAACTTAGATAATTTAGTGGAGGTATTTGGAGTGATTTTTATAGCGGAAAGAGCGGAACCCACATTAGTGATAACATCCTCAAGCTTATTGATTCTAGTAGAATCATGATCTAGCTTTTCTTTAACTATGGGTTCTTTTTCCTTAAGATTTTTAAGAACAACTCCTACCTTAGATCCATATTGGGTAATTTCAATGTGAATTTTTCTATCCAAGTTCTCTAACAATTCTACCGTAGCAACTTTGTTCTTAATAATTTCTAACCTTTGCATAACATGCTCCAAAGTTAAAACGGTCCCATTAACCATAAGAGGTGGTGAGCCAAATAATTCAGTCATAGCTTTGTAAGAATCAACGGTTTGGCTACCCAAGAAATTCCCTCCGGTAATGGTATCTAAGATAAATCTATTCCACGGAGTTAAGCCAACATAAAAATTGCGAAGAAGCACGGAAGTGGAAAGCTTCCGATTAGATCTATTTTGAGCATTGCAAATTCTATACCAGGCATCTTTTAAGTTTTCTTCCTCCCT
Organism: Secale cereale; assembly: GCA_902687465.1. NCBI lineage: Eukaryota > Viridiplantae > Streptophyta > Magnoliopsida > Poales > Poaceae > Secale > Secale cereale. Next base: position 831,248,048 of record LR738711.1, on the reverse strand, counting down.
TTGTTGAAAGTTGAGGACCTCACTCTCGGGAGTGGTGATAATGATAGGTGTACTAGACATGATGACAAACAGACAAGCAGCACACAAGCAAACAAGAAAAAAGCGAACGAAAAACACACGGCGGAAGAAGGGCGAATAAAACGGCAAAGGTGAAGTGGGGGAGAGGAAAACGAGAGGCAAATAAATGTAATGCGAAGGATAAGGGTTTGTGATAGGTACTTGGTATATGAATTTTGCGTAAGCCTCCCCGGCAACGGCGCCAGAAATTCTTCTTGCTACCTCTTGAGCTTGCGTTGTATTCCCTCGAAGAGGAAAGGGAGATGCAGCACAGTAGCGTAAGTATTTCCCTCAGTTTTTGAGAACCAAGGTATCAATCCAGTAGGAGACCACGCGCCAGTCCCTCGCACCTGCACAAAGAAATAAGAACTTCGTAGCCAACGCGATAAGGGGTTGTCAATCCCTTTACGGTCACTTATGATAGTGAGATCTGATAGAGATGATAATTATATTTTTGGTATTTTTGGTATAGAAACAGAAAGTAAAGAAAGCAAATAAACAACGGCGGCAGAAATAGGCTAGTTGACGGGAAAGTAATATGATAAAGATAGACCCGGTGGCCATAGTTTTCTCTAGTGGCTTCTCTCATGATAGCGATATTCTACGACGGGTAAACAAATTACTATCGAGCAATTAATAGAAAAGCGAATAATTATGAGACTATCTAGGCATGATCATTGTATATAGGCATCACGTCCGATACAAGTAGACCGACTCCTGCCTGCATCTACTACTATTACTCCACACATCGACCGCTATCCAGCATGCATCTAGTGTATTGAGTTCATACGAACAGAGTAACACCTTAAGCAAGATGACATGATGTAGAGGGATAAACTCAAGAAATATGATGAAAACCCCATCTTTTTATCCTCGATGGCAACAATACAATACGTGCCTTGCTGCCCCTACTGTCACTGGGAAAGGACACCGCAAGATTGAACCCAAAGCCAAGCACTTCTCCCATTGCAAGAACTATAGATCTAGTAGGCCAAACCAAACCAATAATTCGAAGAGACTTGCAAGGATATTATGAGCACACATAAAAAGTTCAGAGAAGAACCAAATATCTTTCATAGATAATCTTGATCATAAACTCACAATTCATCGGATCTCGACAAACACACCGCAAAAAGAGATTACATCGACTAGATTTCCTCGAAGACCGAGGAGAACTTTGTATTGAGATCCGGAGAGAGAGAAGAAGCCATCTAGATACTAGCTATGGACCCGAAGGTCTGAGGTAAACTACTCACAACTCATGGTGAGGGCGATGATGATGATTATGAAGGCCTCCGTGATGGATCCCCCTCCCGGAACAGGCTCCAAGATGGGATCTCCATGGGAAGAGCAGCTACAGCGGTGGAATTAGGGTTTTCTCTCTGCCTTCGGAGTTTCTGGGGTACGTAGGTATATATAGGAAGAAGAGGGGCACCACGGGCCACAGGGGCTTCCCTCGAGGCAGGGGGCGCGCCCTGGGAAGGGGGGCGCGCCCACCACCCTCGAGGGTGGTCCCCCTATCCTCTGGCTTGGCCCCGAAGTATTTCGTGCGTGATTTCCTCCAAAAATATCTCATGCGAAGGTTTTATTCCGTTTGGACTCCGTTTGATATTCCTTTTCTGCAAAACCCTGAAATAGGCAAAAAAACAGCAATCTGGACTGGGCCTTTGGGTTAGTAGGTTAGTCCCAAAAATGATATAAAAGTGAATGATAAAGCCCATTAAACATCCAAGACTTCATAAATAATAGTATGGAACAATCAAAAATTATAGATACGTTGGAGACGTATCAGTGCATCATTTGGTGGCTCACCACCATCTTGTGATTGATCTTGCACTTGGCCTTGTTCGTCCGGTTCAGGGCCTTCACTTTGTTCTTCGGAAGCGTGTGGGTCTTGGGTTGATGATGGTTCCACTTGTGTGGAACATTGTCCTTCTCCTTCGGCCACAAGGGGTTCCTCAATGGGTAGGATATAGCCAACATCCATTCTTCTTATGGCTTGAGGAGGAATTTCATCACCTACATCACAAGTACCACTTTGCTCCACTTGGGAGCCGTTATTCTCATCAAACTCTACGTTACACGTCTCCTCAATGATCCCGTTGGACTTGTTGAGGACACGGTAAGCATGAGAGTTTGTAGCATAACCAACAAATATGCCCTCATGAGCTCTAGACTCAAATTTAGACAAACTAGCACCTTTCTTGAGGATGAAACACTTACACCCGAACACCCGGAAGTACTTGAGATTGGGCTTGTTACCGGTAAGAATCTCATACGGAGTCTTGTTCAAGCCTTTGCGGAGATAGAGCCGATTGGATGCATGACACACGGTGTTGATGGCTTTGGCCCAAAAGTTGTATGGAGACTTGAATTCTGCCATCATGGTCCTTACCGCATCCATCAATGTCCGGTTCTTTATCTCCGCTACACCATTTTGTTGAGGGGTATAAGGTGCGGCATATTGATGTTTGATCCCCTCATCACTAAGAAACTCATCCAAGGTGTAGTTCTTGAACTCAGTGTCGTTGTCACTTCGGATCATCAAGATCTTTGCATCATGTTGACGTTGAGCTTCATTTGCAAAGTTGATGACAGTTTGTTGGGTCTCACTTTTCTTCTGGAAGAAATATACCAATGTGTATCTTGAATAATCATCTACAATCGCCAAGCAATACTTTCTGCCCCCAAGACTATCAAAGGATGGAGGCCCAAAGAGATCCATGTGAAGGAGCTCTAACGGTCTTTTTGAGTAGATGATAGTCGTGGGAGGGTGAGCTGTCTCATGTAACTTTCCTTCAATACAAGCACTGCAAGCATGATCTTTGGCAAAGCTAACATTTGTTAGTCCACGAACATGGTCCCCCTTGAGAAGACTTTGCAAAGATCTCATATTGACATGGGCTAACCGGCGATGCCAAAGCCATCCCACATCAACTTTAGCCATTAGGCATGTCGCGGTCTTAGTGGGTTGCTCCGAGAAGTTAACCACATAGAGACCGTTCTCGACATGTCCAACATAGGCTACTTTAAGAGTCTTGCTCCACAAGAGGGCCACGGTATCAATATCAAAGAATGTGGCAAAGCCCATGAGTGCAAGTTGACGAACAAAAAGTAAGTTGTATGCAAGGGACTCAACAAGCATGACTTTCTCGATCGTGAGATCATGAGAAACAACAACCTTGCCAAGCCCCAATACCTTAGAAGATGAAGCATCACCCCATTCGACGTTGGTGGCCATGGATGAACCTTGATGCACGTCTACCACCAAGTCTTTGCTTTCGGTCATATGATTTGTGGCTCCACTATCGAGCAACCATGATCCCCCACCGGAAGCAAACTCCTACACGAGATCAATGCTTGGATTTAGGTACCCATTTGGTAATGGGTCCTTTGAGGTTAGTAACAAGGGTCTTAGGAACCCAAATAGACCATTCAATGTACTCATAAGAAGAAACAACAACTTTAGCAAAAACATGACCATCACTAGCACGACATAAAACATATGAAGGATTAAAGTCCCCGGCTAGGTTTGATGGAATGGCGGGGTTTTTCTTGACTCCACCACTTTTCACATTGTTCTTCTTCTTAGAAGAACCCTCTCCCTCTTTCACAAAGGTTTGTTTGAGAGGAGGAGGTTGCTTGGTCTTGTCGTTCTTCTTCTTCTTGGGCTTGGGAGCAAACCCAATTCCTTCCTTTGCCACAACTTCCTTTTGATTGCTCAAAAGATCGTTCAAGTTCTTCTCACCTTGTATACATGACACAAGGCCTTTCTCAAGCTGCTTCTTCAACTTGGCATTCTCTTCAACAAGATGCACATGCTCGCAACATGGGTTAGTAGCATTTGCATTATCAATCAACACCATGCGAGGAAAGATAGCTTTCTCCTTGGTTAGCGAAACTTGAAGTTGATCATGAGACTCCTTGAGAGAAGTATATACACCTTTCAAGACCTTGTGAGCCTTGTCAAGCGTAACAAACTCCTCCTTGAGTCTAGCATGATCAACCAGAAGCTTTGCCTTCTCGAAATTAATCACACGAGAGACAACTAAAGCATGATCAAGATCTTTCCTTAATTTAGCATGATCATCGTTGTGTGACTCCTCAAGAGCCAAACGAAGACCACGCTCTTCCTCAAGAGCATTAGAGAGATATGATATCTCATCAACATAGTCTCGACCATGACCTTCCATTTTAGAAATGGTCTCCACGTGAGCCTCGATCATGTCATTGGCCTCACCGAGTTGTTCCAAGAGAGCAACGAAGTGCTTCTTGGGTTTGCCCTTGAGTTTACTCATAAACAACTCAAATTCATTTTCTTCCTCCTCTGCCCCCTCACTCTCATCAATACAATCCGTCAATGAAGGATTAGAGGTGATGGTAGTGTTGATGTTGGGAGTTACCTTGTTGGTGGCCTTAGCCATGAGACACTTGGAGGTGATGTTCTCATTTGGTGAGTCAAAGAGAGATGAACATGGAGTAGTTGCAATAGCAATGGTGGCCATAGTGACCATCTCATCATCTTCATCATCATCATCATCCTCAACATATTCTTCTTGGGCCACCAACCCTTTGGGAGGGGTATTATTGTTGAGGTTGTTCTTGTTGGGATAAGACTTGGCCTTGTCCTTTCGGATAAGCTTGCCTCCATTGTCTTCTCTTTTCTCATATGGGCAATCTACAACAAAGTGGCTCACATTCCCACAGTTGTAGCACGTCCTCACTCGTTGCTTGCCCTTGTTGCCACTTGAGTTGTTCTTGTTGAAGTTGGGCCTTGAGTTCTTCTTGTTGCCCCAAAATTGTCGTGATGCAAGAGTCATGTGCTCATGATAGGCATATTTGGTGTCCTCGGGGCAACTCTCATCGTCATCTTCTTCCTCCTCTTCTTCCACACAAGCCTTGGCCTTCAAGGCAAGGTTAGGCTTCTTTGATCGTTGAGCTCTTAAAACCGCATTGTCGGCGGTCTTGTCCAAGATCCTCATGGCAACGAACTCATCCAACACTTCACTTGATGACAAAGTGTGGAAGTCCGGTCTTTGGCGAATGACGGAGGACATGGCCTTGTGATAAGGCATCATGGCCTTGAGAAACTTGCACTTGATCCAATTGTCATCCGTGTCCTTGCACCCATGATCTCGAAGTGAAACCGCAAGAGTGGTTAATCTCCGATAAAGTTCACGGGGATCTTCATCTTCGATCATAGCAAACTCATCGGCTTCATCTTGCACAACTTCATAGTTTGAGCGTTGAATGCTTGCCCTTCCATTGTACATGGAACCAACATGCTCCCATGCTTCCTTGGCCACGGTGAAGGGTCGGAGATGTGCAATGTCTTCGGGAGTGATATCATCTTGAAGTATGCAAAGAACGGACTTGTTGAATTGATGATCCGCAGCTTCTCTCGGAGTTAAGTTGTCGGCATCATGTGGGTAGAAACCTTGCTCAATGATTCTCCAAAGATTAGTAGAACAATGATTTAAATGACGTCTAAAGCAAAACATCCAAGTACCAAAATCAGAATTTTTCACAAACTTAGGAGGAGGACCAACGGAATTTAAATGCGGAGTAGGAACGGGTCCTCCATAGTGGGTAGGAGGAGCGGAGTGGGCAAAAATCCCACTCCCAATCTTAGTAACCGGGACTTGCTCACCACTACCTTCTGCCTTGTCGGGAATAGCCTCCGACACGTTGGTAGCGGGACGAACCACTTCCAACGGTGTGGTGGATAATTTGAGTCCCTCAAGTAATTCCTTAAACATGCCTTTGACCTTGGTCGCTAGTGATTCTTTCAATGTGTCCATCGCCACATTGAACTTCTCACGAGAGACCGCAGTTCCCCCATCGAACGTAGGCAAGGACGGAGTTCCACCGGAGTGTCCCTCTGTCTCGACTACGTTGTCACCCATACTCTTTGGACGGTAAAGTCCTTATAAAGAGACGAGGCTCTGATACCAATTTAAAGGATCAATATGGTTGACTAGAGGGGGGTGAATAGGCAACTAACAATTTTTAGCCTTTCTTAACCAAATTAAACTTAGCAACAAAGTAAGTTGTCTAGATATGCAACTAGGTGGAAAACTTATAGGAAGCAACAATAACAACCACACAAGCAAGCAAGCTAAGGTATACAAAGAAAGCTTGCACAAGTAAAGGAAAGAAATAACCACAAGTGGAGCCGGTGAAGATGAGGATGTGTTACCGAAGTTCCTTCCCTTTGAGAGGAAGTACATCTCCGTTGGAGCGGTGTGGAGGCACAATGCTCCCCAAGAAGCCACTAGGGCCACCGTATTCTCCTCACACCCTCACACAATGCGAGGTGCCGTGATTCCACTAGTGGTGCCCTTGAAGGCGGCAACCGAACCTTTACAAACAAGGTTTGGGCAATCTCCACAACCGAATTGGAGGCTCCCAACGACACCACGAAGCTTCACCACAATTGAATATGGCTCCGAGGTGACCTCAACCGTCTAGGGTGCTCAAACACCCAAGAGTAACAAGATCCAAAAGGGACTAGTGGGGGGAATCAAATTTCTCTTGGTGGAAGTGTAAATCGATGCCTTCTCAAGACATCCCTAGGACATCAACAAGTTTGATTGGCTAGGGAGGGAGATTGGGCGGAAATGGAGCTTTGAGCAACAATGGAGCTTGGGGACGAAGAGGTAAGTCTTCTTGGAGAAGAAGACTCCCTATATATAGTGGGAGGGAAAATCCAACCGTTATCCCTCAAATCTGCCTGCAGAGCATGGTACTACCGCACTTACCGTGTGGTACTACCGCACGGCCCAGCGGTACTACCGCACCGGTGCGGTACTACCGCTGGCGCGGTACGAGCCAGAACTAGCCCCTTTTGCGTTAAAACACAGGGCGGTAGTACTGCCGGAGCGGTACTACCGCACGTCCTTGCGGTACTACCGCAAGGCAGGGTCAGACTGGCCGAGGAGGAGTGCAGACTAAATAAAATGCGTCCGCAGCTACTTCCGCAGAGTTATGGTCGTTGCAAAAACCCGGCATGGTACTACCTCTTGCACGTAGCGGTACTACCGAGTAGGACGCGGAAGTAAAAAATTACTTCCACGCCTACTAACGTACTAATTACGACACTGAGCCGGTCACACGGTACTACCGTGTCCGTGGTACGGTAGTACCGCATGGTGCGGTACTACCGTAACCCTGGAGCGGTGCTACCGCGGGGCTGTGCGCTACTACCGCGTTCTTTGAGCGGTACTACCGCATGCCCAACAGTGGTAGTAGTAGGACACCACTGTTTTTGTAACGACAAGGAAAACAGCCGGAGCTCCAGAGAAGCGAAGGAAAGATGGTGCGAATAAATAGACGTGTACGTGTTGATTCCACCCAAACCTTTCTGAAGCGGACCCCCTCTTAATAGTACGGCTTTCCTATGACTCAAATTCACCGAAAATAAACAAAAGGAAACACCGTCTTCCATAGGTTCCGAGGGGCACTAAAACGTCTTGTGCCTAGATGTGATATATCTGAAAAGCTGAGGGATCGAAGAAGGTGAGAGTGTCTAGAGGGGGGGTGATTAGACTACTCGACAAGATAAAAATTCTGTCTTTTATCAAGGACAGATTTTGGCAAAATTTGCATAACACACAAGTCAAGTAGCACACTACACATGCAATTCTAGAGTATGGGCAGCGGAAAGTAAATTGCACAAGTAGTAAAGAGAAGTGGAGAAGATCAAACGCAATTTGGAGACGCAATGATTTTTCTCGTGGTTCCGATAGGTGGCGCTATCGTACATCCACGTTGATGGAGACTTCAACCCACGGAGGGTAACGGCTGCGAGAGTCCACGGAGGGCTCCACCCACGAAGGGTCCACGAAGAAGCAACCTTGTCTATTCCATCATGGCCTACGCCCACGGAGGGCTAGCCTTACTCGGGGTAGATCTTCACGAAGTAGGCGATCTCCTTGCCCTTACAAACTTCTTGGTTCAACTCCACATCTCGACGACGGAGGCTCCCAAGCGACACCTAACCAATCTAGGAGGCACCACCCTCCAAAAGGTAATAGATGTTGTAGATGATGATGAACTCCTTGCTCTTGTGCTTCAAATGATAATCTCCCCAACACTCAACTCTCCTCACTGATTTGGCTGTGGTGGAAGAAAGGATTGAGTGGAAAGCAACTTGGGAAGGCTAGAGATCAAGCTTCATATGGTGGGAGTGGAGCAACTTGATCTCAACACAAGGGTAGGTAGTTCTCTTCTCAGAAATGTAAGGTAGGAGTGGTAGTTCTTTCTGATGGCTCTCTCCATGAATGAAGAGGGGGTGGAGGGGTATAAATAGCCTCCACACAAAATCCAACCGTTAGACACATTTGAGCAATCTCGGTGGGACCGAAGTGGACAACTCGGTGAGACCGATAGTTCAAATAATGTGAACGTTGGGATTTTCGGTGGGACCGAATATACAATCTCGGTTAGTCCGATTCGTGCAATGACAAGAGCATGCCAGTTTCGGTGGGACCGACTTCATCATCTCGGTGACACCGATTTGATGACAGAAGGTTACAGAAACTTGGCAACTCATGTTTCGGTGAGACCGAGTTCAGAATCAGAAAATCCGAGTTTACTAGGGTTTGGCTTATGGCTGAGGTGGTTCATCTCGGTGTGACTGAGTTTGGAATATCGGTGGGACCGAGACTACTTATGAGTGTATATGGCAGTGAAAGTTGCTGATAGTTTAGGAGATGTATCACTAAGCACTTGAGCAACCAGATCATCATCATAACCTCATCCCCTTTTAATAGTATTGGCTTTTCCTATGGACTCAATGTGATCTTGGATCACTAAACCAAAAATGGAGTCTTGAGCTTTTGCCAATGCTTGCCTTAGCATTTTGAGGGGTCCACTTCTTTAGTCCTTTTGCCATGCCAATGTGATTGAATTTCCTGAAACATACTTGATAAAAGCATTAGTCCAACCACAAAGTATGTTGTCATTAATTACCAAAACCACCCAGGGAGCAAATGTGCTTTCAATCTCCCCCTTTTTGGTAATTGATGGCAACACACTAAACAAGACATCAAAGCTTATTGAAAGAAAGACAGAATTATCACGAAAGCTTTGACAAACATGTAGTACACAGGCTCCCCCTACAAGTGTGCAAGATTTTCATAAATTATGGTTTTGGACTACCACAAGCACACAAGAGAGATAAGCAAGATGTGCTACATGCAGCTTGGCTATATGCATCAGAGCAGATGAAAAGAAGTGAGTGATAATGCATATGTGCATGGTGATTTCTTGCAAACAAGTATTCACAAGCAAGTCATCATCATGCACATTCTGCAAAGTGCATATACTTACCTTGAGGTTCCTTGGCATTGTACCTGAAGAGATAAACTTGGGAAAACAAGGTTAGATAACACAAGAGTATTTCTTCAACCAACTGCAAGAACATCAAGAGTACCAAGCCAGGGATGACATGTATAAAGAGTGTCTCATATTGAGCACAAGCTTGAATCAGCAAACATGTCTCCGAAACTAAAAGATTTTCAATGAACTCTGAGAGATTTTGCTTTCCATAAGATATCAATTGTGAAGATTCCTCTCCCTTTGAGTTCTCTCAGATCAAGGGGTTTGATGGAAAGAGCAAAATCAAAAGAATAATGCCAAATGAGAATGACGCCAATTGTAATGTCCAATGTGAAACACGGCAAGAAATTCTCTTATAAGGAAAAACACGGCAAAGCTTTGATGTGATTCTCTCCCCCTTAAGGTAAGATTGCTCTTCTTCTCCCCCTAAATCTTCTCTTCTCCCCCTAAGTCTTCTCCCCCTTTGACATCAAGTGCCGAAAAGGACAGCAAACTAGGAAGGTCAGGGAAGATGGAAAGAAAGGAGTGGGATCCTTAAGAATCACAACAGGGCAAAAAGGAACATGCATAGAGAATCATTGAGTGGAGCTGCAGAAGATGATATCCTGGAAGAAATAAATCGGTGACACCGAATTAAGATGGATCGGTGGGTCCGAAAGTCAGGGACTTAGGGTAGATCCTTTTCGGTTAGACCGAAATATTTAAATCGGTGACGCCGAGTTTAATTCCAAGGAAATACAGAAATAATTCAGCTCACTTTGCGAGGAATGTTTCAAAGGATTTGCAATGAATTTGTGAATGATTTTCGAGGAATTGATCAGAGCCAGAAGGATATTCACAAAGACAGAAGAATAGAAATGAAAAAGATTCCTAGATGAAGTTTTTTTTAATGAAAACTCAATGAGAGAACATAAGAGAAAATAGAAAGACTCCAAAACATATGTACTTCATCTAGATAAAGGTCGGCGACAAGGTCGCCTATGTTTGAGTATATTGACTTAGGAGTCGAATGAGGACATTTGATCATAGGTCATACTCATCATTTAAGCTCAAAATGGGGTTGCCATTTTTCGATTAAGCATTCGATGTGATCACATCTTATGAAGCTGCTTGTACTCATGACTTTGAGCAAAGCTCCTTAAAGATGTGAAGAACATACCTTGGGCTTGTTGTTGCTTTGCTCATGTAGGTAAACTTGATGTAGGTGCTCATTGAATGTGAAGTTGGAGCGCCATTTCCACTTGTGTAGTTCATCTTCCTACATGGGTTATGCAAGCAAGGAAATACTCAAGGATATCCAAGATGACAAGAGTGAAATACTAGATGTATAAGATGTCAAAAAGGATATGTGGAATTTTGTTCCTTGAACTCAACATCCCAAAGGGCTAGATACTTGGTCAATGACAAGATTACTCATGATTTGAGTGTGTGGTAATCTTGTGGAATGTAGATCATCCAAGTATCTGCAAGGAGTTAGATGCAATACAAGGAGGCAAATGTGTCCAAGACATATGATCACCATCATAAGAGAAATATCAAGGATTAGTCAAGTGGGCTCATGCCTTGCATGCATCAATGGAGTTCTCACTCCAATTTTGAAGCATCAATGATGTTTAACTCACTCCTTAAGCGACAAAACACCTTCTCATCAAGAGGTTTTGTAAAGATATCAGCGAGTTGTTTGTCAGTACGAACATGCTTAAGATTGATGTCACCCTTGGCAATATGATCACGAATGAAATGGTGACAAACTTCAATATGCTTCGTTCGAGAGTGTTGCACGGGATTGTGTCCAATTTTAATCGCACTCTCATTGTCACAAAGCAAGGGAACATGTCTCACATGTATCCCATAATCCTTAAGCGTTTGTGTCATCCATAGCAATTGAGCACAACACGAACCAGCAGCAATATATTCCGCTTCGGCAGTGGATAATGATACCGAATTTTGTTTCTTGGAGGACCAAGATACAAGGGATCGACCAAGGAATTGACACGTACCCGAAGTTGACTTTCTATCAACCCTGTCACCGGCATAGTCCGAGTCGGAATAGCCAACAAGGTCGAAAGAGGCCCTCTTAGGATACCAAATGCCAAAGTTTGGTGTGTGTATCAAATATCTCACAATCCTTTTAACAGCTTTAAGATGACATTCTTTAGGGGCTGCTTGATATCGAGCACACATGCATACACTCAACATTATGTCAGGACGAGAAGCACAAAGATATAGTAGAGAACCAATCATAGATCGGTAAACCCTTTGATCAACGGGTTCTCCATCTTTTGTCAAGTCATTATGTCCACTTGTAGGCATGGGGGTTCTCATACCTTTGCTTTCTTGCATGTTGAAGAGATCCTTGGTGTACTTTGTTTGTGAGACAAAGGTACCCTCCTTAGATTGCTTGATTTGCAACCCAAGGAAGAATTTGAGTTCACTCATCATGGACATCTCATACTTCTCCGACATGAGCTTTCCAAACTTCTTGCTAAAATGAGGGTTAGTTGAACCAAAGATAATATCATCAACATATATTTGGCACACAAATAGTTCACCATTAACCCTTTTCGTGAACAGCGTTGAGTCTATCTTTCCAATCTCAAAGCCTTTTTCAAGAAGAAAGCTAGTCAAGCATTTGTACCAAGCTCTAGGAGCTTGTTTAAGACCATAAAGAGCTTTGTGCAACTTGTAAACATGATTAGGCTTTTGGGATTCACAAATCCGGGAGGTTGTTTCACAAATACTTCCTCCTCAATTTCACCATTTAGGAAAGCACTTTTGATATCCATTTGATAGAGAGTAATATCATGGTGATTGGCATAAGCAAGAAGAATGCGAATGGACTCAAGTCTAGCAACGGGGGCATAGGTCTCACCATAGTCCATACCTTCGACTTGTGTGTAACCTTGAGCTACGAGACGAGCCTTGTTGCGGATGACTTGTCCATCTTCATCTTGCTTGTTCCGAAACACCCATTTGGTTCCAATGACGTTTTGATCATCCTTGGGCTTCTCTACCAAAGTCCATACCTTGTTCCTCTCGAAGTTTTGTAGTTCTTCGTGCATAGCGTTCACCCAATCCGGGTCTTCAAGTGCTTCTTCTACCTTCATAGGTTCAATACTAGAGATAAATGAGTAATGCTCACAAAAGTTAGCTAAGCGAGTTTTAGAGCGAGTAATTCTCCCGGAGTTGATGTCGTTCATCATTTGTTCCACGGGATGATTTTTCTTGACTCTTGCTCGGACTCGGGATAGCTTTTGTTGAGGTTGTGGCTGAGCTTCCTCATCATCTTCATCTTCCTCTTCTTCTTCTTCATTGTTGTTGGTGTTGTCTTGAGGCGGTGGAGAAGGAGGTTGTGGTGGATCTTCTTGTTGCACTTCCTCATCTTGGTGAGTTCCACTTGTGGAGGCCTCCATGTTGCCTTGAGGTTCATCTCGCCGTGAGGTAGGGGGCTCCACATATGTAGATGAGGTACTCTCCTTCACTTCCATGGGACGGATCTTTCCAATAGATAAATCTTGGGTAGCTTCCGATGGGTCCTTGTCTCCTACATCAATAGGCATTTGCTCTACTTGCGAGCCATTAGATTCATCAAACTTCACGTCTACCGTCTCTTCAACCTTTCGGGTGAAATTATTGTAGACACGGTAGGTGTGGGAGTTTGATCCATAACCAAGGAGAAAGCCTTCATGAGATTTAGGAGCAAATTTAGACCGACGATGCTTATCAAGGATATAGCATTTTGAACCAAAGACACGAAAGTATCCCACTTGGGGTTTGTTACCGGTGAGGAGCTCGTATGATGTCTTGCCGAGGAGCTTATGAAGATAAAGCCTGTTGATAGCATGACAAGCTGTCTCGACCGCTTCTCCCCAAAAATGCTTCGGTGTCTTGTATTCATCAAGCATCGTTCTCGCCATCTCTATGAGCGTTCGGTTCTTCCTCTCAACAACTCCATTTTGTTGAGGAGTGTACGTAGCCGAGAACTCATGTAGAATCCCTTCCTCATCGAGAAAAGAGTCTACATTGACGTTCTTGAACTCCGTTCCATTGTCACTCCGAACTTTCTTGATCTTCACCTCAAATTGATTTTGGGCCTTTTTGGCAAAGGTTTTGAAGATTCTCTGAACCTGCGATTTGTCATCAAGGAAAAATACCCACGTAAATCTGGAATAATCATCAACTATAACTAGACCAAAGGAGTTACCACCAAGGCTTTTGTAAGCATTGGGACCGAAGAGATCCATATGAAGAAGCTCAAGCGGTCTCCTTGTGGTCATGATGTTCTTCACGGGATGACTTCCACCTACTTGTTTTCCTGCTTGACAAGCACTACAAAGTCTATCTTTGTCAAAGAAAACATCTTTAACGCCAAGAATATGATCACCTTTGATCAGCTTGTCTAGATTACGCATACCAACATGTCCAAGCCTTCTATGCCATAACCAACCTTTAGAGGATTTAGCAATGAAGCAAGCTCTAGGTTGGGCTTTCTTAGTGAAATCAACAATATATAGATCACCTCTACGGATACCGGTAAACGCCATGTTATGATTGTCACGACGAAAGACTTGGCAATCTACTTCGGTGGATAACACATTGAATCCAAAGTCAGCTAATCTATACACGGAAAGTAAATTGTATCCAAGAGATTCTACAAGCATGACATTTTGAATAGAGCTATCATGAGATATGGCCACCTTACCAAGGCCAAGTACCTTACCCTTGGAGTTGTCTCCAAAAGTCACATACTTGCGTGGACCATCGTTCTTTGCAAGCTCTCGAAACATGTCTTTGTCTCCGGTCATGTGGTCGGTGCATCCACTATCAAGAATCCACTCTTTTCCGCCGGACATGTAGTCTCTCAGATTTGCCATAAGATTGAGACTCTTCATGATCTTGTCTAGCTCGGTGTCCGAATCGGAGTAATCATCATCATGCTCATGCTCATCATCATATTGACCCATAGATTGTTCATCATCAACACCTAGGTCAATTTGATAACTACTTGCATTAGTTTTGTCAATGTGACAATAATCATCGGAATGCAATACAAGAGCATTTCTAATTAAAACATTGATAAGACCGGGATCACCCTTCTTTTTCATAAGATCACAAAGCTCAAAGAAGCATTTATTAAAGTTGGGATCATTGGGGCGCATCATATCAAATTCAATAGTCTTGTATAGAATTTCATCAAGACCTCTCAAAGAGTAGTCCGGATAAAGTTCTTCCAAGAACTTCCACATAGCATAGGCGCACTCAAAGTTTGTAACGAGCTCAAGCAAGTTATCGGGTAACCCTCTAATGATAAGATTTACAGTCCTAAGGTTACGAAGCAAATCAAGCTCTTCATCCATGGTAGGGTGCAAGGGGTCAAATGGAGGCACATAGGGGGTCTCAACATATTTGCGCAAATTGTACGTCTTAAAGATAATAAGCATTTCAATCCTCCACGAGTTATAGGACACTCCATTAAGAATAGGCACTCTATGGCTAACACTCCCAAACGTAGACACGTCCATCTTCCTCCAATGGTGTGTAAACCAAAGCAATGGAGACCAAAGCTCTGATACCAATTGAGGGATCGAAGAAGGTGAGAGTGTCTAGAGGGGGGGGGGGGGATTAGACTACTCGACAAGATAAAAATTCTGTCTTTTATCAAGGACAGATTTTGGCAGATTTTGCATAACACACAAGTCAAGTAGCACACTACACATGCAATTCTAGAGTATGGGCAGCGGAAAGTAAATTGCACAAGTAGTAAAGAGAAGTGGAGAAGATCAAACGCAATTTGGAGACGCAATGATTTTTCCCGTGGTTCCGATAGGTGGCGCTATCGTACATCCACGTTGATGGAGTTCTTTCTGATGGCTCTCTCCACGAATGAAGAGGGGGTGGAGGGGTATAAATAGCCTCCACACAAAATCCAGCCGTTACACACATTTGAGCAATCTCGGTGGGACCGAAGTGGACAACTCGGTGAGACCGATAGTTCAAATAATGTGAACGTTGGGATTTTTGGTGGGACCGAATATACAATCTCGGTTAGTCCGATTCGTGCAATGACAAGAGCATGCCAGTTTCGGTGGGACCGACTTCATCATCTCGGTGACACCGATTTGATGACAGAAGGTTACAGAAACTTGGCAACTCATGTTTCGGTGAGACCGAGTTCAGAATCGGAAAATCCGAGTTTACTAGGGTTTGGCTTATGGCTGAGGTGGTTCATCTCGGTGTGACTGAGTTTGGAATATCGGTGGGACTGAGACTACTTATGAGTGTATATGGCAGTGAAAGTTGCTGATAGTTCAGGAGATGTATCACTAAGCACTTGAGCAACCAGATCATCATCATAACCTCATCCCCTTTTAATAGTATTGGCTTTTCCTATGGACTCAATGTGATCTTGGATCACTAAACCAAAAATGGAGTCTTGAGCTTTTGCCAATGCTTGCCTTAGCATTTTGAGGGGTCCACTTCTTTAGTCCTTTTGCCATGCCAATGTGATTGAATTTCCTGAAACATACTTGATAAAAGCATTAGTCCAACCACAAAGTATGTTGTCATTAATTACCAAAACCACCCGGGGAGCAAATGTGCTTTCAAAAGCTCAGTGCACATGATTAGTCCGCAAAAGCATTGTCATCAATCACCAAAACTACTTAGGGAGAAATATGCCCTTACAAAGGCTCCATGCCGAAGACACCCCGAAGCCCCGACAAGCCTCTTGCCGCAGGGCACTCACGGAGGCCCCGGCAAGACCCTTGCCGGGAGAGGTAACAAGCCAGCGGCAAGCTCTTGCCGCCCCGTCGCCGACCCGCTGGCCCAGGCAGGTACCCACGTGGCGATACGTGGTTCCTGGGCCAGCTAGCCAAGCACCTACGTGGTGGCATGCAGATCTACGTGAAGACCCTACCGCGACGACACCTCAACTGCCTGCCTTGCTGGCCTAGACGCGTGTCGCGACCAGACAGAGCGGCCATGGACGGGACGGGCTTCTTTCCCGTCCCCGATAAAGTAAATAGACACCTAAGCAGCGCATTGAATGCGCCTTGTCCCGTAATGGCATGGGATAAGCCTATACACTGTACACCTTTCCACCCCCTGGGTGCCACTGTGGCAGCCCCTTCAGACTGTAAAAGGAGGCCCGAGGCGTACTGGAGGGGGATTCGGATCCTGGAAAGCTGGATAGGCACCATAGCTAGCTGAAGGACTCAAGAACACTCAAATATACACCAAAGCAGGACTAGGGTATTACGCATCCTCGCGGCCCGAACCTGGGTAAACGATCGCTGTGCTGACTCTTAGACCTGCTCTTTGCACAACTACGCGCCCGCCAACCGTAGAAGGGATTCCAGTGATCCCATAGGTGTCGTTTCGTACTGACACTCTTGGAGGTTGGAGACTCCTATGCGGTAGGAGTCATTCGAAGAGGAATCAAACATTGTGATTACCCCCGGAAAGTTTGTGAGGGTTTGGAGGCCACCTAAAGGTCTACCACTAGTGGTTGGGAATCGCCTTCATGGTGATATCTCAAAGAGAGAATAGGGTGAACGTTCGTGGCATTGGTGTTCCTTCGTGGTAACACACACCTCTCTAAATGACGACGTAGCTTCCCTCCACGAAAGTGAACATCGGTATACATCCTCGTCTCTCGAAGTTGCGGTTATTCCTAACCCTAACTTTCTACTTGTGGTTACTTGTCTCTTAGTCCTTACTTATATCTTATTGTGCTTGCTTACTTACATACTTGTGTCACTAGCTTACCTTGCTTATCATCTTACTTGCAATTGTTAAGCTCACTTTCATATTCTGCATTATTGCCTAAAATTGTAAGTAACAATTAAAATTTGTAATTGTACCTATTCACCCCCTCTAGGTCCATCTCGATCCTTTCAAAGGTCACCGACATGAGTCTTTCGGGGAGATGCATCGCGTCGTGGCTAGTTAGCCCATGGAAGTCGTCGGGCGTCGTGAAGAGGGAAGATGTCACTTACGATCCACCCGAAGAGGTCACAGCCACAGGGGATGTTGCGTGCAACGCGGTGACGGAGAGCTAGAGCTTGGCCAAGTGGGCCGCGAGCTCCGGTCTCCAAGCGGAGAGTGCATCGATCCGCTTAGTTTGCACATCGAGGGCCTTGAGGATGGAGTTGGACTTGGCGGCAGCGGTGCGTTCCCTGGCGTTGGTTTCCAGCCGCTCGAGGTATGCGCGTATCTCAGGACCCATGCCCTCAAGGAGTGCTGCCCGAGCTTGGTGTCGATGACGTGTCTCTAGGGCGGCGGCGGTGGTGGTGGCGGAGCGACGGTGAGAGGGTGGAGGGTGGTCTCTGATACCACGATGTTAGGAGCTTGTTCTCTCTCAATCTTGATTGCACGTAAACACGAGGTCCGCTCTCTCCACTTTTAGATACAACTTGATACAAAAGAAAGAAAACTGAAGGACAACCGCCATGCCGGTTCTGATCCAAGCCAGGATCCTTCTCTCCTCACGCTTATCTCCTTAAGTAGCATTTAGCCAAGTGGGTCCCATGTACTTGTGGTTGGGCTGAGCCAGTCGACGTGGCCAGCTGGTGACGCGTCCTTCTCCCTGATTGGTTGATGATGTCGAGTCAGCCGATAGTAGCGCTCGATGGCCACTTGTTCTCATGTTGCTCTTTTTTGCTGCCATGGCAAAGTTGTTGGGTTGGGCTGCCATGGCAGCTTTCTTGTCATCGGTGCTTGGATACTAACAAAAAATAAACATAAAAAAGGAAAAGGCAGATAACAGAAACAGGAAAAAGGAAAAAGGTAAGGTAATAAGAAGAAAAGAAAAAACCGGTCCAGGAAGCTTAGAATGATAACAAAACCGGAAAAAAAACGTCAAGAAACCTCTAGAGAGCACAAAACTAGGATTGACGAAACATTAAATGGGCCAGCCCAAGACGAGCGATCGCTTGATCGTGCGAAACAACGACACTTGGTGAAATCACTAATTAAGGAGTACTCTTTTCAAAGATCACTTCCCACCTCCTCAAGTTGCAACAAGTGGCGCACTGCATGCACATCACTTGTCGCAACCTGAGAGTTTTTCCTTTTTCGTACATCAGTGTATTCAAAATGTTTTATCTCTTAAACCGTGCGTCCAAATCTCGAACCGTTTTCACCATTGGATTCTCACGTCAAGATCTTCAAAATTAGATCCCATGTTGATAGGTATTGATGAACTTTATTTTCACGAATTTTTTTAGACAAAATGGACAGAAAAACCAGACCAGAAGCACGTTTTTCCTTTCCCGTGCCTCTCGCGGAAGGAAAAAAACCCAGAAAACACGTCTTTTTGTTCGTTTTCGAGAGGCATGGCCGTGCCTCTAGCAGAAGCATAATCGTGCCTCTCGCGAAAAAAAAATAGAAAACACATTTTTTCATTTCCGAGAGGCACGACCGTGCCTCTCTTGCGGAAGAAAAACCGTGCCTTTGTGGGAAAAAAATGTGTTTTTCGTGTTTTTTCCCAAAAGCTAAGAAAGGCCAGTCAAAAAGCAAAAAGTCCCAAAAAAATCAGAAAAAAAATAAAATCCAAAAAAAGCACGACACGTGGCGGCGGCTGAGAGCGCGCCAAGTGACACGCTCTCAGCTCACCTCAGGTGATCATTGGGAGGCTTCTGAAGGAGCGTTCGTCAACTAGTTGCTCCCGATACGCGTCCGTAGTTCCCGTGAGCACAGTGCTCCAATTTCTTCAGGCCGATCACACGCCGACCCGTTCAGCCATTTGCAGCCCAAACGAAGGGTCAAAATGCAGCCCATACTTTCGCCGGAAAACGTGTAAGATGGACCCAGAGCCCATCGGGCATCGGCCTACCGAAACCACAAAAAATCGCGCAAAAATCCCGACGCTTCTCCGGCTCCGCGCGGCACGGCCATTTTCCTCCGCCTCCACCCGACCCCGAACTCCGACCGAACCGGCCACAAACCCAACCCAAAAAATATCCATCACGCCGGCGCAGCGGCGCGCGCCTCCTCCCCCACGGTGAAGCCCCTACCCAGCCGCCCCCTCCGCCTCCGCCCCCTCCACCTCATGTTCGCCTCCGCCCCCGCGGGTTCGCTCCACCTCTCCCACCCGGCGTTCGGCGCCAGGCGCCCAAGGCTCGCGCGCTGCAGGTCGTCCCTGTCGTCGTCGGGCGCGGCGCCCCCGCCGGCCAACGCGAACCACCTCATCCAGACGCTCTGCGCCAGCGGCCGCCTCTCCCGCGCCGCGGCGCTCCTCCAGGGCCTCCCCGCGCCCACGCAGCGCACCTACGAGTCGCTCCTCCAGGCCGCCGCCAGGGCCGGGGACGCCGCGCTCGCCGCGGCCGTCCACCGCCGGCTCGAGGCCGACCCGGTCTTCCGCTCCGACCCGTTCCTCTCCACCCGCCTCATCGACGCCTACGCCGTGCTCGGCGAGCTCCCGGCCGCGCGCCAGGTGTTCGACGAGGCGCCCGACAAGAACATCTTCGTGTGGAACGCGCTGCTCAAGGCCCTCGCGCTCGCCGACCATGGCGACGAGGCGCTCGCGCGCCTGGCCGACATGGGGCGGCTCGGCGTTCCCGTCGACAGCTACAGCTACACGCTCGGGCTCAAGGCCTGCATCGCCGCGTCGGCGTCGCACGCACCGGCCTCCGCCCGTGTACGCGAGGTACACGCACATGCCATCCGCCGTGGCTACGCATTGCACATGCATGTCGCCACTACTCTTATTGACTGCTATGCAAAGCTTGGGATCGTCGGCTATGCTGAGAATGTGTTTGCTGCAATGCCAGAGAGGAACGTTGTTTCCTGGAGTGCCATGATTGCGTGCTATGCCAAGAATGAGAGACCTGCTGATGCCATTGAGCTGTTCAAGGATATGCTGGCTTCTGATGCAGACCTGGTGCCTAACTCAATCACAATAGTAAGTGTCTTGAATGCGTGCGCAGGAGTAAACGCACTCGGTCACGGCAAACTATTACATGCCTATATTCTTCGGAGGGGTTTCGACTCACTTGTTTCTGTACTGAACGCATTGATGGCAATGTACATGAGATGTGGATGCCTTGAAGTTGGCCGGCATATCTTCAATTGGATAGGACGCCGGAGGGATGTTGTGTCGTGGAACTCACTTATATCTGGATATGGGATGCATGGCTTTGGCCGTGAGGCGCTTCAGGTGTTTGAGGAAATGATCCGAGTTGGGTTATCACCCAGTATCGTAACATTTATCAGTGTTCTTGGGGCTTGTAGCCATGCTGGACTTGTGGATGAGGGGAAGAAGTTGTTTGAGTCGATGATGGATTATAGTGTCAAACCCCGTGCAGAGCACTATGCTTGCATGGTAGACCTCCTTGGTCGTGCTGGGCAGTTGGATGAAGCAGTGGAGCTCATACGGAGCATGCACATTGAGCCGAGTCCTCAAGTATGGGGTGCACTGCTTGGAGCTTGCCGTATTCATGGCCATGTGGAGTACGCAGAGATGGCTTGCTCTCGTCTCTTCGATCTTGAACCCAGAAATGCCGGCAACTATGTACTACTTGCTGATATTTATTCTCGAGCTAAACTGCAAGACCAAGTTGCCGTGCTAAAGGAGCTGCTTGAGGAGCATGGGCTGGAGAAGGTGCCGGGGTGCAGCTGGATGGAGGTGAACAAGAAGATACACTCTTTCACATCTGTGGACAACAAGAACCCGCCGGTTGAGCAGCTTCAAGCTCTGATAGGTGAGTTTGTGGCACAGATGAAAAATGAGGGCTATGTCCCTGACACAGATATAGTCATGTATGACATTGAAGAAGAAGAAAAGGAAAGGATCTTGCTTGGTCACAGTGAGAAGCTGGCAGTTGCATTTGGGCTTATCAACACTCGAAGCGGTGAAGTAATCAGGATCACCAAGAACCTGAGGCTATGTGAGGACTGTCATTCAGTCACCAAGTTCATCTCCAAATTCACAGAGCGCGAAATCATTGTGAAGGATGTGAATCGGTTTCACCGCTTCAGGGATGGAATTTGTTCGTGTGGCGATTATTGGTGAAGATGCTGCCAAGTCGCTGGTGCTTTTTGATCTTTACTGATCATACCAAATTGACGATGAAGTAGGCACTATTGTACAGCCTAACATGATTAGATTAGCCATGATGACCCAGTCTTTCAGAAGGAACAAGAAATTGATTGCCGGTCTTTACTTGGAGACCAGTGGAACTTCTGCAAGGCAATTTTGACACGTTTGTAATGGGTCCCCTTTAATGACATTTTTCATAGTAATGGTGTCACTGGCACATTCTGAATTAGTAAGTTCCTTGTAAAATCCCACCTAATCTTCATAATCAAGACCTGAGATTTGTTTAAGATATGCAAGCAAATGGTTTATGATCAGAGGTTATGGTTCTGTGATTTGATGCATAAATGAGTTGTCGTTGCATTCCTGAAGTCATGACAATTTGTTGAGATTGCCGTTTTTACTTGTTCGTTTTGGCAAGACTTATTTATCATGAATCCTGAGAGGTCTGATAAATGGTTGTTGGCTTGTTGCATTCTGAGAATTCTTAGACTGCATTTTACTTGTTCGTTTTGGCTACTTGGTCATGACTTCAGGAGTTGATTTGCAAATAGTTCTAAGCTCAGAGAGGCCTGAAACTATCTGTATTGGCTGGCTATGGCTGCAAAGCTGTCGTTTCAAGGACCTGTTTCAGTTCAGCCTAATTCACATAGCCTCAGACACAGTTCGTGACAGTTCGCCCGCCTGGTGCCAAAGACATAGCTGGTGCTAGTTCTGTTCACCCCTGCATCCACTCGTTTGTTTGTAACAAGAGGATTCGAGCAGATGTCTCAGCTTGCAATTCATATCAGATGTTTACAGCCACATGATGTCAAGCGCCATTTCAAGAAGACTACCGATTGCATTCATATCAGGTGCTCTTTGCCATAGAAAGACAACATGACAACGGATTTGAGACTTCATCAGAAACAGTACAGCTGCTTCATATATATAGCATAGATGTACTGGATGTACCGATGCAATTCTACAGTTACAACAGCTAGTGCCATAACTACGACATTGTATGGATAAATCATTGTACATGAACAATCACGGAACTAGATAGCGACATAGCAACAACAATGCTCTCTTGTCTTTCTTCATTCCTCGCACGGAGAGAAGGGGGCTTTGAAGAGGATTATTCTACAAAAATTGCCCTACAGCAGGAATCCTCTACCTGCAAACATAGGAGCTGAAGGTCAGCAAATACTCCAGCAAGTAAGCATTCTATCGAAGCGAAGCAACGTAAACCATGTCTTACCCTCATTGCAAAGGAAGATCCTTGTGGGTGTACACAACTCCCTTGTCGCCGTTCACTACTTGTCCACTCCCTCGCAGAATGCTATATAATGAGGAGAGCAATGCATACATATTTAGTGAAGATACTAATGCTTTAAAACCAGGAAGTATCTTGCGTAAACTGAAGAAACTATAGGGGAAGATAGTGACTACAGTTCTATTATTTGCTGAAGAATTGCAGAAAAAGAACTGGCATAAAGACCTACCACCGAGTGGTTAAAAGACCATCGACACCAACAGGTCCACGAGCATGTATGCGCCCTGTACTTATGCCAACCTGACATTTGAAAATGTTCAGAAATACAATTAAAAAAAATCTTCAGAAAGATAGAATTGAAAGTTGATTGCATCAGAGCCAATTGAATCTTGAGTAACATTTGACAACACATATTAGACCAAAGCGAGTCAAAAGGCAATACCTCTGCACCTAGACCGAAGCGAGTCCCATCACAGAACCTTGTGCTTGCATTATGGAACACAGCAGCACTGTCACAGTTTAGACGAAATGTTATTTCGATAGTTGCAGCATGATCTTACTCAAATAAATCATCAAGCAAAGCTAACATAACCATAATTAGCAACCACAATAACCATAGAAATTAAGTTAACTAAATACCTGTCAACTTGTTGTAGAAAAGTATCTGCTGACTTCTTATCAGTTGTGATAATACAATCTGTGTGTGCACTGAAACAGAAATATTTAAAACAATCAAATTTAGTGTAACAGAAGAAAAACATCGAGAGTATGTTTAAATGGAAACCTGCATACCTTCCATAACGATTTATATGGTCAATCGCTGACTGCACATCATCAACAAATTCGAGGGTGCATGCCATTGAGCTATACTCATGATGAAATGAATCTACCTTTGGTACTTTCAATGTGTCATGTGCGACAGGCCCACCATAAATAACAACTCCTGCAATATTACATCACCTTATAAGTTTAAACAATGATCATTGTAAAACAATTATAGTATAATGATATTATGATCAACTGATCACGCCCATCAAATGTTCATTAGAATCAAGTTCATATTTCAATTCACGGTGTCTAGAACCACATACAGATTAGTACTTGTGACTAAGTTTGCTAGACTTATTGTTGAAACATAACTACAGAATTACTTATTATTGTTGACATATTTGACTTCAGGGTGTGAGCTGGTACCTTCTTTCGCAAGTTCCATCAATAAATCATCAAGACCCTCTGTCCTGTTCAGATCTTTATGAACAAGTAGTGTTTCCTGCACAATGATATACATAATACTTAGTCTATTTATGTAATTATTCATGCCGGAAATAGTGTATCATATATTTTTAAAAAATAGTTGAAAGTAGAATCAGTGTTGTGTTACAATGATATATACACAACCTCTAAGAAATCTGGTATGATGGAAAATATTAAAAACCATATACAAATATCAAACTCAGAGACGCACCATAGCATTACACGCTGCAGGATAATCAACCTTTGCATCCAATACGATGCGTTTTGCCATCTCCATGTCAGCTGATTTATCAATATAAACATGGCAGATACCATCTGTAGAAGAATGAAAACGATTTAGTTCGTTACATATTCAAATTTCACAGAAAATGTAACCTACTTAATTTCTGTGATATCATATCCTGTTTTAAAAAATAAGCTGAATTACAAGAATTCAGTGAGGAAAAATGGCTTACCAGCATGACCAAGAACGGGAATCTTGGTTTGTGCTTTGATTTGAGAAACAAGCCTGTTACTACCTCTTGGAATAACAAGATCAATCACATCGTCAAGCTGCATAGTATACATTCAGTTTAGACATGTTTATGTAATCAACTTCTCAACAATCGAAGAATCAAATGACATGCTCACCTTTAGAAGATCAGCAATTTCATCTTTGCTTTTCACAAGGCCAATAAGCTTTTTACCAACAGCATCTGGAATCACGCTGGTTATGACCTAATAAAAAGCGATAAATTGATATGTCAGAAGTGTAATTAAGCTAATTAAAGATGATGCATTACTCCAAACATAATCAGCTAACTAAATGGATCATACCTTATGTAATATTGTGTTTGATCTCATAGCTTCTTTCCCTCCTTTCAGAAGAAGGCCATTTCCACTTCGGATTGCTAGAGCTGCAATCTGTACAATAATATGCTGATAATAAATAACAGTTGATGTTCCAGGTAAGTTTTATAATTTCCACTTTCCGAAATCTTTACCTGGACCAGGGCATCAGGACGAGACTCAAAAATAATTAGGAGGACACCCAATGGGCAGTACATCTTCTCGAAAACTAAATCCTTAGCAACCTACAAAATAAGTTTTTTGATTGGTTAAATACATGAGGAAATTATAATTTAAATCTTAGTATGACATAATCATAAAATATCTTCCAAATTTAGAAATGTGGTTCGTTTGTTTTCACCTCTGTTTTTTTCAGTATATGCGAGATAGGGTCCTCCATGTCGGCAATTGCACGAATCGATTCAGCAAGGCTTGTTATCTACAAATATATAATGAGAACATATGCTATGACCAAACATAATCAAATAGATGAACGGATACTGCTGAGATGAAGAACTATGTATATAACCCACCTTTCCTGCCTTCAGGGTCATCCTAGCAACCAAGGATTTCTCGTAACCTGAATCTTGTGCCGCAGCTAGATCAGCTTCGTTCTCGGATATAATTAAATCCACATTTGCATCCAGAGCACCGGCAATATCTAGCAAAATCTTCTTGCGCTCCTCCGATGACAAATTCTGTTTGGGTGGCAATATGCAACAGAAAACAAATTAGCAATGGCAGCTCGAAAACCAAAATACCGAGACAGCTCAAACTTTCCATTGATAGCTATTGCTCCATAAGAAATGAAGGTATATCTTAGTATACCTCCAACGGCTGCTTGTTTCTAGAGAAAGAGAAAAAGGTACCTGGAGATGCCGTGAGCAATCTTTTGCGGCAACTGCCATCTCACGGGTTGTCACCTCCTTCGAACAATCCCAGACATTTGCTTCATTATGGAAAAGTGTACCAATTTTCTCTCCTCGCATAATCTTGATAATGCTATCTGTTACAAATCCACTGGATGGATATAGGAACAAAAAGGTTATAGAAGGCGGAAATCACTATATTACAGTATGACATAAACTCAGTTTTGTACAATAGTACAAGGCTACAGCTGGCAGTTGCAGCTAAAACGCACCACAAGCTTGACTACATGCCGAAGTGAAAGCATAGGCCTCCCTAAATCTTCAGTGAAGTAATCAAGCACTAAATGTGTCTGGTAGCATTTTGAAGATGTGAAATTTGATATACTACTTTAAAATACTTGACCATCCAGGACTAGCCTTTGGTGGCATGTTTTAGGAAGAAAAGCGAGCACCAAGCCTTGAAAGCGGGTTGGCGCGCTACAAGCATTTCAGCCTGCTCTAGCTAGCCAACTGGTCGGCGCCCAGTTCTCTAGGATACCCAAGGAAATTAAACTAAATATCAACGCAAGCTGGTAACAGTAGTGACTCCAGTGGATTATATAATGAAAAATTGCATATGCATTAGATCTCTAGTATCCGTAAATACTTGCACATTGATTTACGAAATGCCAAATTATAATAACGATAGTTTAATATGTAACCATGGATTGCTCAAATATAGTAGCTGGCAGTGTGACCAACCATAGTGGCTTGCAGTATGTTAATCTAATGGGATATCATATGGCTAAATCATGCTATAATAACAAGGGAGAAAAGTTGCCTCACCTTGCAATTACAGCAGGTACGCCCTTTGATGCAGCAGTAACAGCAGCTGCCACCTTAGCTTGCATTCCACCTCTTCCCACACGAGACTTCTCCCCAAAATTAATTAGCTTCCCGTGTTTTTCATTGATGTACGTGTGGATAATCTTTGACTGAGGATCGCTCGGTGGACCACTATAGAGTCCCTCCACATCACTAAGCATGATAAGAAGATCAGCATCCAGTTCTTTCGCCAACAGCGTCGCCAAACTGTCGTTGTCCCAGAATATACCGGATGAATCCTACACATGAAGTCAAATGTTATAACCAGTGAACAGGAAATGCTAAGGACGGCCCAGTTGTCATTGCTGGTGGGAATCCATAAAGTTGATGCATAGCCATCATTTTTTAAAGGTTGGAGTGATAAACATCGATCACTGAAACTAAAAAGGACACTGCATATTCTGTTACAGCATAATGAAAGATAAACCAGCTGCTGCATCAGCAAGACAGACAGATAGCAAAATAGCTTGGGTGTGCATGGCAATAGTTCTTGAGAGAAATCACACCTCATATGGCGCTCTCCTCGTACTGATAGCATCGTTCTCGTTGAACACCGGTATCACCTTAAGATCTAACAGGGAGACAACAGTCTCACGAAGCTGGTGCCCAAAACTTGGATCCCGGAAATCACGATCCGTAACAAGAAGCTGAGACGATGTTACATCAAGCTGCAGTAAGGTAAGTTTGGTGTCAGAAACACGTTAACCTCAACAATAACAACAAAAGAGAGAACAGCAGTTAGCAGAACCCACTTGGCTAAACAGTGTATCATAGATAGCCATTAGGCCACTCTGGCCGACGGCAGCGCAGGCCTTCCCATCCAGGTCCAACTGTGGGTTCTGCAGATCGGCGAAACTGCAAGGAAGGAGGATTATCAGCACACAAGCAGTGACGAAATAACCGAAGCTAATGGCCGTCAGCAAACTGCTGTGAGAAAAAACTCTCTGCAACCTGCTGTTGATAAGCTTTCGGTACTTGAGCCTCTGCCTCCCGACGCCAACGGCGCCGGAGGTGACCAGAATCACCTCATACCCCTGGAAATTAAGCTCCTTCACCTGAAGCAGTTCCACATACTTACCAGTCAGCAACTGTCTGAATAATTTTTTACAGGTTTAGCGCAAGCTCCTTGGTCAGAAAATTCAGTTACCTGCTCGCAGAGAGCTCCGAGCCTGCCCATGGCCAGTCGGCCATTCTGCCCGGTGACAACAGCGGTGCCGACCTGGATGCACGAGAAAGTGATTAGATGGACCCGACGAACAGAACACCGATTTACTTAGCGAATAAGTAAAATATTATTTACTTTCCAACTAAACTACAAAAAAAATACTTTGCAATTTAGTTTCAGAAGAAACCCCCTTCATCGTTTTATTACCGGGGATAATCCAGAACCCAGCACGTGATTTTTATTATTACGCTATAATAACAGGAGGTGCAGCGAATCGAAACTATTTTCGCCGCCTTTGTTGAACAGATACTTTAGTGGCGTCATCAGATCGGAACCTTTCCGCCCGTGTCAGCCCCGACGCTTTCTCCGATCACCCGTGCCCGACGCACTCGGTCCAGGATCACGCCGGAGAAGAAGGGGAAAACAAAAGCAGCAGGAGCAGCAGCGAACAGGCCCAATAAAACGGCGGCGACGGCGGCGGCATTAGATTCGTATCGGGAGAGGAGGAGGAGGAGGAAAAGCTGGCCATGCATGCATGGGAGCATCGCATCGCATATTCGTATCGTATCGCGGCGGCCACCCACCTTGACGACGATGCGCTTGACGTCCCTGACGAAGCCGCGGGTGGAGTCGCTGTTCTCGAGGTCCGCCGCCGCGACGGCGCCTCCGATGCCTCCCCTGCCCATTTCCTCCGCTTCGCCGGGGCGTGGCGACCCGCGGGCGCTCGCTCTGGATCGAGACGGGCAAGGCGGAAAAAAACGAGAACGGGTGGGCGAGGCGGGGCGGGGCGAGGTCAAGGTGGGTGGAAGTGGCGGAACAGAACCGTGAGATAACAAGTGGAGCTACCGGGCGCCTCCGATTTAAAGGGGGGAGGGAGGCGAGCGAGCCGCAGCGCCCCGTCGCGTCGCGGCCCGGGGGAGACGGGCCCACGCCCACGCGGGGTACGTGTGCGGCGCGATGGCGGCCACAGGCCCTAGATCGTCTGCGGCGAGGAGAGCCCGTGACCACCGCCTCGGCCGCCTGTGCGGGGCGCCCACGTGTGCGCGCGGCCGGACGGGGGGGAGGGGAGGGAAGGCCGTTGCGCAAAATATCCTGGAGCCGAGGAAATATAGGGCGAGATCGATCGACCGCCAGCTGTTGCCCGCACCTGGACACAGCAGTGGAAGGGTGTGGTGGACGTTTGCGGGGTAGGCTCTCTTGGGGGCTGCCTGCCTCCTTCGGTCATGGTACTGGTAGTACACTCGTACTGATGCTAGTTCTAGTGTCGGTATGGGGTGGATTGCTATGGTCATTTTGATGCACCACCCATTTTGTTTGCATTTGCATGTTTCCTTAAAAGAGGTTGCATTCAGGCACATGCATGTATGTACATGGTTTGAGTTCCAAGAAGGTGATAATGTGGTAGCCTCTAGTGGAATGGTCAATGGTATGTCGAAGGATTCGCGCACATGCCGTGGAACGTAGACACTAGGGCGGTGCTTCGTCGAGGCCTTGAGTGAACAGAGTAGGATGTGGCGGAACGGTTTTGGAAGTTGTTGAATTCCGGTTCACCGAATGCGGCGACGTAGAACAGAAGGAACTCGTTCCCTTGAACGGAAACATTTGGCCGGTAGCGAAAATCGCTGATAACTCCGAAACCGACAAAACAATTGGTCGTATTGTGAAGCATAGTTTTAGAATGTGGTGCTGCCTGCTAGTGGAATGATCTGTCGACATATTCGTGCATATGTCATGGAAAATGTGCTTCGATGGAACCAAATAGGATGAAATGGAATGGTTCTAGAAGCTATGGAACTCCGGTTCACGACATGCAGCAACGTACAACGGAAGGAACTTGTTCCATTGAATGGAGCATTTGACTAGTAGCGAAACCCGATGATAACTTCGAAACCGACAAAACAATTGATTTCATGCTTGGTTTGTTTGCACTTTCATTCCCTCAATCAAACATAATATAAATCTTAATTAGACAAAATAAGTTCACCAAACAAAACACCTTTTCATCTCATACCAATGTTCTAAAACCATTTCTTTAATTCTGGTTTATTCCCCAGTCAAACACATGATGTATATGCTTGTTTTTGTCATGTAAGAAAGAAAAGCAAACTGCTAGAGTGTAGTCGGCAAAGTCATAGTGCCTAACTAAATCATGTAGTCTAGGGTGTGTGTAGTGAAAATGAATAGAATTTTGGTGGGATGGGATAGATGAGCATACCAGCATGTGAGGATGATATCCCATTAGGACATACCAGTGTCTTATCGGTTTGGTGAAAATGAAATTAACAAAAAGGGGAACACTCCTTTACTACGGAAAAATAGCTCGACTAATTCAACTTATATACTACCTCACTCCGATTTACTCGGTGTAGTAGTTAATTTTTCTATCTAAACACATGTACTTTGTGTTCCAGTGACATGAGATACATATCATCATCTTCTTATAAATGTACGTGCTAGTGAAGTACTTTGGCTATGGATTGGCATATGTGTTGCAGATAATAGACATTTAGGTATTGTTTAGTTAGGAGAACCAAATATAATGGAATGTAGTGGTTTTGGACGTTGTAGTCCTTTGGCTCATGGAATGCAACAAAGTGTAGCAGAATGAACCGGTTCTATCGAATAAAACATATGGCAAGAGTTGAACCAGTTGATAACTTCAAAACAACAAAACAATTTATTCCCTACTTGGTCTCTTTCCATTCCCATCCCTCAACCAAACAATATATGAAACAGTCATGTTCTCCAAATCATTATTTTCTTTTCATGCCATTCAACCATCTCATTCGATTCCACTGGGTCCCCCAATTAAGCACACTACCAGTGGTAGAAATTACAATTGTCTAATTTATGTATAATTTATTTTATACACCAAATTGTTGGAGTGTGGTCGGTAAAGTTGTTGTACATAAATGGATCTTGTAGTTTGGGATGACGGTGATGGAAATGAATGGAATGGTGTCGGGAGGGCTGGATGGCGCATGCCAAGCACGTGGGGATGAGATCAAACTAGTGTTGGAAATATGCCCTATAGGCAATAATAATATGGTTATTATTATATTTCCTTGTTCATGATAATTGTCTATTGTTCATGCTATAATTGTATTAACCGGAAACCGTAATACATGTGTGAATACATAGACCACAACATGTCCCTACTGAGCCTCTAGTTGACTAGCTCATTGATCAATAGATGTTTATGGTTTCCTGACCATGGACATTGGATGTCATTGGTAATGTGATCACATCATTAGAGAATGATGTGATGGACAAGACCCAATCCTAAGCACATCACAAGATCGAGTAGTTCGTTTGCTATAGCTTTTCTAATGTCAAGTATATTTTCCTTAGACCATGAGATTGTGCAACTCCCGGATACCGTAGGAATACTTTGGGTGTATCAACGGCACAACGTAACTAGGTGGCTATAAAGGTGCACTAAAGGTATCTCCGAAAGTGTCTGTTGGGTTGGCAGGAATCGAGACTGGGATTTGTCACTCCGTATGACAGAGAGGTATCTCTCGGCCCACTCGGTAATGCATCATCATAATGAGATCAATGTGACCAAGGTGTTAGTCACGGGATCATGTGTTACGGAACGAGTAAAGAGACTTGCCGGTAACGAGATTGAACAAGGTATAGGGATACCAACGATCGAATCTCGGGCAAGTAACATATCGATGGACGAAGGGAATTGTATACGGGATTAATTGAATCCCCGACATCGTGGTTCATCCGATGAGATCATCGTGGAACATGTGGGAGCTAATATGGGTATCCAGATCCCTCTATTGGTTATTGGTCGGAGAGAATTCTCGGTCATGTCTCCATGGTTCCCGAACCCGTAGGGTCCACACATTTAACGTTCGGTGACGCTAGAGTTGTAACGGGAAATTGTATGTGGTTATCGAAGGTTGTTCGAAGTCCCGAATGAGATCCCGGACGTCACCAAGAGTTCCGGAATGGTACGAAGGTAAAGATTTATATACGGGAAGTCCAGTTTTAGCCACCGGAAGAGTTTCGGGGGTCACCGGTATTGTACCGGGACCATCGGAAGGGTTTCGGGGTCCACCGGGTAGGGCCACCTGCCCCGGAGGGCCTAGTGGGCTGAATATGGGTGGGGACCAGCCCCTTAGTGGGCTGGTTGTTGGGAACGTAGTATTTTCAAAATTTTCCTACGATCACGCAAGATCTATCTACTAGATGCATAGCAACGAGGGGAAGAGTGTGTCTACGTACCCTCGTAGACCGGGAGCGGAAGCGTCAAGTGACGCGGTTGATGTAGTCGAACTTCTTCGCGATCCAACCAATCAAGCACCGAACGTACGGCACCTCCGCGTTCAGCACACGTTCAGCTTGATGACGTCCCACGAGCTCTTGATCCAGTTGAGCTTCACGGGAGAGTTTCGCCAGCACGACAGCGTGGTGACAGATATGATGTATCTACCGGCGCAGGGCTTCGCCTAAGCACTGCAACGGTATGACCGAGGTGTGTTTCTGTGGAGAGGGGCACCGCACACGGCTAAAACAATTCAACTTGTGTGTCCTAGGGTGCCCCCTGCCCCCGAATATAAAGGAGCAAGGGAGAGGCCAGCCCTAGAGGGGGCGCGCCAAGTGTGGGGAGTCCTACTAGGACTCCCAAGTCCTAGTAGGATTTGTTGGAAATATGCCCTAGAGGCAATAATAAAAGAGTTATTATTATATTTCCTTGTTCATGATAATCGTTTATTATCCATGCTATAATTGTATTGATTGGAAACTCAGATACACGTGTGGATGAATAGACAGACTTTGTGTCCCTAGTGAGCCTCTACAGGACTAGCTCGTTGATCAAAGATGACCGCGGTTTCCAGGTCATAGACATGAGTTGTCATTTGATAACGGGATCACATCATTAGGAGAATGATGTGATGGACGAGACCCAAACGTTAACATAGCTTTTGATCGTGACAGTTATCGCTATAGTTTTCTGCATGTCAAGTATAAGTTCCTATGACCATGAGATCATGTAACTCACTGACACCGTAGGAGTGCTTTGTGTGTACCAAACGTCACAACGTAACTGGGTGACTATAAAGGTACTCTACAGGTATCTCCGAGGGTGTCTGTTGAGTTGACATAGATCGAGACTGGGATTTGTCACTCCGTATGACGGAGAGGTATCTCCGGGCCCACTCGGTAATACGTCATCTCAATGAGCTCAAAGTGACTAAGTGGTTGGTCACGGGATTATGTATTACGGTAACGAGTAAAGAGACTTGCCAGTAACGAGATTGAACTAGGTATAGAGATACCGACGATCGAATCTCGGGCAAGTAACATACCGACGAGACAAAGGGAAATGTATACGGGATTGCCTGAATCCTTGACATCGTGGTTCATCCGATGAGATCATCGAGAAACATGTAGGAACCAATATGGGTATCCAGATCCCGCTATTGGTTATTGACCTGGGAGTGTCTCGGTCATGTCTACATGGTTTCCGAACCCGCAGGGTCTACACACTTAACGTTCGGTGACGCTAGGGTTGTTAGTGAGAAAAGTGTATGGTTACCGAAGGTTGTTCGGAGTCCCGGATGAGATCCCGGACATGACGAGGGTCTCCGGAATGGTCCGGAGACGAAGATTGATATATAGGATGAAAGGTTTCGGAGTACCGGAAGTGTTCCGGGGAGCATCGGGAAATCGGCGGAGTACCGGAAGGGGTTTCGGAGGGTCCGGAAGTGGTTCTGGGCCTAGTGGGCCACAAGGGGGAACACCACAGCCCTCAGGGGGCTGTGCGCCCCCCCTGGGCCCTCTCCTCATGCGGCTAAGGGGGTGGGACCCCCTAGGGCTGGCCGCACCCCTTGGCCTTGGGGGGCAAGGCACCTAGGGGGGGAAACCCTAGGGCCTGGCCGTGCCCCCCTGCCCTGGCCGCCGCCCCCTCCCCTTGCCCTGGCCGCCGGCCCCTAGGGGGAAACCCTAGGGCGCCCTCACCTCTCCACCCCCCCTATATATAGTGGGGCAAAGGGAGGGCAGCTAACACAGTTTGTGCCTCGGTGCTGCCCTCCCTCTCCCGTTACATCTTCTTCTCCCGCGGTGCTTAGGCGAAGCCCTGCTGGAGATCTTCTCCACCATCACCACCACGCCGTCGTGCTGCCGATTCTCCATCAACCTCTCCTCCACCCCTTGCTGGATCAAGAAGGAGGAGACGTCCCCGAGCCGTACGTGTGAAGAACGCGGAGGCACCGTTGCTTCGGTGCTAGGTCTTCGGCGATCTGAATCGCGACGAGTACGACTCCATCATCCGCGTTCATAACGCTTCCGCTTAGCGATCTACAAGGGTACGTAGATCACACTCTCCCCTCGTAGTTGCATCTACTAGATTGATCTTGGTGAACGGTAGGAAAAAATTTTTGTTTCCCATGCAACGTTCCCCAACAGTGGTATCAGAGCTAGGATCTTGCGTAGATGCTTTCTCGAGTAGAACACAAAAGGGTTTGTGGCGTTGATGTTTAAATTGCTGCCCTCCTTAGTCTTTCTTGATTCAGCGGTATTATAGGATGAAGCGGCCCGGACCAACTTTACATGTCCACGTACATGAGACCGGTTCCATCGACAGACATGTGACTTTTGTTGCATAAGATGGCTGGCGGGTGCCTGTCTCTCCTATCTTAGTTGAATCGGAATAGAACAAGGCGGTCCTTGTAGAAGGTTAAATAGCAACTTGAATATCACCGTTGTGGTTTTGCGTAGGTAAGAAACGTTCTTGCTAGATACCCATAGCAGCCACGTAAAACATGCAACAACAAATTAGAGGACGTCTAACTTGTTTTTGCAGGGTATGCATGTGATATGATATGGCCAATGACATGATGAATTATATTTGATGTATGAGATGATCATGTTGTAATAGTTAATATCGACTTGCATGTCGATGCATACGGCAACCGGCAGGAGCCATAGGGTTGTCTTTAATTTTTGTATGACCTGCGTGTCAATCATTAAGCGCTTTGTAATCCTTTACTTTATCGCTAAACGGTAGCAATAGTAGTAAGAGCATGGTGGGCGCACGACAACCCCGATGGCAACACGATGATGGAGATCATGATGATGGAGATCATGGTGTGGCGCCGGTGACGATGGAGATCATGCCGGTGCTTTGGAGATGGAGATCAAAAGCACGAGTTGATGGCCATATCATGTCACTTATGATTTGCATGTGATGTTAATCCTTTTATGCATCTTATTTTGCTTAGGACGACGGTAGCATTATAAGATGATCCTTCACTAAAATTTCAAGATAAAATTGTGTTCCCCCCGAGTGTGCGCCGTTGCGAAGGTTCGTCGTTTCGAAGCACCACGTGATGATCGGGTGTGATAGACTCTACGTTCGCATACAACGGGTGCAAGCCAGTTTTGCACATGCAGAACACTCGGGTTAGACTTGACGAGCCTAGCATGTACAGACATGGCCTCGGAACACGGAAGACCGAAAGGTCGAACATGAGTCATATAGTAGATATGATCAACATGTAGATGTTCACCATTGACACCACCTCATCTCACGTGATGATCGGACTTGGGTTGGTGAATTTGGATCATGTCACGCTCGATTGATCGGAGGGATGTCAATTTGAGTGGGAGTTATAAATAATTTGATTAGGTAGTAACTCACTTATCATGAACAATAGTCTAAAATGTCTTTGCAAATCTTTTGTTGTAGATGGCTCGCGCAGTAGCTCCCCTGAATTTTAATGCGTTCCTAGAGAAAGCTAAACTGAAAGATGATGGGAGCAACTTTGTGGACTGGCTCCGCAATCTGAGGATCATCCTCACAGCTGCCCAAAAGGTTTATGTCCTAAATGCACCGCTAGGTGACCCCCCCGCTCCTACAGCACCTGCAGACGTTTTGAACGTCTGGCAGACGCGTTCGGATGACTATTTGATAGTGCAATGTGCCATGTTGTACGGCTTGGAAGGAGGACTCCAAAGGCGTTTTGAACGTCATGGTGCATATGAGATGTACCAGGAGTTGAAGTTCATCTTTGAAAAGAATGCTAAGATCGAGAGGTATGAGACCACCGATAAATTCTTTGCTTGTAAGATGGAGGAGAATTCGTCTGTCAGTGAGCACTTACTGAAGATGTCTGGGTACTACACCCGCATAGCTGATCTGGGACTTGTGTTCCCGGATGAGGCTATCATTGACAGAATTCTCCAGTCACTCCCTCCGAGCTACAAGAGCTTCGTGCAGCAGTATAACATGCAAGGGATGAACAAAACCATCGCCGAGCTGTTCTCGATGCTGAAAGTCGCTGAGGCAGACATCCAGAAGGAGTATCAAGTGTTGATGGTCAATAAAACCACCAGTTTCAAGAAGAATGGCAAGGGCAAGAAGGGTAACTCTAAGAAGGGTGGCAAAGCAGTTGCTAATCCAGTGAAGAAACCCAAGGCTGGGCCCAAGCCAGAGACTGAGTGTTTCTATTGCAAGGGGAATGGCCACTGGAAGCGGAACTGCCCCAAGTATCTGGCGGACAAGAAGGGGGCCAACAACAACAAAGGTATATGTGATATACATGTTATTGATGTGTACCTTACCAACTCTCGTTGTAGTGCCTGGGTATTTGATACCGGTTCGGTTGCTCACATCTGCAACTCTAAACAGGAACTGCGGAATAAACGGAGGCTGGCGAAGGACGAAGTGACGATGCGCGTGGGAAACGGTTCCAAGGTTGATGTGATCGCCGTCGGCACGCTCGCTCTTCGATTACCATCGGGATTAGTTATGAACCTGAATAATTGTTATTTAGTGCCTGCGTTAAGCATGAACATTATATCTGGATCTTGTTTATTGCGAGACGGTTACTCATTTAAGTCAGAGAATAATGGTTGTTCTATTTATATGAGTAATATCTTTTATGGTCATGCACCCGAAGTTAGGGGTTTATTCTTATTGAATCTCGATAGTGATGATACACATGTTCATAACATTGATGCCAAAAGAGGTAGAGTAGATAATGATAATACCACTTTCTTGTGGCACTGCCGTCTCGGTCATATCGGCGTGAAACGCATGAGGAAGCTCCATGCTGATGGACTTTTGGAGTCTCTTGATTTTGAATCACTTGACACGTGCGAGCCGTGCCTCATGGGCAAGATGACAAGGACCCCGTTTTCAGGGACAATGGAACGGGCAAGTGACTTATTGGAAATCATACATACTGATGTGTGCGGTCCGATGAGTGTAACGGCGCGCGGTGGATATCGTTATTTTCTCACCTTCACTGACGACTTAAGTAGATATGGGTATATTTACTTGATGAAGCATAAGTCTGAAACTTTTGAAAAGTTCAAGCAATTTCAGAGTGAAGTAGAAAATCATCGTAACAAGAAGATCAAGTTCCTACGATCTGATCGAGGGGGAGAATATCTGAGTTATGAGTTTGGTGATCACTTAAGAAAATGTGGAATTGTTTCACAGTTGACGCCACCTGGAACACGACAGCGTAATGGTGTGTCCGAACGTCGTAATCGAACCCTATTAGATATGGTACGTTCTATGATGTCTCTTGCCGATTTGCCACTATCGTTTTGGGGATATGCGTTAGAGACAGCTGCATTAACTTTATATAGGGCTCCATCTAAGTCCGTTGAGACAACACCGTATGAACTATGGTTTGGTAAGAAACCTAAGTTGTCTTTTCTCAAGGTTTGGGGTTGCGATGCTTATGTCAAAAGGCTTCAGCCAGAAAAGCTCGAACCCAAAGCGGACAAATGTGTCTTCATAGGATACCCAAAAGAAACAGTTGGGTACACCTTCTATCTCGGATCCGAGGGCAAAGTGTTTGTCGCTAAGAACGGGTCCTTTCTCGAGAAGGAGTTTCTCTCGAAAGAATTGAGTGGGAGGAAGGTAGAACTTGATGAGGTTATTGAACCTCTGCTTCAACCAGAGAGTAGCGCAGCACAGAAAGATGTTTTTGTGGAGCCTACAGAGGTTGAAGAGGAAGCCAATGATGATGATCAAGAAGCTTCTGATCAAGTTACTACCGAACCTCGTAGGTCGACAAGGGTACGCACTGCACCTGAGTGGTATGGTAACCCTGTCTTGGAGGTCATGTTGTTAGACAACGGTGAACCTACGAGCTATGGAGAAGCGATGGTGGGCCCAGATTCCGACAAATGGTTAGAGGCCATGAAATCCGAGATGGGATCCATGTATGAAAACAAAGTATGGACTTTGGAAGTATTACCTGAAGGGCGGAAGGCCATTCAGAATAAATGGATTTTTAAGAGGAAGACGGACGCTGACGGTAATGTCACCGTGTATAAAGCTCGACTTGTGGCAAAGGGTTTTTCACAAGTTCAAGGGATTGACTACGATGAGACTTTCTCACCCGTAGCGATGCTTAAATCCGTCTGAATCATGTTAGCAATAGCTGCATATTTCGATTATGAAATTTGGCAGATGGATGTCAAAACAGCATTCCTTAACGGTTTTCTTAAGGAAGAGTTGTATATGATGCAACCAGAAGGTTTTGTCGATCCAGAGAATGCTGACAAAGTATGCAAGCTCCAGCGTTCCATTTATGGGCTGGTGCAAGCATCTCGGAGCTGGAATCTTCGCTTTGATGAGGTGATCAAAGCGTTTGGGTTTATACAAGTTTACAATGAAGCTTGTATTTACAAGAAAGTGAGTGGGAGCTCTATAGCGTTTCTAATATTATATGTGGATGACATATTGCTGATTGGAAACAATATAGAATTTTTGGATAGCGTGAAGGGGTATTTGAACAAGAGTTTTTCGATGAAAGATCTCGGTGAAGCTGCTTTCATATTGGGCATCAAGATCTATAGAGATAGATCAAGACGCTTGATAGGACTTTCACAAAGCACATACCTTGATAAAGTTTTGAAGAAGTTCAAAATGGATCAATCCAAGAAGGGGTTCTTGCCGGTATTGCAAGGTACGAAGTTGAGTAAGACTCAATGCCCAGTGACTGCGGATGACAGAGAAAAGATGAGTGTCGTCCCCTATGCTTCAACCATAGGCTCTATCATGTATGCAATGCTGTGCACAAGACCAGATGTCAGCCTTGCCATAAGTATGGCCGGAAGGTTTCAAAGTAATCCTGGTATGGATCACTGGACAGCGGTCAAGAATATCCTAAAGTACCTGAAAAGGACTAAGGATATGTTTCTCGTTTATGGAGGTGATCAAGAGCTCGTCGTAAAGGGTTACGTCGATGCAAGCTTTGACACTGATCCGGATGACTCTAAGTCTCAAACCGGATACGTATATATTCTCAACGGGGGAGCGGTAAGCTGGTGCAGTTCCAAGCAGAGCGTGGTAGCTGATTCTACATGTGAAGCAGAGTATATAGCTACCTCGGAGGCGGCGAAGGAAGGTGTCTGGATGAAGGAGTTCATGACAGATCTTGGAGTTGTGCCTAGTGCACTGAACCCAATGACTCTGTTCTGTGACAACACTGGTGCCATTGCTCTAGCCAAGGAACCAAGGTTTCACAAGAGGACCAGACACATAAAGCGACGCTTCAATTCCATCCGCGATTCGGTCAAGGAGGAGGACATAAACATTTGCAAAGTACACACGGATTTGAATGTTGCAGATCCGTTGACTAAGCCTCTTCCACGGGCTAAGCATGATCAACACCAAGACTCTATGGGTGTTAGATTCATTACCTTGTAATGCTAGATTATTGACTCTAGTGCAAGTGGGAGACTGTTGGAAATATGCCCTAGAGGCAATAATAAAAGAGTTATTATTATATTTCCTTGTTCATGATAATCGTTTATTATCCATGCTATAACTGTATTGATTGGAAACTCAAATACACGTGTGGATGGATAGACAGACTTTGTGTCCCTAGTGAGCCTCTACAGGACTAGCTCGTTGATCAAAGATGACCGCGGTTTCCAGGTCATAGACATGAGTTGTCATTTGATAACGGGATCACATCATTAGGAGAATGATGTGATGGACGAGACCCAAACGTAAACATAGCTTTTGATCGTGTCAGTTATCGCTATAGTTTTCTGCATGTCAAGTATAAGTTCCTATGACCATGAGATCATGTAACTCACTGACACCGTAGGAGTGCTTTGTGTGTGCCAAACGTCACAACGTAACTGGGTGACTATAAAGGTACTCTACAGGTATCTCCGAGGGTGTCTGTTGAGTTGACATGGATCGAGACTGGGATTTGTCACTCCGTGTGACGGAGAGGTATCTCCGGGCCCACTCGGTAATACGTCATCTCAATGAGCTCAAAGTGACTAAGTAGTTGGTCACGGGATTATGTATTATGGTAACGAGTAAAGAGACTTGCCGGTAACGAGATTGAACTAGGTATAGAGATACCGACGATCGAATCTCGGGCAAGTAACATACCGACGAGACAAAGGGAACTGTATACGGGATTGCCTGAATCCTTGACATCGTGGTTCATCCGATGAGATCATCGAGAAACATGTAGGAACCAATATGGGTATCCAGATCCCGCTATTGGTTATTGACCTGGGAGTGTCTCGTTCATGTCTACATGGTTTCCGAACCCGCAGGGTCTACACACTTAACGTTCGGTGACGCTAGGGTTGTTAGTGAGAAAAGTGTATGGTTACCGAAGGTTGTTCGGAGTCCCGGATGAGATCCCGGACATGACGAGGGTCTCCGGAATGGTCCGGAGACGAAGATTGATATATAGGATGAAAGGTTTCGGAGTACCGGAAGTGTTCCGGGGA
Source organism: Secale cereale (assembly GCA_902687465.1). Taxonomy (NCBI): domain Eukaryota; kingdom Viridiplantae; phylum Streptophyta; class Magnoliopsida; order Poales; family Poaceae; genus Secale; species Secale cereale. The sequence goes on along the minus strand of LR738711.1, from coordinate 831,207,636 downwards.
GCATCGGGAAATCGGCGGAGTACCGGAAAGGTTTTCGGGGGGTCCGGAAGTAGTTCTGGGCCTAGTGGGCCACAAGGGGGAACACCACAGCCCTCAGGGGGCTGTGTGCCCCCCCTGGGCCCTCTCCTCATGCGGCTAAGGGGGTGGGACCCCCTAGGGCTGGCCGCACCCCTTGGCCTTGGGGGGCAAGGCACCTAGGGGGGGAAACCCTAGGGCCTGGCCGCGCCCCCCTGCCCTGGCCGCCGCCCCCTCCCCTTGCCCTGGCCGCCGGCCCCTAGGGGGAAACCCTAGGGCGCCCTCACCTCTCCACCCCCCCTATATATAGTGGGGCAAAGGGAGGGCAGCTAACACAGTTTGTGCCTCGGTGCTGCCCTCCCTCTCCCGTTACATCTTCTTCTCCCGCGGTGCTTAGGCGAAGCCCTGCTGGAGATCTTCTCCACCATCACCACCACGCCGTCGTGCTGCCGATTCTCCATCAACCTCTCCTCCACCCCTTGCTGGATCAAGAAGGAGGAGACGTCCCCGAGCCGTACGTGTGAAGAACGCGGAGGCACCGTTGCTTCGGTGCTAGGTCTTCGGCGATCTGAATCGCGACGAGTACGACTCCATCATCCGCGTTCATAACGCTTCCGCTTAGCGATCTACAAGGGTACGTAGATCACACTCTCCCCTCGTAGTTGCATCTACTAGATTGATCTTGGTGAACGGTAGGAAAAATTTTTTGTTTCCCATGCAACGTTCCCCAACAGGATTCCCCTTTACTTTCCGGAGTAGGAGAGAAGGAAAGAGGTGGAGAGGGAGAAGGAAAAGGGGGCTGCACCCCTTGTCCAATTCGGACCAGAGGGGGGGGGGGGCGCGCGCCTCCTTCCTTTTGGCCTTTCTCCTCTATTCCCGTATGGCCCAATAAGGCACATATACTCCGAAAAATACCCGAATCACTCGGAACCTTTCCGATGTCCTAATATAGTCGTCCAATATATCGATCTTTACGTCTCGACCATTTCGAGACTCCTCGTCATGTCCCCGGTCTCATCCGGGACTCCGAACTCCTTCGGTACATCAAAACTCATAAACTCATAATACCGATCGTCATCAAACGTTAAGCGTGCGGACCCTACGGGTTCGAGAACTATGTAGACATGACCGAGACTCATCTCCGGTCAATAACCAATAGCGGAACCTGGATGCTCATATTGGCTCCTACATATTCTACGAAGATCTTTATCGGTCAAACCGCATAACAACATATGTTGTTCCTTTTGTCATTGGTATGTTACTTGCCCGAGATTCGATCGTCGGTATCTCTGTACCTAGTTCAATCTCGTTACCGGCAAGTCTCTTTACTCGTTTCGTAATACATCATCTCGTGACTAACTCATTAGTCTTTTGCTTGCAAGGCTTATTATGATGTACATTACCGAGAGGGCCCAGAGATACCTCTCCGACACTCGGAGTGACAAATCCTAGTCTTGATCTATGCCAACACCACGAACACTTTTGGAGACACCTGTAGAGCATCTTTATGATCACCCAGTTACGTTGTGATGTTTGATAGCACACAAGGTGTTCCTACGGTATTCGGGAGTTGCATAATCTCATAGTCATAGGAACATGTATAAGTCATGAAGAAAGCAATAGCAGTAAAACTAAACGATCATAGTGCTAAGCTAACGGATGGGTCTTGTCCATCACATCATTCTCCTAATGATGTGATCCCGTTGATCAAATGACAACTCATGTCTATGGTTAGGAAACATAACCATCTTTGATCAATGAGCTAGTCTAGTAGAGGCATACTAGGGACACTCTGTTTTGTCTATGTATTCACACATGTACTAAGTTTCCGGTTAATACAATTCTAGCATGAATAATAAACATTTATCATGATATAAGGAAATATAAATAACAACTTTATTATGGCCTCTAGGGCATATTTCCTTCAGTCTCCCACTTGCACTAGAGTCAATAATCTAGCTCACATCGCCATGTGATTTAATACTGATAGTTCACATCGTTATGTGAATAACACCCATAGTTCACATCGCCATGTGACCAACACCCATAGGGTTTACTAGAGTCAATAATCTAGTTCACATCGCTATGTGATTAATACCCAAGAGTAATAAGGTGTGATCATGTTTTGCTTGTGAGAGAAGTTTAGTCAACGGGTCTGTCACATTCAGACCCGTATGTATTTCGCAAATTTCTATGTCTACAATGCTCTGCATGGAGCTACTTTAGCTAATTTCTCCCACTTTCAATACACATCCAGATTGATACTTAGAGTCATCTGGATTTAGTGTCAAAGCTTGCATCGGCGTAACCCTTTACGACGAACTCTTTATCACCTCCATAATCGAGAAACATTTCCTTAGTCATCCAGTTACTATGGATAATTTTGACCGCTGTACAGTGATCTACTCCTGGATCACTATTGTACCCCCCCCCCTGACAAACTCAGGGCAAGGTACACAACATGTTTGGTACATAGCATGGCATACTTTATAGAACCTATGGCCGAGGCATAGGGAATGACTTTCATTCTCTCTATATTTTTCTGCCGTGGTCTGGCTTTGAGTCTTACTCAACTTCACACCTTACAAGTCAGGCAAGAACTCCTTCTTTGACTGATCCATTTTGAACTACTTCAAAATCTTATCAAGGTATGTACTCATCGAAAGTCTTATCAAGCGTCTTGATCTATCTCTATAGATCTTGATGCCCAATATGTAAGCAGCTTCACCAAGGTCTTTCTTTGAAAAACTCCTTTCAAACACTCCTTTATGCTTTCCATAAAATTCTACATCATTTCCGATCGACAATATGTCATTCACATATACTTATCAGAAAGGTTGTAGTGCTCCCACTCACTTCTTGTAAATACATGCTTCACCGCAAGTCTGTATAAATCTATATGCTTTGATCAACTTATCAAAGTGTATATTCCAACTCCGAGATGCTTGCACCAGTCCATAGATGGATCGCTGGAGCTTGCACATTTTGTTAGCACCTTTAGGATTGACAAAACCTTCTGGTTGCATCATATACAAGTCTTCTTTAATAAATCCATTAAAGAATGTAGTTTTGTTATCCATTTGCCAGATTTCATAAAATGCGGCAATTGCTAACATGATTCGGACAGATTTAAGCATCGCTACGGGTGAGAAAGTCTCATCGTAGTCAACTCCTTGAACTTGTTGAAAACCTTTCGCAACAAGTCGAGCTTTGTAAACAGTAACATTACCGTCAGCGTCAGTCATCCTCTTGAAGATCCATTTATTTTTGATGGCTTGCCGATCATCGGGCAAGTCAACCATGTTGGGGAACGTAGCAGAATTCAAAAAATTTCTACGCTTTCACCAAGATCCAACTAAGGAGACATCTAGCAACGAGCAAGTAAGAGTGCATCTACATACCGTTATGTAGATCGCGTGCGGAAGCTTTCGAAGAAGCGTGGATGAAGTAGTCATACTCTTCGCGTTCTTCGTCACCGATGATCTAGCGCCGAACGGACGGCACCTCCGCGTTCAACACACGTCCGGTACAACAACGTCACCTCCTTCTTGATCCAGCAAGGGGGGATGAGAAGTCGTCAGAGATCCAGCAGCACAACGGCGTGGTGGTGGATGCAGTGGAGATTGCAGCAGGGCTTCGCCGGGTGCCCTGCGTTAAGGAGACGGAGGTGTGACGGGAGGGGGGGAGGCGCCAGGGCAAGGGTGCGGCTGCCCTCTCCCCCCCACCATATATATAGGGGGCCAGGGGGTGCGCCAGCCCCTGCAGATCCAATCTGCAAGGGGGGGCGGCGGCCAGGGGGAGTCCTTGCCCCCCAAGGCAAGTGGGGCGCCCCCTCCCCCCTAGGGTTCCAATCCTAGGCGCATGGGGAGGAGGGCCCAAGTGGTGCGCCAGCCCATTAGGGCTGGACACTTCCCCCTTGCGGCCTAGGGGCCCCACCGGGATGGGTGGCCCAACCCGGTGGACCCCCGGGGCCCCTCCGGTGGTCCCGGGACACTCCCGGTGACCCCCGGAGATCACCCGATGGCCGAAACTGACTTCCTATATATCAATCTTTACCTTCGGACCATTCCGGAACTCCTCGTGACGTCCGGGATCTCATCCGGGACTCCGAACAACTTTCGGGTTTCCACGTGCATGTATCTCTACGACCCTAGCGTTACCGAACCTTAAGTGTGTAGACCCTACGGGTTCGGGAGACACGTAGACATGACCGAGACCACTCTCCGGTCAATAACCAACAGCGGAATCTGGATACCCATGTTGGTTCCCATGTGTTCCTCGATGATCTTCATCGGATGAACCACCGTGTCAAGGATTCACTCAATCCCGTATGTTATTCCCTTTGTCCATCGGTACGGTACTTGCCCGAGATTCGATCGTCGGTATTCCCAATACCTTGTTCAATCTCGTCATGGCAAGTCTCTTTACTCGATCCGTAATCCATCATCCCGTGACTAACTACTTAGTCACATTGAGCTCATTATGATGATGTCTTACCGAGTGGGCCCAGAGGTACCTCTCCGTCATACAGAGTGACAACATCCCAGTCTCGGATCGTACCAACTCAACAGACACTTTCGGAGATACCCGATGCGTACCTTTATAGCCATCCAGTTACGTTGCGATGTTTGGCACACCCAAAGTATTCGTACGGCGTCCGGGAGTTGTACAACCTCATGGTCTAAGGAATAAATACTTGAGACCGAAAAGCTTATGCATTACGAACTATACGATCTCGTGCTATGCTCAGGATTGGGTCTTGTCCATCACATCATTCTCCTAATGATGTGATCCCATTATCACTGACATCACATGTCCATGGTCAGGAAACCGTGACCATCTGTTGATCAACAAGATGGTAACTAGAGGCTCACCAGGGACTCATTGTGGTCTATACATTCACACATGTATCGCTGTTTCCGTACAATACAATTCAAGCATGAATAACAGACAATTATCATGAACAAGGAAATATAATAATAATACTTTTATTATTGCCTCTAGGGCATATTTCCAACAGTCTCCCACTTGCACTAGAGTCAATAATCTAGTTACATTGTGATGAATCAAACACCCATAGAGTTCTGGTGTTGATCATGTTTTGTCCGTGGAAGAGGTTTAGTCAACGGGTCTGCAACATTCAGATCCGTATGCACTTTACAAATATCTATATCTCCATCTTGAACAAAATTCCGGATGGAGTTGAAACGGCGCTTGATGTGCTTGGTCTTCTTGTGAAACCTGGGCTCCTTGGTAATAGCAATAGCACCAGTGTTGTCACAGAAGAGAGTCATCGGGCTTGACGCGCTTGGAATGACTCCTGGGTCGGTGATGAACTCCTTCATCCAGACTCCTTCCTGTGCTGCTTCAGAAGAAGCTATGTACTCCACTTCACATGTAGATGCTGCCACGACGCTTTGCTTGCAACTGCACCAGCTGACTGCCCCTCCGTTCAAAATATACACGTATCCGGTTTGAGACTTAGAGTCATCCAGATCTGTGTCGAAGCTAGCATCGACGTAACCCTTTACGACGAGCTCTTCGTCACCTCCATAAATGAGAAACATATCCTTAGTCCTTTTCAGGTACTTCAGGATGTTCCTGGCCGCTGTCCAGTGTTCCGTACCGGGATCACTTTGGTACCTCCCTACCAAACTTATGGCAAGGTTCACATCAGGTCTGGTACACAGCATGGCATACATGATAGAACCTATGGCCGAGGCATAGGGAATGACACTCATCTTTTCTCTATCTTCTGCCGTGGTCGGCGACGGAGCCTTGCTCAATCTCATACCTTGTAAAACAGGCAATAATCCCTTCTTGGACTGATCCATATTGAACTTTTTCAATATCTTGTCAAGGTATGTACTTTGTGAAAGACCAATGAGGCGTCTTGATCTATCTCTATAGATTTTGATGCCTAGTATGTAAGCAGCTTCTCCAAGGTCCTTCATTGAAAAACTTTTATTCAAGTAGGCCTTTACATTTTCCAAGAATTCTATATCATTTCCCATCAGTAATATGTCATCCACATATAATATGAGAAATGCCACAGAGCTCCCACTCACTTTCTTGTAAATACAGGCTTCTCCATAAGTCTGTATAAATCCAAACGCTTTGATCACATCATTAAAGCGAATATTCCAACTCCGAGATGCTTGCACTAGCCCGTAAATCGAGCGCTGGAGCTTGCATACCTTGTTAGCGTTCTCTGGATCGACAAAACCTTCCGGTTGCATCATATACAACTCTTCCTTGAGGAAGCCGTTAAGGAATGCTGTTTTGACGTCCATTTGCCATATCTCATAATCATAGAATGCGACAATAGCTAACATGATTCTGACTGACTTCAGCATCGCTACGGGAGTGAAAGTCTCGTCGTAGTCAATCCCTTGAACTTGTCGATAACCTTTAGCGACAAGCCGAGCTTTATAGATGGTCACATTACCATCCGCGTCTGTCTTCTTCTTAAATATCCATTTGTTTTCTATGGCGTGCCTGTCATTAGGCAAGTCCACCAAAGTCCATACTTTGTTTTCATACATGGATTCTATCTCGGATTTCATGGCTCCAAGCCATTTATTGGAATCCGGGCCCGCCATCGCTTCTTCATAGTTCGAAGGTTCACCGTTGTCTAACAACATGATTTCCAGGACAGGGTTGCCGTACCACTCTGGTGCGGAACGTGCCCTTGTGGACCTTCGAAGTTCAGTAGTAACTTGATCTGTTTCTTCATGATCATTATCATTATCTTCCTCCCTTGTCGGTGCAGGCACCTCAGCAACAGTTTCCTGCGCTGCGCTACTTTCTGGTACAGGAGGGGTGACTGTCACCTCATCAAGTTCTACTTTCCTCCCACTCACTTCTTTCAAGAGAAACTCTTTCTCCAGAAAGCATCCATTCTTGGCAACAAAGACTTTGCCTTCAGATCTGTGGTAGAAGGTGTACCCAATCGTTTCCTTTGGGTATCCTATGAAGACGCATTTTTCCGATTTGGGTTCGAGCTTTTCAGGTTGAAGTTTCTTGATATAAGCATCGCAACCCCAAACTTTTAGAAACGACAGCTTCGGTTTCTTGCCAAACCAAAGTTCATACGGAGTCGTCTCAACGGATTTCGATGGAGCCCTATTTAAAGTGAATGCGGCAGTCTCTAAAGCATAACCCCAAAAAGATAGCGGTAAATCGGTGAGGGACATCATAGATCGCACCATGTCCAACAGAGTATGATTTCGACGTTCAGACACACCGTTACGTTGAGGTGTTCCGGGCGGTGTCAATTGTGAAACAATTTCACAGCTCCTAAGGTGTGTGCCAAATTCATGACTTAAATATTCACCCCCACGATCTGATCGTAAGAACTTTATTTTTCTGTCACGTTGATTCTCAACCTCATTCTGAAATTCCTTGAACTTTTCAAAGGTCTCAGATTTGTGTTTCATCAAATAGATATACCCGTATCTACTCAAGTCATCTGTGAGGGTGAGAACATAACGATAGCCTCCGCGAGCCTCAACACTCATTGGACCGCACACATCGGTATGTATGATTTCCAACTAGTTGGTTGCTCGCTCCATTGTTCCGGAGAACGGAGTCTTGGTCATCTTACCCAAGAGGCATGGTTCGCACGTGTCAAATGATTCATAATCAAGAGACTCTAGAAGTCCATCTGAATGGAGCTTCTTCATACGTTTGACACCAATATGACCAAGGTGGCAATCCCACAAGTATGTGGGACTATCATTATCAACTTTACATCTTTTGGCATCTACACTATGAATATGTGTATTACTACGTTCGAGATTCATCAAAAATAAACCATTGACCAGTGGGGCATGACCATAAAACATATCTCTCAAATAAATAGAACAACCATTATTCTCCGATTTGAAAGAGTAGCCATCTCGCATAAGACGAGATCCAGAAACAATGTTCATGCTCAAAGCTGGTACTAAATAACAATTATTGAGGTTTAAAACTAATCCCGAGGGTAGATGTAGAGGCAGCGTGCCGACGGCGATCACATCGACCTTGGAACCATTCCCGACGCGCATCGTCACCTCATCCTTTGCCAGTCTCCGTTTATTCCGCAGCTCCTGTTTTGAGTTACAAATGTGAGCAACTGCACCGGTATCAAATACCCAGGAGCTACTACGAGTGCTGGTAAGGTACACATCAATAACATGTATATAATATATACCTTTGACGTTGCCGGCCTTCTTGTCTGCTAAGTATTTGGGGCAGTTCCGCTTCTAGTGACCCGTTCCCTTGCAATAAAAGCACTCTGTCTCAGGCTTGGGTCCATACTTTGGCTTCTTCCCGGCAACAGGCTTGCCGGGCGCGGCAACTCCCTTGCCGTCCTTCTTGAAGTTCTTCTTACCCTTGCCTTTCTTGAACTTAGTGGTTTTATTGACCATCAACACTTGATGTTCTTTCTTGATGTCCACCTCCACTGATTTCAGCATCGAATACACCTCGGGAATGGACTTCTCCATCCCCTGCATATTGAAGTTCAACACGAAGCTCTTGAAGCTTGGTGGGAGCGACTGGAGGATTCTGTCAATGACCGCTTCATCTGGGAGATTCATTCCCAGCTGAGACAAGCGGTTGTGCAATCCAGAAATCTTGAGGATGTGCTCATTGACAGAACTGTTTTCCTCCATCTTATAGCTGTAGAATGCGTTAGAGACATCATATCTCTCGACTCGGGCATGAGCTTGGAAAACCATTTTCAGCTCTTCGAACATCTCATATGCTCCGTGGTGCTCAAAACGTTTTTGGAGCCCCGACTCTAAGCTGTAAAGCATGCCGCACTGAACCAGGGAGTAATCATCACTACGCGACTGCCAGACGTTCAAAACGTCTTGGGCCGCATCGGGAGCAGGTGCATCACCTAGCGGTGCTTCTAGGACATATGATCTCTTGGCAGCTATGAGGATAATCCTCAGGTTACGAACCCAATCCGTATAGTTGCTACCATCGTCTTTCAGCTTGGTTTTCTCTAGGAACGCGTTGAAGTTGAGGGAAACTAGAGCGTGGGCCATTTGATCTACAAGAGATATTGTAAATAATTTAGACTAAGTTCATGATAATTAAGTTCATCTTAATCAAATTTTAATGAACTCCCACTCAGAATGACATCTCTCTAGTCATCTAAGTGATACACGATCCGAATCGACTAGCTCGTGTCCGATCATCACGTGAGACGGACTAGTCATCAACGGTGAACATCTTCATGTTGATCGTATCTTCTATACGACTCGTGTTCGACCTTTCGGTCTTCCGTGTTCCGAGGCCATGTCTGTACATGCTAGGCTCGTCAAGTGAACCCTAAGTGTATTGCGTGTGTAAATCTGGCTTACACCCGTTGTATGCGAACGTTAGAACCTATCACACCTGATCATCACGTGGTGCTTCGGAGCAACGAACTTTAGCAACGACGCACAGTTAGGGGAAACACAATTCTTGAAATTTTAGTGAGAGATCATCTTATTTACTACCGTCGTTCTAAGTAAACAAGATGCATAAACATGATACACATCACATGCAATCAATTAAAGTGACATGATATGGCCAATATCATCTTGCTCCTTGGATCTCCATCTTCGGGGCACCATGATCATCTTGTCACCGGCTCGACACCATGATCTTCATCATCATGATCTCCATCATCGTGTCTTGAAGAAGTCGTCACGCCAACTATTACTTCTACTACTATAACTAACGTTTAGCAATGAAGTAAAGTAATTACATGGCGTTATTCAGTGACACGCAGGTCATACAATAATTAAGACAACTCCTATGGCTCCTGCCGGTTGTCAAGTTCATCGACATGCAAGTCGTGATTCCCTATTACAAGAACATGATCAATCTCATACATCATATATATCATTCATCACATCTTCGTTTTGGCCATACCACGTCACATAGCACATGCTGCAAAAACAAGTTAGACGTCCTCTAATTGTTGTTGCAAGTTTTACGTGGCTTCTATAGGATTTCTAGCAAGAACGTTTCTTACCTACGCCAAAACCACAACGTGATTTGTCAATTTCTATTTACCCTTCATAAGGACCCTTTTCATCGAATCCGATCCGACTAAAGTAGGAGAGACAGACACCCGCCAGCCACCTTATGCATCTAGTGCATGTCTGTCGGTGGAACCAGTCTCACGTAAGCGTACGTGTAAAGTCGGTCCGGGCCGCTTCATCCCACAATACCGCCGAATCAAGATTGACTAGTAACGGCAAGAAAGTTGAACAAACTCAAACGCCCACAACTGCTTTGTGTTCTACTCGTGCAAGATGCTACGCATAAGACCTAGCTCAGATGCCACTGTTGGGGAACGTAGCAGAATTCAAAAAATTTCTACGCTTTCACCAAAATCAAACTAAGGAGACATCTAGCAATGAGCAAGTAAGAGTGCATCTACATACCGTTATGTAGATCGCGTGCGGAAGCTTTTGAAGAAGCGTGGATGAAGTAGTCGTACTCTTCGCGTTCTTCGTCACCGATGATCTAGCGCCGAACGGACGGCACCTCCGCGTTCAACACACGTCCGGTACAGCAACGTCACCTCCTTCTTGATCCAGCAAGGGGGGAGGAGAAGTCGTCAGAGATCCAGCAGCACAACGGCGTGGTGGTGGATGCAGTGGAGATTGCAGCAGGGCTTCGCCGGGCGCCCTGCGTTAAGGAGACGGAGGTGTGACGGGAGGGGGGGAGGCGCCAGGGCAAGGGTGCGGCTGCCCTCTCCCCCACCATATATATAGGGGGCCAGGGGGGTGCGCCAGCCCCTGCAGACCCAATCTGCAAGGGGGGGGCGGCGGCCAGGGGGGAGTCCTTGCCCCCCAAGGCAAGTGGGGCGCCCCCTCCCCCCTAGGGTTCCAACCCTAGGCGCATGGGGAGGAGGGCCCAAGTGGTGCGCCAGCCCATTAGGGCTGGACACTTCCCCCTTGCGGCCTAGGGGCCCCACCGGGATGGGTGGCCCCACCCGGTGGACCCCCGGGGCCCCTCCGGTGGTCCCGGGACACTCCCGGTGACCCCCGGAGATCACCCGATGGCCGAATCCTGACTTCCAATATATCAATCTTTACCTCCGGACCATTTCGGAACTCCTCGTGACGTCCGGGATATCATCCGGGACTCCGAACAACTTTCGGGTTTCCACGTGCATGTATCTCTACGACCCTAGCATTACCGAACCTTAAGTGTGTAGACCCTACGGGTTCGGGAGACACGTAGACATGACCGAGACCACTCTCTGGTCAATAACCAACAGCGGGATCTGGATACCCATGTTGGTTCCCACGTGTTCCTCGATGATCTTCATCGGATGAACCACCGTGTCAAGGATTCACTCAATCCCGTATGTTATTCCCTTTGTCCATCGGTACGGTACTTGCCCGAGATTCGATCGTCGGTATTCCCGATACCTTGTTCAATCTCGTCATGGCAAGTCTCTTTACTCGATCTGTAATCCATCAAACCGTGACTAACTACTTAGTCACATTGAGCTCATTATGATGATGTCTTACCGAGTGGGCCCAGAGGTACCTCTCCGTCATACGGAGTGACAACATCCCAGTCTCGGTTCGTACCAACTCAACAGACACTTTCGGAGATACCCGATGCGTACCTTTATAGCCACCCAGTTACGTTGTGACGTTTGGCACACCCAAAGTATTCCTACGGCGTCCGGGAGTTGTACAACCTCATGGTCTAAGGAATAAATACTTGACACCGAAAAGCTTATGCACTACGAACTATACGATCTCGTGCTATGCTCAGGATTGGGTCTTGTCCATCACATCATTCTCCTAATGATGTGATCCCGTTATCACTGACATCACATGTCCATGGTCAGGAAACCGTGACCATCTGTTGATCAACGAGCTGGTAACTAGAGGCTCACCAGGGACTCATTGTGGTCTATACATTCACACATGTATCGCTGTTTCCGTACAATACAATTCAAGCATGAACAACAGACAATTATCATGAACAAGGAAATATAATAATAATACTTTTATTATTGCCTCTAGGGCATATTTCCAACAAACCAAAGTCCACACTTTGTTCTCATACATGGATCCCATCTCAGATTTCATGGCCTCAAGCCATTTTGCGGAATCTGGGCTCATCATCGCTTCCTCATAGTTCGTAGGTTCATCATGATCCAGTAACATGACTTCCAGAACCGGGTTGCCGTACTACTCTGGTGCGGAATGAACTCTGGTTGATCTACAAAGTTCAGCAGAAACTTGATCTGAAGTTTCATGATCATCATCATTAGCTTCCTCACTAATTGGTGTAGGAATCACTGGAACTAGTTTCTGTGATGTTCCACTTTCCAATTCGGGAGAAGGTACAATTACCTCATCAAGTTCTACTTTCCTCCCACTCACTTCTTTGGAGAGAAACTCCTTCTCTAGAAAGGATCCACTCTTAGCAACAAAGACCTTGCCTTCGGATCTGTGATAGAAGGTGTACCCAACAGTTTCTTTTGGGTATCCTATGAAGATTTACTTCTCCGATTTGGGTTCGAGCTTACCATGTTGAAACTTTTTCACATAAGCATCGCAGTCCCAAACTTAAAGAAATGACAGCTTAGGTTTCTCGTCAAACCACAGTTCATACGGCGTCATCTCCACGGATTTAGATGGTGCCCTATTTAACGTGAATGTAGCTGTCTCTAATGCATAACCCCAAAAGCGATAGTGGTAGATCGGTAAGAGACATCATCGATCGCACCATATCTAATAAAGTACGGTTATGACGTTCGGACACACCATTACACTGTGGTGTTCCAGGTGGCGTGAGTAGTGAAACTATTTCACATTGTTTTTTTACTAAAGGCCAAACTCGCTAACTCAAATATTTTACCTCTATGATCATATCGTAGAAACTCTTTTTTTTGTTACGATGATTCTCTACTTCACTCTGAAATTCTTTGAACTTTTCAAATGTTTCAGACTTGTGCTTCATTAAGTAGACATACCCATATCTGCTCAAATCATCAGTGAAGGTCAGAAAACGATACCCGCCGCGAGCTTCAACACTCATTGGTCCACATACATCTGTATGTATGATCTCCAACAAATCTGTTGCTCGCTCCATTGTTCCAGAGAACGGAGTTTTAGTCATCTTGCCCATGAGGCATGGTTCGCAAGCACCAAGTGATTAATAATCAAGTGATTCCAAAAGTCCATCACTATGGAGTTTCTTCATGCGCTTTACACCATTATGACCTAAATGGCAGTGCCACAAATAAGTTGCACTATCATTATTAACCTTGCATCTTTTGGCTTCAATATTATGAATATGTGTATCACCACGATCGAGATCCAGCAAACTATTTTCATTGGGTGTATGACCATCGAAGGTTTTATTCATGTAAACAGAATAACAATTATTCTATGACTTTAAATGAATAACCATATTGCAACAAATATGATCAAATCATATTCATGCTCAATGCAAATGCCAAATAACATTTATTTAGGTTTTACACTAATCCCGAAAGTATAGGGAGTGTGCGATGATGATCATATCAATCTTGGAACCACTTCCAACACACATCGTCACTTCACCTTTAACTAGTCTCTGTTCATTCTGCAATTCTCATTTCGAGTTACTAATATTGGCAACTGAACCGGTATCAAATACCCAGGGGTTGCTATGAACACTAGTAAATTACACATCAATAATCTGTATATCAAAATATACCTTTGTTCACTTTGCCATCCTTCTTATCCGCCAAGTATCTAGGGAAGTTCCACTTCCAGGGACCATTTCCTTTGCAGTAGAAGCACTTAGTTTCAGGCTTGAGTTTTAGCTTTGGGTTTCTTCACGGGAGTGACAGCTTGCTTGTCATTCTTCTTGAAGTTCCCCTTCTATCCCTTTGCCCTTTACTTGAAACAAGTGGTCTTGTTAACCATCAACACTTGATGCTTTTTCATGATTTCTACCTACGCCGACTTCAGCATCGCAAAGAGCTCGGGAATTACTTTCGTCATCCCTTGCATATTATAGTTCATCACGAAGTTCTACTAACTTGGTGATAGTGACTAGAGAACTTTGTCAATTACTATCTTATCTGGAAGATTAACTCCCACTTGATTCAAGTAATTGTAGTACCCAGACAATCTGAGCACATGCTCACTGGTTGAGCTATTCTCCTCCATCTTGTAGGCAAAGTACTGTCAGAAGTCTTATACCTCTCGACACGGGCATGAGTATGAAATACTAATTTCAACTCTTGGAACATCTTATATGCTCCGTGGCGTTCAAAACGTTTTTGAGTCCCGGTTCTAAGCCGTAAAGCATGGTGCACTTAAACTATCAAGTAGTCATCATGCCGAGCTTTTGTCAAAATGTTCATAACTTCTACATCTGCTCCTGCAATAGGTCTGTCACCTAGCGGTACATCAAGGACATAATTCTTCTGTGCAGCAATGAGGATAATCCTCAGATCACGGAACAATTCCGCATCATTGCTACTAACATCTTTCAACTTAGTTTTCTCTAGGAACATATAAAAAATAAACGGGGAGCAACATCGTGAGCTATTGATCTACAACATAGATATGCTAATACTATGAGGACTAAGTTCATGATAAATTAAAGTTCAATTTAATCATATTACTTAAGAACTCCCACTTAGATAGACATCCCTCTAGTCATCTAAATGATCACGTGATCCAAATCAACTAAACCATGTCCGATCATCACGTGAGATGGAGTAGTTTCAATGGTGAACATCTTATGTTGATCATATCTACTATATGATTCACGCTCGACCTTTCGGTCTCCAGTGTTCCGAGGCCATATCTGCATATGCTAGGCTCGTCAAGTTTAACCCGAGTATTCTGCATGTGCAAAACTATCTTACACCCGTTGTATTTGAACGTAGAGCTTATCACACCCGATCATCACGTGGTGTCTCGGCACGAAGAACTTTCGCAACGGTGCATACTCAGGGAGAACACTTGTACCTTGAAATTTTGTAAGGGATCATCTTATAATGCTACCGTCGTTCTAAGCAAAATAAGAAGCATAATAAGATAAATATCACATGCAAATCAAAATATGTGACATGATATGGCCATCATCATCTTGTGCTTTTGATCTCCATCTCCAAAGCACCGTCATGATCACCTTTGTCACCGGCGCGACACATTGATCTCCATCGTAGCATCATTGTCGTCTCGCCAACTATTGCTTCTACGACTATCGCTACCGCTTAGTGATAAAGTAAAGCAATTACATGGTGATTGCATTTCATACAATAAAGCGACAACCATATGGCTCCTGCCAGTTGCCGATAACTTTACAAAACATGATCATCTCATACAAAACCGTATAACCCATCATGTCTTGACCATATCACATCACAACATGCCCTGCAAAAACAAGTTAGACGCCCTCTACTTTGTTGTTGCAAGTTTTACGTGGCTGCTACGGGCTTTAGCAAGAACCGTTCTTACCTACGCATACAAAACCACAACGATGTTTCGTCAAGTATGTGCTGTTTTAACCTTCACAAGGACCGGGCGTAGGCACACTTGATTCAGCTAAAGTGAGAGAGACAGACACCCGCCAGTCACCTTTAAGCAACGAGTGCTCATAACGGTGAAACCAGTCTCGCGTAAGCGTACGCGTAATGTCGGCCCATGCTGCTTCATCTCACAATACCGCTGAAGCAAAGTATGACATGCTGGTAAGCAGTATGACTAGTATCGCCCACAACTCATTGTGTTCTACTCGTGCATATCATCTACGCATAGACCTGGCTCTTGATGCCACTGTTGAGAACGTAGTATTTTCAAAATTTTCCTACGATCACGCAGATCTATCTACTAGATGCATAGCAATGAGGGGAAGAGTGTGTCTACGTACCCTCATAGACCGGGAGCGGAAGTGTCAAGTGACGCGATTGATGTAGTCGAACTTCTTCGCGATCCAACCGATCAAGCACCGAACGTACGGCACCTCCGCGTTCAGCACACGTTCAGCTTGATGAAGTCCCACGAGCCCTTGATCCAGTTGAGCTTCACGAGAGAGTTTCGCCAGCACGACGGCGTGGTGATAGATATGATGTATCTACCGACGTAGGGCTTCGCCTAAGCACTGCAACGATATGACCGAGGTGTGTTTCTGTGGAGAGGGGCACCGCACACGGCTAAAACAATTCAACTTGTGTGTCCTAGGGTGCCCCCCTGCCCCCGTATATAAAGGAGCAAGGGAGAGGCCGGCCCTAGAGGGGGCGCGCCAAGTGTGGGGAGTCCTACTAGGACTCCCAAGTTCTAGTAGGATTCCCCTTTCCTTTCCGGAGTAGGAGAGAAGGAAAGAGGTGGAGAGGGAGAAGGAAAAGGGGGCTGCACCCCTTGTCCAATTCGGACCAGAGGGGGGGCGCGCGCCTCCTTCCTTTTGGCCTTTCTCCTCTATTCCCGTATGGCCCAATAAGGCCCATATACTCCGAAAAATACCCGAATCACTCGGAACCTTTCCGATGTCCGAATATAGTCGTCCAATATATCGATCTTTACGTCTCGACCATTTTGAGACTCCTCGTCATGTACCCGGTCTCATCCGGGACTCCGAACTCCTTCGGTACATCAAAACTCATAAACTCATAATACCGATCGTCATCAAACGTTAAGCGTGCGGACCCTACGGGTTCGAGAACTATGTATACATGACCGAGACTCATCTCCGGTCAATAACCAATAGCGGAACCTGGATGCTCATATTGGCTCCTACATATTCTACCAAGATCTTTATCGGTCTAACCGCATAACAACATACGTTGTTCCTTTTGTCATTGGTATGTTACTTGCCCGAGATTTGATCGTCGGTATCTCTATACCTAGTTCAATCTCGTTACCGGCAAGTCTCTTTACTCGTTCCTTAATACATCATCTCGTGACTAACTCATTAGTCTTTTGCTTGCAAGGCTTATTATGATGTACATTACCGAGAGGGCCCAGAGATACCTCTCCGACACTCGGAGTGACAAATCCTAGTCTTGATCTATGCCAACACCACGAACACTTTTGGAGACACCTGTAGAGCATCTTTATGATCACCCAGTTACGTTGTGATGTTTGATAGCACACAAGGTGTTCCTACGGTATTCGGGAGTTGCATAATCTCATAGTCATAGGAACATGTATAAGTCATGAAGAAAGCAATAGCAGTAAAACTAAACGATCATAGTGCTAAGCTAACGGATGGGTCTTGTCCATCACATCATTCTCCTAATGATGTGATCCCGTTAATCAAATGACAACTCATGTCTATGGTTAGGAAACATAACCATCTTTGATCAATGAGCTAGTCTAGTAGAGGCATACTAGGGACACTCTGTTTTGTCTATGTATTCACACATGTACTAAGTTTCCGGTTAATACAATTCTAGCATGAATAATAAACATTTATCATGATATAAGGAAATATAAGTAACAACTTTATTATTGCCTCTAGGGCATATTTCCTTCACTGGTGCGCCCCCAAGGGCCCAAGATTCCTAGGGTTGGAAACCCTAGGGGGTGGGGGTGCCCCCACCAACTCGGGGGGCAAGTTACCCCCTCCTGGCCGCCCCCGTCTAGATTGGATCTAGAGGGGTCGGCCCCTCTCCCCTTCCCCTATATACAGTGAGGGGATGGGAGGGCCGCACCCCTCTCCTAGCGCAGCCCTTCCCCCCTCCAACTCCTCCTCCTCCATAGCGCTTGGCGAAGCCTTGCCGCAGAACCGCAAGCTCCACCACCACGCCGTCGTGTTGCCGGAGCTCTCCCTCAACTTCTCCTCCCCCTTGCTGGATCAAGAAGGAGGAGACGTCCCCGGGCTGTACGTGTTTTGAATG
Organism: Secale cereale; assembly: GCA_902687465.1. NCBI lineage: Eukaryota > Viridiplantae > Streptophyta > Magnoliopsida > Poales > Poaceae > Secale > Secale cereale. Next base: position 831,189,761 of record LR738711.1, on the reverse strand, counting down.
CGGAGGCGCCATCCGTTCGGCGCTTGGATCGAATCTTCCGTGATTTGAATCGACGTGAGTACGACTCCATCATCCGCGTTCTTGTGATGCTTCCGCTTAGCGATCTTCAAGGGTATGAAGATACATTCCCTTTCTCTCGTTGCTAGCTTCTCCTAGATTGATCTTGGTGACACATAGGAAATTTTTGAATTATTACTACGTTTCCCAACAGTGGCATCATGAGCTTGGTCTATGCGTAGATTATATGCACGAGTAGAACACAAGTAGTTGTGGGCGATGATTTAGTCAATTTACTTGCCGTTACTAGTCCTATCTTGATTCGGCGGTATCGTGGGATGAAGCGGCCCGGACCGACCTTACACATACGCTTACGTGAGACAGGTTCCACTGACTGACATGCACTAGTTGCATAAGGTGGCTAGCGGGTGTCTGTCTCTCCCACTTTAGTCGGATCGGATTCGATGAACACGGTCCTTATGAAGGGTAAATAGCAATTGACAAATCACAGTTGTGGCTTTTGCGTAGGTAAGAAACGTTCTTGCTAGAAACCCATAGCAGCCACGTAAAACATGCAACAACAATTAGAGGACATCTAACTTGTTTTTGCAAGGTATGCTATGTGATGTGATATGGCCAAAAGGATGTGATGAATTATATATGTGATGTATGAGATTGATCATGTTCTTGTAATAGGAATCACGACTTGCATGTCGATGAGTATGACAACCGGCAGGAGCCATAGGAGTTGTCTTAATTTATTGTATGACCTGCGAATCAATTTAAGCGCCATGTAATTACTTTACTTTATTGCTAACCGTTAGCCATAGTAGTAGAAGTAATAGTTGGTGAGACAACTTCATGAAGACACGATGATGGAAATCACGGTGTCATGCCAGTGACGATGGTGATCATGCCGCGCCTTGAAGATGTAGATCAAAAGCGCAAGATGATATTGGTCATATCATGTCACTTTATGATTTGCATGTGATGTTTGCCATGTTTACATCTTATTTTCTTAGAACGACGGTAGCATAAATAAGATGATCCCTCACTAAAATTTCAAGAAATGTGTTTCCCCTAAGTGTGCACCGTTGCGAAGGATCGTTGTTTCGAAGCACCACGTGATGATCGGGTGTGATAGATTCTGAAAGTGCAACTAATCCCCGGGTGGTTTTGGTAATTAATAACAACATATATATCATTGAACTAATAGTTACTTGAGAATCATTTCAGAGATGTTCAGTGATATGGGTATGGCAAGGACTGAAGAAGTGGACCCCTCAAAATGCTAAGGCAAGCATTGGCAAAAGCTCAAGACTCCATTTTTGGTTTAGTGATCCAAGATCACATTGAGTCCATAGGAAAAGCCAATACTATTAAAAGGGGATGAGGTTATGATGATGATCTGGTTGCTCAAGTGCTTAGTGATACATCTCCTAAACTATCAGCAACTTTCACTGCCATATACACTCATAAGTAATCTCGGTCCCACCGATAATCCAAACTCAGTCACACCGAGATGAACCACCTCAGCCATAAGCCAAACCCTAGAAAATTCGGATTTTCCGATTCTGAAATCGGTTTCACCGAAACATGAGTTGCCAAGCTTCTGTAACCTTCTGTCATCAAATCGGTGTCACCGAGATGATGAAGTCGGTCCCACCGAAACTGGCATGCTCTTGTCATTGCACGAATCGGACTAACCGAGATTGTATATTCGGTCCCACCGAAAACCCCAACGTTCACATTATTTGAACTTTCGATCTCACCGAGTTGTCCACTTCGGTCCCACCGAGATTGCTCAAATGTGTGTAACGGTTGGATTTTGTGTGGAGGCTATTTATACCCCTCCACCCCCTCTTCATTCGTGGAGAGAGCCATCAGAAAGAACTACCACTCCTACCTTACATTTCTGAGAAGAGAACTACCTACCCTTGTGTTGAGATCAAGTTGCTCCACTCCCACCATATGAAGCTTGATCTCTAACCTTCCCAAGTTGCTTTCCACTCAATCCTTTCTTCCACCACAGCCAAATCAGTGAGGAGAGTTGAGTGTTGGGGAGATTATCATTTGAAGCACAAGAGCAAGGAGTTCATCATCATCTACAACATCTATTACCTTTTGGAGGGTGGTGCCTCCTAGATTGGTTAGGTGTCGCTTGGGAGCCTCCGTCATCGATGTGGAGTTGAACCAAGAAGTTTGTAAGGGCAAGGAGATCACCTACTTCGTGAAGATCTACCCCGAGTAAGGCTAGCCCTCCGTGGGCGTAGGCCATGATGGAATAGACAAGGTTGCTTCTTCGTGGACCCTTCGTGGGTGGAGCCCTCCGTGGACTCGCGCAGCCGTTACCCTCCGTGGGTTGAAGTCTCCATCAACGTGGATGTACGATAGCACCACCTATCGGAACCACGGGAAAAATCATTGCGTCTCCAAATTGCGTTTGATCTTCTCCACCTCTCTTTACTACATGTGCAATTTACTTTCCGCTGCTTATACTCTAGAATTGCATGTGTAGGGTGATACTTGACTTGATCATAATTGTGAAACTACCAAAAACTGTTCTTTGTCAAAAGGCAGAATTTTTATATTTACAAGTAGTCTAATCACCCCCCCTCTAGACATACTTTCGATCCTACAAGAGCTTTGGTCTCCATTGTTTTGGTTTCCATTGCATTGGACTCCATAAGCTTGGTTTCACAACCTAGGAGAGTATGGCGTCTAGTGAGGGTAATTATCATAGAGGTCCTTACTTTGATGGTACAAATTTTGCTAGTTGGAAGCATAAAATGAAAATGCATATTCTTGGTCATAACCCAGCCGCATGGGGCATTATTTGTGTTGGTATGCAAGGTGAATTCTTCGAGGAAGGAAAAGTTCCGGATCGCGAAGCTACACCGGAAGAGTTGCGGATGTTGCAAAACAATGCTCAAGCTTGTGACATTCTCTTCAATGCTTTGTGTCCCGAGGAGTTCAACAAAATCAGCCGTCTTGAGAATGCTAAAGAGATTTGGGATACTTTGGTTGAAATGCACGAAGGTACCGAGTCTGTGAAGGAATCAAAGCTAGATATTCTTCAAGGTCAACTTGACAAGTTCAAGATGAAGGATGGTGAAGGAGTCGCTGAAATGTACTCTAGGCTAGCTCTCATCACAAATGAGATTGCCGGCTTAGGAAGCGAAGAAATGACCGACCGATTCATCACCAAGAAGATTCTAAGAGCTTTGGATGGAAAGTATGACACCGTGTGCACTTTGATCCAAATGATGCCAAACTACAAGACTCTCAAGCCAACCGAAGTCATTGGAAGAATTGTTGCTCATGAGATGACACTTAAGGATAAGGAAGAGCTTCACAACAAGTCAAGTGGTGCTTACAAAGCTACAAGTGATGCTCCCACAACCTCAAGTGACAAGTTAGTTTCCAATGAAGAGATAAGCCTAATGGTTAAGAACTTCAACAAATTCTACAAGTATAGAGGCAAAGAGAGAAGCTCAAAGTCTAGATCATATGATGAAAAGAGATCTTCTAGTCATGATCGAAACTGCTACAATTGTGGAAGACCCGGACACTACTCAAATGAGTGTACGGCTCCCCACAAGAGAAGAGAAGAATCTCCAAGAAGAAGAAGTTCAAGAGATGAGTCACCTCGGAAAGAGAGAAGGAGTAGAGATGATCGTTATGAACGAAGACCCTCTCGGAGAAGCAAGGATTCGGAGAGGAAAGACAAGTCATCAAGGAGCTACACAAGAAGAAAACATCAAGCTCATGTAGGTGAATGGGTCTCCGGCTCCGACTCCGACAATCAATCTGATGGAAGCTATCACTCCGACTCCGACTACAGTCAAGATGAAGGTGTTGCCGGTCTTGCTCTCGTATCCTCCAACTCCAACTCCTACGACTTATTTGATTCACCAAATGAGGGAATTGGAAGATGCTTCATGGCTAAAGGCCCCAAGGTATCACACCCTGAATTCTTTGACTTCAATAGTGATGAGGATGACTTGCTTGGTGAAGATGAGCTCTTGCATGATAAATCCAGTGAGCCTAGTAACGATGAACATGCTAGTAGTCTTTATAGCTAAGAAGAGTCGAATGACAATGCTATGAAGGAGATTGAGCGTCTAACTAAAGAACTAAACACTCTTAAGTTAGCTCATGAAACAACTCAAGAAGATCATAGAGAGCTCCTAAGATCTCATGAGAAGCTACGCTTCGAGAAGCTCACTCTAGAGCAAGAACATGAGTTTCTAAAAGCAATCAATGACAATCTTCGAAAGAAGAGTTCTTCATATCTTGCCAAACGGCTTCTCTTGTCTAATTTCTTGCCACCCATTAAGACTAAGCATGACAAGCATAAGAAAAATTCTTCCTCTAGCAGTAACAATAACCATGCTAAATCCAATATTGTTGCTTCTAGTAGTTCTCTTGATTCCACTAACAATGTTTCAAGCCAAGTTACACTTGAGCAAGAGAATAGTTTATTGAAAGGGATCATAGAGAAAGGTGTCTACAAGAGCCTTGCCGGAAGCAAGAACTTTGAGGAAATTGTTCGCAAGCAAGGAAGGCACCGGAAGAATCAAGGAATTGGTTTTGAGCGAAAGTTCAACGCCGAAGGTGTTGAGTGGGAAGAAGGTCAATATCCTACTCCACAGTTTGTTTCTCAAAAGGAGAAGTATGATCCTACTTCTTCCAATGTGGAACAAGCTCAAGATGACCTTCCACCACAAGACCACAAGCTAAAAGCCAAGGACAAGCTTCAAGAGGAGATTGATGCATTCGTTGAAGCACCTCAAGCCATGGTCAAGTGGGTTCCCAAGGAAACGTCAAGTTCTACTTCGTCGAGCTCAACTACAACCCCAAGGATTCCCATCAAGATGATGTGGATCCCGAAGAAGAAGAACTAGAAAGTTCTTGAGGGTGACTCCGCCAACATACTTCATTCACATTCATTTTGGCAAAGAACTTGTGCAATCAACTTCCACATCGTGCACTAGTTCATGGAGTCACAAACCCTCTTGTTGGTAAGTCAAGGGACAAGGTAATCATTGCTTTCATGGACATCATCTATTGTGAACTTCAATCTATGTCCATGGATATCATTGTTTGTTCCTTGTGGGACTAACCCATGTAGGTATTGAAAGTGCCCGAATCCAAAGGATAGCTCCCAACTCTTGATGATCTCCATCAACATTGAGCATCCACATCTTCAACATCTACATGAAGTCTTCTACGACAACCCAAGGTTAGTTTGACCCTTTAAAAGGGGTTCTCACATCTAGGGGGAGCTTTGCTCTAAAAAATTGAGCTAAATCATCTTCAAATGATGTGAACACATCAATGCTTTATGTAAAAGTGGTAACCCCACTTGTGCTTAAACGATGTGTATGACCTATGATCAAATGTTCTCATTTGGCTCCTAAGTCAAAATACTCATATAAAGATAACCTAGTCATCGACAAATTGTGTGTTAGTTGCTAGAGTTTTGGTTGTGCATGTTTGACACATATTTCATTTGCTATCTTATTGTGTGAGCATGTTGGATGCATGATTTTATCCATTCGAGGACATCCATTTGTTGTTTTGGTCGTTTTGATTTTTCTGACCAAATGGATGGACAAGAATGCCTAAGTACCTCCCCTAGCTATCTATGCTTTCTTGTCTCAAATTCTATTCATGCTTACATCACAAACTTTGAACAAGTCATTTTCGGACCCTCCGGGTGAGGAGCACTCGGAGCCACCGATCCGTCAAGGGCTAATCTCCAAAACCTTCTAATTGATTTCGGTCAGACCAACTCACTCAAACTCGGTCGAACCGAAAGCATTTAGACTGATCTAGGTTTTCATCTCGGTGAAACTGAGTTGTGATTTTCGGCGTGACCGAAGTGCATAACTGCCTAGCAGTTATCCATCTCGGTGCCACCGAGTTTTACAACTCGGTCCCACCGACAGCAAAGGGGTATATATTCCAAGGGCAGCGCGCGTTGATTCCTCCTTCAAACGTTTCGCCCCCACATCCCTTGCTGCCGTCGCCTTGGTCTCCGGATCGTCGCCGTCGTCGCCTGTGCGCCCTCGCCGCAGGTCTCCGTCGCCGTCAACGGCCATCTCCTCCGCGCCGTTGCCGCCGTAGAAAAACTCCACCAAGTTAGGGTGAGTTTTGATCCCACTCGTGCTCCCATCTCCGATTCAATGCACGTTTGGATTGCCTAGTATCTTGCCACGATTGAAATCCTCCTGTACACCAGATTGGTTCGTTTGAACTAGATTCGAGTAAAAATTTTAGGGTTAGGTTTCCACTGAACACATCTCGGTGAGACCGATTTTATAATTTCGGTGTGACCGATTTGGCCTATGGCCATTGCACTGCACCCTTCGGTCCAACCGAGTTGTGCAAAATCGGTGTGACCGAAATGAAGTTTTTGTGAAACCCTAGTGTTTTCGGCAGGACCGAAACCCACTTCGGTCAAACCGAAAGTGGTGTGCCAAGCTCCTGTTTAACACTTCGGATTCACCGAAACTTAAACTCGGTCTGACCGAAATGTCTTCTGTGAAAACTTAAAACTAGAATTTGAACTCATTTTTTTGCAAAAACTTCTGCAGTTTGTGATGACTCTTCTTCTCTGCCTATACCTTATCTATTCACAGGTTGTCAGCCATGTCAGATGCCAGTGACAGTCAGAACAGGTCAGAGACACCCTTTGTAGACATTCCAGAGGCAGACACTAGTCCTGATCCTAGCAGCTCATCTGATGATGGTGAGAGGAGTACACCAAGTGGCATGCCTCCTGCAGCCACCAGAGCTAGAAAGGAGAAGAATTCAGATGATGAGGATTCAGATTTCGTTGTTGAGGAAGAGGTGACCTCCAAGCCTAAAAGGAAGGTTGTTGCCAAAGAGCAACAAGGTCAGCAGTCTAAGAAGGGCACCAGCAAAGTTAAGCAGTCAACTGTTGCTAAGAAGCTGAATTTGGGAGAGGCAGCTGCAAGCAAAGTGAAGAAAACCACCAAGAGAAAGAGGGTAGTGCATGTGTCAGATTCTCATGCAGATGCAGCAGTCGAGGATGAGGATGAGGAAGCACCCCAGCCTCCCCCTCAGAAGCAGAAGCTCATGGGTGATGCCATTAAGGCTGGAGCCACATCAAAGCCCAAGAAATCTGCTCCAGCTAGGGCAGCTCCAGCAAAGCCTGCTGCCAAGCCCAAGAGGACCATCAGAAACATTCCAGCGTCTGAAAAGAACAAGGATGATGTGCCACCAGCTGAGTCTGACGAGGAAGGACAAGTTTTGCTGAAACTTCGCCCAAAACTGCCACTTCATAATGATGCTCATCCTCAAGCTGAGGATATGAAGGCAAGGAAAGATAGAGGTCTCAGGCTATGGAGACAAACTGACCCATATGCCGTGAGGAGAAGAACTGCTGTAGATCCCAGATTTCACACCAGAGAGCAGCAGGACTTCTATGAGACCGTGCTGATGGACAAGAAGCCCATAGTCGCAGACACCAGATATGTTGACTGGGAGTACATTGACAGCGAAGAGCACAGAGATTTCTTTCCACATGTGCATGAAAGTTTCACTGCATGTGGAGTTGCAGAGTTTGTAGGTCAGAAATTGACCAGTTGGAACGATGAGATGATAATGCAATTTTATGCCACAGCTCACTTCTATCCTGATGGAAAGATTACGTGGATGACTGAAGGTCAAAGGTATTCTTCTTCTGTTGAAGAATGGGCAGAAATTCTGAATGCTCCAGTGCAACGAGAAGATGATATTGATGTATATGGGATTCCAAAGAAGAATCATGAATCCATGAAGAACATGTACAAAGAGATTCCAGCAGAGGATTTGGAAGTCTGGAAGCTCGGCTCAGTCTACCATCTCCAGGCAGGCTTACCTACCACTAATACCATTTTGAGGCATACCTTGATGCCCAAGTCTGGAGATCATCGCATGATCAGAGGATATTCTATCAACATGCTGCATATACTTGATGAGAAAGCACCTTTCAAGGTGATGGACTTAATGGTAGAGACCATTAAGAGGACTGCAGCTGACCAGAAAAGGTCATGTGGATTTGCCCCGCAGATTCAGATGCTTATCAATGCCAAGTTTGGCACGGGCAAATTCTTGTTGGATAGAAAACATTTACCGCTGCAGCCAGAGCATGAAGACAATGTTGTTGTGATGGATGAGGAGGATCCGACATCTGTTGAAGGTCAAGCCAAGATCGAAGCTGCTAAGAAAGCCAAAGCTGACAAAGCAGCAGCAGCAGCAGCTAAACCAAAGAGTTTCGGAGAGCAAATTCTTGAAGCTACTCAAAGGATTGAACAACGCCTGGCCAGCATTGAACAGTCTCAGGAGAGCTTAGAGAGGATTGTTGACGAGAAGATCCACGCTCTGGACGTGAAGCTGACTGAAATACAAGTGACCGTCAACAAGCTTGAGGCAGACATTGAGGAAGCAAAGCAGGACAAGGCAGAGCTTATGCAGGATGACTTAGTCCAGGATTCTCATCGACAGACTGCTCCGGTTCCCAAAGGATCCCGATCAGCTGCTATTCCAGTGACTGACACCAGGACTACAGCTTCAGCACCTCCCACAGTTCCAGCAGTTACTCCAGCTCCAGCTCTAGTGTCCACTCCTCCAGCACAGACATCAGCTGAAGTCTTCGCCGATGCCGTCATATCTACTCCGACATCAACCCAGACGGGAGCCGCCAGCAGAGCCCACAGTGACGTTTAGCTCTATGCTTTTTCGAACTTTTTGGTAACTTGTTGCCAAAGGGGGAGAAATTGTATAGATCATAGGGCTTCGAGAGAGAGAGTGCTGTTGTCTTTGCGCTTTTGCTCTTTCGTTCTTTTGCGGTTTCTTTGAGATACTTTTGGTTTTCGAGACATTCAGTGTGCTTGATACTCCGTTTGATGCTACCTTAATGAGTGCTTGGTCGTACTATGCTTTAATGTGTGCTTAATGCTTATCATATGCTATTCCTATCTTGTATGACTATTTACTCATGTCTTGGTGATTGGGTGCATGCTGTTCATTCTTATCATTTTGTGCGCTCCACCAAGATGTATGTGACATGGAAGAGTGACCCATGATCCTAATCGATTGTGCATTTGCATTCAAACGCAAATCTTAAATAATGCACAAATTTAGGGGGAGCTCTTGCTTATCACATACTTCTCAAAGCGACGATATTACTCATTGATTATATCCTTTGTCGAAGCTTTGATCTATATGTTGTCATCAATTACCAAAAAGGGGGAGATTGAAAGTGCAACTAATCCCCGGGTGGTTTTGGTAATTAATAACAACATATATATCATTGAACTAATAGTTACTTGAGAATCATTTCAGAGAAGTTCAGTGATATGGGTATGGCAAGGACTGAAGAAGTGGACCCCTCAAAATGCTAGGGCAAGCATTGGCAAAAGCTCAAGACTCCATTTTTGGTTTAGTGATCCAAGATCACATTGAGTCCATAGGAAAAGCCAATACTATTAAAAGGGGATGAGGTTATGATGATGATCTGGTTGCTCAAGTGCTTAGTGATACATCTCCTAAACTATCAGCAACTTTCACTGCCATATACACTCATAAGTAATCTCGGTCCCACCGATAATCCAAACTCAGTCACACCAAGATGAACCACCTCAGCCATAAGCCAAACCCTAGAAAATTCGGATTTTCCGATTCTGAAATCGGTTTCACCGAAACATGAGTTGCCAAGCTTCTGTAACCTTCTGTCATCAAATCGGTGTCACCAAGATGATGAAGTCGGTCCCACCGAAACTGGCATGCTCTTGTCATTGCACGAATCGGACTAACCGAGATTGTATATTCGGTCCCACCAAAAACCCCAACGTTCACATTATTTGAACTTTCGGTCTCACCGAGTTGTCCACTTCGGTCCCACCGAGATTGCTCAAATGTGTGTAACGGTTGGATTTTGTGTGGAGGCTATTTATACCCCTCCACCCCCTCTTCATTCGTGGAGAGAGCCATCAGAAAGAACTACCACTCCTACCTTACATTTCTGAGAAGAGAACTACCTACCCTTGTGTTGAGATCAAGTTGCTCCACTCCCACCATATGAAGCTTGATCTCTAACCTTCCCAAGTTGCTTTCCACTCAATCCTTTCTTCCACCACAGCCAAATCAGTGAGGAGAGTTGAGTGTTGGGGAGATTATCATTTGAAGCACAAGAGCAAGGAGTTCATCATCATCTACAACATCTATTACCTTTTGGAGGGTGGTGCCTCCTAGATTGGTTAGGTGTCGCTTGGGAGCCTCCGTCGTCGAGATGTGGAGTTGAACCAAGAAGTTTGTAAGGGCAAGGAGATCGCCTACTTCGTGAAGATCTACCCCGAGTAAGGCTAGCCCTCCGTGGGCGTAGGCCATGATGGAATAGACAAGGTTGCTTCTTCGTGGACCCTTCGTGGGTGGAGCCCTCTGTGGACTCGCACAGCCGTTACCCTCCGTGGGTTGAAGTCTCCATCAACGTGGATGTGCGATAGCACCACCTATCGGAACCACGGGAAAAATCACCGCGTCTCCAAAATTGCGTTTGCTCTTCTCCACCTCTCTTTACTACATGTGCAATTTACTTTCCGCTGCCTATACTCTAGAATTGCATGTGTAGGGTGATGCTTGACTTGATCATAATTGTGAATCTGCCAAAAACTGTTCTTTGTCAAAAGGCAGAATTTTTATACTTACAAGTAGTCTAATCACCCCCCCTCTAGACATACTTTCGATCCTACAGATTCTAACGTTCACATACAACGGGTGTAAGTCAGATTTACACACGTGAAACACTTAGGTTGACTTGACGAGCCTAGCATGTACAGACATGGCCTCGGAACACAAGAGACTGAAAGTCGAACATGAGTCATATAGTATATGCGATCAACATGGAGATGTTCACCATTGATGACTAGTCCGTCTCACGTAATGATTGAACATGGCCTAGTCGATATGGATCATGTATCACTTAGATGACTAGAGGGATGTCTATCTAAGTGGGAGTTCATTAAATAAGTTGATTGGATGAACTTAATTATCATGAACTTAGTCTAAAATTGTATTTACAATAGATCGAATGGCACGCTAATGTTGCCCTCAACTTCAACGCATTCCTAAAGAAAACCAAACTGAAAGATGATGGAAGCAACTATACAGACTGGGTCCGTAACTTGAGGATCATACTCATAGCTTCCAAGAAAGCATATGTCCTTGAACCACCGCTAGGTGACGCACCCATTTTCCAAGCAACTCAAGATGTTATGAACGCCTGGCAGTCGCGTAGTGATGATTACTCCCTGGTTTAGTGTGGCATGCTTTACATCTTAGAATCGGGGCTCCAAAAGCGTTTTGAGCAACATGGAGCATATGAGATGTTCCAAGAGCTGAAAATGGTTTTCCAAGCTCATGCCCGGGTCAAGAGATATGAAGTCTCCGACAAGTTCTATAGTTGTAAGATGGAGGAAAACAGTTCTGTCAGCAAGCATATACTCAAAATGTCTGGGTTGCACAACCGCTTATCTCAGCTGGGACTTAATCTTCCAGATGACTCGGTCATTAACAGAATCCTCCAGTCGCTTCCACCTAGCTACAAGAGCTTTGTGATGAACTACAATATGCAAGGGATGGACAAGTCCATTCCTGAGTTATATTCGATGCCGAAATCAGCGAAGGTGGAGACCAAAAAGGAAGATCAAGTGTTGATGGTGAATAAACCACTAGTTTCAAGAAAGGCAAGGATAAGAAGAACTTCAAGAAGGACGGCAAGGGAGTTGCCGCACCCGGTAAGTCAGTTGCCGGGAAGAAGCCAAAGAATGGACCCAAGCCAGAGACTGAGTGCTTTTATTGCAAGGGAAATGGTCACTGGAAGCGGAACTGCCCCAAGTACTTAGCGGATAAGAAGGCCAGCAACGCCAAAGGAATATATGATATACATGTTATTGATGTGTACCTTACCAATGCTCGTAGTAGCTCCAGGGTATTTGATACCGGTGTGATTTCTCATATTTGTAACTCAAAACAGGAGCTGCAGAATAAGCGGAGACTGGCGAAGGACGAGGTGACAATGCACGTCGGGGTTCCAAGGTCGATGTGATCGCCGTCGGCACGCTACTGATACGTCTCCAACGTATCAACTTTTCCAAACACTTTTTCCCTTGTTTTGGACTCTAACTTGCATGATTTGAATGGAACTAACCCGGACTAACGCTGTTTTCAGCAGAATTGCCATGGTGTTATTTTTGTGCAGGATTAAAAGTTCTCGGAATGACCTGAAAATCCACAGAGAATATTTTTGGAATATATAAAAAATACTGGCGAAAGAATCAAGACCAGGGGGGCCACACCCAGTCCACGAGGGTGGGGGCGCGCCCACTCCCCTGATACGTCCAAAACGTATCTATAATTTCTGCTTGCTCCATGCCACTTTTGGGTGATATTGCTATGATATTCATACACTTCCATACACTTTTGATCATATTTGGACTAACTTACTAATCCAGTGCACCCCAGTGCCAGTTTTTGTTTTCGGCTGTTTTTGTATTTCAGGTTTTCACATTTCAAGAACTGCCCAAAAAAATACAGAAAAAATATATAAAAAATCAGCGTTCCGGGAACGACACTGCTTCCGAAGGGGAGCCTAGGGGGGGGGGCACAGGGGCTCCAGGCGCCCTGTGGGCACGCCCCCCCTGGGCCACGCCGGGGGGGGGGGGGGGCG
>LR738711.1:831120481-831177015 GCA_902687465.1 Secale cereale | reverse complement strand
TTTTAATGCAGTTGTCTGTTGCATTGAGTTTACACTATGGGTGGGACTCGCAACTTAATACCAGCGAGATGTTCTGGATAGATATCTCAAGGTGGATGATTAGTAGTAGATGCAGATGGATTTTGGTCTACTTACTTTGGCGTACCGCCCATGCTTTGAACCTCAACCTTTCTTGCAATGTAGTCAGCATTGGTTTGCGTTCGTGGTCCTGTCAATTGCCCAGCTGTAATTTGTTACCTCACATAGCTGTTTTATCGTCTTTTGGGAGAGAGACATCACTAGTGAACATCATGTGACTCCGGTCCATATTACCATCATTGATCACATACACTATTTTACTTTTCGCTATTTTATTTACTATTGCAAAACACTATCTATCACTACTATCATATTGCTTTTAACCCTTTGTGAACTACAAGGCCGGAGAGATTGACAACCTCTCTGTACTCGTTGGGAGCAAAGTTATTTGTATCTGTGTGCAGGTCCACATTGATTGCTAATTGCGCCGTTAGCGGTTGACACCTACCTGTTGAACCTAGGAGTCTCTGGGGATTCGATCCTTGGCATCTTTGCTAGGGGAAAACACTTCTACTTACTGCATCTTACACCTTCCACTTGGGGTAATCCAACGAGGGGTTCGAGGCCCATCACCCCCTGGGCGCGCCCCCTGTCTCGTGGGCCCCCTGAGCCTCCACCGACATGGACTCGAACTCCATATATTCACGTTCGGGGAGAAAAAAATCAGAGAGAAGGATTCATCGTGTTTTACGATACGGAGCCACTGCCAAGCCCTAATCTCTCTCGGGAGGTCTGATCTGGAGTCCGTTCGGGGCTCCGGAGAGAGGAGATCGTCGCCGTCATCATCATCAACCTTCCTCCATCACCAATTTCATGACGCTCACCGCCGTGCGTGAGTAATTCCATCGTAGGCTTGTTGGACGGTGATGGGTTGGATTAATCGAGTTAGTTTTGTTAGGGTTTGATCCCTAGTATCCACTATGTTCAAAGATTGATGTTGTTATGACTTTGCTATGCTTAATGCTTGTCACTAGGGCCCGAGTGCCATGATTTCAGATCTGAACCTATTATGTTTTCATGAATATATGTGAGTTCTTGATCCTATCTTGCAAGTCAATAGTCACCTACTATGTGTTATGATTCGGCAACCCCGAAGTGACAACAATCGGGACCACTCTCGGTGATGACCATAGTTTGAGGAGTTCATGTATTCACTAAGTGTTAATGCTTTGGTCCGGTACTCTATTAAAAGGAGGCCTTAATATCCCTTAGTTTCCAATAGGACCCCACTGCCACGAGAGGGTAGGACAAAAGATGTCATGCAAGTTCTTTTCCATAAGCATGTATGACTATATTTGGAATACATGCCTACATTACATTCATGAACTGGAACTAGTTCTATGTCACCCTATGTTATTGTTGGAGATATGCCCTAGAGGCAATAATAAAAGCATTATTATTATATCTCCTTGTTCATGATAATTGTCTGTTATTCATGCTTGAATTGTATTGTACGGAAACAGCGATACATGTGTGAATACACAGACCACAATGAGTCCCTGGTAGGCCTCTAGTTACCAGCTCGTTGATCAACAGATGGTCACGGTTTCCTGACCATGGACATGAGATGTCGGTGATAACGGGATCACATCATTAGGAGAATGATGTGATGGACAAGACCCAAACTTGAGCATAACACGAGATCGTATAGTTCGTAATGCATAAGCTTTTCGGTGTCAAGTATTTATTCCTTAGACCATGAGGTTGTACAACTCCCGGATACCGTAGGAGTACTTTGGGTGTGCCAACCGTCACAACGTAACTGGGTGGCTATAAAGGTATGCATCCGGTATCTCCGAAAGTGTCTGTTGAGTTGGTACGAACCGAGACTGGGATGTTGTCACTCCGTATGACGGAGAGGTACCTCTGGGCCCACTCGGTAATACATCATCATAATGAGCTCAATGTGACTAAGTAGTTAGTCACGGGATGATGGATTACGGATCGAGTAAAGAGACTTGCCATAACGAGATTGAACAAGGTATTGGGAATACCGACGATCGAATCTCGGGCAAGTACCGTACCGATGGACAAAGGGAATAACATACGGGATTGAGTGAATCCTTGACACAGTGGTTCATCTGATGAAGATCATCGAGGAACACGTAGGAACCAACATGGGTATCCAGATCCCGCTGTTGGTTATTGACCGGAGAGTGGTCTCGGTCATGTCTACGTGTCTCCCGAACCCGTAGGGTCTACACACTTAAGGTTCGGTAACGCTAGGGTCGTAGAGATAAATGCACATGGAAACCCGAAAGTTGTTCGGAGTCCCGGATGAGATCCCGGACGTCACGAGGAGTTCCGGAATGGTCCGGAGGTAAAGATTGATATATGGGAAGTCCAGTTTCGGCCAACGGGTGATCTCCGGGGGTCACCGGGAGCGTCCCGGGACCACCGGAGGGGCCCCGGGGGTCCACCGGGTGGGGCCACCCATCCCGGTGGGGCCCCTAGGCCGCGAGGGGAAGTGTGCAGCCCTCTGGGCTGGCGCACCACAAGGTGGCCCACCTCCCCATGCGCCTAGGGTTAAAACCCTAAGGGGAGGGGGGCCACCACTTGCCTTGGGGGAGGAGGACTCCTCCCTGGCCGCCGCCCCCCCTTGCAGATTGGATCTGCAGGGGGCTGGCGCCCCCCCTGGCCCCCTATATATATGTGGGGAGGGAGAGGGCAGCCGCACCTCAGCCCTGCCGCCTCTCCCCCTCCCGTCACACCTCCCAACTCCCACGCAGGGCGCCCGGCGAAGCCCTGCTGTGATCTCCACTGCATCCGTCATCACGCCGTCGTGCTGCCGGATCTCTGACGACTTCTCCTCCCCCCTTGCTGGATCAAGAAGGAGGTGATGTTGCTGCACCATACGTGTGTTGAACGCGGAGGTGCCGTCCGTTCGGCGCTAGATCATCGGTGACGAAGAACGTGAAGAGTACGACTACTTCATCCTTGCTTCGTTGAAAGCTTCCGCACGCAATCTTCATAACGGTATGTAGATGCACTCTTACTTACTCGTTGCTAGATGTCTCCATAGTTGGATCTTGGTGAAGACGTAGAAATTTTTTGATTTATGCTACGTTACCCAACAGTGGCATCAGAGCCTAGGTTTTATGCGTAGCATCTTGCACGAGTAGAACACAAAGCAGTTGTGGGCGTATGATCTTGTTCAACTTTCTTACCATTACTAGTCAATCTTGATTCGGCGGTATTGTGGGATGAAGCGGCCCGGACCGACCTTACACGTACGCTTACGTGAGACTGGTTCCACCGACAGACATGCACTAGATGCATAAGGTGGCTGGCGGGTGTCTGTCTCTCCTACTTTAGTCGGATCGGATTCGATGAAAAGGGTCCTTATGAAGGGTAAATAGAAGTTGACAAATCACATTGTGGTTTTGGCGTAGGTAAGAAACGTTCTTGCTAGAAATCCTATAGAAGCCACGTAAAACTTGCAACAACAATTAGAGGACGTCTAACTTGTTTTTGCAGCGTGTGTTTTGTGACATGGTATGGCCAAGAACGAAGATGTGATGAATGATATATGTGATGTATGAGATTGATCATGTTTTTGTAATATGGAATCACGACTTGCATGTCGATGAACTTGACAACCGGCAGGAGCCATAGGAGTTGTCTTTATTATTGTATGACCTGCGTGTCACTGAATAACGCCATGTAATTACTTTACTTCATTGCTAAACGTTAGCTATAGTAGTAGAAGTAATAGTTGGCGTGACGACTTCTTGAAGACACGATGATGGAGTTCATGATGATGAAGATCATGGTGTTGAGCCGGTGACAAGATGATCATGGTGCCCCGAAGATGGAGATCCAAGGAGCAAGATGATATTGGCCATATCATGTCACTTAATTGATTGCATGTGATGTTTATCATGTTTTTGCATCTTGTTTACTTAGAACGACGGTAGTAAATAAGATGATCTCTCACTAAAATTTCAAGTAATGTGTTTCCCCTAACTGTGCACCGTTGCTAAAGCTCGTTGCTCCGAAGCACCACGTGATGATCGGGTGTGATAGGTTCTAACGTTCGCATACAACGGGTGTAAGACAGATTTACACACGCGATACACTTAGGGTTCACTTGACGAGCCTAGCATGTACAGACATGGCCTCGGAACACGGAAGACCGAAAGGTCGAACACGAGTCGTATAGAAGATACGATCAACATGAAGATGTTCACCGTTTTTGACTAGTCCGTCTCACGTGATGATCGGACACGGACTACTCGATTCGGATCGTGTATCACTTAGATGACTAGAGAGATGTCATTCTGAGTGGGAGTTCATTATAATTTGATTAAGATGAACTTAATTATCATGAACTTAGTCTAAATTCTTTACAATATCTCTTGTAGATCAAATGGCCCACGCTCAGGTTTCCCTCAACTTCAACGCGTTCCTAGAGAAAACCAAGCTGAAAGACGATGGTAGCAACTATACGGATTGGGTCCGTAACCTGAGGATTATCCTCATAGCTGCCAAGAGATCATATGTCCTAGAAGCACCGCTAGGTGATGCACCTGCTACCGATGCGGACCAAGACGTTTTGAACGTCTGGCAGTCGCGTAGTGATGATTACTCCCTGGTTCAGTGCGGCATGCTTTACAGTTTAGAATCGGGGCTCCAAAAGCGTTTTGAGCACCATGGAGCATATGAGATGTTCGAAGAGCTGAAAATGGTTTTCCAAGCTCATGCCCGAGTCGAGAGATATGATGTCTCCGACGCATTCTACAGCTGTAAGATGGAGGAGAACAGTTCTGTCAGTGAGCACATCCTCAAGATTTCAGGATTGCACAACCCCTTGTCTCAGCTGGGAATGAATCTCCCAGATGAAGCGGTCGTTGACAGAATCCTCCAGTCGCTCCCACCAAGCTTCAAGAGCTTCGTGCTGAATTTCAATATGCAGGGGATGGAGAAGTCCATTCCCGAGGTGTATTCAATGCTGAAATCAGCGGAGGTAGACATCAAGAAAGAACATCAAGTGTTGATGGTCAATAAAACCACTAAGTTCAAGAAAGGCAAGGGTAAGAAGAACTTCAAGAAGGACGGCAAGGGAGTTGCCGCGCCTGGCAAGCCTGTTGCCGGGAAGAAGCCAAAGTATGGACCCAAGCCTGAGACAGAGTGCTTTTATTGCAAGGGAACGGGTCACTGGAAGCGGAACTGCCCCAAATACTTAGCAGACAAGAAGGCCGGCAACGTCAAAGGTATATATGATATACATGTTATTGATGTGTACCTTACCAGCACTCGTAGTAGCTCCTGGGTATTCGATACCGGTGTAGTTGCTCACATTTGTAACTCAAAACAGGAGCTGCGGAATAAACGGAGACTGGCGAAGGATGAGGTGACGATGCGCGTCGGGAATGGTTCCAAGGTCGATGTGATCGCCGTCGGCACGCTACCTCTACATCTACCCTCGGGATTAGTTTTGAACCTGAATAATTGTTATTTAGTACCAGCTTTGAGCATGAACATTGTTTCTGGATCTCGTCTTATGCGAGATGGATATTCTTTCAAATCGGAGAATAATGGTTGTTCTATTTATTTGAGAGATATGTTTATGGTCATGCCCCGCTGGTCAATGGTTTATTTTTGATGAATCTCGAACGTAGTGATACACATATTCATAGTGTAGATGCCAAAAGATGTAAAGTTGATAATGATAGTCCCACATACTTGTGGCATTGCCGCCTTGGTCATATTGGTGTCAAACGTATGAAGAAGCTCCATTCAGATGGACTTCTAGAGTCTCTTGATTATGAATCATTTGACACGTGCGAACCATGCCTCTTGGGCAAGATGACCAAGACTCCGTTCTCCGGAACAATGGAGCGAGCAACCAACTTGTTGGAAATCATACATACCGATGTGTGCGGTCCAATGAGTGTTGAGGCTCGCGGAGGCTACCGTTATGTTCTCACCCTCACGGATGACTTGAGTAGATACGGGTATATCTATTTGATGAAACACAAGTCTGAGACCTTTGAAAAGTTCAAGGAATTTCATAATGAGGTTGAGAATCAACGTGACAGAAAAATAAAGTTCTTGCGATCGGATCGTGGGGGTGAATATTTAAGTCATGAATTTGGCACACACCTTAGAAGCTGTGGAATTGTTTCACAATTGACACCGCCCGGAACACCTCAACGTAACGGTGTGTCCGAACGTCGAAATCGTACTCTGTTGGACATGGTGCGATCTATGATGTCCCTCACCGATTTACCGCTATCTTTTTGGGGTTATGCTTTAGAGACTGCCACATTCACTTTAAATAGGGCTCCGTCGAAATCCGTTGAGACGACTCCGTATGAACTTTGGTTTGGCAAGAAACCGAAGCTGTCGTTTCTGAAAGTTTGGGGTTGCGATGCTTATGTCAAGAAACTTCAACCTGAAAAGCTCGAACCCAAATCGGAAAAATGCGTCTTCATAGGATACCCAAAGGAAACAATTGGGTACACCTTCTACCACAGATCCGAAGGCAAAGTCTTTGTTGCCAAGAATGGATGCTTTCTGGAGAAAGAGTTTCTCTCGAAAGAAGTGAGTGGGAGGAAAGTAGAACTTGATGAGGTGACAGTCACCCCTCCTGTACCGGAAAGTAGCGCAGCGCAGGAAACTGTTCCTGAGGTGCCTGCACCGACAAGGGAGGAAGTCAATGATGATGATCATGAAGAAACAGATCAAGTTACTACTGAACTTCGAAGGTCCACAAGGGCACGTTCCACACCAGAGTGGTACGGCAACCCTGTCCTGGAAATCATGTTGTTAGACAACGGTGAACCTTCGAACTATGAAGAAGCGATGGCGGGCTCAGATTCCAATAAATGGCTTGGAGCCATGAAATCCGAAATAGAATCCATATATGAAAACAAAGTATGGACTTTGGTGGACTTGCCTGATGACAGGCACGCCATAGAAAATAAATGGATATTTAAGAAGAAGACAGACGCGGATGGTAATGTGACCATCTACAAGGCTCGGCTTGTCGCTAAAGGTTATCGACAAGTTCAAGGGATTGACTATGATGAGACTTTCTCTCCCGTAGCGATGCTGAAGTCAGTCAGAATCATGTTAGCTATTGCCGCATTCTATGATTATGAGATATGGCAAATGGATGTCAAAACAGCATTCCTTAATGGCTTCCTCAAGGAAGAGTTGTATATGATGCAACCGGAAGGTTTTGTCGATCCAGAGAACGCTAACAAGGTATGCAAGCTCCAGCGCTCGATTTACGGGCTGGTGCAAGCATCTCGGAGTTGGAATATTCTCTTTGATGAGGTGATCAAAGCGTTTGGCTTTATACAGACTTATGGAGAAGCCTGTATTTACAAGAAAGTGAGTGGGAGCTCTGTAGCATTTCTCATATTATATGTGGATGACATATTGCTGATGGGAAATGATATAGAATTCTTGGAAAATGTAAAGGCCTACTTGAATAAAAGTTTTTCAATGAAGGACCTTGGAGAAGCTGCTTACATATTAGGCATCAAAATCTATAGAGATAGATCGAGACGCCTCATTGGTCTTTCACAAAGTACATACCTTGACAAAATATTGAAGAAGTTCAATATGGATCAGTCAAAGAAAGGATTCTTGCCTGTTTTGCAAGGTATGAGATTGAGTAAGACTCAGTCGCCGACCACGGCAGAAGATAGAGAAAAGATGAGTGTCATTCCCTATGCCTCGGCAATAGGTTCTATCATGTATGCCATGCTGTGTACCAGACCTGATGTGAACCTTGCCATAAGTTTGGTGGGGAGGTACCAAAGTGATCCCGGTACGGAACACTGGACAGCGGTCAAGAACATCCTGAAGTACCTGAAAAGGACTAAGGATATGTTTCTCGTTTATGGAGGTGACGAAGAGCTCATCGTAAAGGGTTACGTCGATGCTAGCTTCGACACAGATCTGGATGACTCTAAGTCACAAACCGGATACGTGTATATTTTGAATGGAGGGGCAGTCAGCTGGTGCAGTTGCAAGCAAAGCGTGGTGGCAGCATCTACATGTGAAGCGGAATACATAGCTGCTTCTGAAGCAGCACAGGAAGGAGTCTGGATGAAGGAGTTCATCACCGACCTAGGAGTCATTCCAAGCGCGTCAAGCCCGATGACTCTCTTCTGTGACAACACTGGTGCTATTGCTATTACCAAGGAGCCCAGGTTTCACAAGAAGACCAAGCACATCAAGCGCCGTTTCAACTCCATCCGGAATTATGTTCAGGATGGAGACATAGATATTTGTAAAGTGCATACGGATCTGAATGTCGCAGACCCGTTGACTAAACCTCTTTCACGAGCAAAACATGATCAACACCAGAACTCTATGGGTGTTCGATTCATCACAATGTAACTAGATTATTGACTCTAGTGCAAGTGGGAGACTGTTGGAGATATGCCCTAGAGGCAATAATAAAAGCATTATTATTATATCTCCTTGTTCATGATAATTGTCTGTTATTCATGCTTGAATTGTATTGTACGGAAACAGCGATACATGTGTGAATACACAGACCACAATGAGTCCCTGGTAGGCCGCTAGTTACCAGCTCGTTGATCAACAGATGGTCACGGTTTCCTGACCATGGACATGAGATGTCGGTGATAACGGGATCACATCATTAGGAGAATGATGTGATGGACAAGACCCAAACTTGAGCATAACACGAGATCGTATAGTTCGTAATGCATAAGCTTTTCGGTGTCAAGTATTTATTCCTTAGACCATGAGGTTGTACAACTCCCGGATACCGTAGGAGTACTTTGGGTGTGCCAACCGTCACAACGTAACTGGGTGGCTATAAAGGTACGCATCCGGTATCTCCGAAAGTGTCTGTTGAGTTGGTACGAACCGAGACTGGGATGTTGTCACTCCGTATGACGGAGAGGTACCTCTGGGCCCACTCGGTAATACATCATCATAATGAGCTCAATGTGACTAAGTAGTTAGTCACGGGATGATGGATTACGGATCGAGTAAAGAGACTTGCCATAACGAGATTGAACAAGGTATTGGGAATACCGACGATCGAATCTCGGGCAAGTACCGTACCGATGGACAAAGGGAATAACATACGGGATTGAGTGAATCCTTGACACAGTGGTTCATCTGATGAAGATCATCGAGGAACACGTAGGAACCAACATGGGTATCCAGATCCCGCTGTTGGTTATTGACCGGAGAGTGGTCTCGGTCATGTCTACGTGTCTCCCGAACCCGTAGAGTCTACACACTTAAGGTTCGGTAACGCTAGGGTCGTAGAGATAAATGCACATGGAAACCCGAAAGTTGTTCGGAGTCCCGGATGAGATCCCGGACGTCACGAGGAGTTCCGGAATGGTCCGGAGGTAAAGATTGATATATGGGAAGTCCAGTTTCGGCCAACGGGTGATCTCCGGGGGTCACCGGGAGCGTCCCGGGACCACCGGAGGGGCCCCGGGGGTCCACCGGGTGGGGCCACCCATCCCGGTGGGGCCCCTAGGCCGCGAGGGGAAGTGTGCAGCCCTCTGGGCTGGTGCACCACAAGGTGGCCCACCTCCCCATGCGCCTAGGGTTAAAACCCTAAGGGGAGGGGGGCCACCACTTGCCTTGGGGGAGGAGGACTCCTCCCTGGCCGCCGCCCCCCCTTGCAGATTGGATCTGCAGGGGGCTGGCGCCCCCTGGCCCCCTATATATATGTGGGGAGGGAGAGGGCAGCCGCACCTCAGCCCTGGCGCCTCTCCCCCTCCCGTCACACCTCCCAACTCCCACGCAGGGCGCCCGGCGAAGCCCTGCTGTGATCTCCACTGCATCCGTCATCACGCCGTCGTGCTGCCGGATCTCTGACGACTTCTCCTCCCCCCTTGCTAGATCAAGAAGGAGGTGACGTTGCTGCACCGTACGTGTGTTGAACGCGGAGGTGCCGTCCGTTCGGCGCTAGATCATCGGTGACGAAGAACGTGAAGAGTACGACTACTTCATCCTTGCTTCGTTGAAAGCTTCCGCACGCAATCTTCATAACGGTATGTAGATGCACTCTTAGTTACTCGTTGCTAGATGTCTCCATAGTTGGATCTTGGTGAAGACGTAGAAATTTTTTGATTTATGCTACGTTACCCAACAGTTATAACTATTACACGAGGAATCGCATCCGACATAATTATCCATCACTGATCCAGTGCCTACGAGCTTTTCACATATTGATCTTTGCTTAGTTACTTTTCCGCTGCCATTGTTACAATCGCTACAAAACTGCCACTCTTACTTTTGCCAACATTACTGTCATGGAATTAGCACGGCAGATGTCCGGTTTAGCGGACTTAGGTGTGAGGCCATCGTATAGGTTAGCTTGAAGGGGTTAAAGCGGACGAAGGACACAGGGAGTTTATACTAGTTTGGCCCCTTTAATGAAGGTAAAAGCCTACGTCTAGTTTGGTGTGGTATTGCTTGGGCGTCGATGACCAGGGAGCGAATCCGCCTGCCTATGTCTCGAGCTGTTGTTTCTTGTCCTTGAACCGTCGCCAGGTTGTCCCCTTATATAGGAGGCGACGCCCGGTCCGGTTTACGGAGTCCCGAGGCCGGCTCATAAACGTGTCCGCCTCGGTCTCTACTCTTTCTATCTTACATCCCAAGTTACATGTACGACGGTTTACAGACCGTGGGCCTTATACATGGGCCCTAAACCTCTATGGGCTATAACCTCTTGTTATATATTCTACTAGGCTTGTAATAATACAACCTTGTCAGTGTAATCCGGACCCTCCTGGCCGGTTTATATCTGCTTGTAATATCCCTGACATTAGGCCCCAGTTTGATTTGAACTTGTTCATATCAGTCTTCCAAGTCTTGTACAAATTTCCTTTTCGCGATTTGCTTGCTTCATAAACCGGCCATGACATCATCTCCTGGAATCACGTCAATCCGTCGCGACATCATCTCCGCATTTAATGCCTGCATCTGTTTGTTACCTTTCTTTAGTGCCGCACCGAAGATCGAGGCGATAGCCCAATCTTTATCCGATTTCCGGCCTCCTCGATTCCCGCGCTTACCGTTTTTATCTCTTCGGCCTATAAATACCGCTAAGGCCCATCTCTTTTCCCCTTCTGCTTTCTTCTTCCTCCGTCTCCAGCGCTCGAAGCTCCGCCGCCGTTCTTCGAGCTCGCCGTCATCCTTGTGCCCGGCCGCTGCATCGACCTGAGCGCTTCCAGAGAAACTTCGCCGCCGTCCTTTGTTCCCTCAGGTACGCCCTCTTCTTCCCCGTAGATCTTATTCTAGGGTTTCTTCTGTAGCCCGCCATGAACCCTCGTTCTTGTTAGTTCATCGCTGTAGATTGATCTTAGCTGTAGATATAAACTCGTTAGGCTTAATCCTCATCCGTGCGCTTCCGCTCCCCGCTTATACTTTAGCTTCTCCAGTGCTTGTTTGTTTAGATTGAATCTATAGAGAACCCCCGCAGCTTTCGCTGAATATAACCTGTGTTATCCTGTCTTTTCCTTGCACTTTAGATCCATATTTACCTCAGCTCTATGTGAAAAGCTGTTTTTCGCACTTTAGATCTGCAGCTTATACCGCCGGTTTGGTCATAACTCGCGCTTCATAGGCTTTCCTTGACGGTTTAGATTTAAACCCGTATTCCACAATTGACGGTTTAACTTTTGCTATTCTATCGCTGTGAACCGGTAGCTGTCTCACTCATATCTGCTTTCGGATTAGTAGGTACCATTAGCCCCTTGTTTAAACCGCCACTTTAGGTCCATAACTTCATAGAATGCACCGGCTTATATTTAGCAGTTGGTAAACCGGGTCTTGCACTGTATTTTTTAGCACTTCCTCATCAAAAACGATGGCCAAGCAATTTGTCGCTTGCAATTGCGTTCCTTCCCGGATCACGGAAAATGATTTAGTTGAAGCGGCCTCAATTGGTATTCTGGGCCCTAAGGAAGTTCTGCACTGGCGGGCCCCTGAAAAGGAGTGCCCTCCTGAGCCCAAGGAGGGGGAAATCATAGTTTTTTATGACCATCTGGCCCGGGGTTTCAGTCCTCCCGGTTCAAAATTCTTCCGGGACATGTTAGCTGCTTTCCAACTCCACCCACAAGACGTAGGCCCAAATTCTGTATCGAACATTTGCAACTTTCAAGTTTTCTCGGAGGCATACCCTCAAGAAGAACCGTCCGTGGATCTGTTCCGGGATTTCTTCCATCTGAACCCGTGGACAGAGTTTACTGATGGGCCGCATCAGGAGCTGGGTGGTGTCAGCATCCAGAAAAGAAAGGATGTTAGTTTTCCCCACGCCGCTCTTCACAGCCACCCCAAAGACTGGAACCAGACATGGTTCTATTGTAGGGACACTTCACCTGAAGGAGAGAATCCGCTGCCGGGTTACCGCGCCTATCGCCTGGCAACGACCCATCCTTTGCCACATCGTCTAAGCGCCCAAGACCGGGCTCGATTTGCTCCTCAACTTTCCAAACTCAGGGCCTTCGTGGCGAACAGTTTAACCGGTGTTGACTTCGTTCGCTATTGGCTTTCCTGGAGCATCCTCCCACTAAGCCGACACTCAAGTATGATGTGCAAATATACCGGCAAACCGGATGATCCTCAACGCCACACCGAAATGATACTTCTTGATAATGAAGTTACTGAGTCTGCGAAGAAAATGTTGAACATCCCTCTGGAAGATTGCAGCCGGACCGGTTTAGCTCCATTCTGCTTAACCAACAAAGCGCCATCGGTAAAGCTCTTCCGACTCTTTCTTTTCATCCTAGTCCGTTCATATGCCAGCTGTCTTCAATTTGTTATTATTCCTTTGCACAGGCCAACGATCCCTTTTGGAAAAGGAAATCTCAAGATAAACCGGCCAAGCAATCACGCAAGAAAACTTATGCTGTCAAGAAGAAAAAGGCTGTTGCCGCTTCCGGTTCACACCCTGAGGAGGATGATCCGGACTCCGAGGTGCCAATTAACCCTTATGTCTTTTGATCTCTCCTTGTATGAATTTATGTTAATAACGCCTTTCCACAGGACCTGGCGGAGGGAAGTAAAGCGGAGGGAGTTGAGGTAATTTCTCTCTCTTCTGATTCAGAACCGTTGCCACCCAAAATCCGCCGGGTGTCCCGGAAATATCCATTTTCTCACCCTTATGCTCAGTTGGATCCCAACTTTCTTTTGAAGAAACAGCAGCATGAAGCTCGCCGAACCACGCGCCATAGCGGCCATGTGGTCGAATCGTCCGGAATACCCCTTACATCGGCTCGCAGATGCCGCTCCGAGGTTTTACTCACTCCAACTCTCCTTCATCCAAAAGCAGGCCTTATACGTAAACCACTTAAACCGTCTGATCCCAACTATCAGGAGGCTCCTCTGTCTTCTTCCGGCGAGTCGACTGCCACGCAAGTCCCAGTCCTCAAAACCGTTCCTGGGTAAGTCCTTCTTTCAGAGGATCCGGTTTATCTTCTAGTTTTTAACTTCGTGACTCTCATTGTTCATTTGACCTTTATCAGAATGCCAAAGCCTAGCAAAAAGGCGAAAACAAATAAGCCGGCTGTGGAAACAACTACTGCTGAACCGGCCGAGGACCCTGAAGCGGCCATCCTTCCAGAAGACAACCTTGAAGTTCAGCTTGATGATCCCACTCCTATGGATCGTGACGATGTTGCTGCTCCGGGAGGTGACGACATGGAGAACACGGCTGAACCGGCAAGCCCTGTCCGGGTTAGCCCTCCTCGGGCTAGCCCAGCTCCTGTTAGTCTGGTGCCCACTACTGTTCCTCTCCAGCCAACTGCTGCCTCATCAGCAGATGTTGAGATAACTGGGCTAAGCTTCACTGCTCCCACGGAGCCTGTCACCTTGGCTAGGCATACTGCCAAGGAAGAGAAATTTCAACAAGATAAAGGGAAGTGGAGCACAGATTTATCCAGCTATGCTCAGTTGAGTGCCCAGGAACTTCATTCCGGGTATGTGAACCGGCTCTTTACTAGTCGTGACTATGAAGTTGGCTTAGTTAATATGATGAAGGACAAATATGAGGTGACTTTCTTTCTTTTCGCTTCTGTCTCTGCTTTATAATTTTGCAACCCTATCTTTAGGCCATAGTAGCCCCCAAGTGTCGGTTTAGCTTCATTGTAGGTGAATCGGGACTTCCATTATGTCTGAGAATGAACTTACATTAGCCTACAAGTGTCAAGTGCATAACTTGTTATGTGCTTGAGACTTTGATTGATCTGCCCTTCTAATCCGTTTGATCTCTTTGTAGGCTGACTTAACCCGGAGGGCTTCAGAGGCAACTGAGCTCTAGAATAGCTTGGCGTTTCATGAGACTGCTTCAGCCAAAGCTAAGGACGAACTTGTCCTTGCTTTGACTACTATGGAAAAATTGAAGAAAGATTTTAAAGCGGAGCGGTCCACATGGGAGGTGCAGAGGAACGCTCTTGAAAAAAGAGCAAAGGACGCCGAAGCTGCTCTTAATCCGGTTACGCAGGAGCTATCCGGGTTGAAGCAGCAAATAGAGCACATGACTTCTGCTATCTTCGGTAAGTCCCTGTCCTTTTATGTTTTACATCCTTGCAATCTTTTGTTCCGCCCCGGTTTAACTCGCCAAATGTATATAGGGAGGCGCATAACTCATCTTGGAGATGAAGTCCGGAAGAAGCTCAAGGCAGGTTATACCCTGGTGGAGCAGCTCTACTCCGGCGCCCAAAGGGCTATCAGTGCCATGTCACACAACAAACCGGCGCCGACCACCATCCAAGCCACCTTGGAAAAGTTGTCTGTCCTACCTGTATGCCTTGTTGAGGTGAAGAAGTCTGCTGCTCGAGCTGGCTCTCTCATGGCGCTGACCCGGGCCAAATCATGGGTCCCTGATTTTGATCCGGCTGAAGCCATGAACGGCTATCCCAGCAATAAAGAGGACGGGTCAGCCTTCTCTGCTGAAGACCTTCGTGCTTTGACTAAGGAGATGCGCCCTCTTGCCAGTAAGCTTGCTGATGAAGCAGATTTGACAAGGTATCATCCGGCTTATGACTTAGAAAATTCACGGGTGGAGCGGCCGGTTTACGACACCGAAAATCTGATCCCACCAGTTCGTAACCACACTTTCGCTCCAGATATTGACCCTTCAGATCTTATCGATGACGAAATGTATTTCCGTGCCCTCTCCAAGATTGATTGGTGCGCTCCTGGTTTCCAGCCATTGCCTGAAGTTGATGAAGACCCGGAACAAGTTGACACTCAGCCTTCGCATCGTGAAGAGGAGTCGTAAACCATCCGGTTTAACTTGTAGTTTACTGAATGCTTTGCCAGAAAACTTTTGATCCACTCGGGCCTGCAAGTGCCTTGTAATAGGATAGTTGAAATACTGCCTTGTCCCAATATTTATGTCACTATTTGAATTAGCATCTCTCAATTTAATCTTCTGTTTGCAATGCGTGATCCGTTTATATTATCTGTGCCTGCATGAGCGAAGCTGAAAGATGTCCTGGCGGTTTACCACCGGACCGATTATACTGCTCCAATATATATATCAAAGGAATAACTGTTGATCACAAATACACCATACCTCTGATTAAGTGTGCTTGTCGACCTTAACCCGGTAGGAATAATTGAAAGCGCAGGCGCTGATGAGGTTCTTGGCTCTCTTGTTTGGCTTTACCTGATGGCCGATCCGGGTTACAATGAACGCCAGTTTAACTCTCGCTGGTGTTCATGACCCAGACTTTTAACTTTGTAGATATATGGTCAACCTTGTAGTTGTCCAGTCCCGCATCAATGGACTTGGTTAAAAAACCAATGATCATGACAACCAAGATTTGTGAAATCATAGAAAGAAGGTTTTTTGGGCAAATAAGACCATGTAGTCGAGGCTTTTTACGAGCTGCCAGGCTCCAAATTCGAGGCTTTTTATGAGCTGCCAGGCTCCAAATTCGAGGTTTTTTATCGATGACAAGCCACCCGATGTTTCAAAACATCTGAAGGATCTTGTCTTTAGGTGATCAACTCGATGATCGTCAATGGTTGATTCCTTGATGCATCAAGGGTGCCAGTTTAGGAGGCCATGGTGAGCTTTCGTAGAAAACTCCCATGCGATACTCCTTTGAAAAACACGGCTGATTCCCTGTAGCTATCAGGGGCGCCGGTTTAGGAGGCCATGGTGAGCTTTCGTAGAAGACTCCTATGTGATACTCCTTTGAAAAACACGGCTGATTCCCTGTAGCTATCAGGGGCGCCGGTTTAGGAGGCCATGGTGAGCTTTCGTAGAAAACTCCCATGTGATACTCCTTTGAAGAACACAGCTGATTCCCTGATGCTATCAGGGGCGCCGGTTTAGGAGGCCATGGTGAGCTTTCATAGAAAACTCCCATGTGATACTCCTTTGAAAAACACAGCTGATTCCCTGATGCTATCAGGGGCGCCGGTTTAAGAGGCCGTGGTAAGCTTCTTTCGAAGCCCCCATGTGATACTCTTGTGTAGGGAAGACACGGCTGATTCCCTGATGCTATCAGGGGCGCTAGTTTAAGAGGCCATGGTGAGCTTCTTCCGAAGCCCCCATGTGATACTCTTTTTGCGAAGAAGATGGCTGATTCCCCGGTTTACTGAGAGCGCCGGTTTATTTATTAATTATAATATATACATGGTACATAAAGCGGAGCCAATGGCTCAAGTGTAGTAAGGTCGCAGAAGAGCGATGTTCCATGGCCGCTTCGTCTCCTCCTCTGCCGTACGTGAGTCCTTATGTTCTCGAACGTCGACCAGGTAGTATGATCCGTTGTGTAGGTTCTTGCTGACCACAAAGGGTCCTTCCCAAGGTGGGGATAACTTGTGCATATCTGTCTGGTCTTGGATGAGTCAGAGCACTAGATCTACCTCCTGGAACGTTCTGGTCTTAACCCGGCGGCTGTGGTACCGGCGCAGGTCTTGTTGATAAATCGCCGATCGCGCTGCTGCCGTGTCCTGTTCCTCATCCAGCCGGTCCAAGCTGTCTTGTCTTGCTTGCTCATTATCCGCTTCAACGTAAGCTGCCACCCGTGGTGAGTCGTGCCGGATGTCACTAGGGAGAACTGCTTCAGCACCATACACCATGAAGAAAGGCGTATATCCTGTAGACCTGTTAGGTGTAGTGTTGATGCTCCAGAGGACAGAAGGTAACTCCCCTACCCAGCAACCCGGTGTTCTTTGCAAAGGCACCATAAGCCGGGGCTTGATGCCTCTCAAGATCTCTTGGTTGGCCCTCTCAGCTTGGCCATTGGACTAAGGGTGAGCTACTGACGATACATCAAGGCGAATATGTTCTCTTTGACAGAACTCTTCCATCTCTCCTTTAGATAGGTTGGTGCCATTATCAGTAATAATGTTGTGTGGAAAGCCAAACCGGAAAATTACCTTTTTTATGAACTTAACCGCTATTGCCGCATCACACTTACTGACAGGCTCTGCCTCAACCCACTTTGTAAACTTTTCCACTGCTACTAACAGGTGGGTTTTCTGATCTTGGGATCTTTTAAAGGGTCCAACCATATCAAGCCCCCAAGCCGCAAATGGCCAAGTAATTGGAATCATCCGTAGCTCCTGTGCCGGAACATGAGCACGCCGTGAAAATTTCTGGCAAGCGTCACATTTTCTGATCAAGTCCTCTGCATTGGCGTGAGCCGTTAGCCAGTAGAACCCATGACGAAAAGCTTTAGCTACCAAAGACTTTGAATCGGCGTGATGACCACAATCTCCTTCGTGAATTTCTCGAAGAATATCACAGCCTTCCTCTGTTGATACGCACCGCTGAAACGCCCCAGAAACGCTGCGGTGATGAAGTTCTCCATTGACGATAGTCATAGACTTGGACCGTCGGATTATCTACCGGGCCTCAACTTCATCCTCTGGCAACTCACCTCGGCTCAGATACGCCAAGTAAGGGAGTGTACAATCCGGAATAACATGAAGTGCTGCCACTAGCTGTGCTTCCGGATCAGGAACAACTAAATCCTCCTCTGAAGGTATATGTACTGACGGACTATGAAATTCATCCAAGAAGGTATTAGGTGGAACCGGTTTACGCTGAGAGCCAAGCCGGCTTAACGCATCGGCCGCTTCATTTTTCCGCCGGTCTATGTGGTCCACCTGATATCCTTTGAAGTATCCAGCGACTGCTTCCACTTCTCGCCGATAAGCCGCCATAAGCGGATCCTTGGAGTCCCACTTACCAGATACTTGTTGTGCCACCAGATCCGAGTCACCAAAGCACTTGACCCGGCTCAGGTTCATCTCCCTAGCCATCCGTAAACCGTGGAGGAGAGCTTCATACTCAACAGCATTGTTAGTACAAGGGAACTTTAATCGGAGGACGTAACAGAACTTATCACCTCGCGGGGAAGTTAACACGACTCCAGCCCCGAGCCCTCCAATTGCCTTGAACCGTCAAAGTGAATAGTCCAGTATGTATGATCCGGCTTCTCCTCCGGTGCTTGCAACTCTGTCCAATCATTGATGAAATCCACCAGTGCTTGGGATTTTATAGTAGTACGGGGCACATATTTCAATCCGTGTGGGCTAAGCTCAATGGCCCACTTTGCCACTCTGCCAGTGGCTTCTCTGTTCTGGATTATATCCCCCAGTGGAGCTGAGCTGACTACAGTGATTGGGTGGCCCTGGAAGTAGTGCTTCAACTTCCGGTTTGCCATGAACACACCGTATACCAACTTCTGCCAGTGCGGATATCTTTGCTTCGAATCAATGAGGACCTCACTAATGTAGTAAACCGGACGCTGAACCAGATATTCCTTGCCTGCTTCCTTGCGTTCCACCACAATGGCCACGCTAACTGCACGGGCATTGGCGGCCACGTATAACAACAACGGCTCCTTGTCAACAGGGGCAGCAAGAACTGGTGGTTCTGCTAATTGCTGCTTCAAATCCTCGAACGCGGTGTTTGCAGCATCGCTCCATATAAACCGATCCGTCTTTTTCATCATCTGATAAAATGGGATCACCTTCTCTCCCAAACGGCTGATGAACCGGCTCAATGCTGCAATACGGCCTGCCACGCGCTGTACATCATTGATAAAAGCCGGTTTAGCCAAGGATGTGATCGCCTTGATCTTCTCCAGATTAGCTTCAATCCCTTTGTTTGACACTAAGAACCCGAGGATCTTGCCTGCTGGAACACCGAAAACACACTTCTCCAGATTAAGCATCATCTTGTAAATTCGAAGGTTGTCATAGGTTTCTTTTAAATCCCCTATCATTGTCTCCTCCTTCCTGGATTTCACTACAATGTCATCAACATAAGCATGTACATTTTTTCCAATCTGCCCTTTGAAACAGTTTTGCACACAACGTTGATAAGTCGCTTGGGCACTCTTGAGCCCAAAAGGCATGGATACATAGCAGAAGGCTCCGAAAGGAGTTATGAAAGATGTCTTCTCCTGGTCCTTAACTGCCATCTTGATCTGATGATAACCTGAATATGCATCCAAAAAACTTAGCCGCTCACATCCTGCCGTAGCATCAATAATCTGATCAATACGGGGGAGAATGAAAGGATCAGTTGGACAAGCCTTGTTCAAGTCCGTGTAATCAACACACATCCTCCATGTTTCGTTTTTCTTTAGCACCTGCACCGGATTAGCCAACCACTCTGGATGAAACACCTCAACTATGAATCCTGCGGCCAAGAGCCTAGCCACTTCTTCTCCTATAGCCTTGCGCCTTTCCTCATTGAAACGGCGTAAATACTGCTTGACCGGTTTAAACTTCGGATCAATATTAAGACTGTGCTCAGCGAGTTCCCTCGGTATACCTGGCATGTCAGAAGGTTTCCATGCAAAGATTTCCCGGTTCTCACGGATGAACTCGATGAGCGCGCTTTCCTATTTGGGGTCTAGGTTAGCGCTGATAGTGAATTGCTTAGACGAATCGCCCGGAACAAAGTCAACTTGCTTGGTCTCCTCTGCTGATTTGAATTTCAGTGTCGGATCATGCTTTGTAGTTGGCTTCTTCAACGGGGACATATCTGCCGGATCAACATTGTCTTTATAAAACTTCAGCTCCTCTGTAGCACAAACTGCCTCGGTGTATGCCGCATCTCCTTCCTCGCATTCCAATGCGATCTTGCGGCTCCCGTGAACCGTGATGGTTCCCTTGTGACCCGGCATCTTAAGCTGCAGATAAACATAACATGGTCTAGCCATGAACTTGGCGTAAACCGGCCTCCCAAGCAGAGCATGATATGGGCTCCTGATCTTTACAACCTCAAAGGTCACCGTCTCCGATCTAGAGTCCTGCTCATCCCCAAAGGTAACTTCCAGATCGATTTTTCCAACTGGGTAAGCCGATTTACCTGGCACCACTCCATGGAACACTATATTGGACTGCCGGAGCTTCTTATCTGTCAACCCCATACGTCGAAAAGTCTCATAGTATAGAATATTGATGCTGCTGCCTCCGTCCATGAGCACCTTTGTGAACTTATAGCCACCCACCTGTGGAGCCACCACCAAGGCCAGCTGACCCGGATTATCAACTCGTGGCGGGTGATTCTCTCTGCTCCACACAATGGGTTGCTCCGACCAACGCAAAAAATGTGGTATCGCCGGTTCAACAGGATGCACTGCTCTCTTCCGAACCTTCTGATCCCGTTTGCACAAACTTGTGGTGAAAACATGATATTGCCCACTGCTAAGCTCCTTCGGATTATTCTGATATCCGGATTGCTGCTACTGCTGACGCTGCTGATTGCCTTGGTTGTTGTAACCACCCTGACCATGCTGCTGGTTATGTTGATGCTGATTATTGCCGTTGTGGTTATTGTTACCGCCATGATATCATGATCCGGATCCGCTACCCTGGTAACCCGGACCCTGAAAGCAGGGACCTGATCCGCCGCCGGGGGGCCCGTGGTTATACTTGGCCTGTTTTATAACCTCCTGCATGATACGACAGTCCTTCCAGAGATGCGTAGCCGGGTTTTCCTCTGTACCATGCCTTGGGCAAGGCACATTTAGCTGGTGATCTAGATTGAAGGGTGGCCTCCTATTTCGCGGGGGCGGTCTACCCTTGTGGCGCTGCCCGTTGTCCTGAACATTGGTATTGGCCATAAAGTCTGAGCCGCCCTCCGCTTTTCGCTTGCCATTGTAACCTGTACCTGCCGGATTGGCTTGCGCCGGTTTATCGTTTTTGCTCGCCTTCCCGGATTTATCTCCGTCTGTATCTGGATACTTGGTGTTATCAGAGTCCCCATACTTTACCAAAGCGCTCATGAGCGTTCCCATGTTGTTGCAATCACGCTTGAGGCGCCCTAACTTCAGCCTCAAAGACTCGAACCTGCAATTGTTCTCTAAAGTCACTATCGCCGTACTGGGGTTGATACTATTGGAAGAGTGCAGGATTTCTGATACTCGCCGCACCCAACTGTTTGTGGTCTCTTGCTCTCCTTGAACACATGCTGCTAAGTCCACCACAGACATCGACTGTTTGCACGTGTCTTTGAAATTACTGATAAACCGGCGACGCAACTCATCCCATGATCCGATGGAGTTAGGTGGTAGGCTCTTTAACCATGTCCGGGCTGTCCCCTCCAGCATCATTGTGAAGTATTTGGCACACGCAACTTCGTCCACATCAAGCATCTTGTAACACCCCAAATTTTTGAGTTGGTTTTTCTTTCAAACTTTTGGCCTTTTTGGAAGGGGATTGTTTGATCTTTTCTTTTGCCCTTCTAAAATCCCTTTTGGCCAAAGTTTGTGTGTCTTCTCAAGCTTGGTTTTTGGCCTTGAAGTTTTCTCTTGTGTTTGGTTCAAGCACAAGTTGAGTTTCAAAAGTGTTGTTTGAATTATCCCTTCTTGATTTAAACCTCCCAAGTTTAACCTTGGACTTATCTCCCTCTCCATCCTTCATCTTGTCATGACCCCAACAGAAATATTTCTCTCCAAAACTCTCTTCTCACCTTAGGACAAGTCTTTCATCAATTCCAGTAAGTTTTGAACTTATTGGGATTTTTCTTCTATTTATTTAACTCCAAAAACAAATTCTGTCTGTTATAGTGGACCTTGGTGATTTACAAAGGAACCACCATTTCCATCTACCTATTTGACTCCAAACCAACTCTCCTAGATAGTCCTTAGTACCCACAACCTAGATCCATCTTGTTTCACTGGTCCATAGTTCAAAATTTTCAAATTTCACCTGCTGCAATTTTGGACCAGATTTGCAAAATTTGGTGAAATTCATATTTATCTTCTTCCAAAAATTCTGTGAAAAATCAGACAGCCTCTAGATACATCTAGAGGCCACTCCACCAAAAATCAGCCCTAGAGGCATTGCACACATGCCAGAATCATTTCATCAAACACTTAGCATACACTATCTGTCAAATTCAGAACTGTTAACTGAAACTGTCGACAGTTCGACAGTTCGTCAGTTTCGTCAGTTTCTTCAGCGCAGCGACAAAACTCGCCTGTACCTCCTTGGCTCGACGCTGCAGTGCAGCTTCTTCTTATCTAGTGCGCCGCACGCTCGCTTTGGCAGCTTCTGGGCGTCGGTGGCGCTCGGGCCCGACCGCGCCGGCGACTGCCATGGCCACAGCGCCGCCCGTGGCGGCTGACAGAAGCTACCACCGCAGCTCAACGCCGTTAGCACCGCCCAAACCACCCCAGTGCTCCGCGTGTCCATCTCCACAGCCAGCGCATGCCTGCCGCACCGTCGCCGTGGCCTGGCGCGCAGAGCGTGTTTTCTGCAGTCGACGTGCCGCGCGGCCGTTCCTTGGGGGCAGCCCGTAACTCCATCTCTCCTGCCGAGTTAGGTGCGGGAATGGAATCCCTACAGCTCCTAGAAGATACTCAAGCCCCTAACCCCGCTGTCCGACCACTACAGCGCCGTAATCGGCTCGCCGGACTTATCCGTTCGCGGCAGCCACCTCGAGCCGCCTATAAAAGGGCACCCCAGAGCTCGTTCTCGAGCCCACACATCCTCACTACCTCCCTAGACCACGCCCAGCCTCTGGAAGAGCCCCGAGAGGCCCTTCTTCGCCAGCTCCGGCCAGCTACCTCCGCCTCGGGCTCCAGCTCCGTTCACTCTGGTGAGGGCTTCTCCGCCGCCGTGGACTCGGGCGTAGCATCCTGGCATTCACCTAGACCTAACCCCCACTTCAATTACATCCCAGGAGCCCTCCCCGACGAGGTCCACGACCACCCGAGCCGTCGTCCGCCGGAGACAGTGTCGCTGTCGACGTGGGGCTCGCCGACACCCAACTCTACCACCGTTCGACGCGGAAGACCATCGTGAAGCCATAGGTACCACTCCCCTCCCCTAACTCGCAGTGGATCGACGCCGGCGATCACCGTAGCACCGGCGCCGACGCGGCTCTGTTTCCATTTTCAAACCCGACAAGTGGGGTCCCCTGTCAGCCTCACATCTCTCCCCCTCGAACCGTTTTCTGTTAGCGTATTCGAGCAAAGTGCGTTTTTCTCTGCGGTTGACGTGCTGCGTACCGATTCGCTTTGTTATTTTCTGTTCTAGCCCCTGGATGTTTTCTGTTTCATTACAGATGAGTCCCTGGACAGAAACTCTAATATCTTTTAAACTAAAAATGTTTTTGAGTTGATTCTTTTTCTGTCCTCTTTAGTTTTCTGCCTAGTTTTTTGTCATATTTATGTAGAAATGTTTGGAGCAACGTTATTTGCACGCGCGGTATTTATGTTAGTATGTATTTTGTTTGAATACATAGATACCGGAGGCCGTGACGGAGACGCGAATCACACCGAGTTAGGCTCCGACTTCTCTGAACCAGGCAAGCATGTTTGAACTCTTGATATGATGAGTGTGTTGCATGTTTGCTCGAGTAGCTCGTTTCATAAGCTTGATCATATGGGCATATGTGTATGGCATATTCATGCAAGTAAGCTTCGGGTGTGTCCCGAAGGATAATGTTGAACCACCTCGATCATATGGTGATATGAAGGGTGGAATGCTGGTATTGTTGGAGCATGCCAGTAGTTGGTTAACTCAGTATCAACGAAGATCATGTCATGATTCCGTTCGTCTCCTTTTTCGGTACTATCATAGGCCGTCCTTTGGGATTGCGGTCTAGTCAGTTGTAAACCACTTTCCGAGTACACACCAAGTAGAGGGGCCGGGATGAGTGTTCCATGGCCCTGGATTAAAGCCCGTCATCCGGTCAGGGGGCATGGGTGTTTCCGGTTGGGACCGAGAGTGGGGGCACCCCTTAGAGCGTGCATATATAAATTTGAACCCATGCTATTCGAGGTTGTAGCCTCCCCGTCTTAAAGTTTTCCGTGAATGTCGTCGCGGGTGATTCCGGACGACAGGATGTTAAACGTGTGTGTACTGGTTAGTTGGGTTTCTACTAAAACACCGTAGACGGGACTAGCCCACGTGGCTAGTAGAACCCGTTGGCTGTGAGTTATTAGTACAAGCTCCGCAGAGTTAATTTCCTTCAGTAGCCATGTTTATGGCCTAGGGTCAATCTTCATGTCAACCCTGTGGCCGTCTCTAGTATATTCTTGTCAGCAACCAAAATAGTATTTTCGTCAAGTTCATTTGGTAGATGAACTCACCACTATCTCTGTATTGATTTACTTTCAGAAGTATTTCATCATCGTACTGCTGTTATTTATAAGCCCTTTATGTGATGTCGCTCAGACGTCCGACTGTGGCATTCTTTTCTTTTATAAGCCCTTTATGCTATGTCGCTCAGACGTCCGACTGTGGCATTATTTTTATTTATAAGTCCTTTATGTGATGTCGCTCAGATGTCCGACTGTGGCATTCTTTTCTTTTATAAGCCCTTTATGCGATGTCGCTCAGACGTCCGACTATGGCATTCTTTTATTTATAAGCCCTTTATGTGATGTCGCTCAGACGTCCGACTGAGGCATTCTTGTTATTTATTTTGCTATAAGCCCTTTACGCGGTGTCGCTCAGACGCCCGACTGTGGCCTGTTTTCATTTATTATTTTCCTAGGAGGCGTCACCCAGACCCTCGTTTGGTCTCTTTATTGTCATCTTTTGGATTTCGGGAGGATTACTGCCCGACTTCCCTCTTTACCTTCAGCGCATTCATATTTTATTCCGGTCGCATTTTTGCTGGAATACTCATATGCATCATGTTGGCATTTGTTATATCTTAAGTCCGAACTGTCTTGCGAGTACATTCAAAGTACTCACCTGGCTTGTTGATTTGGCCAGATGTGGACGAAGGCGATCTCCTGGATGAAGAGTTCGATAGCGAGTCCGACGCTCAGAGGAGTCCCAGTCAGTCCCTTGCGATCCTGGAGTTGATCACTGTTCTATAACCGCTTCCGCCTACCACCAAATAAATTCATCGGGTCTCACTCCGACACTCGATGAACTGTAAAATATTGGAGTCACACCACCCACTTCACTGTGACATATTCCACCACCTTTTATTACGAATCAGTAGTATGCCACCCTGCCTTGTGTCATATCCTCCTCTATGTAATATATTGGCGCGCTTGTAATAAAATTGTTGAGCAACCCCCAGCTCAACCTTGTATAATATTCAGTGTACTGGAAATTCTGTATCAAGGAATTGTCTGCCGGCAAGGAATTATATTCCCCGCCGGTTTAATAAAAAGGTCGGTCTTTCGGTAATTATTTTACTGAAGGACCGGTCCTGACAACCTTGGTATCAGAGCCAGGCTGACTGTAGGTAGCCACTAGGTGCGCTCGCTAATCGGTTATTAGCGAAAATTTGCTTTTCAGCATTTTTACATCTGTAGCAATTTTCTGTTGGTCAGCATAAATTTATGGCCTGACTATTCGGAATTTTTGTCTACTTTTGTAGATGGCCAGCAACGACTGTGATGCACAGGTGTTCGCCAACATTCCCGAGGGGTTTGTCAAGCTCCTCTTCGCCATCACCAAAGTCGCGATCGGGCCATCCACTCGTCCCGAGTTTACACTCTACCGTCACAAGCTCAACGACAGCGTGTCTATGCATCTGGCTGTGGTACACTTCAAAGGTGGGCGTTCTGAAGCGCGCCGCCTTCGATTTGTGGGCAGAGCCATGCCTACGGAGAGGCATGCCATGCAGATGGCTGCCCGTGAGGCGATAGCTCGTCTCCGGGACATCCTTCCTTCGATGAAGACTCGTCGTTTCCGTTACCTCCCATGCCACGTGCCATATACGTATCACTATGCATTTGCATGCGCAAATGGGGAGCGTGACGAAGCCATTGAATCAATGGTTGAATACCTCAAGGCTCTTGAGGCAGCCTTTGATAATTTGGTGGACGACCTGGTGGCCACCCGTATGGAGATGGTCCAGAGTGGCTCCGCCAACAGGAGGGAGCTACTCCATACTGCACCACCAATGACATTTGTCTCGTCCGCCGCATCCTATACACCTTCCATCTTAGCCACCGCTCGCCGTCTGCCTACCACTGAGGAGTTTGACCAAGTCATTGCTCCTACTCCAGTCAGAGCTGCATCGCCTGCTGCACCTGCTTCGACACCTCGTACCCATACTCCGCGCCTGGAGCCCATCAGTGAGGAGGAAGTTGAGTCTCCAGCACCACTGGGCCTTACCCTCGGCAGGCCGAGGGAGATCTTCAACATCTCCGACTAGCGCGTCTTTCCGCGACGCACCGCGCTCGCTTGTAATATTTGTGTGTTATGTAAAATAGGTTGATGGGAGTAGTCTGTTTGCGCATCATGTAGGATCTTGGAGGAGTGCACTAGTTTTAAATAACATGTCAGGATGTGTACGCACACCCTGAGTGATGTATGTATAATTAGAACCGGCGTGTAATATATGTACTAGCAGCCTTCTCCGTGCGCAATCAACCGGTTTATTTCAAAAATCTTTTTTTAGCTCGTGTTTGATCGCTTTCGCAAAATCTTGGTTTATTTTGCTGCTCGGTTTTTCTCAGGATTTCCTGCTTTACTACCCCCAGAGTAAGAAATGACTCGTCCCTGGACACGTTCCATGCCAAGTCCGCCGGAAGAAAAATATGGCACACAGACAAACAACAATTTCTCACAGGGGCAGTCAAGTCAGCAAGGCAGTGAGACAGCATTTTCTCAAGTGTGCCGTCTTTACGAGCAAAGTCAGCAACAGCACCAAGAAATGATGAACCATGTCATTAACATGGGAAATCACCGCGAGCCATACCAACAGCACTCAAAATTGTCTGAATTTCAGAAGACACGTCCAACAACATTCTCGCACACGGACAAACCTCTTGAGGCCGATGATTGGCTTCGAGATATTGAAAGAAAATTAATTGTGGCACAATGCTC
Source organism: Secale cereale (assembly GCA_902687465.1). NCBI lineage: Eukaryota > Viridiplantae > Streptophyta > Magnoliopsida > Poales > Poaceae > Secale > Secale cereale. Next base: position 831,149,688 of record LR738711.1, on the reverse strand, counting down.
AGACCGTGAGAAGGTGCTGTACGCACCGCATTATCTTACTGGAGCAGCCGCGTCATGGTGGGAAAATTTTCTGCTTATGCATCCCGACATAAATAATATCACCTGGGAAGATTTCAAAGAAGGTTTTCGTGGGGCACACATCCCTAAGAGTATTATGAAAATCAAGAAAAGAGAATTTGATGATCTCAAGCAAAGAGGCATGACAGTACAAGAGTACAACAATCAGTTTGCGCAGTTATCACGTTATGCCAACGAAGAGCGAATGACGGAAAATAAGAAGATGGAAAAATTCCTGGACGGACTGGCACCAGCACTAAAATGCCAGTTAGTCGTACACACTTTTCCAGATTTCAAGACACTGGTAGACAAAGCCATTACATTGGAAAATGAACGTCGCAGTCCGGAAGACATTCGCAAGAGAAAAAGGTATCAGACCAACCAACCTCGCAACAACAAGAATAAGGTGAATTTTCAAAGAAATGGGGAGAACAGACCCACGACAAATGACACACGTCCAAATAAGAATTTTCATGCAAGAGACAAGGATTTCACCTATCGCCCGGGTGTTACCTGCTACGCATGTGGAGAAGAGGGACACTATGCTAAACAGTGCCCTAAGCCAAGAAACTCAGCGCCAAAGCCAAACAGCAACGGGAATAATTCTGCGCCCAAGCGTAACAATTTCAACCCCAATAACAATCACAGGAAAGGCCACCTGAACCATGTGACCAAGGAGCAGGCACAGGATGCACCGAATATCGTACTCGGTACGTTCCCTGTCAACACAATACCTGCCACGGTTTTGTTTGATTCTGGAGCTTCTCATTCGTTCATTTCGAAGAGTTTTGCTTTGCAAAATGGTTTTTCAATGCTTCCCTTGGGAAAATCAATGACCATCAAGTCCCCTGGAAGTAAGCAGATCACACAGAATTACTGCCAAGGTTTGACCATTGAAATTGAGGGATTAAAGTTTCACGCAAACCTCATCGTGTTGGAAAACAAAGGACTGGATGTTATCCTGGGTATGGATTGGCTAACCACCAATAAAGGATTTATCGACTGCTTCAACAGGACAGTGATTCTTACTCATCATCATGGAAAAACAATAAGAGTAGCAGCTCAGGAAAGACCGGTGTCGCGACAACCAAAATTGAACAAAGTTGATACATCTGAGTTAAGCAAGGTTCCAGTTGTATGTGAATTTCTGGACGTATTTCCCGAGGAATTACCAGGCAAGCCGCCAGACAGAGAAATAGAATTCATTATTGAGCTAGCACCGGGAACCACCCCCATATATAAGAAACCATACCGAATGGCACCATCCGAGTTGGTTGAACTAAAGAAGCAAATAAAGGAACTTCTAGACAAAGGATTTATACGGGCCAGCTCCTCACCTTGGGGTTCGCCAGTATTATTTGCCAAAAAGAAGGATGGGACCATGAGGTTGTGTATAGACTACCGAGCACTCAACATGGTCACAATCAAGAACAAATATCTGATGCCACGGATAAATGACTTATTTGACCAGCTCGCGCAAGCCAAGGTTTTCTCAAAGGTTGATCTAAGGTCAGGATATCATCAACTGAAAGTACGCACAGAAGATATCCCGAAAACAACATTCACCTCAAGATACGGACTTTATGAATTTACAGTAATGCCGTTTGGACTGACCAACGCCCCCGCATATTTCGTCCACCTCATGAACAAGGTATTTATGAAATTCATGGACAAATTTGTGGTGGTATTTATTGACGATATTTTGGTATATTCCAAGACACCGGAAGAACATGCTGAACACCTCCGCATTGTACTGGGAGAATTAAGGAAACACCAACTTTACGCCAAATTCAGCAAATGTGAATTTTGGTTGAGACAAGTGGGTTTCCTAGGACACGTATTAACACAAGAAGGAGTTTCTGTGGACCCAGATAAAGTCAAGGCTGTACTTGGCTGGAAGTCGCCAGCCAGTGTAACGGATATACGCAGTTTCCTCGGTATGGCCGGATATTACAGAAGGTTTATCGAAGGATTTTCCACCATAGCCAAACCAATGACACAACTACTCAAGAAAGATAAGAAATTTATGTGGACCGAAGCATGTGAGGAAAGCTTCCAAGAACTCAAAAAGAGGTTAACAACAGCCCCAATATTAATTGTACCAGACATACTCAAGAGTTTTGAAGTATATTGCGACGCATCCCGGAAAGGCCTCGGATGCGTACTGATGCAAGAAGGCAAAGTAGTCGCCTACGCTTCCCGACAACTGCGAAAACATGAAGAAAATTATCCTACTCATGATTTGGAGTTGGCAGCAGTCATTCATGCACTCAAGGAATGGAGGCAGTTTTTGCTTGGAAATCGCTGTGAAATATATACAGACCATAAGAGCCTCAGCTATATTTTCACACAGCCAGATCTCAATTTACGACAAAGACGCTGGCTGGAACTGGTAAAAGATTACGACGTTGGTATCCACTATCACCCAGGGAAAGCAAACGTGGTAGCGGATGCTCTCAGCCGTAACCCCAGCCCGAATAGCAGCAGCATACATAATCTGAGACCCGAATTTCAGCAAGAATTCGCCAGACTCAACCTAATGATGGTCACAGAAGGCGAAGTATCCAAGCTAGAAATACAGCCTACTCTAATAGAGCAAATAAAGAAGGCTCAGCCTGGACACCCCAGCATCGAAGGGATAAAAAGAAAAGTAAGTCAGGGCAAGGCCTCAGAATTCACCATAGACAGTGAAGGAATATTATGGTTCGGAGACAGACTTTGCATACCGAATAGCAACGACCTTAAACAGCAAATTCTAGCCGAGAGCCACACCGCTCCATACTCGATCCACCCTGGAGGTATGAAAATGTACAAAGACATTCAGGAAAGATTTTGGTGGCACGGCATGAAGAGGGACATAGCCACATTTATCGCATGCTACAATTCATGTCAACGCATTAAAGCCGAGCACCAAAAACCCGCAGGGCTATTACAGCCTAACAAGATACCAGAATGGAAATGGGATGATATCGGAATGGATTTTATTGTTGGACTACCACGGTCACTACACGGTAACGATGCCATATGGGTCATCACAGATAGACTGACCAATGTGGCACATTTCATACCAGTCAAGACAACCCATACCACTCAAAAGCTCGCCAAGCTTTACCTCGCCCGAATAGTATGCCTACATGGTGTTCCCAAGACTATAATATCCGACAGAGGCACTCAGTTCGTCTCCAAATTTTGGGACCAGTTGCAGCAAGCCCTCGGGACACAACTAACGTTCAGTACGGCTTACCACCCCCAGACTGGAGGACAAACGGAACGAGTAAATCAAATACTCGAAGACATGCTGAGGGCATGTGTCCTCACCTATGGGACCAGTTGGGAGGAAAGCCTACCATATGCCGAGTTTGCATATAACAATAGTTATCAAGCTAGTCTGCAAATGGCACCTTTCGAAGCCTTGTACGGACGAAGATGCCGTACTCCATTGAATTGGTCGGAAACAGGGGACAGTCGTATATTCGGCCCCGATATGTTAAAAGAAGCTGAGGAAAGAGTAAAAATAATACGGGATCGACTAAAAACCGCCCAAAGCCGACAAAAGAGCTATTATGATCAAAAGCATCGGGAAATAAGTTTTGAGCTCGGTGACGACGTATACTTACGTGTGCCACCTATGAGAGGGCTGCAACGATTCAAAGTCAAAGGGAAACTAGCACCTCGATTCATCGGACCCTTCCGTATAGTTGCCCGGAGAGGCACAGTGGCTTATCAGCTGGACCTTCCCAAGGAACCGTCAGACGTCCACGACGTGTTCCACGTTTCGCAACTACGGAAGTGTGTAAGCAACCCAGAGAAACATGTGTCACATGAAAACCTTGACGTGCAACCAGATCTCACATACCGAGAACACCCAGTGAAGATTTTGGAGGAGTCTGAAAGGAGGACCCGTCAGAAAGCTATTAAATTTCTCAAGGTTCAGTGGAGTAATCACACAGAGGATGAGGCAACATGGGAAAGGGAAGATTTCCTTCGGACAGAACATCCACACCTATTTGAGGATCAGCTGAAATCTCGGGGACGAGATTTTTCCTAAGGGGGTAGGTGTTGTAACACACCAAATTTTTGAGTTGGTTTTTCTTTCAAACTTTTGGCCTTTTTGGAAGGGGATTGTTTGATCTTTTCTTTTGCCCTTCTAAAATTCCTTTTGGCCAAAGTTTGTGTGTCTTCTCAAGCTTGGTTTTTGGCCTTGAAGTTTTCTCTTGTGTTTGGTTCAAGCACAAGTTGAGTTTCAAAAGTGTTGTTTGAATTATCCCTTCTTGATTTAAACCTCCCAAGTTTAACCTTGGACTTATCTCCCTCTCCATCCTTCATCTTGTCATGACCCCAATAGAAATATTTCTCTCCAAAACTCTCTTCTCACCTTAGGACAAGTCTTTCATCAATTCCAGTAAGTTTTGACCTTATTGGGATTTTTGTTCTATTTATTTTACTCCAAAAACAAATTCTGTCTGTTATAGTGGACCTTGGTGATTTACAAAGGAACCACCATTTCCATCTACCTATTTGACTCCAAACCAACTCTCCTAGATAGTCCTTAGTACCCACAACCTAGATCCATCTTGTTTCACTGGTCCATAGTTCAAAATTTTCAAATTTCACCTGCTGCAAGTTTGGACCAGATTTGCAAAATTTGGTGAAATTCATATTTATCTTCTTCCAAAAATTCTGTGAAAAATCAGACAGCCTCTAGATACATTAAGAGGCCACTCCACCAAAAATCAGCCCTAGAGGCATTGCACACATGCCAGAATCATTTCATCAAACACTTAACATACACTGTCTGTCAAATTCAGAACTGTTAACTGAAACTGTTGACAGTTCGACAGTTCGTCAGTTTCGTCAGTTTCGTCAGTTTCTTCAGCGCAGCGACAAAACTCGCCTGTACCTCCTTGGCTCGACGCTGCACTGCAGCTTCTTCTTATCTAGTGCGCCGCACGCTCGCTTGGCAGCTTCTGGGCGTCGGTGGCGCTCGGGCCCGACCGCGCCGGCGACTGCCACGGCCACAGCACCGCCCGTGGCGGCTGACAGAAGCTACCACCGCAGCTCAACGCCGTTAGCGCCGCCCAAACCACCCCAGTGCTCCGCGTGTCCATCTCCACAGCCAGCGCACGCCTGCCGCACCGTCGCCGTGGCCTGGCGCGCGCAGAGCGCGTTTTCTGCCGCCGACGTGCCGTGCGGCCGTTCCTCGGGGGCAGCTCGTAACTCCATCTCTCCTGCCGAGTTAGGTGCGGGAATGGAATCCCTATAGCTCCTAGATGATGCTCAAGCCCCTAACCCTGCCGTCCGACCACTGCAGCGCCGTAATCGGCTCGCCGGACTTATCCGTTCGCGGCAGCCACCTCGAGCCGCCTATAAAAGGGCACCCCAGAGCTCGTTCTCGAGCCCACACATCCTCACTACCTCCCTAGACCACGCCCAGCCTCTGGAAGAGCCCGAGAGGCCCTTCTTCCCCAGCTCCGGCTAGCTACCTCCGCCTCGGGCTCCAGCTCCGTTCACTCCGGTGAGGGCTTCTCCGCCGCCGTGGACTCGGGCGTAGCATCCTGGCATCCACCTAGACCTAACCCCCACTTCAATTCCATCCCAGGAGCCCTCCCCGACGAGGTCCACGACCACCCGAGCCGCCGTCCGCCGGAGACAGTGTCGCCGTCGACGTGGGGCTCGCCGACACCCAACTCTACCACCGTTCGACGCGGAAGACCACCGTGAAGCCGTAGGTACCACTCCCCTCCCCTAACTCGCCGTGGATCAACGCCGGCGATCACCACAGCACCGGCGCCGGTGCGGCTCTGTTTCCATTTTCAAACCCGACAAGTGGGGTCCCCTGTCAGCCTCACATCTCTCCCCCTCAAACCATTTTCTGTTAGCGTATTCGAGCAAAGTGCGTTTTCCTCTACGGTTGACGTGCTGCGTTGATGTCTACACACGCTTCTACTCTTGTAGACTATGTTGGGCCTCCAAGCGCAGAGGTTTGTAGGACAGCAGCAATTTCCCTCAAGTGGATGACCTAAGGTTTATCGAACTCAGGGAAGTAGAGGTTGAAGATGGTCTCTCTCAAGCAACCCTGCAACTAAGATACAAGAAGTCTCTTGTGTCCCCAACACACCTAATACACTTGTTAGATGTATAGGTGCACTAGTTCGGCGAAGAGATGTTAAATGGCAAGTGATATGGATGGCAAAACAAAGTAATACAAATCTGTAATAAAAAGTGCAGCAAGCAAACAAGTGGTAAACGTGAGCACAAATGGTATTGCAATGGTGGAAACAAGGCCTAGGCTTCATACTTTCACTAGTGGCAACTCCCAACAACATTAACATAATCAAATCACATGATATTTCCCATAAAACATGCAAAGGGGACGCACTCGGAGGTCATTCCTTCGTGGTCAAGAGAGGACGAGAATTATGTAGGGCTACAAAAGCACACCTCAAAGTTCGTAGTTCTCAATCTAAGGATTTCCCAATGTCACCGCGGCCATCCAAAGAGAGTCCCACAATCACCACAACATATCTAAAGGATAGTCAAAGACAAGCACCAAGAGACTCTCAATCTTCAATCAACACACAAGAGAGGAAATCACTCATGAAAATACTTTTCTAATCCATGTCCAATAGACCGCTGTCACCTTGGTCTCGGGGATTATACTAGATAAAGACAAGTGAGTACATCAATCCAATACATAGAGGAAGGGGAAATATCATGGGATCACCCTAGATTAACATAGCCTATGATCACAACGAAGATCACATCATGGGAGAGAGAATTGACCACATAGCTACTGGTAAGAACCTCAGCCCCGAGGAGGAACTACTCCCGCATCATGGAGGGAGGAAGCAACGTCGATGGAGATGAATCCGGGGGCACTTCCCCGTCCCGGCAGGGTGCCGGCACAGGAATTCTGGTCCCCCGAAGCTTGATGGCGATGGCGGCGGAGATCGGAATCGCGTCTGGAGAAAAGGGGTCCGGAATCAGGGTTTCCGCGACACGGTGTAAATATATGCCAAAGGGGGGCATCGGAGGAGCCTCGGGGGGCCCAGGCGCCCCCCCGGCGCGGCCCAGGAGGGGGGGGGGGGGCGCCGCCAGGGCGCCTGGAGCCCTGGTGGCCCCCCCCGGCTGTCCTTCGGGCGCACGGTAGTTTTTGGAACGCTGATTTTTTATATAATTTTTCTGGATTTTTCCTGGTAGTTCTCGTAATGTGAAAACCTGAAATATAAAAACAGCCGAAAACAGAAACTGGCATTGGGGTGCACTGAGTTAATAGGTTAGTCCAAATATGATCTAAAGTGTATGGAAGTGTATAAATATCATAGCAATATCACCCAAAAGAGGCATGGAGCAAGCAGAAATTATAGATACGTTTTGGACGTATCATGCGTACCGATTCGCTTTGTTATTTTCTGTTCTAGCCCCTGGATCTTTTCTGTTTCATTACAGATGAGTCCCTGGACAGAAACTCTAATATCTTTTAAACTAAAAATGTTTTTGAGTTGATTCTTTTTCTGTCCTCTTTATTTTTCTGCCTAGTTTTTTGTCATATTTATGTAGAAATTTTTGGAGCAACTTTATTTGCACGCGCGGTATTTATGTTAGTATGTATTTTGTTTGAATACATAGATACCGGAGGCCGTGACGGAGACGCGAATCACACCGAGTTAGGCTCCGACTTCTCTGAACCAGGCAAGCATGTTTGAACTCTTGATATGATGAGTGTGTTGCATGTTTGCTCGAGTAGCTCGTTTCATAAGCATGATCATATGGGCATATGTGTATGGCATATTTCATGCAAGTAAGCTTCGGGTGAGTCCCGAAGGATAATGTTGAACCACCTCGATCATATGGTGATATGAAGGGTGGAATGCTGGTATTGTTGGAGCATGCCAGTAGTTGGTTAACTCAGTATCAACTGAGATCATGTCATGATTCCGTTCGTCTCCTTTTTCGGTACTATCATAGGCCGTCCTTTGGGATTGCGGTCTAGTCAGTTGTAAACCACTTTCCGAGTACACACCAAGTAGAGGGGCCGGGATGAGGGTTCCATGGCCCTGGATTAAAGCCCGTTATCCGGTCAGGGGGCATGGGTGTTTCCGGTTGGGACCGAGAGGGGGGCACCCCTTAGAGCACGCATATATAAATTTGACCCCATGCTATTCGAGGTTGTAGCCTCCCCGTCTTAAAGTTTTCCGTGAATGTCGTCGCGGGTGATTCCGGACGACAGGATGTTAAACGGGTGTGTACTGGTTAGTTGGGTTTCTACTAAAACACCGTAGACGGGACTAGCCCACGTGGCTAGTAGAACCCGTTGGCTGTGAGTTATTAGTACAAGCTCTGCAGAGTTAATTTCCTTCAGTAGCCATGTTTATGGCCTAGGTTCAATCTTCATGTCAACCCTGTGGCCGTCTCTAGTATATTCTTGTCGGCAACCAAAATAGTATTTTCGTCAAGTTCATTTGCTAGATGAACTCACCACTATCTCTGTATTGATTTACTTTCAGAAGTATTTCATCATCGTACTGCTGTTATTTATAAGCCCTTTATGTGATGTCACTCAGACGTCCGACTGTGGCATTCTTTTCTTTTATAAGCCATTTATGCGATGTCGCTCAGACGTCCGACTGTGGCATTATTTTTATTTATAAGCCCTTTATGTGATGTCGCTCAGACGTCCGACTGTGGCATTCTGTTCTTTTATAAGCCCTTTATGCGATGTCGCTCAGACATCCGACTGTGGCATTCTTTTATTTATAAGCCCTTTATGTGATGTCGCTCAGACGTCCGACTGAGGCATTCTTGTTATTTATTTTGCTATAAGCCCTTTATGCGGTGTCGCTCAGACACCCGACTGTGGCCTGTTTTCATTTATTAGTTTCCTAGGAGGCGTCACCCAGACCCTCGTTTGGTCTCTTTATTGTCATCTTTTGGATTTCGGGAGGATTACCGCCCGACTTCCATCTTTACCTTCAGCGCATTCATATTTTATTCCGGTCGCATTTTTGCTGGAATACTCATATGCATCATGTTGGCATTTGTTATATCTTAAGTCCGAACTGTCTTGCGAGTACATTCAAAGTACTCACCTGGCTTGTTGATTTGGCCAGATGTGGATGAAGGCGATCTCATGGATGAAGAGTTCGATAGCGAGTCCGACGCTTAGAGGAGTCCCAGTCAGTCCCTTGCGATCCTGGAGTTGATCACTGTTCTATAACCGCTTCCGCCTACCACCAAATAAATTCATCGGGTCTCACTCCGACACTCGATGAACTGTAAAATATTGGAGTCACACCACCCACTTCACTGTGACATATTCCACCACCTTTTATTACGAATCAGTAGTATGCCACCCTGCCTTGTGTCATATCCGCCTCTATGTAATATATTGGCGTGCTTGTAATAAAATTGTTGAGCAACCCCCAGCTCAACCTTGTATAATATTCAGTGTACTGGAAATTCTGTATCATGGAATTGTCTGCCGGCAAGGAATTATATTCCCCGCCGGTTTAATAAAAAGGTCGGTCTTCCGGTAATTATTTTACTGAAGGACCGGTCCTGACACATCTCCATAGCCATCTCATAACTTACAACCTATGCCTCTGGAGCCAGATCTGCCGTGTAGTTGGGTACCTTGCGCGGGCCTTTGAAGTCTTTGGGTAATTTCACGCTTCGTAAAGCAGGGATGAGACACTGTACCCCAAAGGAACTGGCCATGACTCCCATTTCTGCGGTGGTGGGGTGAACTGGCGTCGCTTGACGGGTGTCGTCGCGGGCAGTATGTCTGGCCTGGTCTACCGCCTCTTGGGCGTGTGCTCCTGCCCCTGCCGGATTATCCTGCCTCTGTCGGTGCCGTCTCCGCGCACTGCTAGATACCGCCGGTTCATCCCAGTGCCTTGTGTAACTTTGGCTCGGGCGGGGGGTTGAATGAATCCTCTCCCGGCTATATGAATACGCCTGCTACTGTGTTAACGCCGTGTCCAGCAACTCCTTAGCCCGTCGTGCCTCCATTGCTATGGGGATGTCCCCTCAATGGGTAAAGCGGCCAGCCGTGAAGCGGCGGCGACGATGTTGTCCAACGGGTTCGAATAATGGCCGGGGAATGGGTACGTGCGGCGTCGGCACAACTTGGCGGTTCCGCTCTGTGGCTGGCGGCTGAACCGACGTGCCAGTCCCCGGAGCCCCTCCCCGGTTTACCTCTGAGCGGTTACTGGCTCCCGCTCCTGGTGTGCCAAAGAGATTCCTCGCCTCATAAACCGGCGGTAGACGAGTCTATTGCCTTCTGTACATTACCTCCTGTGGAGCGTTATGATCCAGCCTGAGCCGGAAGGCTTGGGAATCTAGCTCTGCCTGTCTTGTAGCCATCCTGGCCTTCTCCGCATCCAGATCCAGCTTAGCTTGCTCAATCCGGCTCTTTAGATGAACGATCTCCGCATCATGCTGCGCCTTGTCGGCCGGGGCTACTTCCGCTGTTGCGAGCGCCGTCAAGGTGCCGACCAAGGTGGATAGGACGTCAGAGGGCGACGGGGTTTGGTCACCAGCCTCGGTTCCCGCTGCCTCTACGGTTAACGCCCCGGTCATCGAGGGCTGCTGCGTGGATTGTGATCCGGCCATAAAAACAGCAACCCTATTCGGCGAATCAAAGGGGTCCCGAATACTATCGCCCTTGGACACACCCTCTGACCGGCCGTCCTGCAACAGATACAAAGATTCGGTCTCTCTGGATGAAGATTCATCGTCGAAATAGACAACTGTCTCGCCACCAAAATCCGATCCGTCCTCGGCTTGTACTCCATGCACTGCTCCGATGAAAACGTGCTTCATGGCGGGCTGAATCCGGGCCGATCTCGCATGCTGAGCCGGCTCGACGATGTTGGGGAAGATGTCCGACTCAGGTCCCGGTTCGCCAATCTTGCCGATGAAGACGTGGATGCCGCCGAAGGGGACCTGGTACCCGTATTCGATTGAATCGGCCTCGGGACCCCAGCCTGCATCGTCGATGTAGATCCGGCCGTGACGACTCTTAGTCATCCGGCCCACTGCGTAACCCTTGAGCCCTTCAAAGCTGCCCTTCAAGAACTAAAAATCATCGTGCGATAGCCCCACGATGGGCGCCAACTGTCGTGGAATTAGCACGACAGATGTTCGGTAGGTGTGAGGCCATCGTACAGGTTAGCTTGAAGGGGTTAAAGCGGACGAAGGACACAGGGAGTTTATACTAGTTCGGCCCCTTCGATGAAGGTAAAAGCCTACGTCTAGTTTGGTGTGGTATTGCTTGGGCGTCGATGACCAGGGAGCGAATCCGCCTGCCTATGTCTCGAGCTGTTGTTTCTTGTCCTTGAACCGTCGCCGGGTCGTCCCCTTATATAGGAGGCGACGCCCGGTCCAGTTTACGGAGTCCCGAGGCTGGCTCATAAACGTGTCCGCCTCGGTCTCCACTCTTTCTATCTTACATCCCAAGTTACATGTACGACGGTTTACAGACCGTGGGCTTTATACATGGGCCCTAAACCTCTATGGGCTATAACCTCTTGTTATATATTCTACTGGGCTTGTAATAATACAACCTTGTCAGTGTAATCCGGACCCTCCTGGCCGGTTTATATCTGCTAGTAATATCCCTGACAATTACCGTTACTTCCATACTACTTTGCTACTAAATACTTTGCTGCAGATATTAAGTCTTTCAGGTGTGGTTGAATTTACAACTCAATTGCTAATACTTGAGAATATTCTTTGGCTCCCCTTGTGTCGAATCAATAAATTTGGGTTGAATACTCTACCCTCGAAAACTGTTGTGATCCCCTATACTTGTGGGTTATCAAGACTATTTTCTAGCGCCGTTGCCGGGGAGCATAGCTATATTCTTCGAGTAACTTGGGATTTGTATCTGTTGATCACTGTGAAGAACTCGAGAGACAAAAAAACCAAGATTTATCCCTCAACTACGAGGGGAGGTAAGGAACTGCCATCTAGCTCTACACTTGATTCACCCTCTGTTATGAGTAAATTTGCGACACCTACACCAGCTATTGAATCTGATATGTCGCATGTTCTTGATGATGCCACTTCTGCTATGCATGATACTTATGATTAAACTACTTCTATGTTTGATAATACTGCGCCACTAGGTGAATTTCTCGATGAGCAAGTTGCTAGGGCTAGAGAGAATGAAATTATTGAAACTGATAATATTGATGAAAGTTATGATGAAGATTCTCACCCTAGATATGAATTGCCTGTTGTGCATGAGGGTTATGTTATGGATGAAGAAACTGCCAGAGACCTTTTAGCTTGCAATGATAGATATGATCTTAAGAAACCATTAGCTAAGCTGAAAGAAAAGTCTTTGAATGCTAGAATGAAATATGACCTCCTTTTGCTACTTCACCTATCTGTATTTCCGATAAGGATTATGATTTCTCTGTCGATCCTGAGTTAATTACTTTGGTTGAATCTGATCATTTCCATGACCATGAATCTGAAACTGTTGTGGCACATCTTACTAAATTAAATGATATAGCCACCCTATTCACCAATGAGGAAAAAATTCGTTACCATTATATCTTTAAGCTATTTCCGTTCTCCTTAAAGGGTGATGCTAAAACATGGTTTAATTCTCTTGATCCTGGTTGTGTGCGTAGTCCCCAGGATATGATTTATTACTTCTCTGCTAAACATTTCCTCGCTCATAAGAAACAAGCTGCCTTAAGGGAAATATATAATTTTGTGCAAATTGAAGAAGAGAGTCTCCCATAAGCTTGGGCGGGCTTCTCCGATTACTTAATGCTTTGCCTGATCATCCTCCCAAGAAAAATGAAACACTTGATATCATTTATAATGGACTACCCGATGCTTCTAGAGACCACCTGGATAGTTGTGCTGGTTGTGTTTTCAGGGAAAGAACTGTTGATCAAGCTGAATTGCTATTAAATAATATGTTGAATAATGAAAATAATTGGACACTTCCTGAACCAACTCCTAAGCCAACTCCAAAGAAAAGGTGTATTCTATTTATAAGTCCTGAAGATATGCAAGAGGCAAAGAAATCTATGAAGTAAAAAGGTATTAAAGCTGAAGATGTTAAGAATTTACCACCTATTGAAGAAATACATGGTCTTGATAACCCGACACAGGTATTAAAGGTGAATTCTCTCTATAGATTTGATGAAGGTGATATTCCTCGTAATAGGTCTGCTAGCCAATGCTTAGATGAGTTTGACAATTTTATTGTTAAACAAGAAAACCTCAATGCTTATGTTGGTAGACAATTGAAACGTAATGCTTATATGATTGAACACTTGAGTGATTATATGTCTAGAGTTAAAGGTGAACTTAAACTCACTAGTAAACATGCTTCTATGGTTACCACTCAAGTAGAACAAGTACTTAAAGCACAAAATGATTTTCTCAATGAATTAAATAGTAAGAAAAATGATAATGTTGTTAGAGTTATGACTAGAGGGGGTAGAATGCCTCAGGATTCTTTGTATCCTGAGGGTCACCCTAAGAGAATTGAGCAAGATTCTCAGAGAACTAATGTTGATACACCTAGTCCTTCTAAGAAGAAGAAAAATAAAAATGATAGGACTCTGCATCCTTCTAGTGAACATGTTGTTGACACATCTGAGAATCCCAATGATATTTCTATTTATGATGCTGAAACACAATCTGGTAATGAACATGAACCTAGTGATAATGTTTATAATAATGTTCTTGATGATGCTCAACCTAGCAATAACGATGATGTAGAGATTGAACCTGCTGTTGATCTTGATAACCCACAGTCAAAGAATCAATGTTATGATAAAAGAGGCTTCATTGCTAGGAAGCACAGTAAAGAAAGAGAGCCATGGGTTCAGAAACCCATGCCTTTTCCTCCTAAACCATCCGAGAAAAAGGATGATGAGGATTTTGAGCGCTTTACTGAAATGATTAGACCTATCTTTTTGCGTATGCGTTTGACTAATATTTAAAACAAATCCTTATGCTAAGTATATGAAAGATATTATCACAAATAAAAGAAAGATACCTGAAGTTGAAATTTCCACCATGCTTGCCAATTATACTTTTAAAGGCGGAATATCTAAGAAACTAGGAGATCCAGGAGTACCAACTATACCTTGCTCCATTAAAAGAAACTATGTTAAAACTCCTTTATGTGATCTTGGAGCCGGTGTTAGTGTTATGCCTCTCTCTTTATATCATAGACTTGATTTGAATAAGTTGACACCTACTGAAATATCTTTGCAAATGGCCGATAAATCAACTGCTATACCTGTCGGCATTTGTGAGGATGTGCCTGTTGTGGTTGCAAATGTTACTATTTTAACGGACTTTGTTATTCTTGATATTCCCAAGGATGATAGTATGCCGATTATCCTTGGTAGACCCTTTTTGAATAATGCAGGGGCTGTTATTGATTGTAACAAAGGCAATGCCACCTTTCATGTTAATGGTAATGAGCATACAGTACACTTTCCGAGGAAATAACCTCAAGTCCACAGTATCAATTCTATTGGAAATTTTTCAACGATCATTATTGGAGGTTTTGAATTTCTTCTTTCTACTGTCAAGAAGAAATATGATATTCTTATTGTTAGGGACATATATATCCCCATTAAGGTAACCTAGTGTTATTCGAAAATTCTTCGGTTTCATGTTATTTGAAAAGAGTTTGTTAACAAGACTTGATCAACCTTGTTAGTGGATTCCTTTTGATGAGCATGAGATGGATGAAGTTAGAAAGCACAACTCTCTGTACCCTCTTTTTACTTTATGTTATTTAGATTAAATAAAGCAAAAATAGTATTTTTTTTGTATGTTTTCTGAATTATCCTTGCAATAAAAAAAATACCCCAAAAATAAAGTTCTCCCAATGTCCCGAAATTGAAATATGATTTTTTTGTAGAATATTTGAGAATATCTGGCACTGAGAACACACTAGGGGGAGCCACCACCTGGCCACGAGGGTACATGGCGCGCCCACCCCCCTGGGCACCCCCTGCCTCGTGGGCCCCATGTGGCCCTCCTCCACTTATTCCAGCACCCACACACTTCATCTTCCTCCAGAAAAAATCCTCCCCTAGCTCAAACCCGTGTTCTAGCTCATCTTGTTGACATTTTCGATCTCCTTGCTCAAAGCTCCATTCACAAAACTATTTTGGGAGATTGGTCTTCGGTATGTGACTCCTCCAATGGTCCAATTAGTTTTTGTTCTAGTGTTTTATTTATTGCAAATTTTTGCTGCTTAGGTGACCCGGTTCTTGAGCTTGAATGTCAAATTTATGTGGTCCCAAGTAGTTCTAATGCATGATATAGTCTCTAGGCACTTGTGGGAGTACTTGCTATCAATCTTGTTGAGTTTGGTTCACTTTTGTTTTGAGTCACTAAAAATTTCAGAATTTTTCCAGAGAAAAATGCATAGGAAAATCTACCAAGGTGGTTCCTCGAGGAAGCAAGTACCAAGGCCCGTGATACGTGAGCCGGACGATGAACCACCAAGGGAAGCTCAAGTGCGGCCCTGTGAATGACCGTCGGAGGAATTTATGATCCAGGCAGGCATCAACGAAGAATTTGACGCGTATGTGCGTAATGCTTATCTTGAGGACTTAGTGTCAGATAAGTGCCCGCAGTACCACTACCTAACCGATTCCTTTGTGAGAAGGTTTAAATTTACATCCTCACGCAATTCTCACACTGTCTTATTTGATCTTTATGATAAATCTTATACCATGGACTTAGTAGATTTTAATGATGCTTGTAAGCTCCCGCAGTAGGGTAATATTAGTGAACCTCGCAAATCTGAATATAAAGACTTTCTTGCTAGTATCACCGTGGGGGAATCTAGAGAAATTACACAAGCTACCATAGGGAGCATTCATTTCCCTTACATACATTATTTTTGCTCTCTTCATTGGTAGATGCATTAACGGTAAAGATGAGGCTTGCCACATGTGCGTTCCAGATCTCCGTGTCCTCAAGAGTGCGGTATTTGGTGATAAAAAATATAACTTGGGGGCTATTGTTGCACGATGGTTGCATCTTAACAGTTTATGTGGAGATTTGTTTGGTGGAATTTATGCAAATCGTGTGGCTAATTATCTTCATATACCCATACATGAAAATGATACGAAGTTGCCTCCTGCTTATCTATATTATAATGCTATGGTTCGCCATCAGTTTGTTGAGAGCAATGAACAATTCCTCCAGTACCGACTAATCTTTGACAGACGGCGCACTGTCCATATTGCTCTCCCTGCTCCTACTTTCTTTGACTTTCAGGCAAAAAGGAGATATGTTATAACCAGGGAGGAGGCGAATGAGTATGAGGAGACGACGGAGGCAGCTCATCTCCAAGCTGCAGCTCATCAGGCAATAGCCGCTGCATCGCGGTACAACCCCAACTACGACTTTGGATATCCGTTGGGCCAGCAGTGGCCATATACCAACTTAGGCCAAAAGCCTAAGCTTGGGGGAGTAACGTATTTCTCACCGACATTACATTCATGTTCACACACTCATTCTAGTTATCGGTGCTCATACTTTTTCATTGTACTATCCATGCTAGTTTATTTTCTTTTCTAAGTTTTCTTCTTGTGTGTTTGAAAAACCTTAAGAAAAAAATAAAAAATAAAAATTAGCTGTAGCTTTTAGCTATTTACTTTCCATGCCTGTAGTAGTAGTAACTAAAGAAAACCCAAAAAGATTTCTCATTATTCTTTTGCTTGTTGGGAGCTTTCCTGTGTAAATAGTTTTATTTCTTTTCTTTTCTTTGGGGGTCAAGAGGAGAAGACCATGATGAAAATGTTGAGTGGCTCTCATATGCATTATTGTTGATTTAACCAAGAGCCATATTACTTTGTCTTCTCCATTGTATTAAATGCTTGCAGATTCCAGCTTAGTCCAATGCACATGCACTATTATTATTATCCACACCGTTCAGTCATGCGAGTGAAAGGCAAAAATGACGATATATGATGGACTGATTGGGATGAGAGAAGCTCGTATGAACTCGACCTATCTTGTTTTTGTAAATATGATTAGTTCATCATTCCTGATTCAACCTATTATGAATGAAACATGCTTGCAATAACAATTAGAGATTATAGCTGCTCGTGTCATGCTTAATTAGCTAGGATTTTATAATGATTTACCTTGCGTGCCGACATGCTATTAAAATGGTTGTGATGTGGTGTGATAGGGTGGTATCCTCCTTTGAACGATTCAAGTGGTTTGACTTGGCACATGTTCACACATGTAGTTGAAA
Source organism: Secale cereale (assembly GCA_902687465.1). Lineage (NCBI taxonomy): Eukaryota > Viridiplantae > Streptophyta > Magnoliopsida > Poales > Poaceae > Secale > Secale cereale. The sequence continues at coordinate 831,132,362 of LR738711.1, read as the reverse complement.
CAAAATCAACATAGCCTCCACGATATTTATGTTCATGGTGATTTATATCCTACTCATGCTTGCACTCATTGTTGACTAATTTTAATGCATGTTCATGACTGTTGTCGCTCCCTAGTTGGTCGCTTCCCAGTCTCTTTCTAGCCTTCACTTGTACTAAGCGGGAATACTGCTTGTGCATCCACTTCCATAAACCCCAAAGTTATTCCATACGAGTCCACCATACCTTCCTATATGCGGTATTTACCTGCCGTTCCAAGTAAATTTGTATGTGCCAAACACTAAACCTTCAAATGAAATTCTGTTTTGTATGCTCGAACAACTCATGTATCAACTAGGGCTGTCTATATCTTCGATGCTAGGTGGGTTATTCTCACGATGAGTGGACTTCGCTCATCATTCACGAGAAAATGGCCGGTAACCGGGATGCCCAGTCCCTGCTCAAATCAAATCAAAATAATTAAACAAAACTCCGCCAGGGTTGTTGTTGGTATGGACGGTACCCGTTGTTTCGGGCTAGCCGTGGAGTGTGCCTATTGGTGGTTGGGGGAGTATAAACTTTACCATTCTGTTTGGAAACCGCCTATAATGTGTGTAGCATGGAAGATATCGAGAACTCTTGGTTGTTATGTTGACAATGAAAGTATACCACTCAAAATATTATTTATCTCTATTTCAAAACTCGAGCTCTGGCACCTCTGTAAATCACTGCTTCCCTATGCGAAGGGCCTATCTATTTACTTTTATGTTGAGTCATCATCCTCTTATTAAAAAGCACCAGTTGGAGAGCACCGTTGTCATTTACATGCATTGCTATTAATTTACATTGAGTATGACTGTGACTAGATCTCTTTTACCATGAATTACAATGTCTAGTCAGTCCATGATCTTCAGAGGTGCTCTGCATTTATGTTTTGCGGTCTCAAAAAGGGCTAGCGAGATACCATCTTCTTATATTATATTATGATTGTTTTGAGAAAGTGTTGTCATCCGAGGTTTATTATTATTGCTCGCTAGTTGATTATGCCATTGATATGAGTAAACATGAGACCTAAAAGTTATTGTGAATGTGGGTAGTTCATAATCTTTGCTGAAAACCTGAATGTTTGCTTTGCATATTTGCAACAACAAGAGAAAACAGAGTTTGTAAAAGTTTTTCTTTATCACTTTCAGTTTGTCAACTAAATTGCTTGAGGACAAGCAAATGTTTAAGCTTGGGGGAGTTGATACATCTCCAACGTACCTACTTTTCCAAACACTTTTGCCCTTGTTTTGGACCCTAACTTGCATGATTTGAATGGAAGTAACCCGGACTGACGCTGTTTTCAGTAGAATTGCCATGGTGTTATTTTTGTGCAGAAATAAACGTTCTCGGAATGACCTAAAAATCCACGGAGAATATTTTTGGAATATATAAAAATACTGGCGAAAGAATCAAGACCAGGGGCCTACACCCTGTCCACGAGGGTGGGGGCGTGCCCACCCTCCTGGGCGCGCCCCCTGTCTCGTGGGCCCCCTGAGGCTCCACCGACCTGGACTCCAACTCCGTATGTTCACGTTCGGGGAGAAAAAAAATCAGAGAGAAGGATTCATCGCATTTTACGACACGGAACCGCCGCGAAGCCCTAATCTCTCTTGGGAGGGCTGATCTGGAGTCCGTTCGGGGCTCCGGAGAATAGAGATCGTCGTCGTCGTCATCATCAACCTTCCTCCATCACCAATTTCATGATGCTCACCGCCGTGCGTGAGTAATTCCATTGTAGGCTTGCTGGACGGTGATGGGTTGGATGAGATTTACCATGTAACCGAGTTAGTTTTGTTAGGGTTTGATCCCTAGTATCCACTATGTTCTAAGATTGATGTCGCTATGACTTTGCTATGCTTAATGCTTGTCACTAGGGCCCGAGGGCCATGATTTCAGATCTGAACCTATTATGTTTTCATGAATATATGCGAGTTCTTGATCCTATCTTGCAAGTCAATAGTCACCTACTATGTGTTATGATCCGGCAACCCCGAAGTGACAACAATCGGGACCACTCTCGGTGATGACCGTAGTTTGAGGAGTTCATGTATTCACTAAGTGTTAATGCTTTGGTCCAGTTCTCTATTAAAGGGGGGCCTTAATATCACTTAGTTTCCAATAGGACTCCGCTGCCACGGGAGGGTAGGACAAAAGATGTCATGCAAGTTCTTTTCCATAAGCACGTATGACTATATTCGGTATACATGACTACATTACATTGATGAACTGGAGCTAGTTCTATGTCACCCTATGTTATAACTATTACATGAGGAATCGCATCCGACATAATTATCCATCACTGATCCAATGCCTATGAGCTTTTCACATATTGATCTTTGTTTAGTTACTTTTCCACTGCCATTGTTACAATCGCTACAAAACTGCTACTGTTACTTTTGCCACTGCTATCATTACTTCCATACTACTTTGCTACTAAATACTTTGCTGCAGATATTATGTCTTTCAGGTGTGGTTGAATTAACAACTGAACTGCTAATACTTGAGAATATTCTTTGGCTCCCCTTATGTCGAATCAATAATTTTCGGTTGAATACTCTACCCTCGAAAACTGTTGCCATCCCCTATACTTGTGGGTTATTAGCTACCTCTACATCTACGTTAGGGATTAGTTTTAAACCTCAATAATTGTTATTTAGTACCAGCTTTGAGCATGTACATTGTATCTGGATCTCGTTTAATGCGATATTGCTACTCATTTAAATCCGAGAATAATGCTTGTTTTATTTATATGAGAGATATGTTTGATGTTCATGCCCCGCTGGTCAATGGTTTATTTTTATTGAATCTTGAACGTGATGTTGCACATATTCGTAGTGTGAATGCCAAAAGATGTAAGGTTGATAATGATAGTCCAACATACTTGTGGCACTGCCGCCTTGGTCATATCGGTGTTAAAAGCATGAAGAAACTCCATGCATATGGACTTTTGGAGTCTCTTAATTATGAATGATTTGACAAATGCGAACCATGCCTCCTCAGCAAGATGACCAAGACTCCGTTCTTCGGAACAATAGAGCGAGCAACTAACTTGTTGGAAATAATACATACTGATGTATGCGGTCCAATGAGCGTTGAGGCTTGCGGTGGCTATCGTTATGTTCTCACCCTCAGTGATGACTTCAGTAGATATGGGTATGTCTACTTAATGAAACACAAGTCTGAGACCTTTTGAAAAGTTCAAGTACTTTCAGAGTGAGGTAGAGAACCAACGTGACAGGAAAATAAAGTTCTTACGATCAGATCATGGAGGAGAATATTTGAGTCACGAGTTTGGCACACACTTAAGGAAATGTGGAAATGTTTCACAACTTACGCCGCGTGGAACACCTCAGGGTAATGGTGTGTCCGAACGTCGTAATCGCACTCTATTAGATATGGTGCGATCTATGATGTCTCTTACCGATCTACCGCTATCATTTTGGGGTTATGCTTTAGAGACCGCCGCATTCACTTTAAATAGGGCACTGTCTAAATCCGTTGAGACGACACCGTATGAATTATGGTTTGGGAAGAAACCTAAGTTGTCATTTCTGAAAATTTGGGGATGGGATGCTTATGTCAAGAAGCTTCAACCTGAAAAGCTCGAACCCAAATCGGAAAAGTGCGTCTTCATAGGATACCCAAAGGAAACTATTGGGTATACCTTCTACCTCAGATCTGAAGGCAAGATCTTTGTTGCCATGAATGGATCCTTTCTGGAGAAAGAGTTTCTCTCGAAAGAAGTGGGAGGAAAGTAGAACTTGATGAGGACATTATTCCCCCTCTTGAACATCAGAGTAGCGCTGCGCAGGAAGATGTTTCTGTGGTGCCTGCACCGACTAGAGAGGAAGTTAATGATGATGATCATGAAACTTCGGATCAAGTTGCTACTGAACTTCGTAGGTCCAAGAGGACACGTTTCACACCAGAGTGGTACGGCAACCCTGTCCTGGAAATCATGTTGTTAGACAATGGTGAAGCTTCGAACTATGAAGAAGCGATGGTGGGCCCGGATTCCGACAAATGGCTTGAAGCCATGAAATCTGAGATAGGATCCATGTATGATAACAAAGTATGGACTTCGGTGGACTTGCCCGATGAACGGCAAGCCATAGAGAACAAGTGGATTTTAAGAAGAAGACTGACACAGATGGAAATGTGACCATCTATGAGGCTCGGCTTGTCGCTAAAGGTTATCAACAAGTTCAAGGAATTGACTACGATGAGACTTTCTCACCCGTAGCGATGCTGAAGTCCATCCGAATCATGTTAGCAATTGAAACATTCTATGATTATGAGATCTGGCAAATGGATGTCAAAACGGCATTCCTTAACGGTTTCGTTAAGGAATAGTTGTATATGATGCAACCGGAAGTTTTTGTCGATCCTAAGAATGCTAACAAGGTATGCAAGCTCCAGCACTCAATCTATGGGCTGGTGCAAGCATCTCAGAGTTGGAACATTCACTTTGATGATGTGACCAAAGCGTTTGAGTTTATACAGACTTTTGGAGAGGCCTGTATTTACAAGAAAGTTAGTGGGAGCTCTGTAGCATTTCTCATATTATATGTGGATGACATATTGTTGATGGGAAATGATATAGAACTTTTGGAAACCATAAAGGCATACTTGAATAAGTGTTTTTCGATGAAGGGCCTTGGAGAATCTTCTTACATATTAGGCATCAAGATCTATAGAGATAGATCGAGACGCCTCATTGGTCTTTCACAAAGCACATACCTTGACAAGATATTGAAGAAGTTTAATATGGACCAGTCCAAGAAGGGGTTCTTGCCTGTTTTGCAAGGTGTGACATTGAGCGCAACTCAATGCCCGACCTCGGTAGAAGATAGAGAAAAGATGAGTGTCGTCCCCTATGCCTCACCCATAGGCTCTATTATATATGCCATGCTGTGTACCAGACCTGATGTGAACCTTGCCATAAGTGTGGTAGGGAGGTACCAAAGTGATCCCAGTATGGAACACTGGACATCGGTCAAGAATATCCTGAAGTACCTGAAAAGGACTAAGGACATGTTGATACGTCCAAAACGTATCTATAATTTCTGCTTGCTCCATGCCTCTTTTGGGTGATATTGCTATGATATTTATACACTTCCATACACTTTTGATCATATTTGGACTAACCTATTAACTTAGTGCACCCCAATGCCAGTTTCTGTTTTCTGCTGTTTTTGTATTTCAGGTTTTCCCATTACGAGAACTGCCAGAAAAATCCCGGAAAAATTATATAAAAAATCAGCGTTCCGGAAGCTTCCTTGCGGCCAAAGTAGGGCCAGAGGGGGGCCACAGGGGCTCCAGGCGGCCTGCCCACGCGGCCCCCCTCCTGGCCGCGCCGGGGGGCGCCTGGGCCCCCCTTAGCTCCCCTGGCGACCCCCTTGGGCATATATTTACACCGCGTCGCAGAAACCCTGATTCCAGACCCCTTTTCTCCAGACGCAATCCCGATCTCCGCCGCCATCGCCATCAAGCTTTGGGGGACCAGAATTCCTGTGCCGGCACCCTGCTGGGACGGGGAAGTGCCCCCGAATTCATCTCCATCGACGTTGCTTCCTCCCTCCATGATGCGGGAGTAGTTCCTCCTCGGGGCTGAGGTTTCTACCAGTAGCTATGTGGTCAATTCTCTCTCCCATGATGTGATCTTCATTGTGATCATAGGCTATGTTAATCTAGGGTGATCCCATGATATTTCCCCTTCCTCTATGTATTGGATTGATGTACTCACTTGTCTTTATCTAGTATAATCCCCGAGACCAAGGTGACAGCGGTCTATTAGACATGGATTAGAAAAATATTTTCATGAGTGATTTCCTCTCTTGTGTGTTGATTGAAGATTGAGAGTCTCTTGGTGCTTGTCTTTGACTATCCTTTAGATATGTTGTGGTGATTGTGGGACTCTCTTTGGATGGCCGCGGTGACATTGGGAAATCCTTAGATTGAGAACTACGAACTTTGAGGTGTGCTTTTGTAGCCCTACATAATTCTCGTCCTCTCTTGACCACGGAGGAATGACCTCCGGGTGCGTCTCCATTGCATGTTTTATGGGAAATATCATGTGATTCGATTATGTTAATGTTGTTGGGAGTTGTCACTAGTGAAAGTATGATCCCTAGGCCTTGTTTCCACCATTGCAATACCATTTGTGCTCACGTTTACCACTTGTTTGCTTGTTGCACTTTTTATTACAGATTTATATTACTTTGTTTTGCCATCCATATCACTTGCCATTTAACATCTCTTCGCCGAACTAGTGCACCTATACATCTAACAAGTGTATTAGGTGTGTTGGGGACACAAGATACTTCTTGTATCTTAGTTGCAGGGTTGCTTGAGAGAGACCATCTTCAACCTCTACTTCCCTGAGTTCGGTAAACCTTAGGTCATCCACTTGAGGGAAATTGTTGCTATCCTACAAACCTCTGCGCTTGGAGGCCCAACATAGTCTACAAGAGTAGAAGCGTGTGTAGACATCAAGCTATTTCTGGCGCCGTTGCCGGGGAAGTGAGTGCTTGAAGGTATATCTTTAGATCTTGCAATTAAATCTTTTTGTTTCTTGTTTTTATTTCACTAGTTATGTTTATGGAAAACCGTGCTATTGGATCGTTGCTTGCGGGAAGACGCCCCACACCTGTGGTGGTTGCTCCTCCCCCTACTGAAATTGTGCCCTATAAAATACCAGCTGGTATTATCGACTATGTTTTGGCTAATCGTTATGCAGGAGACAGACATCCCGGTGAACACTTGCTATATCTGTCACAATTATGTTCATTATTTAAGCTTGCAGGTGTATCAAGGGAGTTTGTCATGAGGAAATTGTTCGCCGTATCACTTATAGATAAAGCTTCAGATTGGTATAAGCTTCTCGATAACTCGCACTTGCTTGATTGGCAAGAGCTTATGTCTCCCTTTTACTCCAAGTTTTATCCTCTTCATGAAGTCCATAAGAATAGGAATTATGTTTATAATTTCTACCCTCATGACGGAGAGAGCATAGCTCAAGCTTGGGGGAGACTGAAAACGTTAATGCTAAAATGTCCTAACCATGGGCTCCCCAAAGATATGATTATTACTAATTTCTATGCGAGGTTTTCTCGACAGGATAAAGATTTGCTCGATGCTTCCTCTATGGGTTCTTTCACGAACAAAAAGATTGATGCTAAATGGGAACTCCTTAAAAGAATTCAACGCAACACTGAAGATTGGGAGATCGAGGTAAAGAGTCAGGTATAATTTATGAGTATGATTGCATTAAGTCCTTTGTTGAAACTACAAGTTTTAATAAGTTTAGTGCTAAGTTTGGGCTTGATTCTCAACTCCTTGTTGATTTCCTCAAATCTTTTGCTTCACATCTTAATATGCCTAAGGAGGATTGGATCAAGCATCATAAACCTTTTAAAGAGATTTGCAAAGAAAATGAAATTGTTCATGATGATTGCAACATGCATGATCTAATTCCTAAAAATGAAGTTTTATATAAGCATGTTAATTTTTGTGGAGTGGATAGACCTTGTGAAAGGCCTATGATTGAAGAAGAGAAGTATTGTAAGCAACATAAGCATGAAAGAACAATCACTTGGGTCAGAGATTTAAATGAAATTGCTAGAGAATTGTGTGACCTTTATCCTTTTACTTGTGAACTTTGTCGTATAGAGGGTCACTTTAGTTTTCAATGCATGCACTTTCAAAACATAACTGTTAACCAGTTATGTGATAACATGATCACCTCTGATCTTTATGATGAGCTTATGTTATTTTTGATGTGTGAGGAGTTATCAGAAAAGACTTCTTGGCTAGATGTTAATGCCATAGGAATAAAAAACACTTTGCAAAATTGCCATCTCTATTGTGTTGTTAATTGCCATGAAAATGATTACATAAGTAAGATTAGAAAGGAGGGAACTTTACCAAAGTATAAAAATGTCTCTTATATTTCTGCTAATAAAAAGGAGAGTTTCTCCCAAGTTTCCCCTATTGTTTCTAATGATAAACCAGGATATGTGGAGAAGCTTCATCTCCAACCACTCCCTCCTAAGGTGAAGAAGAAGAAAAAGAAGAGGAGGAGGAAGAGGAGCAAGAAGGAAGAAGAATGGGTATCAACCTGGCCTGAGCATATTCCTCCCATCAACTTTTATCCTAACGGTTGTAAGTTTAAAGAAGAAGGTGAAGTTTATTGCCTTAATTATCATCTTGATGATACGTCCGTAGGTACTATTGAAGATGATTTTGATTATGATATGCATGTTACTTGTTGTGATTGGGAAAATGATGATAATGCTACTTATGATCTTGAAAATCTTTTTTGTACCAACTCTGAAAGTGATGATATGGAAAGCTCTAAGCTTCGGGATGATAGGATTGCAAATCCTTTACCCACTAGTGATGTGACAATTGATAATTCTTTTGCTAGTAAGAATAAAGACAACATGTTTACAAATATAGTTGCTAGCAATGATAATGCTCTTCTCTACTATGATGATGTTATAACTCCAATCTATAGTGATTATAAAGGTACCTATGACATAAGGAGAAATTATCCTTATGAAACTTGTCATAATCATGGAGGGAATTACTCCCTTGTTGAACACCATCTTCCTAATACACAATTAATCTATAGTGTTCAAGTTGTTTATGATAGTCCTACTCCCACTATTACCGATGAGAAAGATTATGCTTATGTGGAGAGTAAGAGTACCCTTTTGCATGTGGATCATGGTAACAATGCTTTATGTGATGCTTATATTGTTGAGTTTATCCGTGATCCTGCTGAAAATTATTATGAGAAGGGAACATATGCTTATAGATATTTCAATAATATCAACTTCCCTCTCTTTATGTTGAAGGTTTTGAAACTACACTTGTTTTGTCTTCCTATGCTTATTGCTTTGTGCTTCAATGAATTATTCTATTGCAATATTCCTATGCATAGGAAGCATGTTAGGCTTAAATGTGTTTGGTATTTGCTTCTTGATGCTCTCTTTTGTTCTTCAACTCTTATTCCTACGAGAGCATCATTAAATTCTTATGCCTAGCTTAAAGGCATAAAAGAAAGCGCTTTTGGGAGGCAGCCCACAATGAATAAAATTTTATTTTGCTTTTGTTGTGTCTTGATGTTGTTACTACAGTAGCATCATCATTGTATCTTTACTTTTCAGCTTTGTGCCAAGTGTAGCCTCTGATTGCAAGAAAGTTCAAAAGTTGTGACGTGCTGTCCAGGAAACAGATTCTGTCCTTGGATAGAAAAACTCGTATAAAATCACCAGATCATCTTTTTGGTCTGAATTTTTTCGACAGCGTGCTCTATACAATTGTCTTTCGGGCGTCTGTTCTGAGTTTTTTGATTAGAGTTGCAGAAGTGCCCCGAAAAAAATCATTTACTACCTGCTGTTCTGTTTTTCACAGATTCTGTCCTGTTTTGCCTTTTCTTCATTTTGCAAACCTTGAGCTTGCTTTTTCTTTGCAAAAACCTTTTGGCAATCTTGAGAAACAGTAGACCTTCAAGAATATCCTTATTTCCAGCAAGGAACAATTATTTTATTATGGGTACTAACCTCGCTAATCAGATTGTGATGAGTTATGTATGAAGGGAGTTTTCAAGTGTGCGAGGGAAGATGATTAAAAGATCCAGGAGTGTCAAACGCTCAAGCTTGGGGATGCCCCCATGCACCCCCAAGAAATATTCAAGAAGACTCAAGCGTCTAAGCTTGGGGATGCCCCCGTGCATCCCCTTCTCCATCAATATTATCAGTTCGTCTTTCGTTCCACTATATTTTTATCACTTCATGTGTTATGTGCTATGCTTGGGGCGTCTTGCTTTTAGTTTGCTTTTTAGTTTTCTTTAGCTTTGCTTGCTTTTCATAACGAGTTGGAACTCAGCTTTCTTTATGTGGGAGAGAAACACGCTCCACTTCAACCTAGAACATAACATAGAATTTTCATGTCTATCTTTGCTGTGTGTGTTCTTTGTCTTTCAATAGCTACTATCATGTTTAGCTCTTAGCTTTCATGCTTATCTTTTTAAAAGAGCTTTTGTTTAGTTGGTCGCTGGAACTCTCTTTAGTTATCATGCTTATCTTATTAAGAGAGTTGGCTTCTGTTGCACTGGTCGATATGTCTATGATAAGAATGTTATGTGCATAATGATGCTTAGTAGTTCATGTTTTCTTATGGTTAGTCTCAAATAGCTGGGGGGTTCCCAATGTGTTATTGGAGTACCAACATGATTTGTTTGCCTATGATGTGGTATGGTTTAGTAATATCTTCCTTCAAGAATTTATTTTGATTGACTTGGCATATGCTCACGCATATTTAAGACTGTAAAGAAAGTCTGTCAAGCCTTGATGATCTTTTATTTCTGAGTAGCGATATAACTTCCATGCCTGATTCAATGTTGCTTTGTTGCTCTGCATGATTATGACCGTCATTGCTCTCTTAGTTGGTCGCTCCCAGTCTTTTGCTAACCTTCACCTGTACTAAGCGGACTGACTGCTTGTGCATCCAAAATCTTTTAAACCAGTTATGCCATATGAGTCCACCATACCTTCCTATACATGGTATTTACCTGCCATTCCTAACGAAGACTTTCATGTGCCATCTCGAAATTATTCAAAAAAATGCATTTCTATTTTGTGCCCCTGTTTTAGCTCATGAGGAAGTAGTAGTTAATTCATGATCTTTTTAAGTTGGACAAGCTTCACCCCGGGATTGCATGTCTAATGTGCAAACCCATAATACGAGAAGGAACTGGCAAAGAGTGCGCCCGGCTCAAAATTAATATAACAAACAAACCCTCCTTCACGCTTTGTTCATGAGAAATCAGAAAACTTTGGCAGTGATAAACAAAGGAGATTAAGAGGATGTGATCGTCCTCATTCGGGAGCCGTTCCGCGAAACTTGTCCATCTCAAAAAGTAATTGAGTTGTCTGCTAGCATTCGTTGACGAAACATGCATATTCAAAAAAAAAATTATTACCTCTGTTTTTAAAACCAAGAGCTCTGGTACATGTTTTGTCTTTGTTTCCGACCACGGGTTTTCAACCTTGCCAACAAAAGCCATGGTTCGAGAGTCTCCACCTTCTTTTAAAGCACCAACTACTGAGAGCATGATTGTCATTCTGAGTGTAATGTGCATTGTCCCAAAGTAGCATTGTCTTTTGCATGATTATGATATCGTTTATTTTGAAATCATTATATCTAGTCATCACTTAAACCTTGGTGGTGCCCCTGCATTTATGTTTTGCTTCACTAAAGGGGGCAAGCGAGATATCACTTTATCATATTTGCACAACATGCTCATAACAAATCTATTTGATGTTTCAGTATCATATTGTGAAACTTTCAGTTCTTTGTGATTTTCTCATGAGGCAACTTAATTACTACAGATTCATTGTCTCAGTAAGCTTTTGTCATGTGACTATGAAAAAGTCCTATATGGTTAATAGCATGTCACCACAGAAATTATTCTTGTTATCATTTACCTACTCGAGGACGAGCAGGAATTAAGCTTGGGGATGTTGATACGTCCAAAACGTATCTATAATTTCTGCTTGCTCCATGCCTCTTTTGGGTGATATTGCTATGATATTTATACACTTCCATACACTTTTGATCATATTTGGACTAACCTATTAACTCAGTGCACCCCAGTGCCAGTTTCTGTTTTCTGCTGTTTTTGTATTTCAGGTTTTCCCATTACGAGAACTGCCAGAAAAATCCCGGAAAAATTATATAAAAAATCAGCGTTCCGGAAGCTTCCTTGCGGCCAAAGTAGGGCCAGAGGGGGGGCCATAGGGGCTCCAGGCGGCCTGCCCACGCGGCCCCTCTCCAGGCCGCGCCGGGGGG
>LR738711.1:831093089-831120406 GCA_902687465.1 Secale cereale | reverse complement strand
GGGGGGCGCCTGGGCCCCCCTTAGCTCCCCTGGCGACCCCCTTTGGCATATATTTACACCGCGTCGCAGAAACCCTGATTCCAGACCCCTTTTCTCCAGACGCAATCCCGATCTCCGCCGCCATCGCCATCAAGCTTCGGGGGACCAGAATTCCTGTGCCGGCACCCTGCTGGGACGGGGAAGTGCCCCCGGATTCATCTCCATCGACGTTGCTTCCTCCCTCCATGATGCGGGAGTAGTTCCTCCTCGGGGCTGAGGTTTCTACCAGTAGCTATGTGGTCAATTCTCTCTCCCATGATGTGATCTTCGTTGTGATCATAGGCTATGTTAATCTAGGGTGATCCCATGATATTTCCCCTTCCTCTATGTATTGGATTGATGTACTCACTTGTCTTTATCTAGTATAATCCCCGAGACCAAGGTGACAGCGGTCTATTGGACATGGATTAGAAAAATATTTTCATGAGTGATTTCCTCTCTTGTGTGTTGATTGAAGATTGAGAGTCTCTTGGTGCTTGTCTTTGACTATCCTTTAGATATGTTGTGGTGATTGTGGGACTCTCTTTGGATGGCCGCGGTGACATTGGGAAATCCATAGATTGAGAACTACGAACTTTGAGGTGTGCTTTTGTAGCCCTACATAATTCTCGTCCTCTCTTGACCACGGAGGAATGACCTCCGGGTGCTTCTCCATTGCATGTTTTATGGGAAATATCATGTGATTCGATTATGTTAATGTTGTTGGGAGTTGTCACTAGTGAAAGTATGATCCCTAGGCCTTGTTTCCACCATTGCAATACCATTTGTGCTCACGTTTACCACTTGTTTGCTTGCTGCACTTTTTATTACAGATTTATATTACTTTGTTTTGCCATCCATATCACTTGCCATTTAACATCTCTTCGCCGAACTAGTGCACCTATACATCTAACAAGTGTATTAGGTGTGTTGGGGACACAAGAGACTTCTTGTATCTTAGTTGCAGGGTTGCTTGAGAGAGACCATCTTCAACCTCTACTTCCCTGAGTTCGATAAACCTTAGGTCATCCACTTGAGGGAAATTGTTGCTATCCTACAAACCTCTGCGCTTGGAGGCCCAACATAGTTTACAAGAGTAGAAGTGTGTGTAGACATTACATGTTTCTCATTTATGGAGGTGACGAGGAGCTCGTCGTAAAGGGTTACATCGATGCTAGCTTCGACATAGATCCGGCTGACTCCAAGTCACAAACCGGATACGTGTATATTTTGAATGGTGCGGCAGTCAACTGGTGCAGTTGCAAGCAAAGCGTCGTGGCGGCATCTACATGTGACATAGATATTTGTAAAGTACATACGGATCTGAATGTCGAAGATCCGTTGACTAAACCTTTTCCACGAGCAAAACATGATCAGCACCAGAACTCTATGGGTGTCCGATTCATCATAATATAACTAGATTATTGACTCTAGTGCAAGTGGGACACTGTTGGAAATATGCCCTAGAGGCAATAATAAAATGGTTATTATTATATTTCCTTGTTCATGATAATTGTCTATTGTTCATGCTATAATTGTATTAATCGAAAACTGTAATACATGTGTGAATACATAGACCACAACATGTCCTTAGTGAGCCTCTAGTTTACTAGCTCGTTGATCAATAGATAGTTATGGTTTCCTGACCATGGACATTGGATGCCATTGATGACGGGATCACATCATTAGAGAATGATGTGATGGACAAGACCCAATCCTAAGCACATCACAAGATCGAGTAGTTCGTTTGCTAGAGATTTTCTAATGTCAAGTATCTTTTCCTTAGACCATGAGATTGTGCAACTCCCGGATACCGTAGGAATGCTTTGGGTGTATCAAATGTCACAACATAGATGGGTGGCTATAAAGGTGCACTAGAGGTATCTCCGAAAGTGTCTGTTGGGTTGGCACGAATCAAGACTGGGATTTGTCACTCTGTATGACAGAGAGGTATCTCTGGGCCCACTCGGTAATGCATCATCATAATGAGCTCAATGTGACTAAGGTGTTAGTCACGGGATCATGTGTTACAGAACGAGTAAAGAGACTTGCCGGTAACGAGATAGAACAAGTTATAGGGATACCGACGATCGAATCTCGGGCAAGTAACATACCGATGGACGAAGGGAATTGTATACAGGATTGATTGAATCCTCGGCATCATGGTTCATACGATGAGATCATCGTGGAACATGTGGTAGCTAATATGGGTATCCAGATCCCGCTATTGGTTATTGGCCGGAGAGCTTCCTCGGTCATGTCTGCTTGGTTCTTGAACCCGTAGGATCTACACACTTAAGGTTCGGTGACGCTAGAGTTGTAACTGGAAATTGTATGTGGTTATCGAAGGTTGTTCGGAGTCTCGGATAAGATCCCAGATGTCACGAGGAGTTCCAGAATGGTTCGGAGGCAAAGATTTATATATGGGAAGTCCAGTTTTAGCCACCGGAAGAGTTTCGGGGGTCACTGGTATTGTACCGGGACCACCTTAAGGGTTCCGGGGTCCACCGGGTGGGGCCACCTGCCCCGGAGGGCCTAGTGGGCTGAATATGAGTGGGAACCAGCCCGTTAGTGGGCTGGTGCGCCCCCAAGGGCCCAAGGTTCCTAGGGTTGGAAACCCTAAGGGGTGGGGCGCCCCCACCAACTTGTGCGGCAAGTTACCCCCTCCTGGCTGTCGCCCCCCTCTCCCCTCCCCCTATATAAAGTGAGGGGGTGGGAGGGCAGCCGCACCCCTATCCTGGCCCAGCCCTTCCCTACTCAAACTCCTCCTGCTGCGTTGCGCTTGGCAAAGCCCTGCCGGAGAACCGCAAGCTCCACCACCACGCCGTCGTGCTGCCGGAGCTCTCCCTCAATTTCTCCTCCCCCTTGTTGGATCAAGAAGGAGGAAACGTCCCAGGGTAGTACGTGTGTTGAACTCGGAGGCGTCGTCCGTTTGGCGCTTGGATCGGATCTTCCGCAATTTGAATCACCGCAAGTATGACTCCATTAACCGCATTCTTGTGACGCTTCCGCTTAGCGATCTTCAAGGGTATGAAGATGCACTCCCTCTCTCTTGTTGCTAGTGTCTCCTAGATTGATCTTGGTGACACGTAGGAAATTTTGAATTATTACTACGTTCCCCAACAAGTAGGACATATGATTGTGTTATCACTTTCATGAAAATGTAATCTAGAGGGGAGAACTCATTTGCTAATAAAAATTAATAACTCGATAACATAGTCTATATACTACCTTGGTTCCATTTACTCAATGGAAAAGTAAAAAACTTCAGATTTATCCTCAATGACATATCATACGCCAAACGAGCTTAGTTAAGCTAGGGGAGGGTTTGAATTACAAGCATCCCTTATTAGCAAAAGTAGATGTCGGTGTATTGGGAATGACACCTATGGGATCACAAGAATCCCTACTACGGTTGCAGGGCGCGGGGTTGAGAGAAGAGCGGATCAAACAGATAGCACACGGTTCGTTTATCCAGGTTCGGGCCGCGAGGATGCGTAAAACCCTACTCCTGCTTTGGTGGATTGTATATCTGTGTTCTTCATCTAGCTATGGGGCGTGAGGAGCTCCTAAAAGCCGAATCCTCCTCCTGGTCGCCTCGGGCCTCCTTTTATAGGGAAAAGGGGTTGCCACAGTGGCACATAGGAGGTGGAAAGGGTACAGTGATGCGAGGCTATCCCTCGCGTTACATGACAAGGCGCAATTAATGCGTCTTGCTTAGGTGTCCTTGCTTTATCGGGGACGGGGGAGATATCTGTCTTGTCCGTCGCCGCTCCTTCTTGTGTCGACACGCGCCCTGGCCAGCGATGCCTGAGATGCCATGTAGGTAGGCAGGCAGCTGAG
Source organism: Secale cereale (assembly GCA_902687465.1). Lineage (NCBI taxonomy): Eukaryota > Viridiplantae > Streptophyta > Magnoliopsida > Poales > Poaceae > Secale > Secale cereale. The sequence continues at coordinate 831,116,545 of LR738711.1, read as the reverse complement.
GTGGCGCAATGGTGGGTCTTCACGAAGATCGACATGTCGCCACGCAGGTGCCTGCCCAGCTGGTTGGGTCGGCAGCTGCATATGGCGGCGGAAGTTTAGTCGGTGTGGGCCTGATGGTGGCCCTGCGGATGTCCTTGGCAAGGGTCTTGCCGGGGCCCCGTCAAGGGTCTTGCCGCGGCGCCTGCTGCCATCCCCGGCAAGGTGCTTGCCGGAGGTCTTGTGGTCTTCCTTGGCTGGGATCCCGCCAAGGGTCGTCGTCTTCTTAGTGCGTGTCTGATCTTGAATGTCTTCACAAAGATCTGCATGCCAAGGGTCTTGCCGGGGCTGCTAAAGCCGGCCCCGGCAAGGATCTTGCCGGGGCTGCTAAAACTGGCTCCCGGCAAGGATCTTGCCGGGGGAACCCGCTTCGTCCCTTTGCTCTTTGTGGTCTTATTCTTGGTGTTGCTCTAGTTCCATCGAGCTTCGGTCTCACCCTGGCTCACCTCCCTTGCCTTGCTTGGTGTGGTGGTGCCCGTGGCTCAGACTGCCCGTGCACAGTCGTAGGGGCACAACAAGTGTACCCCCTTTTTGTACACCGACAGGAGCCCCCGGGCCTGGGCCACACATAAGCGCGACGCGTTGTTGGGCTAGGCCCAGAACGGTGCACGGGCAGGCGGGACGGTTTTTACCGCGGTAAGATTTTTTGCGCGCTGCGCCTCCCACGATCTGCACGCATGGCGCGGTGTGGAGGGGTGCGCGTGACGTGGGCGGCATGCTTGGGGCGGTTCCCGCAGGCATGCGTCACATCGCAGTTAATGTGAAAGGAGGCGGCCCACGTTTTCCCCCATAAGAAGGAATAACCACGGGCGCGCTGCTCACTTTCCCCGCTTTCCCCACGCCTTCTCCAATCTCAGAGCCGCCGTTTCCTTTTTTCCTTCCTAAGCTTCCGCCGTCGCTTGCCATCGTTGCTTCGCCATCCCCCTCCCTCAGTCCTCTAACTTAGCCGCCATGGCGTCCAAATCCATCAAGGGCAAAGGGGTGGCCAAGGGCGCTGGGACTGTGGAGCCGCCGGAGAATGCGCTATTGGGGGACCAGACGAAATCCGCCTTCTTCTTCCCCTCGACGGTTGACGTCCAGGAGCTCCGAGCCTCCTTCAAGCCTCTTTGGGGGGTGAAGACGGGGGGAGAGAATTTGGGACATCCGGCGACGCGCATCATTCCTACTGCTTGCGCCGAACCTGGCCCAAATTGGTATCCCTTCTACGTCGACTATCTTTCTTGCGGGTTATGTCCCCCTCCTCCGACTACGCCGCTGCGAGGGGCGTCCCCGGCAAGGGCACCAAGCACGGATCCCACACCCATGGAGGAAGAGGGGAACTTGGGCGCTGGTGGCTCTGCTACGGCTTCAAATACTGGCGGGGAGGGGGCTTCTGCTTCACGGCCCGGCACTGGTGAGTCGCCTGTCTTCCGTCTCTGTTTTTCCCTTATTCTTTTTCTTGGTTTCATTGCTCCCATTGCTGCCCAGGCCCTCCTTCAACAGAAATGGAGGACGTGGACACTGTTGTTGGGAATATTGCTGAGGAGGCCGCGGCGGAGGCCGACAGGATTGCCGCCGAGGAGGCCGCCAAGGATGCTGACGAGGCCGCCGCTGCGGGGACCGCCAAGGCGACCGGCAAGGCTTTCGCCGAGGGTGCCAGCGGTGGGCCTGCCGGGGAGGCCGGCAAGGCCACAGCCGAGGAAGAGGTGGTTGATGAACAGCCTTCTTCCTCCGCAGCCTCGGGCCCCGGCAGATATCTGAAGGTGGGTGACGATCTTTTCGTCCATCTTCCAGGGGCGTCAAGTTCCCGAGCTCCCGCCGGAGGGGAAGTCCTCGACGACGAGGTGCTCGCCGCCACCGGGCTCGAGGTGGTCGATGAACTGGGCGTCGGCGGCGATGGTTCTCCAGAAGAGCAGCTTTTCCGTGCCATGGGGGCCAATTTCTGGAAGCTCCATGTGCTCTACCGTGCCCTTCTGGACAAGGTTAAGTTGAGGATGGCAGCGGTGGACAAGGCGGAGGTGGACTTCAAGGCGCGCGTTGCTGAGACGCAGGTCTGGTTCCACCAGACTCGCGAGGAGCAGAGGGCCTTCCAGGGGGAATTGGCCAAGCACGATGTAGAGCTCACCATGAAGATGGCTGACATCGAGAAGGCCCAGGAAGAGGCAGCGAATTTGGTTGCCACGGCCGGGGCCGCCCGGAACCAGCATCAAGCCGCATTGGATTCCCAGGAAGAAGACCTCTCCGCGCGTGAGGCGAAGCTTGGCGCAACACTCCGCGTCAAGGATGAGGAGCTCGAGGCCCTTGTCGTGCGGCGGACTCGCGAGCTGGAGCAGAGGCACAAAGAGGCACTCGATGCCCAGGCTCTTGCCCATGCCGGCAAGGTGAAGGAGCTGGAGGTAGAGCGGGACGAGCTGAAGGAACAGGCCCTCACGCTGTCCAACGAGAAGAGCACGCTCAATTGTGCCTTGGCTGAGGCGCAAGGAGCGGCCATCAGCAGGGTCGGGGAGCTCTCCGAAGCACAAAACTCCATCAAAGATCTCAAGCTGAAGCTGGAGAATCTCGAGAAGATGTTGTCGGAGAGCACGACTCGGGAGGAGACCTTGACCAGGAGCCTGGAGGAGGAGAAGCAACTGCGGGCGTACGAGGCCGCCTCCCACCAGGAATACGTGGCGGGTGAGAACAGATGGATCAGCCGGCTGGAGGATGTCGCCGGCCGGGTCACCTCGCAGTTGGCCATCATGGGGATGCCAAACATGAGGTATGCCCCTGAGTGGAGCGGGACCGTCAACGCCAAGCTGACCCAGTTCTTCGAGGGTGTCCTTGGTGCCTTGGCTGATCTTCACTCCAACAGAGCGGCCACGCTGGCCGGGGAGGCCCGGCGACTTTGCCGGGTGGTCATGACCAAGGTCCTCACCAAGATGGCGTATTGGAATCCCACCCTTGACTTCGAAGCTGCGATGGATAGCTTGCCGGAGGGTACTGGCCTCACGGTGCTCAAGGAGCGCATCAAGCCCGTCATCAGCTGCATCGACGAAATCAAGAGGGTGGAAGGCCAGCGCCGGGATTAGGCATCCCGTTCTTCTTCGCCGCTGCGGGTTCATGACCAAGACAAGTTTTATCTTTAGTTAGAACCACAGCAATGATATGATGTAACATAACTTGGAAGCACTTTTGGGATTATGTATGCTATTTCCCTGTTTGTTGCCTCTTAGTACGTCCACCCTACGCTAGCTGGGTAGGCTTGCCGGCGCAGAAACCCAAGGTGGCGTCTTGGGGACGGGTCCCCATTGGCCTGCCGGGTGAGTGTGATGCCGGGTGAGCGTGCTGCCGGGTGAGCCACCTTACCACCCTTAACGCAGCCGCTCGAACTGTCGAGTTTGACTCGAGTCAGAGTCGAGAGCCTTGCCAATTGCGGAAGGCTACCCTACCATTTCCAACGCAGCCATTTGAACTGTTGAGCGGACTCAAAACAGAACAAAGGCATTGCCGATCGGGAAGGGCCCCATTTGCGTACAGGTTTCTTTTTGTACAAAGAACGACAACTCCGAGGATAATAACTTTATATAATAGAATGGAAATATCCGGGGTTCAATCTAACTTAGCTTCTGTTTGCAGCCGTTTGAGCGCTGATCTTTCAGCCTCCTTCCTTCTCAGAGAGCCACGAAGACGAAAGAGTGCTGGGCTAACTACTAGTGCCGATTCTCACAACTGCGCCCCCTACCTGGCGCGCCAAAGATGTCGGTGTATTGGGAACGACACCTATGGGATCACAAGAATCCGTACTACGGTTAGGGGGCACGGGGTTGAGAGAAGAGCAGATCAAACAAATAGCACACGGTTTGTTTATCCAGGTTCGGGCTGCGAGGATGCGTAAAACCCTACTCTTGCTTTGGGGGATTGTATATCTGTGTTCTTCACCTAGCTATGGGGCGTGAGGAGCTCCAAAAAGCCGAATCCTCCTCATGGTCACCTCGGGCCTCCTTTTATAGGGAAAAGGGGTTGCCACAGTGGCACACAGGAGGTGGAAAGGGTACAGTGATGCGAGGTTATCCCTCGCGTTACATGACAAGGCGCATTTAATGCGTCTTGCTTAGGTGTCCTTGCTTTATCGAGGACGGGGGAGATATCCGCCTTGTCCGTCGCCGCTCCTTCTTGTGTCGACACGCGCCCTGGCCAGCGATGCCTAAGATGCCATGTAGGTAGGCAGGCAGCTGAGGTGGCGCAATGGTGGGTCTTCACGAAGATCTGCATGTCGCCACGCAGGTGCCTGCCCAGCTGGTTGGGTCGGCAGCTGCATATGGCGGCGGAAGTTTAGTCAGCGTGGGCCTGATGGTGGCCCTGTGGATGTCCTTGGCAAGGGTCTTGCCGGGGCCCCGACAAGGGTCTTGCCGTGGCGCCTGCTGCTATCCCCGGCAAGGTGCTTGCCGGAGGTCTTGTGGTCTTCCTTGGCTGGGATCCCGCCAAGGGTCGTCGTCTTCTTAGTGCGTGTCTGATCTTGAATGTCTTCACAAAGATCTGCATGCCTTTGCAGGGATGTCTCCCGAATCCTTGCCGGAGTTGTCGCAGAACAATGCCTCGCCCGCGTCGTCGTCCCACTCCTTGCCGGTGGCCGCCAGCTTCGCCACTCGATGCATGTACCCCCAGCGGGCGAGGCGGATCTCGTGGGCAAAGCGGTAGGACTCGAGCAGTGCCTCCTTCTCCGCCATCTCCGCGTCCGGCGCGCCCGCCCTACCAATGGTGACCTGCTCCCCCATTTGCATATGCTCCTCGAGGAGGATGTGGTAGTAGTTGGTGGTGGCTTGTGCCTCACGGACCCGCTGCTCCTGCACCATGTCCATATAATGGGCACGGGCCTCGCCGATGGTCATGGTGCAACGCACCGATGAGGGTGGTGTTGGAAATATTCCCTAGAGGCAATAATAAATTGGTTATTATCATATTTCCCTATTCACTATATCATTTATTATCCATGCTATAATTGTATTGATTGGAAACTCAAATACATTTGTGGATACATAGACAACAATATATCCCTAGTGAGCCTCTATAGGACTAGCTCGTTGATCAAAGATGGCTATGGTTTCCTAGCCATAGATATGGGTTGTGATTTGATAATGGGATCACATCATTAGGAGAATGATGTGATGGACAAGACCCAAACTATAAATGTAGCATATGATCGTATCAAGTTTATTGCTATCATTTTCTGCATGTCAAGCATTTGTTCCTATGACCATGAGATAATGCAACTCACTAACACCGGAGGAGTACTTGTGTGTATCATACGTCGCAATGTAACTGGGTGACTATAAAGATGCTCTATAGGTATCTCCTATGGTGTCTATTGAGTTTGCATGGATCGAGACTCGGGTTTGTCACTCCGTATGACGGAGAGGTATCTCGGGGCCCACTTGGTAATACAGCATCACAACGAGTGTGCAAAGCAATATGAGTAAGGAGTTGGTCACGGGATCTTATATTACGGAACGAGTAAAGAGACTTGCCGGTAATGAGAATGAAATAGGTATGGAGATACTGACGATCGATTCTTGGGCAAGTAACATACCGTTGGAAAAAGATAATTGCATACGGGATTGATTGAATTCTTGGCATCATGGTTCGACAGTAAAGATCTTCGTGGAATGATTGGGAACCAATATGGGCATCCAGGTCCTGCTATTGGTTATTGACCAGAGAGGTGTCTCGGTCATGTCCACATGATTCTTGAACCTATAGGGTCTGCACGCTTAACGTTCGGTGATGCTAGAGTAGTATTGGGATATTCACGTTGGTCATTGAATGTTGTTCGAAGTCCTGGATGAGAGCCCGGACATCACGAGGAGCTCCAGAATAGTTCGGAGGTAAAGGTTCATATATAGGAAGTCAAATTTTGGCTATCGGAAAAGTTTTGGGTTTTACCGGTATTGTACCTAGAAGCTTTCGGAAGGTTCTGGAAGGTTTTGGAGGAGCCCGAAAGGGTCCCTCCAGCACCTAGGTCATGCATGGGCTATAGGGGGGTGTCCTAGCCATATTGGGCCAGGGGCACCAGCCCCAAAGAGGCCCATGCGCCCAAGGGAAGGGAACCCCTAAGGGGAGGGCCCTCCACTTGACTTGGAGGGCACTCCTCCCCCTTGGACGCCTCCCCTCCTTGGAGGAGGGGCTAGGGCTGCACCCCCAGGCCTCCCACACCCCTATATATAGTGAGGAGGGGCGTGCGTGAGGGTGTCATGGATTAAGGGGTCCTCGGGTGGCCGGATTACTCGTTATGGGCCGGACTGGTGGGCCGTGAAGATTGTCGCTGAAGATTATCCCCCGTATCCGGATAGGACTCCTATATGTGTAGAATGGCAAGTTTAGAGTCCGGGTCTAATGTTTCCTTCCTCTGCAAGATGATCATGTACAACCCTAGGTCCCTCCGGTGCATATATAAACCAGAGGGTTTAGTCCGTAGAGAGAGAATCATAACAACATAGGCTAGACTTATAGGGTTTAGCCATTACGACCTCGAGGTATATCAACTATTGTATCCCTATATCATCAAGATCAATCAAGCAGGAAGTAGGGTATTACCTCGATAGAGAGGGCCCAAACCTGGGTAAACACTGTGTCCCCAGTCTCCTGTTACCATCGAGCCTCAGGCACACAGTTCGGGACCCCCTACCTGAGATTCGCCGGTTTTGACACCGACATTGGTGCTTTCATTGAGAGTTCCACTGTGTGGTCGATAGAAGGATTGATGGCTTGCCTCATCACCAGCGATGACGCCACCCCAGGGAGATTTTTCTCCCCGGATAGCTTTTCATGTTCGGCAGCTTCGTGCTACGCGCCAACTCGGATGGCCACCTCGAGCAGGTTGACAGCTATGCCCTTGGTCATCAGATCAGGTTTGTAAGCTTGAATTATGTTGCTCACATCCGAGGAGACTTGATCTTCAATGGATTCACACCCACGGCTGTTGCTCCCTGCCTGCACGACGAAGACATCTCAGATATATCATCAAATCCCATCTAGGGGTCAATATCCGCGACGGCTCTGGCCCTAGATCTAGAGCAGAACGCTTTGCTCAAAGACGGGAGGGTAAACCCCGCCAGGGAAACCGCAGACTTAGCGACGATTGAGCCGCTCATAGACCCAGAATTGAGCGGGACCTTCCCCGCCGCTAGAAAGCCGGACTTGTCTCAGGTTACGAGCTCTGGACTTATGGGATCTGCACTCTCCGGGCTCAATCGAGTGGTCATCGCCGAGCCTGGTCCCGTAGACCCCCAAACTCCTACCTAGCTCTCACTCTTAAACGAGGCACTGGACTTGCTGCAATCTCTCACCATAACAGAGGATTCTGAGTCGAACTATGCCTAGGCAAAACTGGGGGCTCAGGTTAGGGAATTTTGCTTTCCACTCACCACCCACTTGGTAGCCATGGTCGAGGACTTAACCGACATACTAGACTATGATTCCAAAGACTTTGATAGGATGGACCACGACGTCGAAGCCGATCTAGGTAAAACCCCTCCTGTGACCGGGCAATGGATGGCGACTTCTACCTATGATGTGTACATGGTGGATATACCCAATGAGAAAGAAGACGACATCGATAAAGATCCTGAGCAGGATAAGCCCGTCGATCAACCTCCTAAATGCGGTGCCAGAAGCGCTGTTCACGATCGCGTCAAGGAAAGGAAAGTAACACCGACACCGGAGACAATGAAGATCCGGATGAAGCCGAAGACCCCGTAGAGCCAGCGGTGGAGCAAGATGAGCGGGAGGACGGACAATGCAGTCCCGAACAACTCACCGATCACAATGATTCCAAAGACAATAATTATCTACCTGTCTCCGAAGAGGATATCAGCATCGGAGACGAGGAATTCATAGTCCCAGAGGAACCCCTCGAACAAAAATGCTTCCAGCAACAGCTTATTGATATAGCAAGGAGCTTGAAAAAACAGTAGCAACGGCTTAAAGCCGAGCAGGATACGCTCAATGATAGATTTCCAAAGAGAGATATGGCCGTGAGCGCCAAACAAAGAGCTATCCCAAATGCAAATTGCTGCCCCAATTCGACAACGAGCCCCTTGCGCCAATTCCGTTGAGGCATGATCAGGCTGATCAACCGGACCGACCACCCCATGGATGGGACAGAGCGGCTAGCAATGCCGTACACCAGCCTGCACCTCCCCATCGTAAAGGAAAGGATACAACGGTCCAGGGCCATAAGTATGATTTACGTCAGGACCTGAATAGAAAAGCCAGTCATGCCAGATCAATCTACGAATCAAGAGAACATGCTCCCATACGGGACGCAGGCTATCAAGCCAAGCACGCCGGATACAATAAAGTTCGGGGTCAACACCGAACACAAATGCCATCCGAACTATGCCACGATGTCGCACGATATAGGGGCGTCGCGCACCCTCTGTGCTTTACCAATGAGGTGATGGATCACCAATTTTCGGAAGGGTTTAAACCTGTCAACATCGAGGCATATGATGGAACTGTCACATCCCTAGTTAGTGCTTGCATTAGGACTAGCTAGAGTGTGTATCATGTTTGCTTTTCCAAGAAACTTGAAATGGGAATGACAGAAACCCCAGCACCCCTCTTCTAACAACAAGGGTTTAATCAAATCTTTTCCAATGTACCCAAAATGCCCTTAAAAAATGTTCATCATTTCTGCCTTGGTCTTAAACCTCTGCCAAAAATGGTGCACAATTTTCTAGGACATCCAAGGTCTCTGGATTAATTCATATGGTATTTGCATTTGGGCATTTAATGCTATAAAATATTTTGTGTGCCCAAATAATCATAAACTAAAATGTTCCATGTTGTTCATATTATAGACAGTGGGCATGACTAGTTTTATGAACTATAAAAATGTTCTGGCATTTTTATTAATTCAACAAAGTTACAAAAGAAATGAAATAGAAAGAAATAGAAAAAAGAGAAGAGAGAAAGAGCTTACCTGGCGCCTAACAGGCCCACCTGCCGGCCCAGCCCACCCACCGCTCCAGCGAGCTGCTTGGCTCGGCCAGGCAGGCAGGCAGGTGCTCGACGGCGGCCGCAGCGCGCGCCACGTAGCTGCCCACCGCCCTGCTAACTCCCCTCGCCGTTCTGGTGAGTGAGATCGATCCTCCACTTCCTCCCCGAGCTCGCTGACACTATCCACCATCCCCAGCTCCTCTCCCTCGCCTTTCTCGCACCATGGCCGACGCCGCCGTGCTCGCGCCGTCGTGATAGCCGCATCTACCGCCGTCCCTGAGCTCTGTCATCGTGTCCGTCCGCTCCACCGTCCTCGACTACGTCGAGCAGGCTGAGCCTCGAGCGCTCGCCCGCTCTGGAGTCGCCCCCGACCCCGTCTTCCCCAACTCCGGCCGCAGAGATCCCCCTCGCCGCCCCACTCAGCTCTGACCGTCCCCAAGCTCGCCTCGGCGTCTACCACAACCGCCCTGAGCTGAACTCCGTCCTCCCCCTCTCCGTTGGCTCTCTCCTGCACTGAACGCACCCCACGAGGCTCACCTGCACGCGCCACCGCGGAGCTCGTCGCCGACGAGGCTCTGGCCATCTAACGGCCCGGCCAACGTGCCCACCAGCTCCACCGTTCTGTGTAGATGCTGTAGGATCACTCCACGCACCTCTACGAGCACCGCACCGACGAGTTCGACCTCGCCCGAACTCCGGCAGCCGCTGGACTCGTCGCCGGTGTCGTTTCCGGCGACCCCGAGGCCAACCACCACCACCACTCGACGCGGCTCACCCCCAGCTACCCGTAGGTGTGCTCCGCCGTCGTTTTGGCAGCCGGAGCACAAATCCCGCACCTCACCGCCACGTTTGGCCTCGCCGGCGGCTAAACGCCGGCGAGTTAGCCCTGTTTGACCAAGGGTTTGACCCCCCTGGGTCACTGACATGTGGGCCCTGCCTGCTAGTCAAACCTAGTTTAGTGTTTAATTTAATTTTAATTAGTCAGTTAACTAACTGTGACACTGACCAGTGGGTCCCACTGGTCAGGTTTGACCTGGGCCGCCGTGTTGACTGGCTGACGTCAGCATGATGTCATGTTGACGCAGTAAAGGATTTTCTGGGATTTTTAGATTTAAAAATAATTCAGGAAATTCCAGAAAATGCTTTAAACTTCAAAAAATCATATAAATTCAACAGTAGCTCAGATGGAAAAGATTTATATATGAAAATGGATCAAAAAAAATCCAATCTTTCCAATGGCACTACTTTCATGCATGTTTGACCAAGTTAACCTTGCTGTTTACATTAATACAAGTTAATGCACTTAATTAAATAATAATTTGGGTTTCAATTTGAATCTTTGATTCAAATGGGCTCAAACCCTTCTGGTTATAGTTGCATTAGCCCAAAACACATGCATCTTGCCATATCATGAGCATGCATCATATTGTTGCATTTGTTTGCTTATTGATTGTATCGTCGGTATTCTCCGTGTTAGGTCCTGCCCCCGAGGATACTTCTGCGTATCCAACTGAAGAGCAGTACCCGACAATCACTTTGTCAGGCAAGCAATCATTGATCATTCCGATACAAACCCATCTTCTCGCTCCTGCTCTCTTTTACTTCATTAAGGCAACAGCGTGTGAACTGCTACTTGCTGCGGTAGTTGAACCCTATTCCCTTGCATGACCTGTCATTGCCACAGTAAATAGTTGAAACCCACTAGCATGTGTAGGAGTTGATTGAGCCATGTGATGTGTGATCCACCATGCTATTTGTTTATGTTGCCTGCTATGCTTAGAGTTGTGTCAGGTTTGGTTCATCTGGGTGATGGATCAGAGTGAAATGATCATACCGGTAAAGAGAAGGAAGTGTGGAATATGTTTGGTAAAGGTATCGATGAAAGGCCATGTAGGAGTACATGGTGGGTTGTTTCATTGGAATCGTCCATAGGACCCGAGATCTGTATGTGTGATTCAAGTTACAGTTACTACCACGCATTGGGCTCCGGGCGCTCCAAGCCCTCTCGTCTTATTAACTGCCCCTGTTCTCTGTCCAGGAGTTGCAACTAGTTTCTGGTGTTTGTAGTTTACTGGTGGTCGTGCACAGCGCTGACCCTCGGGGTGGGCTGTGATGCGACAGGTACGTGGCACGGTGTACCGGTTGCCCGTTTGGTGACTCGGGAACCCTGTACACATCGTTTGGGGCCGTGAGCGACACCCCGGCCGGATCTCCCCATGGATGGAACCCAAATAGGCGATAAACCTGGACGAGAGACTTGTGTAGTTAGTCAGGTCGTGGCCGACACCCTCGCTGGGCTTCCGCTTGAAGGTTGCCGAGTACATGTTGAGTAAACGGCGATAAGTGGTGGAAGCTTGTGTGAAGAAGTACACCCCTGTAGGGTTACCAATCTATTTGAATAGCCGTTGTTCGCGGTACGGACTACTTGGTTACTCTTACAGTTCATAGACAAGTTGATGGATACTATTAAAAGCCTCAAGACAAGTGCGAGTGCCGTGGATGGCCCTTCCGTAGGATGACGGAAGAGGATCCTCGGTGGTGTATTGTTGTGGTGAGTAGAGGACTCGTGTACGTATTAATATCTTGCAATCTGTTGAGAGTTGTAGTATAGGTTAGCCAAGAGTCAAAGCTGGCTTTCTGCTATGAACTCCACTACCCCCTGTTGATAATGTTGCATGTATGATAGGTTCTGTTGTAAGACTTGTTGAGTACCTCTGTACTCAAGTTTGCTTAATAACTGTTGCAGAGGAGAACCCCACCCCTTCTGATGGGTTCTACATAGACGTTGACGTCGACGAGTAGCTTGTCACCCAGACGGAGATCTGGAGCTTGTGAAGGGCCTTGTAGATAGTCAGGCTACACCAAGCCTGTTTTATTTTCTAAGTTGTCTGTACTCAGACATGTAGCTTCCGCTTGTGCTTGTATGACTGTATGACTTGAGTGTTGGGTCATGTGACCCCTACCTGTATGGATATGTTATGTATGGCTCTTGGAGCCTCTGAAATAAAGTACTTTGAGTCATAGAGTTCTGTTGTGATGCAATGTTGTATTTGCACATATTGAGCATATTGTGTGTATGATTGAAATGCTTGATATGTGTTGGATCCGACACCTAGTTGTTTTCCTTTGGTAGCCTATCTTACAGGGAAATGCCTCCTAGTGCTTCCAATGAGCCTTGGTAGCTTGTTACTGCTCGGAACACGTAGGCTGGCCGGCATGTGTCCTTCTTTGTTCCTGTGTCTGTCCCTTAGGGGAAATGTCACGCGTTGTTCCTTTAAGTCCATGTAGCTTGCTATGAGTTGGGTTCATACGTTGATGACCGACACGTTCGTTGCTGGGTCATGGATGCCTGTCTCTGTAATTTAGTGCCGCTTTTGGTTTATAACTAGCCATGTCGGCCCGGGTTCTCTGTCATATGGATGCTAGCGACACTGTCATATACGTGTGCCAAAATGTGCAAACGGTCCCGGGCCAGGTAAGGTGGCACCCGTGGGGATACCGTGCGTGAGGCCGCAAAGTGATATGACGTGTTACAGCTAGATCGGTGTGACTTAGGATCGGGGTCCCGACAGCGTTGGCATCAGAGCTGGACTGCCAGTAGGTTTCTCAAGCCAAACTGGTCGATGTTGAGTCTAGAAACATTCTTAGTTATATGTAGGGGAATTGATTGTGGAAGGGAACGTAAGGCTCTTTTTACTCCTTTACCTTATGCCCTTCTGATCTGAGCCAGTCTATTCTTTCTACGGGGATTTAGGACTAGGCCTCTTATCCTTACTAGGTTCACATGTTACTAATCCGTAGACTCTTAGGATTGTTGGTTTCAATCCTCAGTTCAGTTTCTACCCTTTTAGTATGATGAATTGTTGGACCCGGAACCTTGATATGATATTGTTGAGTGGCTATGCTATCATTTGTATGATGTCTCAAATCTTTTTTGAGCATTTACAGTTGTTATGCTGCCCGATTTCTTCCAGAAACACGAATGCCTTTGCATTACTTCGTGTTTCAGATGTCTGGCCACACACCTCACCAAGTGGTTCGTTTGACTCGGTGCATTAATGTGCCCGGTCATACGGCCATGCTAGTCCGTGTGCTGACTGAGACCGGTTACCGCTGGTATCCTGAGTACACCGTGGAGGAACAGTACCGGGATTTCAATCAGAGTCAGTATTTCTGCACAGTTCGGATATACCCCTCATATCCCGGAGCTAACGACCCCATCCATTGGTCTTATGGACTCGGGGTTACTATTGAGATGGCAGTGCAGGATGCCGCTTATTCGATGATGACCATCCTCCGGGCTAGGCATGCCATGTTGCTGAACACTGAGTTCTGTTACATGCCAGCCTCACTTCCCGGAGAGGAAGGCTACTACACTGGTCTGTATAATGATGCTGCTCATGAAGAGCCACTGCTTCAGACTACTGTTCAGATGCTGGAGGATAGGGACCGTGAGGTCCGTGCCCTCCGAATGGAGCTGTATAACACTCGAGCCGCCCACTGGACTACTTTGACACGGCTTGCACCTGCTGTGCATGCCGGATATCTGGATATGCGGGGTTTGTACCCCGTGCGGACTCGTCTACCTGATCGTATGGATTGGCGTGACGTTGGGGGTATTACACCTCCACGTGGGCGTTGGTTACCACCAGCATCAGGCCCGAGGCCACATCCATGTCCCTATGGTCCACAGCCTTCGAGTGCTCGAGAGTTTCAAGATCCATCTGTTCCACTTCCAGGCTACGGTGGTAATCTTTACGAAGATTACTACGGGAATGTCTGAGCTAGACCGTGGCAGTAGTAGTATTGTAGTAGTTGTATTTCCACAGTCCTGCGCGTCTTGTGGAATATGACTTAGCTAGTACTGAGTTCCGGAGGTGTAGTTAAATAATGTATAGGAGCTTGGAATGCCTCTGATGGGATGTATCGTCTTTCACCGCAGTTGTACTTTAGCCTTGGCTTGTACTAAACTATGTATGGTGTGTATGACCACTGGTGTATATATAGCAGTTTCTATATTACCATGTCGTACGGATGAACATCTCTGCATTCCGTGTCATCCATTACATTCTGCACTCCTATGTCAAGTTTTTGCCATCCTTGTCTAAACCATTGTTTTGTTTTCCTAGGATGGTCAACACTCGCAGCACTCCTGCTGCTCAGGAGCAGGGTGAGGCTAGTGGGGCTAGAGATGAGAATCTGCCCCAGCCACCCTCCTTGGCTGAAGTTATGCTCGAGGTAGAACGGAACAAGAGAGAGACCAACCGTCTGCTGGAACACATAGAGCAGAACACTGGGTTTCGTCAAAGGAATGATGTGGTGTCAATCAATGACTTTATCAAGATGTGCCCACCCAAGTTCCATCATTCCACTGAACCTCTGGATGCAGATGATTGGCTTCGTAGTATCACCCACAAGCTACACTCAGCCCGTGTGGCCGAAGCTGATAAGGTTATCTACGCTGCCTACCATCTTGAGGGCCCTGCCAGTCTATGGTGGGAGAACTTTGAAGCTATGCGTCCTGCTGGCCAAATCACTACTTGGGTTGAGTTCAGTGAGGCATTCCGTGAACATCACATTCCGGAAGGTCTCATGGATCGCAAGCGGGAGGAATTCTGCAATTTCACCCAGGGCCGGTTAACTGTGGATGGCTATAGTCGCGAGTTTGGCAACTTGGCACGCTATGCACCTGAGGAAGTATCCACTGATGCCAAGAAGCAGGCGAGGTTCCGCAAGGGACTCAACCCCGAACTCCGCCGAGATCTACGACTGCACGAGTGCACTTCCTTCCAGAAGTTGGTGAACAAGGCCATCAGTGCTGAGACGGGCCAGACTGATTTCGAAGCCACACGCAAGCATCCACGTGACTTTGGTTCCTCATCCGGCTCTGGCTCTCACAAGCGCCGTGTGTGGGTTCCTAACACTGCTCTGCCACCCAAGTACACACCGAGGCCATCCTATGAGGCGCCTCGCCCAACTCAACAGTATGCACCTGCCAAGACTTATGGAGGACCACCTACCAACTTTGCTCCACGCACTGGCACTGTGACATGCTTCAAGTGTGGAGAACCGGGGCACTACATGCGTGAGTGTCCTTACAACCAACCAGGAAAACCCGTTGGCCGTGGTAAGCCAACCGGCAAGGTGACTTATGTCAAGGCAATCCCCACTGCACGTGGTCATGTCAACTATGTCTCTGCTGAGGAAGCTTATGAGGATCCTAACGTCATCCTTGGTACGCTTCTCGTTAACTGCCATCTGGCATCTGTTCTTTTCGATACTGGAGCATCCCATTCGTTCATATCTGAGAGCTATGCTCGAATGCACAACATGACTTTTTGTGACATGCCTATTTCCATGGTTATTCAAACTCCTGGTTCAAAGTGGCAAACCTCTAGGGTAAGCCATGGAAACGAAATCCTTGTTGATACACTTGTTTTCCTTGCATCTCTAATCGCTCTCAAGTCCTCGGACATAAACATCATCTTGGGTATGGACTGGATGACAACTCATTACGCCAAGATTGATTGCTACACTAGGACCGTTCAACTTACACACCCATCCGGCAAGACAGTCAATGTCTTGGCCCGAATGGCTGAGCGTCAGCTCTACTCTCTTAATGCCAGCCCTCTACCAGAACTCAAAGACATCCCGATAGTCCGTGACTTTCCGGATGTTTTTCCAGAAGAACTGCCAGGTGTTCCACCTGACAGAGATGTCGAGTTCGTGATAGATCTTATTTCAGGAACTGTCCCAATCTCTAGGAGACCCTATAAGATGGCACCCCTAGAATTAGCTGAGCTTAAGAAACAACTCGATGAGTCCTTGCAAAAGGGTTTCATCCGTCCTAGTTCTTCACCTTGGGCTTGTCCCGTCCTCTTTGTCAAGAAGAAGGATGGAACGGAATGGATGGTTGTAGATTACCGACCTGTCAATCTGGTCACCATAAAGAACAAGTATCCGCTCCCCAGGATCAACGACCTTTATGATCAGCTCGCTGGATCCTCAGTCTTTTCCAAAATGGATTTGAGGTTGGGCTACCATCAAATCAAAATCAAGAACGGGGACATTCCTAAAACGGCTTTTGTTACTTGTTATGGCCAATACGAGTACACCGTCATGTCCTTCGGATTAACCAATGCCCCAGCCACCTTCTCCCGGCTAATGAATTCTATATTCATGGAGTACTTGGATAAATTTGTCGTGGTATACCTCGATGATATACTCATCTACTCCAAGAACAAGAAAGATCGTGCTGAGCATCTAAGGCTGGTATTGACGAAACTTTGAGAGCACCGCCTTTATGCCAAATTCTCTAAATGTGAATTCTGGTTGCCGGAAGTGACCTATTTAGGTCATGTGATCTCTGGCAAGGGTATTGCTATCAATCCCGAGCGAGTTCAAGCCGTCCTTGATTGGACTCCCCCTGAATCGGTCAAGCAAGTTAGGAGTTTCCTTGGCTTAGCGAGCTATTGCCGACGCTTTGTTGAGAATTTCTCCAAGGTTGCTAAACCTCTAACTGAAATCCTCAAGAAAGATAAAAAGTTTGACTGGACCCCACAGTGTGAGTCCAACTTTCAGGAACTGAAAAGACGCGTGACATCTGCACCCGTACTGGTACCACCAGACTTTTCCAAGGATTTTATTATCTACTATGACGCCTCGCGACAAGGACTAGGTTGCATACTCATGCAAGATCGTCAAGTGATCGCATACGCATCTCGACAGTTGCGTCCACATGAGGATAACTATCCTACACATGATCTAGAGCTTGCAGCTGTAGTCCACGCACTCAAAACATGGCGACATTACCTTCTTGGTAATCGCTGTGAAATCTTCATTGATCACCAAAGTCTGAAATACATATTCACCCAACCGGACTTGAATCTCAGGCAAAGACGTTGGGTTGAATTGCTCACAGATTACGATTTAGGAATCACCTACACCCCTGGGAAGGCCAATGTCATGGCCGACGCACTAAGTCGTAAGTCTTATTGTAACAACCTGATGTTACAACAAGGGCAACCACTTCTTTACGAGGAATTTCGTAAGCTTAACCTTCACATTGTTCCTCGAGGTATCCTTTCCACCTTGGTGGCGAAACCTACCCTTATGGATCAAATCATAGCTGCCCAGAAGCAAGATACAGGGATTTCCCGAATTAAGAGAAACATTCACAAAGGAGTTGCAGGTTGTTTCTCCATGGATAACAGAGGTGTTGTTTTCTTCGAGAACCGTTTGGTGGTTCCCAAGAACCAACATCTACGGCAGTTAATCCTTAAGGAGGCTCACGAATCTCCTCTCACGATTTATCCCGGTAGTACCAAATGTATCAGGACCTACGCCAGAGGTTCTGGTGGACTAGGATGAAGAGAGAAATCGCTCAATTAATTGCCAACTACGACGTTTGTCGTTGAGTCAAAGCAGAGCATCAACGGCCTGCTGGCACCCTTCAACCCTTAGCTATTCCTGAATGGAAATGGGACAAGATCGGTATGGACTTCATTACCGGGTTTCCCAGGACCAGGAAAAGGAATAATGCTATCTTCGTCGTTATCGACCGCCTCTCTAAAGTAGCCCATTTTCTACCTGTTCGAGAGAGTATAACCGCTAGCCAGCTAGCAGACTTGTATATCTCTCGGATAGTATCACTTCATGGTGTGCCGTTGGAGATTAACTCAGACCGTGGAAGTCTTTTCACTTCACGATTCTGGGAAAGTTTCCAGAATGCTATGGGAACTCATCTCTCTTTCAGCACTGCCTTCCATCCCCAGTCAAGTGGTCAAGTGGAACGAGTCAATCAAATCCTGGAAGACATGCTTCGAGCCTTTGTCATCTCTTTCGGTATGGAATGGGAGAAGTGTCTTCCATTTGCCGAATTCGCTTATAACAATAGTTATCAAGCCAGCTTGGGCAAAGCTCCCTTCGAAGTTCTATATGGACGAAGGTGTCGAACACCTCTTAACTGGTCAGAAACCGGGGAAAGACAATTCTTTGGCCCGGATATGATCCAGGAAGCAGAAGAGCAAGTTCGCATCGTTCGTGAGAAATTGAAAACAGCCCAGTCTCGCCAGAAGAGCCAATATGATAGTCATCATAAGGCTGTGACTTTTGAAGTCGGCGATAAGGCTTACCTTCGGTTTACTCCTCTTAAAGGAACCCATCGCTTCGGCATCAAAGGCAAATTGGCCCCTCGTTACATCGGTCCTTTTCGCATTCTTGCCAAACAAGGAGAAGTTGCCTACCAATTGGAACTACCTCCGCACCTCTCCAGAGTTCATGATGTCTTCCACGTATCTCAACTCAGGCGTTGCTTCTCGGATCCTATCTGCGGAGTGGACCATGAAACGCTTGATCTCCAGGACAATCTCACATATCGAGAATACCCCGTTCGTATTCTTGATCAAACCGAGCGCACCACTCGATGTCAGAATATCAAGTTTCTCAAGGTTCAATGGTCACATTATTCCGAGAGTGAAGCTACCTGGGAAAGGGAGGATCGTCTTCGACTTGAGTACCCCACCCTCTTTTCGGAGGAACCCGAATCTCGGGATGCGATTCTTTGAGTGGGGGTGAGTTGTCACATCCCTAGTTAGTGCTTGCATTAGGACTAGCTAGAGTGTGCATCATGTTTGCTTTTCAAAGAAACTTGAAATGGGAATGACAGAAACCCCAGCACCCCTCTTCTAACAACTAGGGTTTAATAAAATCTTTTCCAATGTACCCAAAATGCCCTTCAAAAATGTTCATCATTTCTGCCTTGGTCTTAAACCTCTGCCAAAAATGGTGCACAATTTTCTAGGACATCCAAGGTCTCTGGATTAATTCATATGGTATTTGCATTTGGGCATTTAATGCTATAAAATATTTTGTGTGCCCAAATAATCATAAACTAAAATGTTCCATGCTGTTCATATTATAGAAAGTGGGCATGACTAGTTTTATGAGCTATAAAAATGTTCTGGCATTTTTATTAATTCAACAAAGTTGCAAAAGAAATGAAACAGAAAGAAATAGAAAAAAAGAGAAGAGAGAAAGAGCTTACCTGGCGCCTAACAGGCCCACCTGCCGGCCCAGCCCAGCCACCGCTCCAGCGAGCTGCTTGGCTCGGCCAGGCAGGCAGGCAGGTGCTCGACGGCGGCTGAGGCGCGCGCCACGCAGCTGCCCGCCGCCCTGCTTCCTCCCCTCGCCATTCTGGTGAGTGGGATCGATCCTCCACTTCCTCCCCGAGCTCGCTGACACTCTCCACCCTCCCCAGCTCCTCTCCCTCGCCTTCCCCGCACCATGGCCGATGCCGCCGTGCTCGCGCCGTCGTGATAGCGGCGTCCACCGCCATCCTTGAGCTCCGTCATCGTGTCCGTCCGCTCCACCGTCCTCGACTACGTCGACCAGGCTGAGCCCCGAGCGCTCGCCCGCTCTGGAGTCGCCCCCGACCCCGTCTTCCCCAACTCCGGCCGCAGAGATCCCCCTCGCCGCCCTGCTCAGCTCCAACCGTCCCCAAGCTCGCCTCGGCGTCTACCACAACCGCCGTGAGCTCAACTCCGTCCTCCCCCTCTCCATTGGATCTCTCTTGCACTGAACGCATCGCACGAGGCTCACCTACATGCGCCGCCGCGGAGCTCGTCGCCGACGAGGCTCTGGCCATCTAACGGCCCGGCCAACGTGCCCACCAGCTACACCGTTCTGTGTAGATGATGTAGGATCACTCCACGCACCTCTACGAGCACCGCACCAACGAGTTCGACCTCGCCCGAACTGCGGCAGCCGCTGGACTCGTCGCCGGCGTCGTTTCCGGCGACCCCGAGGCCAGCCACCACCACCACTCGACGCGGCTCACCCCCAGCTACCCGTAGGTATGCTCCGCCGTTGTTTTGGCAGCCGGAGCACAAATCCTGCACCTCACCGCCGTGTTTGGCCTCGCCGGCGGCTAAACGCCAGTGAGTTAGCCCTGTTTGACCAAGGGTTTGACCCCCCTGGGTCACTGACATGTGGGCCCTGCCTGCTAGTCAAACCTAGTTTAGTGTTTAATTTAATTTTAATTAGTCAGTTAACTAACTATGACAATGACCAGTGGGTCCCACTGGTCAGGTTTGACCTGGGCTGCCCTGTTGACTGGCTGACGTCAGCATGATGTCATGCTGATGCAGTAAAGGATTTTCTGGGATTTTTAGATTTAAAAATAATTCAGGAAATTCCAGAAAATGCTTTAAACTTCAAAAAATCATATAAATTCAACAGTAGCTCAGATGGAACAGATTTATATATGAAAATTGATCAGAAAAATCCAATCTTTCCAATGGCACTAGTTTCATGCATGTTTGACCAAGTTAACCTTGCTGTTTACATTAAAACAAGTTAATGCACTTAATTAAATAATAATTTGGGTTTCAATTTGAATCTTTGATTCAAATGGGCTCAAACCCTTCTGGTTATAGTTGCATTATCCCAAAACACATGCATCTTGCCATATCATGAGCATGCATCATATTGTTGCATTTGTTTGCTTATTGATTGTATCGCCGGTAGTCTCCGTGTTAGGTCCTGCTCCCGAGGATACTTCTGCGTATCCAACTGAAGAGCAGTACCCGACAACCATTTTGTCAGGCGAGCAATCATTGATCATTCCGATACAAACCCATCTTCTCGCTCCTGCTCTCTTTTACTGCATTAAGGCAACAACGTGTGAACTGCTACTTGCTGCGGTAGTTGAACCATATTCCCTTGCATGACCTGTCATTGCCACAGTAAATAGTTGAAACCCACTAGCATGTGTAGGAGTTGATTGAGCCATGTGATGTGTGATCTACCATGTTATTTGTTTATGTTGCCTGCTATGCTTAGAGTTGTGTCAGGTCTGGTTCATCTGGGTGATGGATCAGAGTGAAATGATCATACCGGTAAAGAGAAGGATGTGTGGAATATGTTTGGTAAAGGTATCGATGAAAGGCCATGTAGGAGTACATGGTGGGTTGTTTCATTGGAATCGTCCATAGGACCCGAGATCTGTATGTGTGATTCAAGTTACAGTTACTACCACGCATTGGGCTCCGGGCGCTCCAAGCCCTCTCGTCTTATTAACTGCCCCTGTTCTCTGTCCAGGAGTTGCAACTAGTTTCTGGTGTTTGTAGTTTACTGGTGGTCGTGCACAGCGCTGACCCTCGGGGTGGGCTGTGATGCGACAGGTACGTGGCACGGTGTACCGGTTGCCCGTTTGGTGACTCGGGAACCCTGTACACATCGTTTGGGGCCGTGAGCGACACCCCGGCCGGATCTCCCCACGGATGGAACCCAAATAGGCGATAAACCTGGACGAGAGACTTGTGTAGTTAGTCAGGTCGTGGCCGACACCCTCGCTGGGCTTCCGCTTGAAGGTTGCCGAGTACATGTCGAGTAAACGGCGATAAGTGGTGGAAGCGTGTGTGAAGAAGTACACCCCTGCAGGGTTACCAATCTAGTCGAATAGCCGTTGTTCGCGGTACGGACTACTTGGTTACTCTTACAGTTCATAGACAAGTTGATGGATACTATTAAAAGCCTCAAGACAAGTGTGAGTGCCGTGGATGGCCCTTCCGTAGGATGACGGAAGAGGATCCTCGGTGGTGTATTGTTGTGGTGAGTAGAGGACTCGTGTACGTAGTAATATCTTGCAATCTATTGAGAGTTGTAGTATAGGTTAGCCAAGAGTCAAAGCTGGCTTTCTGCTATGAACTCCACTACCCCCTGTTGATAATGTTGCATGTATGATAGGTTCTGTTGTAGGACTTGCTGAGTACCTCTATACTCATGTTTGCTTAATAACTGTTGCAGAGGAGAACCCTGCCCCTTCTGATGGGTTCTACATAGACGTTGACATCGACGAGTATCTTGTCACCCAGACGGAGATCTGGAGCTTGTGAAGGGCCTTGTAGATAGTCAGGCTACACCAAGCCTGTTTTACTTTCTAAGTTGTCTGTACTCAGACATGTAGCTTCCGCTTGTGCTTGTATGACTGTATGACTTGAGTGTTGGGTCATGTGACCCCTACCTGTATGGATATGTTATGTATGGCTCTTGGAGCCTCTTAAATAAAGTACTTTGAGTCATAGAGTTCTGTTGTGATGCAATGTTGTATTTGCACATATTGAGCATATTGTGTGTATGATTGAAATGCTTGATATGTGTGGGATCCGACACCTAGTTGTTTTCCTTTGGTAGCCTATCTTACAGGGAAATGCCTCCTAGTGCTTCCAATGAGCCTTGGTAGCTTGCTACTGCTCGGAACACGTAGGCTGGCCGGCATGTGTCCTTCTTCGTTCCTATGTCTGTCCCTTAGGGGAAATGTCACGCATTGTTCCTTTAAGTCCATGTAGCTTGCTACGACTTGGGTTCATACGTTGATGACCGACACGTTCGTTGCTGGGTCATGGATGCATGTCTCTGTAATTTAGTGCCGCTTTTGGTTTATAACTAGCCACGTCGGCCCGGGTTCTCTGTCATATGGATGCTAGCGACACTGTCATATACGTGTGCCAAAATGCGCAAACGGTCCCGATCCAGGTAAGGTGGCACCCGTGGGGATACCGTGCGTGAGGCCGCAAAGTGATATGACGTGTTACAGCTAGATCGGTGTGACTTAGGATCGGGGTCCCGACAGGAACAATGGACCCCACGGTATGGATCGAAGACTTTATTCTTCACATCCACATGGCTTGTGGAGATGACCTCCATGCCATTAAATACTTACCTCTCAAGCTGAAAGGGCCAGCTCGGCACTGGCTGAATAGCCTCCTAGAGAACTCCATTGGAAGCTGGGAAGATTTAGAGGATGCTTTCCGGGCTAACTTTCAGGGGACTTATGTCCGGCCTCCAGATGCTGATGATTTAATTCACATAATCCAGCAACCCGGAGAGTCAGCCCGCAAGCTTTGGAACCGGTTCTTAACTAAAAAGAACCAAATTGTCGACTGTTCGAACGCCGAGGCCTTAGCGGCATTCAAACACAGTGTCCGGGACGAATGGCTTGCAAGACACCTCGGCCAAGAGAAGCCGAAGACAATGGCAGCCCTTACTACACTTATGACCCGCTTTTGTGCGGGTTAAGACAACTGGCTAGCTCGTAGAAGCAATAGTACCAGTGACCCTGGTACTTCCGAAGTCAGGGATGGCAATGGCAAGCCACGGCGCAACAAGAACAAGCGATGGAACAACGCCGGAGAAATAGACGAAACAGCAGTAAACGGCGGATTCAGTGGCTCCAGGCCCGGTCAACGGAAGAAGCCATTTAAAAGCAACAGAGACAATTCATCCACCTTGGAAAAAATATTAGAGAGACCTTGCCAGATTCACGACACCCCTGACAAACCCACAAACCACACCAACAGAAACTATTGGGTCTTTAAGCAGGCTGACAAGTTAAATGCCGAACACAACGGGAAAGGACCTCAAAGCGAGGACGGAGACGAGCCTCGCCAACCGAACACCCGGGG
>LR738711.1:831005469-831092999 GCA_902687465.1 Secale cereale | reverse complement strand
GGGGGGGGGGAGAAATTTCCCCCTAAGGTGAAAACGGGGAATACGATCTACGCCACCCATATCCCCAAGAGGGAACGCAAGCGCGCACTGAGGGATGTTTATGCTGTAGAGCACGTCGCCCCCAAGTTCAACCCATGGTCGGCTTGTCCGATCACCTTTGATCGCAGGGATCACCCAACCAGTATCCGTCACGGAGGTTCGACGGACCTAGTACTCAACCCTATAATTGACGGAAATCATCTTACTCGTGTCCCGATGGACGTCGGCAGCAGTCTCAACCTGATATACCATGACACTATCCGCAAGATGGGGATAGACCCGTCAAGGATTAAGCCTAGCAGCACTACATTTAAAGGAGTGATACCTAGCGTATAGGCCCGCTGCACGGGCTCACTAACATTAGAAGTAGTATTCGGCTCTCCAGACAATTTTCGACGCGAGGAGTTAATCTTCGACATTGCTCATTTCTGAAGTGGCTATCATGCACTACTGGGAAGAACGACATTCACCCGCTTTAACGCAATCCCGCACTATGCACTTGAACCTCAAAATGCCTGGACCACGCGGCGTCATCACGGTCAATGGAAACATGGAGCCCTCCCTCCGTACAGAGGAGGACACTGCGACCCTAGCAGCCGAGGTTCAAAGCGGCCTACTCAAGCTGAACAGTTCATCGGTCATCAAGACCAGAGACACTGCTAAACATGTCTGGCATACACCACAATGCGGCAGCTCACAAGAAACCGAGCTCGATTAGCAGTTACGCCCCCGCCGACTGTGATGTCACCTAGGCAACTTTGTCCTTGTAGACACATATTGGGCCTCCAAGCGTAGAGTTTTGTAGGACGGTAGCAACTTTCCCTCAAGTGGATGACCTAAGGTTTATCAATCCGTAGGAGGTGTAGGATGAAGATGGTCTCTCTCAAACAACCCTGCAACTGAATAATAAAAAGTCTCTTGTGTCCCCAACACACCAAATACAATGGGAAGTTGTATAGGTGTACTAGTTCGGCGAAGAGATGGTGATACAAGTGTAATATGGATAGTAGATATTGATTTTTGTAGTGCGAACAATAAAAAATAGCAAGGTAGCAAGTAACAAAAGTGAGCACAAATGGTATTGCAATGATGGAAAACAATGCCTAGGGTACGTACTTTCGCTAGTGCAATCTCCCAACAGTGCTAATATAATTGGATCATATAACCACCCCTCAATGTGCGATGAAGAATCACTCCAAAGTTCCTATCTAGCGGAGAACATAAGAAGAAATTGTTGGTGGGGTACGAAACCACCTCAAAGTTATTCTTTCCGATCAATCTTTCCAAGAGTTCATACTAAAGTAACACAAAGTTACCCTTTCCGATCGATCTATCCAAGAGTTCGTACTAGAATAACACAAGGTTATCTTTTCTGATCGATCTTTCAAGAGTTTGTACTAAGATAACACAAAGTTATCCTTCCCGATCGATCTATCAAGAGTTCGCACTAAGATAACACCAAAACATATTCAGATTTGTAATACTCAATCCAACACAAAGAACATCGAAGAGTGCCCCAAGATTTCTACCGGAGAAACAAAGACAAGAACGTGCATCAACCCCTATGCATAGATTACCCCAATATCACCGCGGGAATCCGCAAGTTGAGTGCCAAAACATATATCAAGTGGATCAATATGATACCCCATTGTCACCACGAGTATTCAATTGCAAGAGATATATCAAGTGTTCTCAAATCCATAAAAGTATTCAATCCAAAGAAATCTCAAAGGGAAAACTCAATTCATCACAAGATAGAGAGGGGAAAACACCATATGATCCCACTATATTAACAAAGCCCGTGATACATCAAGATTGTGCATCTCAAGAACACGAGAGAGGGAGATTAAACACATAGCTACTGGTACAAACCCTCAGCCCTAAGGGTGGACTACTCCCTCCTCATCATATTGGCCGCCGGGATGATGAAGATGGCCACCGGTGATGATTTCCCCCTCCGACGTAGTTCCGGAAAGGGCTCTAGATTGGATCTCGTGGAGTATAGAGCCTTGCGGCGGTGGAACTTCTGATCTAGGTCTTCCCCGAGAGTTTTTGGAATATTTGGGAATTTATAGGGTATAGAGGCGGCGCGGGAGGCCACCGAGGTGGGCACAACGCGCACCAGGGGGGGTCTGTCGTGCCCTGGTGGGTTGTGCCCCCTCGGGGCACCCCAGGTGCAGCTTCAGCCCATTGTGTGTGCTCTGGCCCATAAAAAATCTCCAAAAAGTTTCACGGTGTTTGGACTACGTTTGATATTTATTTCTTGCGATGTAAAAACATGCAGAAAACACCTACTGGCACTTCACACTATGTCAATAGGTTAGTACCAAAAAATGATATAAAATTACTATAAAACGATTGTAAAACATCCAAGAATGATAATATAACAGCATGGAACAATAAAAAATTATAGATATGTTGGAGACGTATCAGCATCCCCAAGCTTAATTCTTGCTCGTCCTCGAGTAGGTAAATGATAAAAACAGAATTTTTGATGTGGAATGATGCCTATCATGTCATATCATATTCTTTCTTTACAGCATGGACAATTGGACTTTTATATGGTTCAAAGTAGTAGTCTAGTTTTGACATGAGATTTAAATACTCAAGCATATCAACAAGCAATCATGTCTTTCAGAACATCAAATGCTAAAGAACGTTATCCCTACAAAATCATATAGTCTTGTTATGCTGTGGTTTCCCAGCTCAAAGTATAAATCATATACTACCCCGTTGTCAGCCAAGCAATTGGTTCATACTTTTAACACGCTTTAGCATTTTCAACTCTCACGCAATACATGAGCGCAAGCCATGGATATAGCAATATAGGTGGAATAGAATGCGGTGGTAGTAGACAAAAGAAGGGAAGAAAGTCTCACATTAACTAGGCAAACTAATGGACTATGGAGATGTCCATCAATCGATATCAATGTGAGGAGTAGAGATTGCCATGCAACGGATGCACTAAGAGCTATAAGTGTATGAAAGCTCAATATGAAACTAAGTGGGTATGCATCAAAACTCTACTGTAGAAAATTCCCACTAGTATATGAAAGTGACAACATAGGAGACTCTCTATATGAAAAACATGGTGCTACTTTGAAGCACAAGTGTGGTATTTGCATGCCCCTTTTTCTTTCTTCTTTGTTTATTCATTTTAGTCCGGAGTCTCATCCCGACTTGTGGGGGAATCATAGTCTCCATCATCCTATAATTACTGGGGCAATCTTCTAATAATGGATAATTATGATCATCACACTTCTATTTACTTATAACTCAAAAGAAACAAAAATTACAACTCAATACCTATAACATAGTATGACTCTATATGATGAAAAATGAATGCTCAAGTCAACTATATGATGGAAGTGCATGGCAATATATCTCGGAATGGCTATGGAAATGCCATAATAGGCAGGTATGGTGGCTGTTTTGAGGAAGGTATAATAAAGTTTATGCACCGGCGAAAGTTGTGCGGCACGATAGAGGCTAGCAATTATGAAATGGTGAGAGTGTGTATAATCCATGGACTCACATTAGTCATAAAGAACTCATATACTTCTTGCAAAAGTTTATTAGCCCTCGAAGCAAAGTAATACTACGCATGCTCCTAGGGGGGAGGTTGGTAGGAGTTAACCATCGCGCGCTCTCGACCTTCACACAAAGATAGGACAATCAATGATAAATTGTGCTCCAACTTCCTGGCAAAACGAGAGACTATAAGTGCATGCTTCAGGAATCACAAACCTTAACACCAATATTCTTACTAAAGCATAATTACTCATTAACATGACTCACATATCATATCATCATGTCTCAAAACTATTACATGGAATCAAGTTTATTTTGTCCAATGATCTTCATGAAAGTTTTTATTATATCCTTCTCGGATATTGATCACCCACAAGTGTAGGGGATCAGTTGTAGCGTCTTTCGATAAGTAAGAGTGTCGAACCCAACGAGGAGCTAAAGGTAGAATAAATATTCCCTCAAGTTATATTGACCACTGATACAACTCTACGCACGCTTGACGTTTACTTTACCTAGAACAAGTATGAAACTAGAAGTACTTTGTAGTTTTTGTGGGATAGGTTTGCAAGAATATAAAGAGCACATAAATATAAACTAGGGGATGTTTAGGTAAAGAAGCAATAAAGTTAATATAGCAAGTGTGGAAAAGTGGTGGTAGGAGTTGCGAAATTGTCCCTAAGCAATCGACTATGTTACTAGACCGATAGCAAATTTTATGTGGGAGAGGCCACTGCTAGCATGTCATCCCTGACTTGGAATTCGATGCACTTATGATTGGAACTATTAGCAAGCATCCGCAACTACTAACGTTCATTAAGGTAAAACCCAACCATAGCATTAAGATATATTGGTCCCCATTCAATCTCGTATGCATCAATTTTCTATGCTAGGTTGAAGCTTCTGTCACTCTTGCCCTCCAATACATAGTCCTATCGACATACAACTAACCCTATGGTGTGATTCATGCGCGCGCTCATATGATGGGCACCAAAGGACAGAAACATAACCACAAGCAATTTAAATCAATCATTGCAATTCACCAATTACAAATAGGACAACGAAAATCTACTCAGACATCATAGGATGGCAACACATCATTGGATAATAATATGAAGCATAAAGCACCATGTTCAAGTAGAGGGTACAGCGGGTTGCGGGAGAGTGGACCGCTGTAGATAGATGGGAGAAGGTGATGGAAATGTTGGTGAAGATGACAAAGGTGTTGGTGTAGATCGCAGTCACCCGATGATGGCCGCAGCGGCGTTCCAGCACCACCGAGAGAGAGGGGGAGAGAGCCCCACTCCTTCTTCTTCTTCCTTGACCTTCTCCCTAGATGGGAGAAGGGTTTCCCCTCTGGTCCATGGCGGAGGAGGGGCGAGAGCCCCTCCGAGATTGGATTTGTCTCTCTGTCTCTCTCTGTTTCTGCGTTCCCAGATTCTGCCTTACACCGTTTCTTATATTCCCAGAGATCCGTAACTCCGATTGGGCTGAATTTTTGACATGATTTTTATCCAGGTATTAGCCTTCTTGCGGCGAAAGAAGGGCACCAACCGCCTTACGAGGTGGCCACGAGGGTCAGGGGCGCGCCCACCCCCTGGGGCGCGCCCCTGCCTCGTGGCTCCCTCGGGCATCGTCTCACGTTGATTTTTCTTCCCAAAAATAACATATATTCCAAAAAAACTCCGTCCGTTTTTATCCCGTTTGGACTCCGTTTGATATGGATATTCTGCGAAACAAAAAACATGCAACAAACAGGAACTGGCACTGGGCACTGGATCAATATGTTAGTTCCAAAAATAATATAAAAAGTTGCCAAAAGTATATGAAAGTTGTATAATATTGGCATGGAACAATCAAAAATTATAGATACGATGGAGACGTATCAGCATCCCCAAGCTTAATTCTTGCTCGTCCTCGAGTAGTTAAATGATAAAAAAGATAATTTTTGATGTGGAATGCTACCTAGCATAATCTTGATCATGTAATCTAATCATGGCATGAATATTAAGACACGAGTGATTCAAAGCAATAGTCTATCATTTGACATAAAAGAATTTAATACTAGGGCATCCCAACAAACAATCAAGTCTTTCAAAATATCAATGCTAAAGAATGTTATCCCTACAAAATCATATAGTCTTTTACGCTCCCTTTTCTTAACACAAGGTACCCCTCATGCCCATCCCGATGTCATCCAAGCAATTGTTTTCATACTTTACTTTTTCGAACCTTTTCAACTCTTCACACAATACATGAGCGTGAGCCATGGACATATCACTATAGGTGGAATAGAAGGTGGTAGTAGTCAAAAGTAGGGAGAAAGTCTCACATCGACTAGGCAAATCAATGGACTATGGAGATGTCCATCAATTGATATCAATGTGAGTGAGTATGGATTGCGATGTAACGGATGCAGTAGAGTTGTAAGTGTATGAAAGCTCAAAATAAAACTAGTGGGTGTGCATCAACTTGCTTGCTCATGAAGACCTAGGGCATTTGAGGAAGCCCGTCGTTGGAATATACAAGCTAAGTTCTATAATGAAAATTCCCACTAGTATATGGAAGTGACAACATAGGAGACTCTCTATCATGAAGAACATGGTGCTATGATGAAGCACAAGTGTGGAAAAAAGATAGTAGCATTGTCCCTTTTTTTCTTTTTTTCCTTTTTATTGGGCCTTCCTTTTTTTATTTAGCCTTTCACTTTTTTTCCTTTTTCTTATTTGGCCTTTCGTTCCTTTTTTTATTTGGCCTTTCCTTTTTTTCCGGGACAATGCTCTAATAATGATGATCATCACACTTTTATTTACTTACAACTGGATATTACAACTCGATACTAGAACAAAATATGACTCTATATGGATGCATCCGGCGATTTACCGGGATGTGCAATGATCTAGCGTAGCAATGACATAAAAAACGGACAAGCCATGGAAACATCATGCTAGCTATCTTACGATCATGCAAGGCAATATGACAATGATGGTGTGTGTCATAATAAATGGAATGGTGGATTTACATGGCAATATATCTCGGAATGGCTATGGAAATGCCATAATAGGTAGGTATGGTGGCTGTATTGAGGAAGGATATAAGGTGGTTTGATGCACCAGCGAAAGTTGCGCGGTACTAGAGTGCCTAGCAAGGTGGAAGGGTGAGAGTGCGTATGATCCATGGACTCAATATTAGTCATAAAGAACTCACATACTTATTGCAAAAAATCTATTAGCCCTCGAAGCAAAATACTACGACGCATGCTCCTAGGGGGGAGGTTGGTAGGAGCTAACCATCGCGCGCCCCCGACCTTCACGCAAAGATAAACAATGAAAATACAATGCGCGCTAATTTGGTTACATAGTTAGGAGACCATACGTGCATGCTTCGGGAATCACAAATCTTAACACCAATATTTTTACTAAACCACAATCATTCACTAGTACCTCCCACATACTAGCATCTCTATATCGCAAAACTATTGCAAGGAAATAACATATCATATTGAGCGATCTACAAGTTTATGTAGACTTTTATGAGTAACCATGTGAATGACCAATTCCCGTCAACTCTCTAAATAGATATAAGTGAAGCAAGAGGGTTTTAATTCTTTCAACAAAAGATATGCCCACGCTCTAACAAATATAAGTGAAGCAAAAGAGCAATCTACAAATGGCGTTTTTCTAAGTGAGGAGAAACAGGCAATCCAAACTTCAAATGATATAAGTGAAGCACATGAAGCATTCTACAAAGCCATACTCAAAAGATATAAGTGAAGTGCAAAGAGCATTCTATAAATAAACCATGGACTATCTCATACCAGCATGGTGCATTTATTTTAATAAAAAGAAAAGGCACACGACGCTCCAAGAGTTTACGCATATCATGTGAACGAAACGAATCCGAAAACATACCGATACTCGTTGAAGAAAGATGGGATGCCTTCCGGGGCATCCCCAAGCTTAGACGCTTGAGTCTCCTTGAATATTTACTTGGGGTGCCTTGGGCATCCCCAAGCTTGAGCTCTTGCCTCTCCTCCTTCTTCTAACATCGAGACCTCCTCGATCTTCGAACACTTCATCCACATGAAACTTAACCAAATTTTTAGTGGCGGGGTTAGTGCATATGATCAATGAAATCCCATCATGTACTACTCTAACATTATTGTATAATTATGAACAAACATTACCCACTGTATTCTATCACAATTCTATGGCCCCAAGTCAAGGAGGCTTCAACAAGAATTCAAACATATGCAAATAATGAAGCTATAACAGCAATCTGAACATTAACCATACTTCTGCAGCACTAAAAATTCTGGAAAATTAGGAAAAATCAACAATTTGTATAGGAAGACTTTGCAAAAAGTTTCAGATCTTTTCGACGTTCCAGTAAAAAATGTAAAATCGCGCACTACATCCAAAGTGTCTGTTTTTCCACCGCACAAACCAACAAGTAGTTTAATCATCCTAAAGGAAACTCTTGGCACATTATTTTTATAATACAATGGAATTGTACAAGGGGATAAATTTTTTTTTTGAAAAGTTTCTGTAATTCAACATTTGCAAAGTTCCATGGGCATGAACAAAGTTCAAGGAGCTCCCCCATTTCAACGGTGCTCGTCCTTCTTGCTTTCACTTTTCTTTTTGAAAAAGTTTTAGGTTCCCCTCTTTATTTTTTGATTTTAAAATTTATAAAAGCACACACCAGAAATAAATGACTCTCTAAAACTTCCGGGTTGTCTCCCTGGCAGCGCTTTCTTTAAAGCCATTAAGCTAGGCATATAGTGCTCAAGTAATGGATCCACCCGGATCCCAAGGTATATCAAAGCCAATTTTAATTAGCAAGGATTTGGCATTTAGTAGTGATCATAAAGTGATATGTGTCATGCAAAAACGAAGTCTAACTCTCTTCCTATGCATAGGCATGCCATACAAGAACAATTCATGCACATCAAGTAAAGTCCAATGCATAGTATAATCAGTTTCTTGCAATTTTATCGTGTTGGAAACATAGAGAGGCGAAGATGTAGTTCCTCTCTCATAATAATTGCAAGTAGGAGCAGTAAGCACATGCATATTATACTCATCAAAAACATCATGTGCAACGGAAAAAGGCAACCCATCAATATAATCCTTAATAAGTGCAAACTTCTCTGATATAGTGTAGTTTGGAGAATTCAAAAAGATAATAGGACTATCATGTGTGGGTGCAATAGAAACTTTCTCATGCTTAACATAAGGAACTATAGAAAGTTCATCTCCATAAACATAATTCATATTTTCATCTTGGCCACAAGCATAACAAGCATCAATTTCATCAAAAAGGGATATTTCAAACGAATCAACGGGATCATAGCATTCATCCTTCGGTAAGCGCGAAGGGAAATTAAACAATGTATGAGATAAAGAGTTACTCTCATTAGAAGGTGGACACGGGTGATCAATCCGCTCTTCCTCCTTTTGTTCTTCGCTCTCCTCCTCATCCTTTTCATCCAATGAGCCCACAATGTCATTAATTCTTCTTCCATAGACTCCTGCAAAATATTAGTCTCTTCTTGGACAGCAGAGACCTTCTCAATAAACGCATAAATATTGGCATTGTATTCATAATTCAAATAGTAATATTTCAATATAGCAAGATTTTTAGGCCTATAAACATCATCATCAAAAGCATCATACTTTTTAAACAGAGATTCAATTTCATAAGCACCCTTAAAAGCAACGAATTCTTCTATTTGTTTCACATCATAATAATCATATATACCATTAGCATAAGAAGCTAAGGTTTCATTATTATTAAATTTGCATGAAAAGGGAAGGTGTGGAGCCTTCATCCTAGAGCAACAAGTATAATCATATCTCAAGCATAGTTGCCGAGCATACCAATGCAACATATAAATCTGATCCCATAATAGCTTCCCTTTTTGTGTCAAGCGATAATCCCTAAAGTATTCATGTTGATCCAACATTACTCCCATTATATAGTTGAATGGGGTTTTCTTAGGATTATCAAAGTAGTACATAATATTTTTCACATACTGACCATCGAGGGTTTTAGGAGGTTCCCCATCTCCATGAGTAGCAAGTACACCTAAGTTTTTTGGTATTTCATGTTCCATATCCATAACTAAAGATAGAGAACAACTTAGAACAGCAAATAAAATCTACTTAGTGATAAAGCAAACAAGCACACACGAGAATATTCACCCCACGCTATTGCTCCCCAACAACGGCGCCAGAAAAAGGTCTTGATAACCCACAAGTGTAGGGGGTCTGTTGTAGCCTCTTTCGATAAGTAAGAGTGTCGAACCCAACGAGGAGATAAAGGTAGAACAAATATTCCCTCAAGTTCTATCGACCACCGATACAACTCTATGCATGCTTGACATTTACTTAACCTAGAAGAAGTATGAAACTAGAAGTACTTTGTAGTTTTTGTGGGATAGGTTTGCAAGAATATAAAGAGCACATAAATTAAACTAGAGGTTCATTATCTAAATAAGCAATAAAGTTAATATAGCGAGTGTGGAAAAGTGGTGGTAGGAGTTGCGAAATTGTCCCTAAGCAATTACTACGTTACTAGACTGATAGCAAGTTTTATGTGGGAGAGGCCACTGCTAGCATGTCATCCCTGACTTGGAATTCTATGCACTTATGATTGGAACTATTAGCAAGCATCCGCAACTACTAACGTTCATTAAGGTAAAACCCAACCATAGCATTAAGATATATTGGCCCCCCTTCAATTCCGTATGCATCAATTTTCTATGCTAGGTTGAAGCTTTTGTCACTCTTGCCCTCCAATACATAGTCCTATCAACACACAACTAAACCTATGGTGTGATCCATGCGCGCGCTCATATGATGGGCACCAAAGGACAGCAACATAACCGCAAGCAATTCAAATCAATCATAGCAATTCACCAATTACAAATAGGACAAAAAAATCTACTCAGACATCATAGGATGGCAACACATCATTGGATAATAATATGAAGCATAAAGCACCATGTTCAAGTAGAGGGTACAGCGGGTTGCGGGAGAGTGGACCGCTGTAGATAGATGGGAGAAGGTGATGGAAATGTTGGTGAAGATGACGGAGGTGTTGGTGTAGATCGCCGTCACCCGATGATGGCCCCAGCGGTGTTCCAGCACCACCGAGAGAGAGGGGGAGAGAGCCCCACTCCTTCTTCTTCTTCATTGACCTTCTCCCTAGATGGGAGAAGGGTTTCCCCTCGGGTCCATGACCTCCATGGCGTCGGAGGGGCGAGAGCCCCTCCGAGATTGGATTTGTCTCTCTGTCTCTCTCTGTTTCTGCGTTCCCAGATTCTGCCTTTCACCGTTTCTTATATTCCCGGAGATCCGTAACTCCGATTGGGCTGACTTTTTGACATGATTTTTATCCGGATATTACCCTTTTTGCAGCGAAAGAAGGGCACCAACCGCCTGACGGGGTGGCCATGAGGGTCAGGGGCGCACCCAGCCCCTGGGGCGGGCCCCCTGCCTCGTGGCCCCCTCGGACATCGTCTCGCGTTGATTTTTCTTCCCAAAAATCACATATATTCCAAAAAAACTCCGTCCGTTTTTATCCCGTTTGGACTCCTTTTGATATGGATATTCTGCGAAACAAAAAACATGCAACAAACAGGAACTAGCACTAGGCACTGGATCAATATGTTAGTCCGAAAAATAATATAAAAAGTTGCCAAAAGTATATGAAAGTTGTATAATATTGGCATGGAACAATAAAAAAATATAGATACGACGGAGACATATCAGCATCCCCAAGCTTATTTCTTGCTCGTCCTCGAGTAGGTAAATGATAAAAAAGATAATTTTTGATGTGGAATGCTACCTAGTGATGGCTTCTCGCCCCTCGTTGGTTACCCCAAGTGGAAGGTTTGAGATGCAGTGTAGCGGTAGTTTTCCCTTGGCAAAGATACCAAGGATCGAATCCCCTGAGACTCCGAGGTTCAACAAGAAGGTGTCAACTGCTAGCGGCGCAACTAGCGATTGACAGGACCTGCACACAGATACAAATAACTTTGCTCCCAACGAGTACAGAGAGGTTGTCAATCCCTCCGGCCTTGTCGTTTACAAAGGATCAAACGCAAGAGATAATAGTGATAGGTATGACTGCAACTAGTAAGTAAGAACAGAAAGTAAATAGCGGGTGTGATCAGTGATGGTAATATGGACCGGGGTCCCATGATGTTCACTAGTGATGTCTCTCTCCCAAAATACGATAAAACAGCTAAGCGAGGTAAACGAATTACAGCTGGGCAATTGACAGGATTATGTGCGCAAACCAATGCTAACTATGCTGCAAAGAAAGGTAGAGGCTCAAAATCATGGGCGGTACGCCAAGGCAAGTAGACCGAAATCCATCTGCATCTACTACTAATCATCCACCTTGAGATATCTATCCAGAACATCTCGCTGGTATTAAGTTGCGAGTCCCACCCATAGTGTAAACTCAAAGCAACAGACAACTGCATTAAAAGAACTTTGCGTAAAGTAAACAATCCTTGCACCCGCGAGTACAAGCACCGTTGTTTTCCCCCTTGTGGCAACAGCACATCCCCTAGACTCATGTTTCTGTCACTCAAGCTAGTCATCGAGGGGCATGAACCCACAATCAAGCATAACGTTCCCTCTTGGAGTTACTACCTACTACTTGGCCAAAGCAATAAACAGCAACGGAGAACATGCAAGAATTACTCAAGAACATAAATATAAAAGAGGTAAATCAAATATATTACTCACACACAATCTGAACATAATCTCATAATCCATCGGATCCCAGCAAACTCATCATAGCAACAGCATAAGGATTACATATGTGCCTCGATCATGTAGGGCAGCTCACGAGGTCTAATCGGTGAATAACAAAGAGGGGAGGAGA
This sequence comes from Secale cereale, assembly GCA_902687465.1. Classification (NCBI taxonomy): domain Eukaryota; kingdom Viridiplantae; phylum Streptophyta; class Magnoliopsida; order Poales; family Poaceae; genus Secale; species Secale cereale. Next base: position 831,080,528 of record LR738711.1, on the reverse strand, counting down.
ACATCACATAGCTACTGTTCATGGACCCATGGTCCAAGGGAGACTACTCACAACTCATCCAGGAGGCGTCCATGGTGGTGGAGAGGCTCCCGGTGGTGATCCTCCCCTCCGGCAGGGTGCCGGGAAGAGTTCTCCTGGTGCTCCCGATCATGGAAGCGCGGCGGCGGCGGAACAGAGATGAGATCGCGAAAAAGGGTTCCGTCCTCGAGGGTTTCGGGACGCGGTGTAAATATATGCCAAAGGGGGGCGTCAGAGGAGGCCAGGGGGGCCCAGGCGCCCCGGCGGCGCGGCCAGGAGGGGGCGCGCTCTCTGGCCGTCTGGAGCCCTGGTGGCCCCCCTCCGGCCCTACTTTGGCCGCATGGAAGCTTCCGGAACGCTGATTTTTTATATATTTTTCCCGGAATTTTTCTGGCAGTTTACGTAATTGGAAAACCTTAAATACAAAAACAGCAGAAAACAGAAACTGGCACTGGGGTGCACTGAGTTAATAGGTTAGTCCAAATATTATAAAAAGTGTATGGAAGTGCATAAATATCATAGCAATATCACCCAAAAGAGGCATGGAGCAAGCAGAAATTGTAGATACGTTTTGGACGTATCAACATCCCCAAGCTTAATTCCTGCTCGTCCTCGAGTAGGTAAATGATAACAAGCATAATTTCTATGGTGACATGCTATTAACCATATAAGAACTTTTCATAGTCACATGACAAATGCTTACTGAGACAATGAATCTGTAGTAGTTAAGTTGCCTCATGAGAATATCACAAAGAACTGAAAGTTTTACAATATGATACTGAAACACTCAATAGATTTGTAATGAGCATGGTGTGCAAACATGACAAAGTGATATCTCGCTTGCCCCCTTTAGTGAAGCAAAACATAAATGCAGGGGCACCTCCAAAGTTTAAGTGACGACTAGATACAATGATTTCAGAATAAACGATATCATAGTCATGCAGAAGACAATGGTACTTTGGGACAATGCACATTACACTCAGAATGACAATCATGCTCTCAATAGTTGGTGCTTTAAAGAAAGAAGGTGGAGACTCTCGAACCGTGGCTTTTGTTGGCAAGGTTGAAAATCCGTGGTCGGAAACAAAAACTAAACATGTACCAGAGCTCTTGGTTTTAAAAACAGTGGTAATAATTATTTTTTAGAGATGCATATTTCGTCAACGAATGCTAGCAGATAACTCAATCACTTCTTGAGCTGGACAAGTTTCGAGGAACGGCTCCCGCATGAGGACGATCACATCCTCCTAATCTCCTTTGTTTATCACTGCCAAAGTTTTCTGATTTCTCATGAACAAAGCGTGAAGGAGGGTTTGTTTGTTGTATATTTTTTTAATAAGCCGGGCGCACTCTTTGCCAGTTCTTTCTCGTATTATAGGTTTGCACATTAGACATGCAATCCCGGGGTGAAGCTTGTCCAACTTAAAAAGATCATGAATTAACTACTACTTCCTCATGAGCTAAAACAGAGGCACAAAAGAGAAATGCTTTTTTTTGAATAATTTCGAGATGGTACATGAAAGTCTTCGTTAGGAATGGCAGGTAAATACCATGTATAGGAAGGTATGGTGGACTCATATGGCTTAACTAGTTTAAAGGATTTTGGATGCACAAGCAGTCAGTCCGCTTAGTACAGGCGAAGGTTAGCAAAAGACTGGGAGCGACCAACTAAAAGAGCAATGACGGTCATAATCATGCAGAGCGATAAAGCAACATTGAATCGGGCATGGAAATTATATCGCTACTCAGAAATTAAAGATCATCAAGGCTTGATAGACTTTCTTTACAGTCTTAAATATGCGTGAGCATATGCCAAGTCAATCAAAATAAATTCTTGGAGGAAGATATCACTAAACCATACCACATCATAGGCAAACAAATCATGTTGGTACTTCAATAACATATTAAGAACCCCCCAGCTATTTGAGACTAACCATAAGAAAACATGAACTACTAAGCACCATTATGCACATAGCATTTTTATCATAGACATATCAACCAGTGCAACAGAAGCCAACTCTCTTAACAAGATAAGCATGATAACTCAAGAGAGTTCCAGCGACCAACTAAACAAAAGCTCTTCAAAAAGTAAAGCATGAAAAATAAGAGCTGAACATGATAGTAACTATTGAAAGACAAAGAACATACACAGCAAAGATAGACATAAAAATTCTATGTTGTGTTCTAGGTTGAAGTGGAGCGTGTTTCTCTCCCACACAAAGAAAGCTGAGTTCCAACTCGTTATGAACAGCAAGCAAAGCTAAAGAAAACTAAAAAGGAAACTAAAAGCAAGACGCTCCAAGCATATCACATAACACATGAAGTGATAAAAATATAGTGGAACGAAAGACGAACTGATAATTGTTGATGGAGAAGGGGATGCACGGGGGCATCCCCAAGCTTAGACTCTTGAGTCTTCTTGAATATTTCTTGGGGGTGCATGGGGGCATCCCCAAGCTTGAGCGTTTGACACTCCTGAATCTTTTTATCATCTTCCCTCGCACACTTGAAAACTCCCTTCATACATAACTCATCATAATCTGATTAGCGAGGTTAGTACCCATAATAAAATAATTTTTCCTTGCTGGAAATAAGGATAATCTTGAAGGGATACTGTTTCTCAAGATTGCCAAAAGGTTTTTGCAAAGAAAAAGCAAGCTCAAGGTTTGCAAAACGAAGGAATGGCAAAACAGGATAGGATCTGTGAAAAACAGACCTGCAGGTAGTAAATAATTTTTTCAGGGCACTTCTCCAACTCAAATCAAAAAACTCGAACAGACGCCCGAAAGCCAATTGTATAGAGCACGCTGTCGAAAAAGTTCAGACCAAAAAGGTGAACTGGTGATTTTATACGAATTTTTCTGTCCAAGGACAGAATCTGTTTCCTGGACAGCACGTCACAACTTTTGAACTTTCTTGCAATCAGAGGCTACACTTGGCACAAAGCTGAAAAGTAAAGATACAATGATGATGCTACTGTAGTAACAACATCAAGACACAACAAAAGCAAAATAAAATTTTATTCATTGTGGGCTGCCTCCCAAAAGCGCTTTCTTTTATGCCTTTAAGCTAGGCATAATGCAAAGAGATCAAGTTTTATCAAGAGTAAAAGAATAGCTAGCCCGTATAACGGACTCAAAAGGTAACTTAATCTTATTTCTAGGGAAGTGTTCCATCCCTTTCTTGAGAGGAAATTGGAATTTTATATTCCCCTCTTTCATGTCAATGATGGCACCAACGGTGCGAAGAAAAGGACATCCCAAAATAATTGGACAAGAAGGTTCACATTCAATATCCATAATAGTAAAATCAACGGGGACATAATTGTCATTGACAATGATAAGAACATCGTCGATCCTCCCCAAGGGTTTCTTTATGGAAGAATCAACAAGACGAACACCAAAAGAACAAGAATCAAAAGGTTTCACTTTAAGCATATCATATATTCTTTTGGCATAATGGAGGTACTAGCTCCAACGTCACATAATGCATAGCAAGAGAAGTTATTCAACTTAATTTTAATCATAGGATCTGTCGTGGAATTAACACGGCAGATGTCCGGTTTAACGGACTTGATGATGGAACCATCGCACGGGTTAGCTTGAAGGGGTTCATAGCACACAAAGGACACAGAGGGTTTATACTAGTTCGGCCCCTTCGATGAAGGTAAAAGCCTATGTCTAGTTGGTTTGGTATTGCTTGGGCGTCGGTTTACAGGGAGCGGATCGCTTGCCTGTAGTCTCGACGGGTTGATTCTTTCTTGTCCCTGAACCGTCGCCGGGTCGTCCCTTTATATAGAGAGGCGACGCCCAGTCCGGTTTACAGAGTCCCGAGGCCGGCTCATACTTGTGTCCGCCTCGGTCTCTATTCTTTCTTCCTTATTCCTCAACTTACATCATCGGGCGGTTTACAAATCGTAACTCTATACATGGGCCCTAAGATCTCATGGGCCGTAGCTTTAACTAAATATTACAACAAAACATATTATAGTAATCCGGTTTATACTAGCCGGTTCATACCTGCTAGTAATATCCCTGACATTAGGCCCCAGAATGATTTGAACTTGTTCACATCAATCTCCCTTGTCTTGTATAATTTTCTTCTGTGTCTTCCCATTTTTTGGTAAACCGGCCCTGACGTCATCCTCGAGAATCACGGAACCTGATCGTGACATCATTTCCGCATTTAATGCCGCGAGCTGTACTGTAGCTTTGTTTAATGGTTATCCCGAAAATCGAGGCGTCAAAAGGATCTTTATCCGATCCTTTACTCCCTCGAATCCCGCACCTGTCGCTTCGGATCTGAGCTTTCCTTATAAATACCGCTGTCCCCATCTGTTATTCTCTTCTCGCATCTTCTTCCTTCATCCGTCGCCCGAGCTTCAAGACACCATTGACGCCCGAGCTCGAACCGCCGCCGTCGACCGCCGAGTCCGAGACCTCCTTGGCCGCTGCATCAACCTGACTTTTGTCCAGAGAACCTCCGCCGCTGATCCTCAGGTACTCCATCTTCCTCTTTGTAGTCTTGTAACCTCTAGGGTTCTTGATCGTGTCTCCGCCATTAGAGCTTTAACGAAAGCTTCACCTTGTTCATTTTAACACCAGTTTCGCAGAAGTTTTTGACCTTTATATTTAGCTTTTAGATCTTGGCTTTTGTTCCGCTAGTATATGCTTTAGATCTCGTCACCTACACCCATCCTGTAGATTCATCTGCTCCGCATAAGATCCTTGTATTTTCTTCCCGTATATCCTTATATTTATTTTTCTTTTCTTGTGTGCTCAGATCTGCTCCACCTTTAGCTGTTTGCAAAAACATGTTTCTTCTCCTTTGTAGATCCATTAGGTATACTCCGGTTTATACTGTCATGCCCTGTTCCTGTAGGCTTTTAAAATTGAACGAGACGGTTTAGCTGTTCCTCTTTTGCTGTCATGAACCGGCAGTAACATAGCTCCCTGTTATTACCGGGTTAACAATATCATTAGTCCCTTGTCTAAACCGTTGCGTGATCTTCGTATATATCTTCCGGTTTATACTGTTGTACCCGCATAATCCGGTTTTACACTTTATCTTTTTTAGCGCTTGTCCTTCTGTTGCTATGGCCAAGCAGTTTGTCTCTTGTGACTGGGTTCCTTCCATCATCACGGAAGAAGACTTGGTTAAAATTGCTGCCATTGGTACTTTAGGCTCTCAATCCGTTTTGAAATGGCGGGCTCCAGGAAACGAATGCCCTCCTACTCCCAGAGAAGGGGAGGTTATTGTTTTCTTCGACCAAATAGCTCGAGGCTTCACACCCCTCGGTTCAAAATTCTTCCGAGAAGTGCTTGCTGCCTTCCAACTCCACCCTCAGGACATTGGGCCCAACTCTGTTTCAAATACCTGTGACTTCCAAGTTTTCTACGAGGTATACCTGCAAGAAGAACCGTCTGTTGATCTGTTCCGGGATTTCTTTCACCTGAATCGGCGTACGGAATTCTCCAGCGGACCGCATCAAGAACTCGGCGGGGTTAGCATCCAGAAAAGGAGAGACGTAGTCTTTCCCCATGCCGCTCTCCACACGCACCCAAAGGAGTGGAACAAATCTTGGTTTTACTGTGTTGACACTTCTCCTGAAGAGGAGAACCCACTGCCGGGTTATCGCGAGCACCGTCTTCCGGAGGATCATCCTCTGCCACAACGACTCAGCTCCGCCGAACGGCCCCGGTTTGCATCTCAGCTTTCCAGACTGAAAGCTTTTATGGCCAACGGTTTAATTGGAACCGATTTTATGCGTTGTTGGCTCTCTTGGAGTATTCTTCCCTTGAGTCGGCGATCACAGTTGATGTGCCAGTATTCTGGTAAACCGGATGACCCTCAACGGTTTACCAAGGATAAACTTTCAGAATCAGAGGTTACTGAATCGGCTAAGAAGATGCTCAACGTCTCCTTAGAAGACTGCAGCAAAGTCGGATTAGCTCCGTATTACAAGAAAAACAAACTGCATGCGGTAAGCCTTGCTTTTTTTGTATATGTTTTTTGATCCGTTTATATATAACCCGTCCTCTAACTATCTTCTTTTCTTGTCCAAATAGGCCGATGATCCTTTCTGGAAAAGAAAACCTCAGGAGAAACCCGGCAAACAGGCACGCCGGAAGACCTTTGCTAATAAGAAAAGAAAAGCAGCCGTTGGCTCTAGTTCTCACGCTGAGGATGACGATCCGGATTCCGAGGTATGAATTAATCCGGCTTTAATTTGCTTGCTTGTACTCATATCTGTATCTAATGATAACTTTCCACAGGAGTTGGCTGAAGGTGATAAACCGGCCGAAGTTGAGGTAACTATCCTTTCTTCCGATTCAGAACCACTTCCACAAAAGAGTCGTCGGACAGTCCGGAAATATCAATTTTCTCATCCTTAAGCTCAATTGGATCCTAATTTTCTTTTGAAGAAACAACAACATGAAGCTCTTCGCCGGACCACTCGCCATAGCGGCCTGGCAGTGGAGTCATCCGGAATCTCTCTCACTCCGGCTCGGAGGCGCCGCTCTGAGGTTATACTCTCTCCAACTCTCCTTCATCCCAAGGCCGGGCTTATCCGCAAACCTCTTAAACCGTCTGACCCTGATTATCAGGAGACTCCATTATCTTCCTCTGGTGAATCGACTACCACGCAACTTCCCCCACTGAAAACCGTCCCAGGGTAAGTCTTTTAACTTATCCGGTTTATGATTACATTTTGCTTCATCATCTTAACTCATTTTCCAAACTTCTTCCAGCAAGCCAAAGCCTAGCAAGAAATCCAAGGCCAATAAACCCACTACTGAGATTACTGCCGATGATCCGGCGGTTAATCCGGCAACAACCGTCCCCCCAGAAGGTGAACCCACGATTCCTCTTGAGAATCCTGCTCCTACGGATCATACTTCAATGCCCGAGAACCCTACTGCTGATGATGTTCATGATCTGCCAAGTCCTGCCCGGGCCAATTCTCCTCTGATCAATCCGGCATCTCCCAGTCCGGTTCATGCTACAGCTCCACCAACAGCAACTGCTTTTACTGCTCCGGCTGAGCCCACTGTTTTAGCCAAGCACACGGCTAAAACGGAGAAGCTGCAAAAAGAGAAAGGTAAATGGAGTACTGAGCTATCCAGCCTTGCTGACATGAGTGCCCAGGAGCTCTATTCCGGGTACTTGAACTGGCTCCACACCAGCCGAGATTATGAAGCGGGCTTGGTCAACTTGATGAAAGAGAAATATGAGGTAATCCTTTCCTTCTGACTTTGTGCTTTTGATATACTTCTATCTCATAGTAGCCCCCAAGTTCCGGTTTAGCTGCGTGTTTGAAGGTGAACCGGAACTTATAACTTGAACAACTGATCTTGCATTAGCCCCCAAGTATCAAGTAGATAACTTGGTTATGTATTTGATACTTGTAACAATTTTTCTTCTGATACTTCAATTGTCCATTAGCCCCCAAGTGTCAAGTAGACAACTTGCTTGTGTGCTTGAGACTTTTGACTTTGAATCATTACTGTTTAATTCTTTAACTGCCCATTAGCCCCCAAGTGTCAAGTAGACAACTTGTTTGTGTGCTTGAGACTTGTCTGATTTTTGCTTCTTATCACTTGATTTTACTTGCAGGCTGATTTAAACCGAAGTGCTGACGAAATCAATGAACTTCGGAGCCGTCTTGCTGAAACGGAGGCTGCTGCTTCGAAAGCTAAGAAAGATCTGAAGGTGAGTTTAAAGACTGCTGAAGAGCTGAAAAAATTATTTGAAGAAGAGCGGACCGCTTTTGAGGTTCAGAAGAAAGAGCTGGAGAAAAGGGCTCATGATGCTGAGGAGGCGCTTAATCCGGTTACTGAAGAGTTAACCGGTTTAAAGCGTCAAATTGAGTTAATGACTTCTGCAATCTTCGGTACGCATATAGTTTGTATTCCTGCTTTATCCTTGTATTCTTCCATCTGTGTCGGTTTAATTGTGATATTCATATGCAGGGCGTCGTGTCACCCATCTTGGGGATGACCTACGGAAGAAGCTTAAGGCATGTTACACTTTGGTCGAGCAGCTGTATTCCGGCGCTCAGAGGATCATAAGTGCAACATCTTTCAGTAAACCGGCTTTGTCTCCTTCAGCTTCTGGATACTTGGTATTATCAGAGTCCCCATACTTTACCAGAGCACTCATGAGAGTTCCCATATCATTGCAATCCCTTTTAAGCCGTCCTAGTTTTAACTTTAAAGACTCAAACCGGCAATTGTTTTCCAAAGTCACTATCGCCGTACTAGGATTGATGCCATTCGAAGAGTGCAAGATCTCTGATACTCGCCGCACCCAAGCACTTGTTGACTTCTGCTCTCCTTGCACACAGGCTGCTAGATCCACCACTGACATCGGCTGCTTGCATGTATCTTTGAAGTTTTTGATAAACTGGCGGCGTAACTCCCCCCATGATCCGATGGAATTAGGGGGTAAACCCTTTAGCCAGGTCCGGGCTGTACCCTCAAGCATCATAGTAAAATACTTTGCACAAGCCGCTCCATCCACGTCCAGCATCTCCATGGCCATCTCATAACTTTCCACCCAAGCTTCAAGAGGTAAATCCGCAGTGTAGTTAGGTACCTTACGGGGCCCTTTAAAATCCTTGGGCAACTTCACGCTCCGTAAAGCGGGGATAAGACACTGTATTCCAAAGGAACTCGTCGTGACTCCTGTCTCTGATGTGGCAGTTTGAACCGGCGTCGTTTGACGGACCTCCTCCCGGGCTACTGACCTAACCCGGTTTGCATCCTGAGCTTGAGCATCCGCGCCTGCCGGATTATCCTGTCTGCGCCGATGTCGCCTGCGTTCACTGCTAGACACTTCTGGTTCCTCCCAATGCCTAGTGTAACTCCGGCTGGGACGTGGTGTTAAATGTAACCTTTCCCTGCTATGGGAATATGCTTGCTGCTGTACTAACGCCGTATTAAGTAGCTCCTTGACCCTGCGTGCCTCCAATGCTACCGGGGACGTCCCCTCAACGGGTAAAGCGGCCAAACGTGCAGCAGCAGCAACGATGTTGTCCAAAGGATTCAAATAATGACCTGGAGGGGTAGGAACGTGAGGTGCAGACGCGATCCTCCGATCTTGCTCCGCAGCGGGTTGCTGAACCGGTTCATCCCTGGCTAGAGGTGCCCTCCGGTTTAAAGCCGGATCATTGCTGGTCCCAGCCCCGGGTGTCCTGAACAAATCCGTCGCTTCATAAACCGACGGAAGACGAGATTGGTATTTTCGACCCCTTACTCCCTGCACAGAGGCCTGCTCCATCCTTAGATGAAAAGCCTGATCGTTCAGCTCCGCTTGCCTTATTGCTATCATTGCCTTCTCGGCTTTCAGATCCTCCTTTAATTGATCAATCCGGCCTTTTAACTGAAGGAGCTCTGCATCATGCTGCGCCTTGTCTGCTGGAGCTATCACTGCCACCGCTTTAGCTGTGAACTCCTCAATCAAGGTGGATAGAACGTCAGTAGATGAGAGGGCCGGGCCGCTCCCCCCTACACCAGCTTCTGCTGTCGCCCCGTTCACCGTGGGCTGTGAACCGGCCATAAAGACAGCCACCCGGTTTGGCGGGTCAAAGGGGTCCGGAATACTGTTCCCATCGGACTCACCCTCAGACCGGCCGTCCTGCAACTGATACAGAGATTCAGTCTCTCCGGATGAAGACCCATCGTCGGAGTATACAACTGTTTCACCGCCGGATTCTGATCCGTTCTCGGTTTGGACCCCGTGAACTGCTCCAACGAAAACGTGCTTCATGGCGGGCTGAATCCGGGCCGATCTCGCACGCTGAGCCGGCTCGATGATGTTGGGGAAGATGTCCGGCTCAGGTCCCGGTTCGCCGATTTTGCCGATGAAGACGTGGATGCCGCCGAAGGGAACCCGGTACCCGTATTCGATTGAATCGGCCTCCGGTCCCCAACCTGCGTCGTCGATGTAGATCCGGCCGCGGCGACTCTTGGTCATCCGGCCGACCGCGTAACCCTTGAGCCCTTCAAAGCTGCCCTTCAAGAACTCGAAACCATCGTGCGGAAGCCCCACGGTGGGCGCCAACTGCCGTGGAATTAACACGGCAGATGTCCGGTTTAACGGACTTGATGATGGAACCATCGCACGGGTTAGCTTGAAGGGGTTCATAGCACACAAAGGACACAGAGGGTTTATACTAGTTCGGCCCCTTCGATGAAGGTAAAAGCCTACGTCTAGTTGGTTTGGTATTGCTTGGGCGCGGTTTACAGGGAGCGGATCGCTTGCCTGTAGTCTCGACGGGTTGATTCTTTCTTGTCCCTGAACCGTCGCCGGGTCGTCCCTTTATATAGAGAGGCGACGCCCAGTCCGGTTTACAGAGTCCCGAGGCCGGCTCATACTTGTGTCCGCCTCGGTCTCTATTCTTTCTTCCTTATTCCTCAAGAACATCATCGGGCGGTTTACAAATCGTAACTCTATACATGGGCCCTAAGATCTCATGGGCCGTAGCTTTAACTAAATATTACAACAAAACATATTATAGTAATCTGGTTTATACTAGCTGGTTCATACCTGCTAGTAATATCCCTGACAGGATCCCAACCATCTTCTAGCTTTCTAGGTATGGAGGCTTCTACCCTAAGTTTCTCCTCCCTAGCTTTGATGAGAGCATTAGTGATATGCTCGGTGAAGGCAAGGTTAAGTGTGCTAGTGCGGGGATCTCTAGACATCTTGTGAAGAAAATCAATGACTTCGGTAAGTGTGCAATTATCAAAATCAAGGTCACTACTATCAAGTAAAGTGGTAGTGGTGTCCTTTAGGCTCACTTGTTTGGTAGTCTCTATGGTCATAGCATCACCATTAATAGGTCCAACGGGACCAGGAGTGCATTGGGTGCTAAGAGTTTGGATATCCTCAACAACTTGGATAGTAGCAACAGTGTGGTGGGTAGGAAGGTTCTTAATTCTATCTTCTTCCTCCTTATCTCTAGCCCATCTCTCTTTAAGTTTAGCCAACATCCTAATGTTTTCATTAATTTGCACTTGAATAGCATTCATAGGAGTGGTCTTCCTCTCCTCAAGAGAGGAAGTTCTAATTTTAAGCAACTCTACCTCATGGGCTAAATTGTCTACCTTCGAGGAGAGATCATCTAGTTTGGCTAGTTTTTCTTCTACATTCTTATTAAAGGCTTTTTGGGTAGTGATGAAATCTTTAAGCATACTCTCTAGTTCAGAAGTGGAGTTCTTGGTGCTAGTATAAGCATTGTTGTTCCCATAGGAATTAGAGGGGAACGGTCTAGGATTGCTACCAAAATTACTCCTATAAGCATTGTTATTGAAATTGTTTCTAGAGATAAAGTTCACATCTACTTGTTCTTGAGCAATCAAAGAATTTAAAGGAACATCACGAGGATCAATAGAAGATTGCTTGGAAAGTAGAGACATGATCAAGTCAACTTTTTCATTTAGGGAGGAAATCTCCTCGACAGAGTTTACCTTCCTACCTGTTGGAGCGCGTTCGGTGTGCCATTGGGAATAATTGGTCATCATCTCATCGAGAAGCTTCGTGGCAGCACCAAGTGTAGTTGACATAAAGGTTCCTCCCGCGGCCGAATCTAATAAGTTCCGCGAGGTAAAGTTCAAGCCTGCATAAAAAGTTTGGATAACCATCCAAGTAGTCAAACCATGAGTAGGGCAGTTCTTGACAAGAGATTTCATGCGTTCCCAAGCTTGGGCAACGTGTTCATTATCCAATTGTTTGAATTCATTATGTTACTCCTTAGTTGGATAATTTTAGCAGGTGGATAGTACTTTCCAATAAAGGCATCTTTGCACTTGTCCCAAGAATCTATGCTATTTCTAGGCAAAGACTGAAACCAAATTTTAGCTCCTCCTCTCAAGGAGAAAGGAAAAAGCTTAAGCTTAACAATATTACCATCTATTTCTTGGTACTTTTGCATATCACAGAGTTCAACAAAATTGTTTAAGTGTAAAGTAGCATCATCTCCAGCACCGGAGAATTGATCTTTCATAACTAAGTTTAGTAAAGCAGGTTTAATTTCATAAGAAGGTGCTGAAGTGGTAGGTGTAGTGATAGGCGTGCAGATAAAGTCATCGTTGTTATAACTAGTGAAGTCACACAACTTGGTGTTCTCGGTGGAACCCATAACAGCAAGCAAGCAAGATAACTATTTTTGTGATTTTCGATAAAGGATACTAAAGCAAAAACTGAAAGGTAAACTAACAAGACTAAAAAGCAAAGGTAAAAGATAGCGTGCAACTCCCCTATCTTGAAGAGTGGAGTCCCCGGCAACGGCGCCAGAAAACTTTGCTTGATGGCTTCTCGCCCCTCGTTGGTTACCCCAAGTGGAAGGTTTGAGATGCAGTGTAGCGGTAGTTTTCCCTTGGCAAAGATACCAAGGATCGAATCCCCTGAGACTCCGAGGTTCAACAAGAAGGTGTCAACTGCTAGCGGCGCAACTAGCGATTGACAGGACCTGCACACAGATACAAATAACTTTGCTCCCAACGAGTACAGAGAGGTTGTCAATCCCTCCGGCCTTGTCGTTTACAAAGGATCAAACGCAAGAGATAATAGTGATAGGTATGACTGCAACTAGTAAGTAAGAACAGAAAGTAAATAGCGGGTGTGATCAGTGATGGTAATATGGACCGGGGTCCCATGATGTTCACTAGTGATGTCTCTCTCCCAAAAGACGATAAAATAGCTAAGCGAGGTAAACGAATTACAGCTGGGCAATTGACAGGATTATGTGCGCAAACCAATGCTAACTATGCTGCAAAGAAAGGTAGAGGCTCAAAAGCATGGGCGGTACGCCAAGGCAAGTAGACCGAAATCCATCTGCATCTACTACTAATCATACACCTTGAGATATCTATCCAGAACATCTCGTTGGTATTAAGTTGCGAGTCCCACCCATAGTGTAAACTCAAAGCAACAGACAACTGCATTAAAAGAACTTTGCGTAAAGTAAACAATCCTTGCACCCGCGAGTACAAGCACTGTTGTTTTCCCCCTTGTGGCAACAGCACATCCCCTAGACTCATGTTTCTGTCACTCAAGCTAGTCATCGAGGGGCATGAACCCACAATCAAGCATAACGTTCCCTCTTGGAGTTACTACCTACTACTTGGCCAAAGCAATAAACAGCAACGGAGAACATGCAAGAATTACTCAAGAACATAAATATAAAAGAGGTAAATCAAATATATTACTCACACACAATCTGAACATAATCTCATAATCCATCGGATCCCAGCAAACTCATCATAGCAACAGCATAAGGATTACATATGTGCCTCGATCATGTAGGGCAGCTCACGAGGTCTAATCGGTGAAGAACAAAGAGGGGAGGAGAACATCACATAGCTACTGGTCATGGACCCATGGTCCAAGGGAGACTACTCACAACTCATCCGGGAGGCATCCATGGTGGTGGAGAGGCTCCCGGTGGTGATCCTCCCCTCCGGCAGGGTGCCGGGAAGAGTTCTCCTGGTGCTCCCGATCTTGGAAGCGCGGCGGCGGCGGAACAGAGATGAGATCACGAAAAAGGGTTCCGTCCTCGAGGGTTTCGGGACGTGGTGTAAATATATGCCAAAGGGGGCGTCAGAGGAGGCCAGGGGGGCCCAGGCACCCTAGCGGCGCGGCCAGGAGGGGGGGCGCGCCCTCTGGCCGCCTGGAGCCCTGGTGGCCCCCCTCCGGCCCTACTTTGGCCGCATGGAATCTTTCGGAACGCTGATTTTTTATATATTTTTCCTGGAATTTTTCTGGCAGTTTACGTAATGGGAAAACCTGAAATACAAAAACAGTAGAAAACAGAAACTGGCACTGGGGTGCACTGAGTTAATAGGTTAGTCCAAATATGATCAAAAGTGTATGGAAGTGCATAAATATCATAGCAATATCACATAAAAGAGGCATGGAGCAAGCAGAAATTATAGATACGTTTTGGACGTATCACCTAGCATAATCTTGATCATGTAATCTAATTATGGCATGAATATTAAGACACGAGTGATTCAAAGCAATAGTCTATCATTTGACATAAAAAAATTTAGTACTAGGGCATCCCAACAAACAATCAAGTCTTTCAAAATATCAATGCTAAAGAATGTTATCCCTACAAAATATTATAGTCTTTTACGCTCCCTTTTCTTAACACAAGGTACCCCTGATGCCCATCCCGATGTCAGCCAAGCAATTGTTTTCATACTTTACTTTTTCGAACCTTTTCAACTCTTCACGCAATACATGAGCGTGAGCCATGGACATAGCACTATAGGTGGAATAGAAGGTGGTAGTAGACAAAAGTAGGGAGAAAGTCTCACATCGACTAGGCAAATCAATGGACTATGGAGATGTCCATCAATTGATATCAATGTGAGTGAGTAGGGATTACCATGTAACGGATGTAGTAGAGTTGTAAGTGTATAAAAGCTCAAAATAAAACTAGTGGGTGTGCATCAACTTGCTTGCTCATGAAGTACTAGGGCATTTGAGGAAGCCCGTCGTTGGAATATACAAGCCAAGTTCTATAATGAAAATTCCCACTAGTATATGGAAGTGAAAACATAGGAGACTCTCTATCATGAAGAACATGGTGGTATGATGAAGCACAAGTGTGGAATAGAATGGTGGTTGTGGAGAAGACAAAATGGAGGGAGATAGTCTCACATCGACTAGGCGTATCAACGAGCTATGGAGATGCCCATCAATAGATATCAATGTGAGTGAGTAGGGATTGCCATGCAACGGATGCACTAGAGCTAAAGATGTATGAAAGCTCAACAAAAGAAACTAGTGGGTGTGCATCCAACTTGCTTGCTCATGAAGACCTAGGGCATTTGAGGAAGCCCATCGTTGGAATATACAAGCCAAGTTCTATAACGAAAATTCCCACTAGTATATGAAAGTGACTAAACATGAGACTCTCTATCATGAAGAACATGGTGCTACTTTGAAGCACAAGTGTGTAAAAAGATAGTAGCAATTGTCCCTTTTTTCTTTCTTTCTTTTTTCTCTTTTTTTGGGCCTTTCTTTTTTTGGCCTTTTTTTCTTCTTTTTTTCTTGGAGGGGCTTTTTTGATTTAGCCTTTCCTCACATGGGACAATGCTCTAATAATGATAATCATCACACTTTCATTACAACTCGATATTACAACTCGATACTAGAACAAAGTATGACTCTATATGACTGCCTCCGGCGGTGTACCGGGATGTGCAATGAATCAAGAGTGACATATATAAAAAATTATGCATGGTGGCTTTGCCACAAATACGATGTCAACTACATGATCATGCATGGCAATATGACAATATGAAGCGTGTCATATGAACGGAACAGTGGAAAGTTGCATGGAAATATATCTCGGAATGGCTATGGAAATGCCATGATAGGTAGGTATGGTGGATGTTTTGAGGAATATATGTGGTGGCTGTTTTGAGGAAGGATATATAGTGGGTGTATGGTACCGGCGAAAGTTGCGCGATACAAGAGAGGCTAGCAATGGTGGAAGGGTGAGAGTGCGTATAATCCATGGACTCAACATTAGTCATAAAGAACTCATATACTTATTGCAAAAATCTACGAGTCATCAAAACAAAGCAATCAACGCATGCTCCTAGGGGGGAGGTTGGTAGGAGTTAACCATCGCGCGCCCCGACCTCCACACAAAGGTTGACACTTTACAAATACCTCATGCTCTAACTTCGTCACATAGCGATTCACCATACGTGCATGCTACGTGAATCACTAACCTTAACACAAGCATTTCTCAATTTCATAATAACCCCACTAGCATGACTCTATTATCACTATCCTCATATCTCAAAACAATTATCAAGCATCCAACTTCTCATCATATTCAATGCACTTAGTGTGAAAGTTTTTACTACATTGATATTGGATGTCCATCACGTGAAGACTAGTTTTATTGCCTAAACACATTACCATGCTGTTTTAATAGACTCTCAAATGGATATAAGTGAAGCATGAGAGTTCAACAATTTCTTCAAAATATTATCACCACCGTGCTCTAAAAGATATAAGTGAAGCACTAGAGAAAAAACTATTCAACTCAAAAGATAAAAGTGAAGCACATAGAGTGTTCTATCAATTCCTAGGCCATATTTAACTCTCTCAAATAGGTGTGTCCAGCAAGGATAATTGTGGCAAACTAACAAGCAAAGACTCAAATTATACAAGACGCTCCAAGCAAAACACATATCATGTGGTGAATAAAAATATAGCTCCGAGTATAGTTACCGATGGATGAAGACGAAAGAGGGGATGCTTTCCTGGGGCATCCCCAAGCTTAGGATTTTGGTTGTCCTTTAATTTTACCTTGGGGTGCCATGGGCATCCCCAAGCTTAGGCTCTTGCCACTCTTTGTTCCATAGTCCATCAAAGCGATACTCAAAACTTGAAAACTTCACAACACAAAACTTAGACAAAAATCTCGTGAGCTCCGTTAGTATAAGAAAGCAAACCACTACTCGAAGGTGCTGCAATGAATTAATTCTTTGTTTATATTGGTGTTAAACCTACTGTATTCCAACTTCTCTATGGTTCATACTTCCCAATACTACTCACAGATGCATTGAAATAAGCAAACAACACACAAAAAACAGAATCTGTCAAAAACAGAACAGTCTGTAGTAATCTGCAGGTTTCGCATACTTCTGTAACTCGAAAAAATCAAACTAAATTGGTAAAAGTGAGGAATTTGTCTATTAATCATGTGCAAAAAGAATCAACTAAATAGCATGCTCCAGTAAAATCTGATGACCATTCTTGCGAGCGCTAACGATTCTGTTTTTCACAGCAAGATCATATAAACTTCACACAAGTCTTCCCAAAGGTTCTACTTGGCACAAACACTAAAAAAACAAAAAACCACATCTAAACAGAAGCTAGATGCAATATTTATTCCTAAACCGAAGCAAAAAAAAGTATGGGTTGCCTCCCAACAAGCATTATCGTTTTACGCCCCTAGCTAGGCACGATAATTTCAATGATGCTCACACGAAAGACAAGAATTGAAGCACAAAGAGAGCATCGTAAAACATGTGACAAACACATCTAAGTCTAACATAATTCCTATGCATATGCATCTTATAGGCAAACAAATTAGCAAGGCAAGCAAGATCTAGCATATGCAAGGAAGAAGAAAGAAACAAAATCAATCTCAACATGAAGAGAGGTAATTTAGTAACATGAGGATTTCTATGACCATATTTTCCTCTCTCATAATAATTTCATGTAGGATCATAATCAAATTCAACAATATAGCTATCACATAACATATTCTCAACACAATCCACATGCATTCAAAGTTGACACTCTTCCAAAATAGTGGGATTAACATTAACTAAAGTCATGACCACTCCAGACCCACTTTCAATATTGTGGCAAACATTATTATCAATCTCATATTCATGACGGGGTTTAAATAAATTTTCAAGATCGTAAGAATCATCACCCCAATCATGATCATTGCAACAAGTAGTGGGCATAGCAAAATAAGCATCCCCAAGCTTAGGGTTTTGTATGTCATTAACACAATTGACATTAATAGAATTTACAATAACATCATTGCAATCATGCTTTTTATTTAACAAGCTATCATGAATCACTTTTTCTTCTAACAATTCCTCACAATTTTCAGATTCATAAATTTCAAGAAAAACCCCATAAAGGTAATCTAGTGCACACAACTCACTAGCAATTGGTTCAACATAATTGGATCTCTTAAAGAGATTAGGAAGTGGATGAGGATCCATACTTTAGCAAGCGAAGATGCAAGCTAATTGACGGCACATAGCACACAAGCAAACAACAGGTAAGCGGGCGGTAAACACATGGCAGAAGAAGGGCAAATAAAACGGAAAGGGTGAAGTGGAGGAGAGGAAAACGAGAGGCAAAAATGTAATGCGAAGGATAAGGGTTTGTGATAGGTACTTGGTATATGACTTTTGTGTAAGCCTCCCCGGCAATGGCGCCAGAAATTCTTCTTGCTACTTCTCGAGCTTGCGTTCTATTCCCTCGAAGAGGAAAGGGAGATGCAGCATAGTAGCTTAAGTATTTCCCTCGGTTTTTGAGAACCAAGGTATCAATCCAGTAGGAGACCACGCGTGAGTCCCTCGCACGTGTACAAACAAATAAGAACTTCGCAGCCAACGCGATAAGGGGTTGTCAATCCCTTTACGGTCACTTACGAAAGTGAGATCTGATAGAGATGATAGTTTGATATTTTTGTTATTTTTGATTATAAGAACAAAAAGTAAAAGCGGAAAAGTAAAGTAGATTGTAGATTGATATGTTGAGAATAGACCCGGGGGGCATAGTGTTCTCTAGTGGCTTCTCTCATGATAGCGATATTCTACGGCGGGTAAACAAATTACTGTCGAGCAATTGATAGAAAAGCAAATAATTATAAGACTATCTAGGCATGATCATTGTATATAGGCATCACGTCCGAGACAAGTAGACCGAAATGATTCTGCATCTACTACTATTACTCCACACATCGACCACTATCCAGCATGCATCTAGTGTATTGAGTTCATAAGAACAGAGTAACGCCTTAAGCAAGATGACACGATGTAGAGGGATAAACTCAAACTTAGTGATATAAACCCTATCTTTTTATCCTCTATGGCAACAATACAATACGTGCCTTGCTGCCCCTACCGTCACTGGGAAAGGACACCGCAAGATTGAACCCAAAGCCAAGCACTTCTCCCATTGCAAGAACTATAGATCTAGTAGGCCAAACCAAACCAATAATTCGAAGAGGCTTGCAAGGATATTATAATCATACATAAATAGTTCAGAGAAGAACCAAATATTTCTCATAGATAATCTTGATCATAAACCCACAATTCATCGGATCTCGACAAACACATCGCAAAAAGAGAATACATCGAATAGATCCCCTCGAAGACCGAGGAAAACTTTGTATTGAGATCCAAAGAGAGAGAAGAAGCCATCTAGATACTTGCTATGGACTCGAAGGTCTGTGGTAAACTACTCACAACTCCTGGTGAGGCGATGATGATGATGTAGAAGCACTCCGTGGAAGATCCCCCCTCCGGCGGAGCTCCGGAACAGGCCCCAAGATGGGGTCTCACGGGAACAGAAGGTTACGTAGGTGGAACTAGGGTTTTCTCTGTTGTTCTAATGGTTTTTGGGTACGTAGGTATATATAGGAGGAAGGAGGGCACCGGGGGCCATACGTGGGGCCCACGAGGCAGGGGCGCACCGTAGGGGGGGCTGCCCCCACCCTCGTGGGCACCATGTAAACCCTACTCCGTGGTTCTCAAGTCTCCCGTGCGTGATTTTCTCCAAAAATATCTCTCCCGAAGGTTTCATTTCGTTTGGACTCCGTTTGATATCCCTTTTCTGTAAAACCCTGAAACAGGCAAAAAACAGCAATCTGGACTGGGCCTTTAGGTTAGTAGGTTAGTCCCAAAAATAATATAAAAGTGTATGACAAAGCCCATTAAACATCCAAAACATCATAAATAATAGCATGGAAAAATAAAAAATTATTGATATGTTGGAGACGTATCAGGCCCAGATTCCAACAAATGGCTTGAAGCCATGAAATCTGAGATAGGATCCATGTATGATAACAAAGTATTGACTTTGGTTGACTTGCCCGATGATCGGCAAGCCATAGAAAATAAATGGATCTTTGAGAAGAAGACTGGCGTGGATGGAAATGTGACCATCTATAAGGCTCGACTTGTCGCTAAAGGTTATCGACAAGTTCAAGGAATTGACTACGATGAGACTTTCTCTCCCGTAGGGTGCTGAAGTCCGTCCGAATCATCTTAGCAATTGCCGCATTCTATGATTATGAGATATGGCAAATGGACGTCAAAACGGCATTCCTTAATGGCTTCCTTGAGAAAGAATTGTATATGATGCAGCCGGAAGGTTTTGTCAATCCTAAGAATGCTAACAAGGTATGCAAGCTCCAGCGCTCCATCTATGGGCTGGTGCAAGCATCTCGGAGTTGGAACATTCGCTTTGATGAAGTGATCAAAGCGTTTCCATTCATACAGACTTATGGAGAAGCCTGTATTTAGAAGAAAGTGAGTGGGAGCTCTGTAGCATTTCTCATATTATATGTGGATGACATATTGTTGATGGGAAATTATGTAGAACTCTTGGAAAGCATAAAGGCCTTCTTGAATAAGTGTTTTTCAATGAAGGACCTTGGAGAAGCTGCTTACATATTAGGCATTAAGATCTATAGAGATAGATCGAGATGCCTCATTGGTCTTTCACAAAGCACATACCTTGACAAGATATTGAAGAAGTTCAATATGGATCAGTCCAAGAAAGGGTTCTTGCGTGTATTGCAAGGTGTGAGATTGAGCACAGCTCAATGCCCGACCTCGGTGGAATATAGAGAAAAGATGAGTGTCATCCCCTGTGCCTTAGCCATATGTTCTATTATGTATGCCATGCTCTGTACCAGACCTGATGTGAACCTTGCCATAAGTTTGGTGGGGAGGTACCAAAGTGATCCCGGAATGGAACACTCGACAGTGGTCAAGAACATCCTGAAGTACCTGAAAAGGACTAAGGATATGTTTCTTGTTTATGGAGGTGACTGATACGTCTCCAACGTATCTACTTTTCCAAATCCTTTTGCCCTTGTTTTGGACTCTAACTTGCATGATTCGAATGGAACTAACCCGGACTGACGCTGTTTTCAGCAGAATTGCCATGGTGTTGTTTTTGGGCAGAAATAAAAAGTTCTCGGAATGACCTGAAAATTCATGGAGAATTATTTTGGAAAATATAAAAAATACTTGCAAGAAGATCCAGACCAGGGGGCCCACACCCTGTCCACGAGGGTGGGGGGTGCGCCCTCTCCCCTAGGGCGCGCCCCCTGCCTCGTGGGCCCCCTGGTGCTCCACCGACGTATCTTCGAATCCCATATATTCACTTTCAGGGAGAAAAAAATCAGAGAGAGAGAATTATTGCGTTTTACGATACGGAGCCGCCACCAAGCCCTAATCTCTCTCGGGAGGGCTGATCTGGAGTCCGTTCGGGGCTCCGAAGAGTGGAGATCGTCACCATCGTCATCATCAACCTTCCTCCATCACCAATTGCATGATGCTCACTGCCGTGCGTGAGTAATTTCCTTATAGGCTTGCTAGACGGTGATGGGTTGGATGGGATCTATCATGTAATCGAGTTAGTTTTGTTAGGGTTTGATCCCTAGTATCCACTATGTTCTGAGATTGATGTTGCTATGACTTTGCTATGCTTAATGCTTGTCACTAGGGCCCGAGTGCCATGATTTCAGATCTGAACCTATTATGTTTTCATGAATATATGTGTGTTCTTGATCCTATCTTGCAATTCTATAGTCACCTACTATGTGTTATGATCCGGCAACCCCGAAGTGACAATAATCGGGACCACTCCCGGTGATGACCTTAGTTTGAGTTCATGTATTCAATATGTGTTAATGCTTTAGTCCGGTACTCTATTAAAAGGAGGCCTTAATATCCCATAGTTTCCAATAGGACCCCGCTGCCACGGGAGGGTAGGACAAAAGATGTCATGCAAGTTCTTTTCCATAAGCACGTATGACTATATTCAGAATACATGCCTACATTGCATTGATGAACTGGAGCTAGTTCTGTGTCACCCTAGGTTATAACTTCTACATGATGAATTGCATCCGACATAATTTCCCATCACCGATCCAATGCCTATGAGCTTTTCACATATTGCTAGTTGCTTATTTACTTTACCGCTGCTACTATTACAAAAACTATAAAAACACTACCGTTACTTTTATTGCCGCTACCGCTACAATCATATTACTTTGCTACTAAACTATCTTGCTGCAGATACTAAGTTTCCAGGTGTGGTTGAATTGACAACTCAGCTGCTAATACTTAAGAGTATTCTTTGGCTCCCCTTGTGTCGAATCAACAAATTTGGGTTGAATACTTTACCCTCGAAAACTGTTGCGATCCCCTACACTTGTGGGTTCTCAAGACTATTTTCTGGCGCCGTTGCCGGGGAGCATAGCTCTATTCTTTAACTCACTTGGGATTTTTATCTGTTGATCACTATGAAGAATTTGAAGGACTCAAAAACCAAGATCTTACCCTCAACTACGAGGGGAGGTAAGGAACTGCCATCTAGCTCTGCACTTGATTCACCATCTGTTATGGGTAAATTTGCGACACCTACTCCTACTATTGAATCTGATATGTCGTATGTTCTTGATGATGCCACGTCTGCTATGTATGATGAAACTACTTCTATGCTTGATAATACTGTGCCACTAGGTGAATTTCTAGATGAACAAATTGCTAGAGTTAGGGAGAATGCAAATATTGAAACTGATGATATTTATGAAAGTGATGATGAAGCTTCTCCCAATAGATATGAATTGTCGGTTGTTACTGAGGGTTATGTTATGGATGAAGAAACTGCTAGAGACTTTCTTGCTTGCAACGATAGATATGATCTTAAGAAATTATTAGCTAAGCTGAAAGAAAAGTCCTCGAATGCTAGAATGAAACATGACCCTGATTTCGCTACTTCACCTATCTGTGTTACTGATAAGGATTATGAATTCTCTGTTGATCCTATGTTAATTACTTTGGTTGAATCTGATCCTTTCCATGGCTATGAGTCTGAAACTATTGTGGCACATCTTACTAAGTTGAATGATATATCCACCCTTTTTACCAACGATGAAAAGATTCATTATTACTATATCCTTAAGCTATTTACTTTCTCGTTAAAGGGTGATGCTAAGACATGGTTTAATTCTCTTGATCTTGGTTGTGTGCATAGTCCCCAGGATATGATGTATTACTTCTCTGCTAAATATTTTCCCGCTCATAAGAAACAAGCTGCCTTACGAGAAATTTATAACTTTGTGCAAATTGAAGAAGAGAGTCTCCCACAAGCTTGGGGAAGGCTTCTCCAATTACTTAATGCTTTGCCTGATCATGCTCTTGAGAGGAATGATATACTTAATGTCTTTTATAATGGACTAACCAATGCTTCCGGAGACCACCTGGATAGTTGTGCTGGTTGTGTTTTAAGGGAAAGAACAGTTGATCAAGCTGAATTACTATTGAATAATATGCTGGCCAATGAAAATAATTGGACACTTCCTGAACCTGCCCCTAAGCCAACTCCGAAGAAAAGAGGTGTTCTATTTCTCAGTCCTGAAGATATGCAAGAGGCAAAGAAATCTATGAAAGAAAAGGGTATTAAAGCTGAAGATGTTAAGAATTTAACACCTATTGAAGAAATACATGGTCTTGATAACCCGACACATGCAGTAAAGGTAAATTCTCTTTATAGATTTGATGAAGGTGATATTCCTCGTTATAAGTCTGCTAGCCAATGCTTAGATGAGTTTGACAATTTTATTGTGAAACAAGAAAACTTCAATGCTTATGTCGGTAGACAATTGCAACACAAAGCTTATATGATTGAGCGCTTGAGTGATTATCTGTCTAGAGTAAAACGTGAACTAAAACTCATTAGTAAACATGCTTCTATGGTTACCACCCAAGTAGAACAAGTACTTAAGGCTCAGAATGATTTGCTCAATGAATTAAATAGTAAGAATAATGAATATGCCATTAGAGTTGTGACTAGAGGTGGCAGAATGACTCAGGAACCTCTGTATCCTGAGGGCCACCCTAAGAGAATTGAGCAAGATTCTCATAGAGCTAATTTAGATGCACCTAGTTCTTCTAAGAAGAAGAAAAAGAAAAATGATAGAACTTTGCAAGCTTCTAGTGAATCTGTAGCTGACACACCTGAGAATCCCAATGATATATCTGTTTCTGATGCTGAGACACAATATGGTAATGAACATGAACCTAGTGATAATGTTAATGATGATGTTCATGATGATGCTCAACCTAGCAATGATAATGATGTAGAGATTGAACCTGCTGTTGATCTTGATAACCCACAATCAAAGAATCAACGTTATGATAAGAGAGACTTTGTTGCTAGGAAGCACGGTAGGGAAAGAGAACCATGGGTTCAGAAACCCATGCCTTTTCCTCCTAAACCATCCAAGAAAAAGGATGATGCGGATTTTGAGCGCTTTGCTGAAATGATTAGACCTATCTTTTTGCGTATGAGTTTGACTGATGTGCTTAAAACAAATCCTTATGCTAAGTATATGAAGGATATTATTATCAATAAAAGAAAGATACCTGAAGTAGAAATTTCAACCATGCTTGCCAATAACACTTTTACAGGTGGAATACCTAAGAAACTAGGAGATCCGGGAGTACCTACTATACCTTGCTCCATTAAAAGAAACTATGTTAAAACTGCTTTATGTGATCCTGGAGCCAGTGTTAGTGTTATGCCTCTTTCTTTATATCATAGACTTGACTTGAGTAAGTTGACACCTACTGAAATATCTTTGCAAATGGCTGATAAATCAACTGCTATACCTGTCGGTATTTGTGAGGATGTGCATGTTGTAGTTGCAAATGTTACTATTCTAACGGACTTTGTTATACTCGATATTCCCGAGGACGATAGTATGTCTATTATCCTTGGTAGACCATTTTTAAATACTGCAGGGGTTGTTATTGATTGCAACAAAGGCAATGTCAATGGTAATGGGCATACGGTACACTTTCCTAGGAAACAACCTCAGGTCCACAGTATCAATTATATTGGAAAAAATTCAACTATTACTATTGGAGGTTTTGAATTTCTTCTTCCTACTATCAAGAAGACATATGACATTCTTATTGGTGGGGACATACATATCCCCATTGAGGTAACCTAGTGTTATTCGAAATTTCTCCGGTTTCATGTTATTCGAAAAGAGTTTATTAACAAGACCTGATCAACCTTGTTAATGGATGCCTTTTGATGAGCATGGGATAGGTGAATCTAGATAGCACCACCTTTTGTACCCTCCTTTTACTTTCTGTTAATTAGGATAGATAAAGCAAAAATAGTGCTTTCTGTCTATTTCCAGACTTATCCGTGCAATAAAAAATACCCCGAAAATAAAAGTTCTCCAAATGCCCTGAAAATTTAATACGTTTATTTGGAATATTTGAGAATATATGGCAATGAACACACAGCGAGGGGAGCCAGCACCTGGCCACGAGGGTCCAAGGCGCGCCCCCTGCCTCGTGGGCCCCACGTGGCCCCCCTCCACTTATTCCTACACCCATACTCTTCTTCTTCCTCCCAAAAAATTCACTAACCAGCTCAAGCACGAGTTCTAGCTCATCTTGCTGTCATTTTCGATCTCCTTGCTCAAAGCACCATTCACCAGACTGTTTGGGGAGAATGTTCCTTGGTATGTGACTCCTCCATTGGTCCATTTAGTTTTTGTTCTAGTGCTTTATTTATTGCAAATTTTTGCTGCTGTGGTGACCTTGTTCTTGAGCTTGCATGGCAAATTTCTTTGGTCCCAAGTAGTTCTAATGCATGATATAGTCTCTAGGCACTAGTAGGAG
Organism: Secale cereale; assembly: GCA_902687465.1. Taxonomy (NCBI): domain Eukaryota; kingdom Viridiplantae; phylum Streptophyta; class Magnoliopsida; order Poales; family Poaceae; genus Secale; species Secale cereale. The sequence goes on along the minus strand of LR738711.1, from coordinate 831,055,005 downwards.
TTGTTGCTATCAATTTTTTTGAGTTTGGTTAACTTTTATTTTGAGTTGCTAAAATTCAGAAAATTTCAGAAAAATGCATAGGAAAAACTTCCAAGGTGGTTCTTCAAGGAAGCAAGAACCGAGGCTCGCGTTTCGTGAGCCGGATGATGAACTACCGAGGGATGCTGACGTGCGGGCTTGTGAATGGCCGTCGGATGACTTTATGGATCAGGTTGGCATCAAGGAAGAATTTTACACATATGTGCGCAACGCTGACCTCGAGGGCTTCATACAAGATAAGTGCCCTCGATACCGTGGCTTAACTGAAACCTTTGTGAGGAGGTTTAAATTTTCATCTTCACGTAATTCTCACACTGTCCTGTTTGACCTTTATGATAAATCTTACACCAAGGACTTAGAGGATTTTAATGATGCTTGTAAGCTCCCGCAGTGGGGCAGTATGGGTGATCCTCGCAAATCTGAATTTAGAGATTTCCTTGCTAGTATCACTATGGGGGAATCTAGAGAAATCACACAGGTTACCATAGGGAGCATTCATTTTCCTACTATTCATTACTTTGCTCTCTTTATTGGTAGATGCATAAATGGTAAGGATGAGGCTTGCCACATGTGTGTCCCTGATCTTAGTGTTCTCAGGAGTGCTGTACTAGGTGATAGACAATATAACTTGGGAGCCATTGTTGCATGTAGGCTACATCATAATGGTTAGCATGGAGATTTATTTGGTGGGATTTATGCCACTCGCATAGCTCGCCGTCTTGGTGTGAGTGTCCATGAAAATGATGAACCTTTACCGCATGCTCATTTGGATTACAATGCTATGACTAGTCACCGGTTTATAGAGAGGGATGAACAATCCCTCAAATATCGACTAATCTTTAACATGCGTCATGCCATCCATATTGTTCTTCCTGCCCCAACTCTGTTTGACTTTCAGGCAAAAGGGAGATACACTATAACCATGGAGGAGGCAAATGAGTATCATAATATGACAGAAGTAGCCCGCCCTCGAGCTGCAGCTCAGCAGGCAGTAGCTGCAGCAACCCAGTACAACCCCAACTAGGACTTTAGATATCCGTCAGGCCAATATTGGCCATAGACCAACTTAGGCCAAAAGCCTAAGCTTGGGGGAGTACGTGTTTCTCACCGACTTTACATTCATGTTCACACACTTATTCTAGTAGTCGATGTTCACACTCTTTCATTGTACCATCCATGTTTAGTTTCATTTCTTTTTCTTAGTCTTTTTCTCGTGTGCTAGAAAAAACCTTAAGAAAAACAAAAAAAATTAGTTGTAGCTTCTAGCTAGTTTACTTTCCTTGCTTGCAGTAGTAGTAATTAAAAGAAAACCCAAAAAGATTTCTCGTTTTTCTTTTGCTTGTCGGGAGCTTTCCCGTGTAAATAGTTTCTTTTCTTTTCTTTGGGGGTTAAGAGTAGAAGACCATGTTGAAAATGCTTAGTGGCTCTCATATGCTTTATTGTTGATTTAACCTTGAGCCATATTACCTTGTCTTCTCTCTTGTATTAAATGCCTGTAGATTCCAGCTTATTCCAATGCACGTGCACTATTATTATTATCCACACCGTTCGGTCGTGTGAGTGAAAGGCAAAAATGACGGTATATGATGGACTGATTGGGATGAGAGAAGCTGGTATGAACTCGACCTATCTTGTTTTTGTAAATATGATTAGTTCATCATTCCTGATTCAGCCTATTATGAATGAAACATGCTTGCAATAACAATTAGAGATTATAGCTGCTCGTGTCATGCTTAATTAGCTAGGAGTTTATAATGGTTTACCTTGCGTGCCGACATGCTATTAAAATGGTTGTGATGTGGTATGATAGGGTGGTATCCTCCTTTGAACGATTCAAGTGGTTTGACTTGGCACATGTTCACACATGTAGTTGAAACAAAATCAACATAGCCTCCATGATATTTATGTTCATGGTGATTTATATTCTACTCATGCTTGCACTCATTGTTGACTAATTTTAATGCATGTTCATGACTATTGTCGCTCCCTAGCTGGTCGCTTCCCAGTCTCTTTCTAGCCTTCACTTGTACTAAGCGGTGATACGTCCAAAATGTATCTATAATTTCTGCTTGCTCCATGCCTCTTTTGTGTGATATTGCTATGATATTTATGCATTTCCATACACTTTTGATCATATTTGGACTAACCTATTAACTAAGTGCACCACAGTGCTAGTTCCTGTTTTCTGCTGTTTTTCTATTTCAGGTTTCCCCCATTTTAGAAGTGCCCTAAAAATTCCGGGAAAAATACAGGAAAAATCAGCGTATCGGGAGCTTCCAGAAAAACCAAGGCAGGGCCAGAGGGGAGCCTGGGGTGGCCCAGGCGGCCACCCGGCGCGGCCCCACCCCTGGCCACGCCAGGGGGGCGCCTGGGGCCCCACCTCCGCCTCTGGTGACCCCCTTTGGCATATATATTGCACGCGTCCCGAAACCCTCGAGGACGGAACCCTTTTTCGTGATCTCATCTCTGTTCCGCCGCCGCCGCGCTTCCAAGATCGGGAGCACCAGGAGAACTCTTCCCGGCACCCTGCCGGAGGGGAGAACCACCACCGGGAGCTTCTCCACCACCATGGACGCTTCCCGGATGAGTTGTGATTAGTCTCCCTTGGACCATGGGTCCATGACCAGTAGCTATGTGATGTTCTCCTCCCCTCTTTGTTCTTCATGGATTAGACCTCGTGAGCTGCCCTACATGATCGAGGCACATATGTAATCTTTCTGCTGTTGCTATGCTGAGTTTGCTGGGATCCGATGGATTATGAGATTATGTTCAGATTGTGTGTGAGTAATATATTTGATTCACCTCTTTTATATTTATGTTCTTGAGTAATTCTTGCATGTTCTTCGTTGCTATTTATTGCTTTGGCCGAGTAGTAGGTAGTAACTCCAAGAGGGAACGTTATGCTTGATTGTGGGTTCATGCCCCTCGATGACTAGTTTGAGTGACAGAAACATGAGTCTAGGGGATGTGATGTTGCCACAAGGCGGAAAACAATGGTGCTTGTACTTGCGGGTGCAAGGATTGTTTACTTTACGCAAAGTTCTTTTAATGCAGTTGTCTGTTGCTTTGAGTTTACACTTTGGGTGGGACTCGCAACTTAATACCAGAGAGATGTTCTGGATAGATATCTCAAGGTGGATGATTAGTAGTAGATGCAGATGGATTTCGGTCTACTTGCCTTGGCGTACCGCCCATGCTTTTGAGCCTCTACCTTTCTTTACAGCATAGTTAGCATTGGTTTGCGCACATAATCATGTCAATTGCCCAGCAGTAATTTGTTTACCTCGCTTAGCTGTTTTATCGTCTTTTGGGAGAGAGACATTACTAGTGAACATCATGGGACCCCGGTCCATATTACCATCACTGATCACACCCGCTATTTACTTCCTGTTCTTATTTCCTAGTTGCAGTCATACCTATCACTATTATCTCTTGCGTTTGATCCTTTGTAAACGACAAGGCCGGAGGGATTGACAACCTCTCTGTACTCGTTGGGAGCAAATTTATTTGTATCTGTGTGCAGGTCCTGTCAAGCAAAAGTTTCTGGCGCTATTGACACCTTCTTGTCGACCCTCGGAGTCTCACGGGATTCGATCCTTGGTATCTTTGCCAAGGGAAATTTGCCGCTACGCTACATCTCAAACCTTCCACTTGGGGTAACCAACGAGGGGCGAGAAGCCATCAAGCAAGTTTCTGGCGCCGTTGCCGGGGACTCCACTCTTCAAGATAGGGGAGTTGCACGCTATCTTTTATCTTTGCTTTTTAGTCTTGTTAGTTTACCTTTCGGTTTTTGCTTTAGTGTCCCTTACCAAAAAACACAAAAATAGTTATCTTGCTTGCTGCTGCTATGGGTTCCACCAAAAACACTAAGTGGGAGGAGTACACCCCTTCTTCCATCACACCAATCACCACTGTCGGGATCTACAAAAGTAATAAACCTTGTGATTATGTTAGTTATGCCCATGGCATGGTCTCCCAGGAAAAAAGTTATGGAGAGTTATGCCCATGGCATGGTCTCCTAGGAAAAAAGTATGAGCCTCTGTTTAAAGTTGCTCCCACACTTCCCCAAACTTGGGAAGACGTCCAAACTCTTATAATAGAGAGCAATTTAAACAAAGAAGATGACACTACAATTCTGCTCAATAATGATAAAATTGATTTTGATAATTGTAGTCTCTCATAAGTTGTCACCTTTTTACAAAGAATGGCTAAAGATCCCCACACTAGCACACTTAATCTTGCCTTCACGGAGCATATCACTAATGCTCTCATCAAAGCTAGGGAGGAGAAGCTTAGGGTAGAAGCCTCCATACCTAGAAAGCTAGAAGATGGTTGGGATCCTATGATTAAAATTAAGTTGAATAACTTCTCTTGCTATGCTTTATGTGATGTTGGAGCTAGTACCTCCGTTATGCCCAAAAGAATATATAATATGCTTAAAGTGAAACCTTTTGATTCTTGTTCTTTTGGTGTTCGTCTTGTTGATTCTTCCATAAAGAAACCCTTGGGGAGGATCGACGATGTTCTTATCATTGTCAATGACAATTATGTTCCCGTTGATTTTACTATTATGGATATTGAATGTGAACCTTCATGTCCAATTATTTTGGGACGTCCTTTTCTTCGCACCATTGGTGCTATCATTGACATGAAAGAGGGGAATATAAAATTCCAATTTCCTCTCAAGAAAGGAATGGAACACTTCCCTAGAAAGAAGATTAAGTTGCCTTTTGAGTCCATTACACGGGCTAGCTATTCTTTTACTCTTGATAAAACTTGATACTCTCTTTTTGCATTATGCCTAGCTTAAAGGCATAAAAGAAAGTGCTTTTGGGAGGCAGCCCACAACGAATAAAATTTTATTTTGCTTTTGTTGTGTCTTGATGTTTGTTACTACAGTAGCATCATCATTGTATCTTTTCTTTTCAGCTTTGTGCCAAGTTTAGCCTCCGATTGCAAGAAAGTTCAAAAGTTGTGACGTGCAATCCAGAAAACAGATTCTGTCCTTGGACAGAAAAATTCGTATAAAATCACCAGATCATTTTTTTGATCTGAATTGTTTTGACAACGTGCTCTATACAATTGGCTTTCGGGCGTCTGTTTTGAGTTTTTTTATTTGAGTTGCAGAAGTGCCCCGAAAAAATTATTTACTACCTGCTGGTCTGTTTTTCACAAATTCTGTCATGTTTTGCCTTTTCTTCGTTTTGCAAACCTTAAGCTTGCTTTTTCTTTGCAAAAACCTTTTGGCAATCTTGAGAAACATTAGCTCTTCAAGATTATCCTTATTTCCAGCAGGGAAAAGTTATTTTATTATGGGTACTAACCTCGCTAATCAGATTATGATGAGTTATGTATGAAGGGAGTTTTCAAGTGTGCGAGGGAAGATGATAAAAAGATTCAGGAGAGTCAAACGCTCAAGCTTGGGGATGCCCCCGTGCACCCCCAAGAAATATTCAAGAAGACTCAAGCGTCTAAGCTTGGGGATGCCCCCGTGCATCCCCTTCTCCATCAACAATTATCAGTTTGTCTTTCGTTCCACTATATTTTAATCACTTCATGCGTTATGTGCTATGCTTGGAGCGTCTCGCTCTTAGTTTCCTTTTTAGTTTTCTTTAGCTTTGCTTGCTGTTCATAACGAGTTAGAACCCAACTTTCTTTGTGTGGGAGAGAAACACGCTCCACTTCAACCTAGAACACAACATAGGATTTTCATGCTTATCTTTGCTGTGTGTGTTCTTTGTCTTTCAATAGCTGCTGTCATATTTAGCTCTTAGTTTTCATGCTTTTCTTTTTAAAGAGCTTTTGTTTAGTTGGTTGTTGAACTCTCTTGAGTTTTCATATTTATCTTGTTAAGAGAGTTTGTCTGTTGCACTGAGTTGTGTGTCTTAACTTAAAGTAGGTAACTGAGGTTGCTATTTAATTTTAGTAGTAACTTGCAATAGTTTTGAGGTATTGCCATGAGTAATGTCTGAACTTTTGGTGTCAAGAGCTTTAGCCTATTAGTGATAGATGTCGTATTATGGGAAATCCGTGTTTATTTTCGAAAACCTACAAAATAGTTGAGAACTTTAGCTACTAAATGGATCACTAATCTTTGGAGGGATCGAATATTAGAGTACACTCACGTATCATGGGTCGAGGATGCGCAAGGGTAACCAAACCCCCATACACTCCTCCTCGGGGTACTTGTCTCTTTGTGAACCTCCTAATTAGATTGAGAGTTACCGATAATAAGTGCATGAGTTCTTCGGACTAATGTGAGTATTCGAAGGTTGACACTTCCACCTAACCATATTTTTCTAGCCTCTTCGGTACCGTGCATTGCCCTTTCTCACCTCGAGAGTTGGCGCATACTTCGCCGGTACATCCAAATCCTTGGCATGATACGCTCTGTCATCATAAGCCTCATTATATCCTTCCTCAAAACAGCCACCATACCTAACTATTAAGGCATTTCCATAGCCTTTCCGAGATACATTGCCATGCAACATCCATCTTCTCATGACTTGATCTTCATGTCATACATGCTTTTTGCTTGATCGATGAGCCGCATGCTAGTTGGGCCTTGCCCTAATCATTGCTACATGACGCGCTAGTATCATTGCATATCCTGCTACACTGGCAGAGGCATACATTTGCATACATCATGATAGTTTCATTTTCTTTATGTTGAGTACTTTTGTAAAGTGTGAAAGATCTTCTATACTTCTTGTAATACATAGAGTGTTGCCCCTAAAGTGAGCAAAAGATCCCAAAGAGGACAAATCAAAAGATCCCAAAGAGGACAAAATCAAAAGATCCCAAAGAGGACAAATGAGAGATAAATAGAAAGAGCCATTGAGGCCACAAAAAAATAAAAAAATAGAAAAAAGAGAAAAAGAAATAAAAAGAGAGAAGGGGGCACACTACTATTTCTTTTGAGAGATCCACACTCGTACTCCATCTTATACCCTGTGCTCCATAGAGATTATCATTCATGCATATAGCTATGTGGGGACCTTTACACTATAGAACTTGGCTTGTATATTCCAATGATGAGCCTCCTCAAAAGAGCTCTAGGTCTTCTTGAGCAAGCAAGTTGGATGCACCCCCACTAGTTCCATTGGAGAGCTTACCTTAGCTCATATGTGCATCCGTTGCATGGCAATCCCTACTCCTCACATCATATCTATCATTTGGCTTTCTCTCGCCGATGATTGTCCTCATTGATGTGAGCCTTTCACACCTTTTTTGTCTTCCCCCTCTATCATTTTTCTCTCTTTGCCATCCTAAGTGTCGACTTTCTTGCTTACGCTCATCCATTGCATGAGTGCTCAAAATATCGAAAGGGAGTGGATCATTTTGACTTGTACCTGGCTGATGGTCTGGGGATGAGTCAAGATAAGATTCCAAAGAAGACCAAGTGTGAAAATTTAGTAGATTAAGTTCTCAACAATATAAAAAATATGTTTTACTCTCTCATATATCCCTATCCCTTTTCTTGCACGCAAACACCATTTGGAGACATTCGAGTCACGGACAGCGAGAGCTCTTGCACCCTTATGTTCTTATGTTACTTGTTACAATGCTAATATAGACTCTTGCTTGTTATGACTTGAATTGAATTACATGCCTTGATTGCTTTACTTAAAAGTTCTTATATGGTTGATAGCATGTCACCACAGAAATTATGCTTGTTATCATTTACCAACTCGAGGACGAGCAGGAATTAAGCTTGGGGATGTTGATACGTCCAAAACGTATCTATAACTTCTGCTTGCTCCATGCCTCTTTTGTGTGATATTGCTATGATATTTATGCACTTCCATACACTTTTGATCATATTTGGACTAACCTATTAACTCAGTGCACCACAGTGCCAGTTCCTGTTTTCTGCTGTTTTTCTACTTCAGGTTTTCCCCATATTAAAAGTGCCCTAAAAATTCCGAGAAAAATACAGGAAAAATCAGCGTATCGGGAGCTTCCAGAAAAACCAAGGCAGGGCCAGAGGGGAGCCTGGGGTGGCCCAGGCGGCCACCCGACGCGGCCCCACCCCTGGCCGCGCCCGGGGGCGCCTGGGGCCCCACCTCCGCCTCTGGTGACCCCCTTTGGCATATATATTGCACGCGTCCCGAAACCCTCGAGGACGGAACCCTTTTTCGCGATCTCATCTCTGTTCCGCCGCCGCCGCGCATCCAAGATTGGGAGCACCAGGAGAACTCTTCCCGGCACCCTGCCGGAGGGGAGAACCACCACCGGGAGCTTCTCCACCACCATGGACGCTTCCCGGATGAGTTGTGAGTAGTCTCCCTTGGACCATGGGTCCATGACCAGTAGCTATGTGATGTTCTCCTCCCCTCTTTGTTCTTCATGGATTAGACCTCGTGAGCTGCCCTACATGATCGAGGCACATATGTAATCTTTCTGCTGTTGCTATGCTGAGTTTGCTGGGATCCGATGGATTATGAGATTATGTTCAGATTGTGTGTGAGTAATATATTTGATTCACCTCTTTTATATTTATGTTCTTGAGTAATTCTTGCATGTTCTCCATTGCTATTTATTGCTTTGGCCGAGTAGTAGGTAGTAACTCCAAGAGGGAACGTTATGCTTGATTGTGGGTTCATGCCCCTCGATGACTAGTTTGAGTGACAGAAACATGAGTCTAGGGGATGTGTTGTTTCCACAAGGGGGAAAACAACGGTGCTTGTACTTGCGGGTGCAAGGATTGTTTACTTTACGCAAAGTTCTTTTAATGCAGTTGTGTGTTGCTTTGAGTTTACACTTTGGGTGGGACTCGCAACTTAATACCAGAGAGATGTTCTGGATAGATATCTCAAGGTGGATGATTAGTAGTAGATGCAGATGGATTTCGGTCTACTTGCCTTGGCGTACCGCCCATGCTTTTGAGCATCTACCTTTCTTTACAGCATAGTTAGCATTGGTTTGCGCACATAATCATGTCAATTGCCCAGCTGTAATTTGTTTACCTCGCTTAGCTGTTTTATCGTCTTTTGGGAGAGAGACATCACTAGTGAACATCATGGGACCCCGGTCCATATTACCATCACTGATCACACCCGCTATTTACTTCCTATTCTTATTTCCTAGTTGCAGTCATACCTATCACTATTATCTCTTGCGTTTGATCCTTTGTAAATGACAAGGCCGGAGGGATTGACAACCTCTCTGTACTCGTTGGGAGCAAAGTTATTTGTATCTGTGTGCAGGTCCTGTCAAGCAAAAGTTTCTGGCGCTACTGACACCTTCTTGTCGACCCTCGGAGTCTCACGGGATTCGATCCTTGGTATCTTTGCCAAGGGAAATTTGCCGCTATGCTACATCTCAAACCTTCCACTTGGGGTAACCAACGAGGGGCGAGAAGCCATCAAGCGGGGATACTGCTTGTGCATCCACTTCCATAAACCCCAAAGTTATTCCATACGAGTCCACCATACCTTCCTATATGCGGTATTTACCTTCCGTTCCAAGTAAATTTGTATGTGCCAAACTCTAAACCTTCAAATGAAATTCTGTTTTGTATGCTCGAACAGCTCATGTATCAACTAGGGCTGTCTATACTTCCATGCTAGGTGGGTTATTCTCACGATGTGTGCACTCCGCTCATCATTCATGAGAAAATGGCTGGTAACCGGGATGCCCAGTCCCATGCTCAAAATCTTTCATAATTAAACAAAACTCCCCCAGGGCTGTTGCTGGTTTGGACGGTACCCATTGTTTTGGGCTAGCCGTGGAGTGTGCTTGTTGGTGGTTGGGGGAGTATAGACTTTACCATTCTGTTTGGGAACCACCTATAATGTGTGTAGCATGGGAGATATCGAGATTCTTGGTTGATATGTTGACAATGAAAGTATACCGCTCAAAATGTTATTCATCTCTATTTAAAAATCGAGCTCTCGCACCTCTACAAATCCCTGCTTCCCTCTGCGAAGGGCCTATCTATTTACTTTTATGCAGAGTCATCATCCTCTTATCAAAGAGCATCAGTAGGAGAGCACCTCTGTCATTTGCATGTATTACCATTAATTTGCATTGAGTATGATCATGACTGGATCTCTTTTACCATGAATTACAATGTCTAGTTAGTCCTTGTTCTTTAAAGGTGCTCTGCATTTATGTTTTGCGTTCTCAGAAAGGGCTAGTGAGATACCATCTTGTTATATCATATCATGATTGTTTTGAGAAAGTGTTGTCATCCGAGGTTTATTATTATTGCTCGCTAGTTGATTATGCCATTGGTGTGAGTTGATATGAGACCTGAAAGTTATTGTGAATATGGATAGTTCATGATAATTGCTGAAAACCTGAATGCTGGCTTACATATTTACAACAACAAGAGCAAACAGAGTTTGTCAAAGTTTTTCTTTATCACTTTCAGTTGATCAACTGAATTGCTTGAGGACAAGCAAAGGTTTAAGCTTGGGGGAGTTGATACGTCTCCAACGTATCTACTTTTCCAAACCATTTTGCCCTTGTTTTGGACTCTAACTAGCATGATTTGAATGGAACTAACCCTGACTGACGTTGTTTTCAGCAGAATTGCCATGGTGTTGTTTTTGTGCAGAAATAAAAAGTTCTCGGAATGACCTGAAAATTCACGGAGAATTATTTTGGAAAATATAAAAAATACCTGCAAGAAGATCCAGACCAGGGGGGCCACACCCTGTCCACGAGGGTGGGGGCGCGCCCCCTACCTCGTGGGCCCCCTGGTGCTCCACCGACGTATCTCTAGATCCCATATATTCACTTTCGGGGAGAAAAAATCAGAGAGAAAGAATTATCGCGTTTTACGATACGGAGCCACCGCCAAGCCCTAATCTCTCTCGGGAGGGCTGATCTGGAGTCCGTTTGGGACTCCGGAGAGTGGAGATCGTCGCCATCGTCATCATCAACCTTCCTCCATCACCAATTCCATGATGCTCACCGCCGTGCGTGAGTAATTTCATCGTAGGCTTGCTGGACGGTGATGGGTTGGATGGGATCTATCATGTAATCGAGTTAGTTTTGTTAGGGTTTGATCCCTAGTATCCACTATGTTCTGAGATTGATGTTGCTATGACTTTGCTATGCTTAATGCTTGTCCCTAGGGCCCGAGTGCCATGATTTCAGATCTGAACCTATTATGTTTTCATGAATATATGTGTGTTCTTGATCCTATCTTGCAAGTCTATAGTCACCTACTATGTGTTATGATCCTGCAACCCTGAAGTGACAATAATCATGACCACTCCCGGTGATGACCTTAGTTTGAGGAGTTCATGTATTCACTATGTGTTAATGCTTTGGTCCGATACTCTATTAAAAGGAGGCCTTAATATCCCTTAGTTTCCTATAGGTCCCCGCTGCACGGGAGGGTAGGACAAAAGATGTCATGCAAGTTCTTTTTCATAAGCACGTATGACTATATTCGGAATACATGCCTACATTGCATTGATGAACTGGAGCTAGTTATGTGTCACCCTAGGTTATAACTTCTACATGATGAATTGCATCCGACATAATTTCCCATCACCGATTCAATGCCTACGAGCTTTTCACATATTGCTAGTTGCTTATTTACTTTACCGCTGCTACTATTACAAAAACTACAAAAACACTAACTTTTATTACCGCTACAGCTACTATCATATTACTTTGCTACTAAACTATCTTGATGCAGATACTAAGTTTACAGGTGTGGTTGAATTGACAACTCAACTGCTAATACTTAAGAGTATTCTTTGGCTCCCCTTGTGTCGAATCAACAAATTTGGGTTGAATACTTTACCCTCGAAAACTGTTGCGATCCCCTACACTTGTGGGTTATCAGTGACGAAGAGCTCGTCGTAAAGGGTTACATCGATGCTAGCTTCAACATAGATCCGGATGACTCCAAGTCACAGACCGGATACGTGTATATGTTGAATGGTGGGGCAGTCAGCTGGTGCAGTTGCAAGCAAAGCATCGTGGCGGCATCTACATGTGAAGCAGAGTACATAGCTGCTTCCAAAGCAGCACAGGAAGGAGTCTGGATGAAGGAGTTCATCACCGACCTAGGAGTTATTCCAAGCGCGTCGGGCCCGATGACCCTCTTCTGTGACAACACTGGAGCTATTGCCATTGCCAAGGAGCCCAGGTTTCACAAGAAGACCAATCACATCAAGCGTTGTTTCAACTCCATTTGTGGTCATATTCAAGATGGAGACGTAGATATTTGTAAAGTACATACGGATCTGAATGTCGCAGATCCGTTGACTAAACCTCTTCCACGAGCAAAACATGATCAACACCAGAACTCTATGGGTGTTCGATTCATCACAATGTGACTAGATTATTGACTCTAGTGCAAGCGGGAGACTATTGGAAATATGCCCTAGAGGCAATAATAAAATGGTTATTATTATATTTCCTTGTTCATGATAATTGTCTATTGTTCATACTATAATTGTATTATCCGGAAATCATAATACATGTGTGAATACATAGACCACAACATGTCCCTAGTGAGCCTCTAGTTGACTAGCTCGTTGATCAATAGATGGTTATGGTTTCCTGACCATGGACATTGGATGTCATTCATAACGGGATCACATCATTAGGAGAATGGTGTGATGGACAAGACCCAATCCTAAGCATAGCACAAGATCGTGTAGTTCGTCTACTAAAGGTTTTCCAATGTCAAGTATCTTTTCCTTAGACCATGAGATTGTGCAACTCCTGGATACCATAGGAATACTTTGGGTGTGCCAAATATCACAACGTAACTGGGTGGCTATAAAGGTACACTACGGGTATCCCCGAAAGCATCTGTTGGGTTGGCACGAATCGAGACTGGGATTTGTCACTCCGTATGACGGAGATGTATCTCTGGGCCCACTCGATAAGACATCATCATAATGAGCTCTATGTGACTAAGGAGTTGGTCACGGGATGATGTGTTACGGAACGAGTAAAGCGACTTGTCGATAACGAGATTGAACAAGGTATCGGTATACCGATGATCGAATCTTGGGCAAGTACTATACCGGTAGACAAAGGGAATCGTATACGGGATTGATTGAATCCTTGACATCGTGGTTCATCCGATAAGACCATCATGGAACATATGGGAGCCAACATGGGTATCCAGATCCCGCTGTTGGTTATTGGCCAGAGAGATGTCTCGGTCATGTCTGCATGATTCCCGAACCTGTAGGGTCTACACACTTAAGGTTCGATGATGCTAGAGTTATAGGGAATATATGTACGTGGTTTCTGAATGTTGCTCGGAGTCCTGGATGAGATCCTGGACATCACGAGGAGTTCCAGAATAGTCCGGAGGTAAAGATTTATATATGGGAAGTCCTGTTTTGGTCACTGAAGTGATTTCGGGTCATCGGTATTCTACCGGGACCACCGGAAGGTGTCCGGGGGTCCATCGGGTGGGGCCACCCACCCCGGTGGGCCAAGTGGACTAAGCAAACGGGGGGAACCATTCCCTGGTGGGCTGGTGCACCCCCCCCCCCAAGGGCCCAGGGCGCCTAGGGTTTGGAAACCCTAGGGGAGGGGGCGCCTCCACCTTGCTTGGGGGACAAGTTCCCCCCTGTGGCCGCCCCCCCTCTAGATGCCATCTAGAGGGGCCGGCCCCCTCTCCCCTTCGCCTATATAAAGAGAGGGGGTGGGAGGGCAGCCGCACCTGAACGCTGGCGCAGCCCTCCCCCTCTCCAACTCCTCCTCCTCCTTCTCATAGTGCTTGGCGAAGCCCTGCGGGAGTACCACGCTCCTCCACCACCACCACGCCGTCGTGCTGCTGATGTCTACTATGCAACCTTCTTCTTGTAGACGTTGTTGGGCCTCCAAATGCAGAGGTTTGTAGGACAGTAGCAAATTTCCCTCAAGTGGATGACCTAAGGTTTATCAATCCGTGGGAGGAGTAGGATGAAGATGGTCTCTCTCAAACAACCCTGCAACCAAATAACAAAGAGTCTCTTGTGTCCCCAACACACCCAATAAAATGGTAAATTGTATAGGTGCACTAATTCGGCGAAGAGATGGTGATACAAGTGCAATATGGATGGTAGATATAAGTTTTTGTAATAAGAAAATATAAAAACAACAAGGTAGCAAGTGGTAAACGTGAGCATAAACGGTGTTTCAATGGTAGGAAACAAGGCCTAGGGTTCATACTTTCACTAGTGCAAGTTCTCTCAACAATAATAACATAACCGGATCATATGACTATCCCTCAACATGCAACAAAGAGTCACTCCAAAGTCACTAATAGCGGAGAACAAACGAAGAGATTATGGTAGGGTACAAAACCACCTCAAAGTTATTCTTTCTGATCTATCTATTCAAGAGTCCGTAGTAAAACCACTCAGCTATTATTTCCGTTCGATCTATCATAGAGTTCATACTAGAATAACACCTTAAGACACAAATCAACCAAAACCCTAATGTCACCTAGATAGTCCATTGTCACCTCAAGTATCTGTGGGCATGATTATACGATATGCATCACACAATCCAAGATTCATCTATTGAACCAACACAAAGTACTTCAAAGAGTGCCCCAAAGTTTCTATCGGAGAGTCAAGACGAAAACGTGTGCCAATCCCTATGCATAGATTCCCAAGGTCACGGAACCCGCAAGTTGATCACCAAAACATACATCAAGTGAATCAATAGAATACCCCATTGTCACCACAGGTATCCCACGCAAGACATACATCAAGTGTTCTCAAATCCTTAAAGACTCAATCCGATAAGATAACTTCAAAGGGAAAACTCAATTCATCACAAGAGAGTAGAGGGGGAGAAACATCATAAGATCCAACTATAGTAGCAAAGCTCGTGATACATCAAGATCGTGCCATCTCCAGAACACGAGAGAGAGAGAGAGAGAGAGAGAGAGAGAGAGAGATCAAACACATAGCTACTGGTACAAACCCTCAGCCCCCGAGGGTGGAGCTACTCCCTCCTCATCATGGAGAGCATCGGGATGATGCAGATGGCCATCGGAGAGGGATCCCCCCCTCCGGCGGGGTGCCAGAACGGGTCTAGATTGGTTTTCGGTGGCAACAGAGGCTTTCGGCGGCGGAACTCCCGATCTAGGTTACTTTTTGGAGGTTTCTGTATTTATAGGATTTTTTTGGCGTAGGTCTCACGTAAGGGGGGGTCTCCGGGCTGTCCACGAGATAGGGGGCGCTCCCACTTGGGGTGGGCGCGCCCCCCGCCCTCGTGGGCAGCCCGTGACTTTCTTGGCCCAACTCTTTTACTTCGGGGGCTTCTTTTGGTCCACAAAAAATCATCAAAAATTGGCACGTCAATTGGACTCCGTTTGGTATTCCTTTTCTGTAAAACTCAAAAACAAGGAAAAAAATAGAAACTGGCACTCGGCTCTAGGTTAATAGGTTAGTCCCAAAAATCATATAAAAGTGTATATAAAAGCCATAAAACATCCTAGAACGATAATATAATAGCATGGAACAATAAAAAATTATAGATACGTTGGAGTCGTATCAAGCATCCCCAAGCTTAATTCCTGCTCGTCCTCGAGTAGGTAAATGATAAAAACATAATTTTTGATGTGGAATGCTACCTAACATAATTCTCAATGTAATTCTCTTTATTGTGGCATGAATGTTCAGATTTGAAAGATTCAAGATAAAAGTCTATATTGACATAAGAATAATAATACTTCAAGCATACTAACAAAGCAATCATGGCTTCTCAAAATAACATGGCCAAAGAAAGTTATCCCTACAAAATCAAATAGTCTGGCTATGCTCCTTCTTCATCATACAAAATATTCATATCGTGCACAACCCCGGTTTCAGCCAAGCAATTGTTTCATACTAAAAAAAATTCAAACCTTTCAACTTTCACGCAATACATGAGCGTGAGCCATGGATATAGCACTATAGGTGGAATAGAATGGTGGTTGTGGAGAAGACAAAAGAGAAAGATAGTCTCACATCAACTAGGCGTATCAATGGGCTATGGATATGCCCATCAATAGATATCAATGTGAGTGACTAGGGATTGCCATGCAATAGATGCACTAGAGCTATAAGTGTATGAAAGCTCAACAAAAGAAACTAAGTGGGTGTGCATCCAACTTGCTTGCTCATGAAGACCTAGGGCATTTGAGGAAGCCCATCGTTGGAATATACAAGCCAAGTTCTATAATGAAAATTCCCACTAGTATATGAAAGTGACAAAACAAGAGACTCTCTATCATGAAGATCATGGTGTTACTTTGAAGCACAAGTGTGGAAAAAGGATAGTAGCATTGTCCCTTCTCTCTTTTCTCTCATTTTTTGGAGGGGCTTCCTTTTTTTAATTAGCCCCTCTCTATTTTTTGGGCCATCTCTTTTTTTGTCCTTTCCTGACATGGGACAATGCTCTAATAATGAAGATCATCACACTTTTATTGACTTACAACTCAAAGATTACAACTTGTTACTAGAACAAAGTATGACTCTATATGAATGCCTCTGGTGGTGTACCGGGATGTGCAATGAATCAAGAGTGACATGTATGAATGAATTGTAAATGGTGGTTTTGCCACAAATACGATGTCAACTACATGATCATGCATGGAAATATGACAATATGAAGCATGTCATATGAACGGAACAGTGGAAAGTTGCATGACAATGTATCTCAAGATGGCTATAGAAATGCCATGATAGGTAGGTATGGTGGCTGTTTTTAGGAAGGTATATGGTGGGTGTATGGTACCAGTGATAGTTGCGCGGTACAAGAGAGGCTAGCAATGGTGGAAGGGTGAGAGCGTGTATAATCCATGGACTCAACATTAGTCATAAAGAACTCATATACTTATTGCAAAAAGTTACGAGTTATCAAAACAAAGTAATCAACGCATGCTCCTAGGGGGAGGGTTGGTAGGAGTTAACCATCGCGCAATCCCGACCTCCACACAAAGGATGACACTCAATAAATACCTCATGCTCTAACTCCGTCACAGAGCGGTTCACCATACGTGCATGCTACGGGAATCACAAACTTTAACACAAGTATTTCTTGAATTCATAATTACCCTGCTAGTATTACTCTAATATCATCATCCTCATATCTCAAAACAATCATCAAGTATCAAACTTCTCATAATATTCATTGCACTTTATATGAAAGTTTCTATTATATCCCTCTTGGATGCCGGTCATATTAGGACTAGTTTCATAACCAAAGCATATTACCATGATGTTCTAAAAAGACTCTCAAAATAATATAAGTGAAGCATGAGAGTTCATCTATTTCTTCAAAATAAAACCACCGTTGTGCTCTAAAAGATATAAGTGAAGCACTAGAGCAAATGACACACTACTCCGAAGGATATAAGTGAAGATCAACGAGTAGTTGAATAATTATGTAACTATGTGAAGACTCTCTAACATTTAAGAATTTCATATCTTGGGATATTATTAAAACAGCAAGCAAAACCAAATAAAATAAAATGACGCTCCAAGCAAAACACATATCATGTGGTGAATAAAAATATAGCATCGAGTAAAGTTACCGATGAACGAAGACGAAAGAGGGGATGCCATCCGGGGCATCCCCAAGCTTAGGATTTTGGTTGTCCTTGAATTTTACCTTGGGGTGCCTTGGGCATCCCCAATCTTAGGCTCTTGCCACTCCTTATTCCATAGTCCATCGAATCCATACTCAAAACTTGAAAACTTCACAATACAAATCTCAACAGAAAACTCGTAAGCTCTGTTAGTATAAGAAAATAAAACCACCACTTAGGTACTGTTACGAACTCATTCTAAATTCATATTGGTGTAATATCTACTGTATTCCAACTTCTCTATGGTTCATACCCTATGATACTACTCATAGATTCATCAAAATAAGCAAACAACACATAGAAAACATAATCTGTCAAAAACAGAACAGTCTGTAGCAATCTGTAACTTTCGAATACTTCTGTAACTCTAAAAATTCTGAAATAAATTGGTGGACGTGAGGAATTTTTCTATTAATTATCTGCAAAAAGAATCAACTAAAAAGCACTCTCCAGTAATAAATGGTAGCTAATCTCGTGAGCGCCAAAGTTTCTGTTTTTTACAGCATGATCGCATAAACTTCACACAAGTCTTCCCAAAGGTTCTACTTGGCACAAACACTAATTAAAACACAAAACCACATCTAAACAGAAGCTAGATGCGATATTCATTCCTAAAAAGAAGAAAAAAAGCAAAGAACAAAAATTAAGTTGGGTTGCCTCCCAACAAGCGCTATCGTTTAATGCCCCAATCTAGGCATGATGATTTCAATGATGCTCACGTAAAAGATAAGAATTGTAACATAAGGAGAGCATCATGAAGAATATGACTAGCACATTTAAGTATAACCCACTTCCTATGCATAGGGATTTTGTGAGCAAACAACTTATGGGAACAATAATCAACTAGCATAGGAAAGCAAAACAAGCATAACTTCAAGATTTTAAGCACATAGAGAGGAAACTTGATATTATTGCAATATGTAGAAGCATATGATCCTCTCTCATAATAATTTTCAGTAGCATCATGAATGAATTCAACCATATAACCAGCACATAAAGCATTTTTTTCATGATCTACTTGCATAGAAATTTTACTACACTCCACATAAGCAAATTTATCATCAATAGTAGTGGGAGCAAACTCAACAAAATAACTATCATGTGAAGCATAATCTAGTTGAAAACTAAAATCATGATGAAAAGTTTCATGGTTATCATTATTCTTAATAGCATACAAGTCATCACAATAATCATCATAGATAGCAACTTTGTTCTCGTAATCAATTGGAACCTCTTCCGAAATAGTAGATTCATCACTAAATAAAGTCATGACCTCTCCAAATCCACTTTCATAAATATAATCATCATAAATAGGAGGCATGCTTTCATCATAATAAATATTATCATCAAAGCTTGGGGGACTAAAAATATCATCTTCATCAAACATAGCTTCCCCAAGCTTGTGGCTTTGCATATCATTAGCATCAAAGGTATTCAAAGAATTCATACTAACAACATTGCAATCATGCTCATCATGCACATATTTTATGTCAAGCATTCTATGTAATTCTTCTTCTAGTACTTGAGCACAATTTTCCTTCCCATCATTTTCACGGAAGATATTACAAAGATGAAGCATATGATGTAACCTTAATTCCATTTTTTTGTAGTTTTCTTTTATAAACCAAACTAGTGAAAAAACAAGAAACTAAAAGATCTGATTGCAAGATCTAAAGATATACCTTCAAGCACTCACCTCCCTGGCAACGGTGTCAGAAAAGATCTTGATGTCTACTACGCAACCTTCTTCTTGTAGACGTTGTTGGGCCTCCAAGTGTAGAGGTTTGTAGGACAGTAGCAAATTTCCCTCAAGTGGATGACCTAAGGTTTATCAATCCGTGGGAGGCGTAGGATGAAGATGATCTCTCTCAAACAGCCCTGCAACCAAATAACAAAGAGTCTCTTGTGTCCCCAACACATTCAATACAATGGTAAATTGTATAGGTGCACTAGTTCGGCGAATAGATGGTGATACAAGTGCAACATGGATGGTAGATATAGGATTTTGTAATAAGAAAATATAAAAACAACAAGGTAGCAAGTGGTAAACGTGAGCATAAACGGTGTTGCAATGGTAGGAAACAAGGCCTAGGGTTCATACTTTCACTAGTGCAAGTTCTCTCAACAATAATAACATAACCGGATCATATAACTATCCCTCAACATGCAACAAAGAGTCACTCCAAAGTCACTAATAGCGGAGAAAAAACGAAGAGATTATGGTAGGGTACGAAACCACCTCAAAGTTATTCTTTCTGATCTATCTATTCAAGAGTTAGTGGTAAAATAACATGAAGCTTTTCTTTCCGTTTGATCTATCATAGAGTTCGTACTAGAATAACACCTTAAGACACAAATCAACCAAAACCCTAATGTCACCTAGATACTCCATTGTCACCTCAAGTATCCGTGGGCATGATTATACGATATGCATCACACAATCTCAGATTCATCTATTCAACCAACACAAAGTACTTCAAAGAGTGTCCCAAAGTTTCTATCGGAGAGTCAAGACGAAAACGTGTGCCAACCCCTATGCATAGATTCCCAAGGTCACGGAACCCGCAAGTTGATCACCAAAACATACATCAAGTGAATCAATAGAATACCCCATTGCCACCACAGGTATCCCACGCAAGACATACATCAAGTGTTCTCGAATCCTTAAAGACTCAATCCTATAAGATAACTTCAAAGGGAAAACTCAATTCATCACAAGAGAGTAGAGGGGGAGAAACATCATAAGATCCAACTATAGTAGCAAAGCTCGCGATACATCAAGATCGTGCCATCTCAAGAACACGAGAGAGAGAGAGAGATCAAACACATAGCTACTGGTACATACCCTCAGCCCCGAGGGTGGAGCTACTCTCTCCTTGTCATGGAGAGCGCCAGGATGATGAAGATGGCCACCGGAGAGGGATCCCCCCCTCCGCCAGGGTGCCAGAACGGGTCTAGATTGGTTTTCGGTGGCAACAGAGGCTTTCGGCGGCGGAACTCCCAATCTAGGTTACTTTCCGGAGGTTTCTGTATTTATAGGATTTTCTGGCGTATGTCTCACGTTAGGGGGGTCTCCGGGCTGTCCACGAGGTAGGGGGGCCTCCCACTTGGTGTGGGCGTGCCCCCCACCCTCGTGGGCAGCCCGTGACTCTCCTGGCCCAACTCTTTTACTTCGGGGGCTTCTTTTGGTCCAGAAAAAATCATCAAAAATTGGCACGTTAATTGGACTCCATTTGGTATTCCTTTTGTGTAAAACTCAAAAACAAGGAAAAAACATAAACTGGCACTGGGCTCTAGGTTAATAGGTTAGTCCCAAAACTCATATAAAAGTGTATATAAAAGCCCATAAAACATCCTAGAAGGATAATATAATAGCATGGAACAATCAAAAATTATGGATACGTTGGAGACGTATCAGCTGTTGCTGGACGGAGTCTTCCCCTACCTCTCCCTCTCTCCTTGCTGGATCAAGGCGCGGGAGACGTCACCGGGCTGCACGTGTGTTGGACGCGGAGGCAACGTTGTTCGGTGCTTAGATCGGATTCGGCCGCGATCTGAATCACTTTGTGTACGACTCCACCAACCGCGTTCTTGCAATGCTTCCGTAACGCGATCTTCAAAGGTATGAAGATGCACTCCCCTCTCGTTGCTAGTCACTCCATAGATAGATCTTGGTGATGCATAGATTTTTTTTTGAATTTCTGCAACGATCCCCAACAATAATTGCATAGTATGATGAGTTTGCACTCTTACAATCAAAAGCACATTGTCTTTTGACATAATAGTTCTTAGAAACCCCACATACCTTGTGTTTCATCAAACCGCTTGTTGACGTGGTCGAGCTCCTCATCAGCTAATTGAAGCTTCTGATTGAGCTCGGAAACCTCTGTGGCCTAGGCAGATGCCGCCACCAGGGAAGCATGTTCAAAAATAAACACGGTCTTAGCTGACACTGTATGGATCCTCTGTCTGATTATTTTCCAAAACAAACAAAGTATCATGGGCTACTGTCCGTATATTGGTTATGTTTCCTTATACAAATAAAACATGAACATATTTTAAGAATATTACATCGCATACATCAAAGCCTATCAGTAGGCTATTGAAGGCATCATTCAGTCTGTTCTTGGCGGACTGAATCTTTCCCATCACCGCACCCATCAGGGTACGGTGTTCCGCCATGATGGAAGCACCTTGTAGTGCTTCCTCCAGCGTGTTCGGTGCCTCCGGATTAGTGGAGGATGCCTTCGGAGCTGATGCTCCTTCCCCTACCGTAGGGGCCAACTTAACAATGCCGGAGTCGTACTGGCCTCCGGAATAGTGTTTGGCGGGAGCCCGGATTGCTTGGGCTCCCTACCATCGGTCGTCGTAGGGATTGCTACCCCTTGGCTGACGGCAGCCGAGGTGTTGGCCTTAGGTGCCTTCTCGTCCGCCCCGATCCCACCTGCTCGTGCAGGGGACGCCCGTAGGGAGGACACTTCGATATCCCTTAGGACAGGCGATTGAGCCCGCGGTGGCGTGTCACTCTCCACCATTTCGGCTGGCAGAGAGCTCCCTGGCGATAGTGAAGTGCCAGGGAGCATGTGGGGAGGGCTACAAAATAAACAAATAAAGTTTCTTAGACAATGGTAGCTGATTAAACCAAACACAAACGGCGAAAAGTCCAAATACTTACTATTCGGCCAGGGGCTTGATCCTGGGTTGTACTCAGAAACTGTGTTCGGATGTTGAATCCAAACTGTCCGGGATGTTCAATTTCTTCCTAGGCGCCCTGATACGTCTCCAATGTATCTATAATTTTTGATTGTTCCATGCTATTATATATTCTGTTTTGGATGTTTAATGGGCTTTATTATACACTTTTATATTATTTTTGGGACTAACCTACTAACCCAAGGCCGAGTGCAGATTGCTGTTTTTTGCCTATTTCAGGGTTTCATAGAAAAGGAATATCAAACAGAGTCGAAACGGAATGAAACCTTCGAGAGAGTTATTTTTGGAACAATATCTTCACGGAAGACTTGGAGTACATGCGAGGGAACCAAGGAGGCGGCCAAGAGGGTCCAGGGCGCGCCCGCTCTCCCTAGGCGTGCCTCCACCCTCGTGCGCCCCCTCTGGCTCACCCGATGCCCTCCTTCCTCCTATATATATCCATGTACCCTGAAAACATCAAGGCAAGAGAGAAAACCCAAATTCCACTGTCGCAAGCTTCTGTTCCTGTGAGATCCCATCTTGGGGCACGTTCCGGAGCTCCGCCGGAGGGGCGATCTACCATGGAGTGCTTCTACATGAACACCATAGCCTCACCATGAGTTGTGAGTAGTTTACCACAGACCTTCGGGTCCATAGTTATTAGCTAGATGGCTTCTTCTCTCTTTTTGGATCTCAATACCAAGTTCTCCTCGGTCTTCAAGGAGATCTATTCGATGTAATCTTTTTGCGGTGTGTTTGTCGAGATCCGATGAATTGTGGGTTTATGATCAAGATTATCTATGAGAAATATTTGGTTATTTTCTGAATTCTTTTATGTATGATTATAATATCCTTGCAAGTCTCTTCGAATTATTGGTTTGGTTTGGCCTACTAGATCTATAGTTCTTGCAATGGGAGAAGTGCTTGGCTTTGGGTTCAATTTTGCGGTGTCCTTTCCCAGTGACAGCAGGGGCAGCAAGTCACGTATTGTATTGTTGCCATCGAGGATAAAAAGATGGGGTTTATATCATATTGCTTGAGTTTATCCCTCTACATCATGTCATCTTACTTAAAGCATTACTCTGTTCTTATGAACTTAATACTCTAGATGCATGCTGGATAGCGGTCGATGTGTGGAGTAATAGTAGTAGATGCAGAATCGTTTCGGTCTACTTGTCACGTATGTGATGCCTATATATAATGATCATGCCTAGATATTCTCATAACTATGCGCTTTTCTATCAATTGCTCGATAGTAATTTGTTCACCCACCGTAGAATTTTGCTATCATGAGAGAAGCCACTAGTGAAACCTATGGATCCCGGGTCTATTCTCAACATATTAACATCCAATCTACTTTACTTTGCTTTATTTACTTTCTTTTCTAATATCCAAAAATACCAAAAATATCACACAATCCTAGCTATCAGATCTCACTTTCGTAAGTGACCGTAAAGGGATTGACAACCCCTTATCACGTTGGCTCTGAAGTTCTTATTTGTTTGTGCAGGTGCGAGGGACTTGCGCGTGGTCTCGTACTGGATTGATACCTTGGTTCTCAAAAACTAAGGGAAATACTTACGCTACTGTGCTACATCACCCTTTCCTCTTCGAGGGAATACAACACAAGCTTGAGAAGTAGCAAGAAGAATTTCTGGCACCGTTGCCGGGGAGGCTTACGCAAAAGTCATATACCAAGTACCTATCACAAACCCTTATCCTTCGCATTACATTATTTGCCTCTCGTTTTCCTCTCCCCCACTTCACCCTTGCCGTTTTATTTGCCCTTCTTTTTGCCGTGTGTTTATCATTCGCTTTGCCTTGCCGTCATGGCTAGTCCCTTATCCGCTCCTTTGTCTCCCGAGTTAGAAGTTCTTCACTTCAAGCAAAAGCAAGGAGAAAACTTAAAAGATGCTTGGTTTAGGATGATGGAATCTTATCGTAATTGCACCTTGGAGGTGAATTTTAGAATCTTGCTTTGCAATTTTTATGTTGGACTAAATATGTCCCAAAGACAACTCTTAGATTGCGTTGCCAACTGGAATCTTATCGAAGTTGATCCTAGTATTGCACATGAAATTATAGAGGGAATAGTGGGAAAACTACCTCAACAAAAAGGGTTACATCAAGCCCAGGAAGAGACACGAGTTTTTGAGAAAATTTGCGAAGTAACAAAAATATTACAAAAGTCTCTTGAACCTCTTAAGAGTGTTAGTGGAAATCTCCACCGCATGAATATGTTGATTACCCTTTGCAATAAGCGGTTGGATTCATTAGATCTAAATATTTGCGAATATGAAGGGAAACGTAAAGAACCTCCTGGATTCGAACTTGACACCGCCAAAAGGGTAAAGACCAAAGATGGCAATACCTAGATCTATTCTTGTATCGTGCCTAGCTAGGGGCGTTAAACGATACCGCTTGTTGGGAGGCAACCCAATTTTATTTTCTTTGTTTTTGCTTCTGTTTAGGAATAAATATTGCATCTAGCTTCTGTTTAGATGTGGTTTTGTGTTTTAGTTAGTGTTTGTGCCAAGTAGAACCTTTGGGAAGACTTGTGTGAAGTTTATATGATCATGCTGTAAAAAACAGAAACTTTAGCGCTCACGAGATTAGCCACCCGATTTTACTGGAGAATGCTATGTAGTTGATTTTTTTGCAGATGATTAATAGACAAATTCCTCAAGTTTACCAATTTATTTAAAAAATGGAGTTACAAAAGTATTCGAAAGTTACAGATTACTACAGACTGTTCTGTTTTTGACAGATTCTGTTTTTCGTGTGTTGTTTGCTTATTTTGATGAATCTATGAGTAGTATTGGAGGATATGAATCATAGAGAAGTTGGAATACAGTAGGTTTAACACCAATATAAACAAAGAATGAGTTCATTACAGTACCTTTGAGTGGTGGTTTGTTTTCTTATACTAACGGAGCTCACGAGATTTTTGGCTAAGTTTTGTGTTGTGAAGTTTTCAAGTTTCGAGTATGGCTTTGATGGACTATGGAACAAAGAGTGGCAAGAGCCTAAGCTTGGGGATTCCCACGGCACCCCAAGGTAAAATTCAAGCACAACCAAAAGCCTAAGCTTGGGGATGCCCCGGGAAGGCATCCCCTCTTTCGTCTTCATCTATCGGTAACTATATTCGGGACTATATTTTTATTCACCACATGATATGTGTTTTGCTTGGAGCGTCATGTATGATTTGAGTATTTGATTTTTAGTTTTCCACAATCATCCTTGCTGGACACACCTTTTGAGAGAGATAAATAGACATTAAATTTTGTAAGAACACTCTATGTGCTTCACTTATATCTTTTGAGCTAGATAGTTTTGCTCTAGTGCTTCACTTATATCTTTTAGAGCACGGTGGTGATTTTATTTTGCAGAAATTTTTGATCTCTCATGCTTCACTTATATCCTTTTGAGAGTCTTTTAGAACAGCATGGTAATGTGCTTTGGTTATAAAACTAGTCCTAATATGATAGGCATCCAAGATGAGTATAGTAAAAACTTTCATATAAAGTGCATTGAATACTATGAGAAGTTTGATACTTGATGATTGTTTTGAGATATGAGGATGGTGATATTAGATACATGCTAGTAGAGTAGTTGTGAATTTGAGAAATACTTGTGTTGAGGTTTGCAAGTCCCGTAGCATGCACGTATGGTAACCGCTGTGTGACAAATTTGAAGCATGAGGTATTTCATTCAGTGTCATCCTTTGTGTGGTGGCCGGGGGCGCGCGATGGTAAACTCCTACCAACCTCCCCCCTAGGAGCATGCGTGTAGTACTTTGTTTTGACGAGTTGTAGATTTTTGCAATAAGTATGTGAGTTCTTTATGACTAATGTTGAGTCCGTGGATTATACGCACTCTCACCCTTCCACCATTGCTAGCCTCTCTTGTACCGCGCAACTTTCGCCGGTACCATACACCCACCATATACCTTCCTCAAAACAGCCACCATACCTACCTATCATGGCATTTCCATAGCCATTCCGAGATATATTGCCATGCAGCTTTCCACCGTTCCATTTTATATGACATGCTTCATATTGTCATATTGCCATGCATGATCATGTAGTTGACATCGTATTTGTGGCTAGGCCACCATGCATAATTTTCAAACATGTCACTCTTGATTCATTGCACGTCCCGGTACACCGCCGGAGCCATTCATATAGAGTCATATTTTGTTCTAGTATCTAGTTGTAATATCGAGTTGTAAATCAATATAAGTGTGATGATCATCATTATTAGAGCATTGTCCCAAAAAGAAAAAGAAAAAGAAGGAAAGGCCAAAGAAAAAAAGGCCCAAAAAAAGAAGAAAGAAAAAAAAGAAAAAAAGAAAAGGGACAATGCTACTATCTTTTTCCACACTTGTGCTTCAAAGTAGCACCTTGATCTTCATGATAGAGAGTCTCTTGTTTAGTCACTTTCATATACTAGTGGGAATTTTCATTATAGAACTTGGCTTGTATATTCCAACGATGGGCTTCCTCAAATGCCCTAGGTCTTCGTGAGCAAGCAAGTTGGATGCACACCCACTTAGTTCCTTTGTTGAGCTTTCATACATTTTTAGCTCTAGTGCATCCGTTGCATGGCAATCCCTACTCACTCACATTGATATCTATTGATGGGCATCTCCATAGCCCATTGATACGCCTAGTTGATGTGAGACCATCTTCCTCCTTTTTGTCTTCTCCACAACCACCACTCTATTCCACATAGTGCTATGTCCATGGCTCACGCTCATATATTGCATGAAAGTTGAAAGAGTTTGAAAAAATTAAAGTATGAAACAAGTGCTTGGCTAAAATCGGGGTTGTGCATTATTGGAATATTTTGTGTGACGAAGATGGAGCATAGCCTAACTATATGATTTTGTAGGGATGAACTTTCTTTGGCCATGTTGTTTTGAGAAGACATGATTGCTTTGTTAGTATGCTCGAAGTATTATTATTCTTATGTCAATATGAACTTTCATCTTGAATCTTTTGGATCTGAACATTCATGCCACAACAAAGAGAATTACATTGAGAATTATGTTAATTAGCATTCCACATAAAATTCTGTTTTTATCATTTATCTACTCGAGAACGAGCAGGAATTAAGCTTGGGGATGCTTGATATGTCTCCAATGTATCTACAATTTTTGATTGTTCCATGCTATTATATATTCAGTTTTGGATGTTTAATGGGCTTTATTATACACTTTTATATTATTTTTGGGACTAACCTACTAACCCAAGGCCCAGTGCAGATTGCTGTTTTTTTGCCTATTTCAGGGTTTCATAGAAAAGGAATATCAAACGGAGTCCAAACGGAATGAAACCTTCGAGAGGGTTATTTTTGGAACAATATCTTCACGGAAGACTTGGAGTACACGCGAGGGAACGAAGGAGGCGGCCACGAGGGTCCAGGGTCCGCCCCCTCTCCCTGGGCGCGCCTCCACCCTCGTGGGCCCCCTCTGGCTCACCCGATGCCCTCCTTCCTCCTATATATATCCATCTACCCTAAAAACATCGAGGCAAGAGAGAAAACCCAAATTACACTGCTGCAAGCTTCTGTTCCTGTGAGATCCCATCTTGGGGCCTGTTCCGGAGCTCCGCCGGAGGGGGGATCTACCACGGAGTGCTTCTACATCAACACCATAGCCTCGCCATGAATTGTGAGTAGTTTACCACAGACCTTCGGGTCCATAGTTATTAGCTAGATGGCTTCTTCTCTCTTTTTGGATCTCAATACCAAGTTATCTTCAGTCTTCGAGGAGATCTATTCGATGTAATCTTTTTGCGGTGTGTTTGTCGAAATCCGATGAATTGTGGGTTTATGATCAAGATTATCTATGAGAAATATTTGGTTCTTTTCTGAATTCTTTTATGTATGATTATAATATCCTTGCAAGTCACCCTTAGGGCGGGGGTCTCTCTTAACCTCCTTGCCCTTCTTCTTAGCCTTCTTCTCCGGCGCCTTATACGGCGTCGGAATCAGCATCGCCGTCAACTGAGGCATGGCTGGGTTTTCGGGCAACGGAGCCGGACAGTTGATCCGCTCTGCTTTCTTCGTCCAGGCCTGAATGGAACATAAAAGTTATAACTCCTATTATAATTGAAATATGGACAGGGTGCGTATTCGGCAGAATTTTGATTACCTCTGAGGCCGGAGACATGCTGTTGAAGCCCTTGTCCTCGGTCTCTTCAGGCCACCCCTTTTGGGCCTTGAAGAGCTGCTTCCAGATATCTTTGTGCATAGTGAGGAAGAGGTGCTTCAGGGTCCGTGGCTCTTCCGGATTGAACTCCCATAGGTGGGAGGCCC
Organism: Secale cereale; assembly: GCA_902687465.1. Lineage (NCBI taxonomy): Eukaryota > Viridiplantae > Streptophyta > Magnoliopsida > Poales > Poaceae > Secale > Secale cereale. Next base: position 831,026,396 of record LR738711.1, on the reverse strand, counting down.
GGAGTTGGTAGGGGAGAATGCGGCGGAAGAGCATCACCTGAATCACATTAGTGAGGTGGGTGTCCTTTGCTATCATGCTGGAGATGCGGTTTTGGAGTGTCCGCACCTCCGTTTGGGACCCCCAATCAAGGCCCTTGGTGGTCCAAGAGGTGAGCCTCTGTGGGGGACCATATCTGAATCCGGGCGTGGCCACCCACTTGGCGTCGCGGAGTTCGGTGATATAGAACCACTCCTGCTGCCATACTTTGTTCGTATCCACAAAGGCCCCCTTTGGCCAAGTGGCATTCAGGAGCTTACTCACCATAGCTCCCCCGCAATCCGCGTGCTACCCATCGACCACCTTTGACTTCAGATTGAAGATCTTGAGCCATAAGCCGAAGTGTGGGGGGATGAGGAGGAATGCCTCACACACAACTATGAAAGCTGATATGTGATAACCCACAAGTGTAGGGGGTCGCAACAGTTTTTGAGGGTAAAGTATTCAACCCAAATTTATTGATTCGACACAAGGGGAGCCAAAGAACACTCTCAAGTATTAGCAGCTGAGTTGTCAATTCAACCACACCTGGAAACTTAGTATCTGCAGCAAGGTAATATGGAAGTAACGGTAACGGTAGCAAAAGTAGCGATAATGTTTTTATAGTGATTGTAACAGTAGCAGCGGAAAAGTAAATAAGCAACAAGCAATATGTGAAAATCTCATAGGCATAGGATCGATGATGGAGAATTATGTCGGATGCGATTCCTCATATAATAGTTATAACATAGGGTGACATAGAACTAGCTCCAGTTCATCAATGTAATGTAGGCATGTATTCCGAATATAGTCATACGTGCTCATGGAAAAGAACTTGCATGATATCTTTTGTCCTACCCTCCCGTGGCAGCGGGGTCCTAGTGGAAACTAAGGGATATTAAGGCCTCCTTTTAATAGAGTACCGGACCAAAGTATTAACACATAGTGAATACATGAACTCCTCAAACTACGGTCATCACCGGGAGTGGTCCCGACTATTTTCACTTCGGGGTTGCCGGATCATAACACATAGTAGGTGACTATTTACTTGCAAGATAGGATCAAGAACATACATATATTCATGAAAACATAATAGGTTCAGATCTAAAATCATGGCACTCAGGCCCTAGTGACAAGCATTAAGCATAGCAAAGTCATAGCAACATCAATCTTAGAACATAGTGGATACTAGGGATCAAACCCTAACAAAACTAACTTGATTACATGGTAAATCTCATCCAACCCATCACCGTTCAGCAAGCCTATGATGGGATTACTCACACAGGGCAGTGAGCATCTTGGAATTGGTGATGGAGGAAGGTTGATGATGACGATGGCGACAATCTCCCCTCTCTGGAGCCCCGAACGGACTCCAGATCAGCCCTCCGAGAGAGATTAGGGCTTGGCGTCGGCTCCATATCGTAAAACGCGATAATTCCTTCTCTCTGATTTTTTTCCTCCCCGAAAGTGAATATAAGGAGTCGGTGGAGCAACAGGGGGCCCACGAGGCAGGTGGCGCGCCCAGGGGGCGCCCCCACCCTCGTGGACAGGGTGTGGGTCCCTTGGTCAGGTTCTTTCCGCAGATATTTTTTATATAATCCAAAATAATTCTCTGTTGAATTTCAGGTCATTCCGAGAACTTTTATTTCTGCACAAAAATAACACCATGGCAGTTCTGCTGAAAACATCGTCAGTCCGGGTTAGTTCCATTCAAATCATGCAAGTTAGAGTCCAAAACAAGGGCAAAAGTTTTTGGAAAAGTAGATATGTTGGTGATGTATCAACTCCCCCGAGCTTAAACCTTTGCTTGTCCTCAAGCAGTTCAGTTGATAAACTGAAAGTGATAAAGAAAAACTTTGACAAACTCTGTTTGCTCTTGTTGTTGTAAATATGTAAAGCCAGCATTCAAGTTTTCAGCAAAGATCATGAACTAACCACATTCACAATAAGTTTCAGGTCTCATGTCTACTCATATCAATGGCATAGTCAACTAGCGAGCAATAATAATAAACCTCGGATGATAAAACTTTCTTAAAACAATCATAATATGATATAACAAGATTGTATCTCGCTAGCCCTTTCAGAGACCGCAAAACATAAATGCAGAGCACCCTTAAAGATCAAGGACTGACTAGACATTGTAATTCATGGTAAAAGAGATCCAGTCACAATCATACTCAATGCAAAGGACAGTGGTGCTCTCCAACTAGTGCTCTTTAATAAGAAGATGATGACTCAACATAAAATTAAATAGATAGGCCCTTCGCAAAGGGAAGCGGGGATTTGTAGAGGTGCCAGAGCTCGATTTTGAAATAGAGATGAATAATATTTTGAGCGGTATACTCTCATTGTCCACATAGCAACCAAGAATCTCGATATCTTCCATGCTACACACATTATAGGCGGTTCCCAAACAGAATGGTAAAGTTTATACTCCCCCAACCACCGACAAGCACACTCCATGACCATCCGAATCCACGGGGTATCGTCCAAACAAGTAATAGCCCTGGGGGAGTTTTGTTTAATTATTATGATATGAGCATGGGACTGGGCATCCTGGTTACCAGCCATTTTCTCATGAATGATGAGCGGAGTCCACTCATCGTGAGAATAACCCACCTAGCATGGAAGATATAGACAACCCTAGTTGATACATGAGTTGTTCGGGCATACAAAACAGAATTTCATTTGAAGGTTTAGAGTTTGGCACATACAAATTTACTTGGAACGGCAGGTAGATACCGCATATAGGAAGGTATGGTGGACTCAAATGGAATAACTTTGGGTTTTATGGAAGTGGATGCACAAGCAGTATTCCCGCTTAGTACAGGTGGAGGCTAGAAAGAGACTGGGAAGCGACCAGCTAGAGAGCAACAACAGTCATGAACATGCATTAAAATTAATCAACAATGAGCGCAAGCATGAGTAGGATATAAATCACCATGAACATAAATATCGTGGAGGCTATGTTTATTTTGTTTCAACTACATGCTTGAACATGTGCCAAGTCAGACCACTTGAATCGTTCAAAGGAGGATACCACCCTATCATACCACATCAAAACCATTTTAATATCATGTTGGCACGCAAGATAGACCATTATAAACTCTTAGCTAATTAAGCATGGCATGAGCAGCTATGATCTCTAATTGTCATTGCAAGCATGGTTCATTCATAACAAGCTGAATCAGGAACGATGAACTATCATATTTACAAAAACAAGAGAGGTCAAGTTCATACCAGCTTTTCTCGTCTCAATTAGTTCATCATATATCGTCATTATTGCCTTTCACTCGCACGACCGAACGGTGTGGATAATAATAATAGTGCACGTGCATTGGAGTAAGCTGGAATCTGCAAGCATTTAATACAAGAGAAAAGACAAAGTAATATGGCTCAAGGTTAAATCTATAGTGATGCATATGAGAGCCACTAAACATTTTCATCATGGTCTTCTCCTCTTGACCCCCAAAGAAAGGAAAAGAAACTATTTACACGGGAAAGCTCCGTACAAGCAAAAGAAGAACGAGAAATCTTTTTGGGTTTTCTTTTATTTACTACTACTACAGGCATGGAAAGTAAACTAGCTAAAAGGACCGCAATTAATTTTTTTGTTTTTCTTAAGGTTTTTCTTACGCACAGGAAAAAACTAAGAAAAGAAATGAAACTAGCATGGATAGTACAATGAAAAAGTGTGAGCACCGACTACTGAAATAAGTGTGTGAACATGAATGTAATGTCGGTGAGAAATACGTACTCCCCCAAGCTTTGGCTTTTGGCCTAAGTTCATCTATGGCCAATATTGGCCTGACGGATATCCAAAGTCGTAGTTGGGGTTGTACTGAGATGCAGCGGCTACTACCTAACGAGCTGCCCTCTTCGTCGCCTGATACTCATTCGCCTCCTCCTTGGTTAAAGTATATCTCCCTTTTGCCTGGAAGTCAAAGAAGGTAGGAGCAGGGAGAGCAATATGGACAGTGCGACGCCTGTCAAAGATTAGTCGGTATTGGAGGGATTATTCATCCCTCTCAATGAATTGATGGCGAATCATGGCATTATAATCTAAATAAGCATGAGGCAAATCTGCATCATTCTCGTGTATGGGCACATGAAGATAATTAGCCAAGCGGGTTGCATAAATTCCACCAAACAGATGGCCATTTAAACCATTATGATGTAACCTACGTGCAACAATTACCCCCAAATTATATTGTCTATCACCTAGTACCTCACTTTTAAGGACACTAAGATCTGGTACACACATGTGGCAAGCTTCATCTTTACCGTTAATGCATCTACCAATGAAGAGAGCAAAATAATGTATAGCAGGAAAATGAATGCTCCCTATGGTAGCTTGGGTGACTTCTCTAGATTCCCCCATAGTAATACTAGCTAGAAAGTCTTTATACTCAGATTTGCGAGGTTCGCCAACACTACCCCACTGTGGGAGTTTACAAGCATCATTAAAATCTTCTAAATCCATAGTGTAAGATTTATCATAGAGATCAAACAAGACAGTGGGAGAGTTACGTGAAGATGTAAATTGAAACCTTCTCACAAAGGAATCAGTTAGGTATTGGTATTGGGGGCACTTAAGTGACTCGAAGTCCTCAATATCCGCATTACGCACATATGTGTAAAATTCTTCCTTGATACATGCCCAGATCATAAACTCCTTTGACGGCCATTCGCAGGGCGGCACTTGAGCTTCCCTTGGTAACTCATCGTCTAGCTCGTGTATCGCAAGCCTTGGTCCTTGCTTTCTTGAGGAACCACCTTGAAAGATTTTCCTATGCGTTTTTTCTGGAATATTTCAGAAATTTTTAGTGACTCGAAATAAAAATGAACCAAAATCAACAAGATTGATAGCAACTACTCATACAAGTGCCTAGAGACTATATCATGCATTAGAACTACTTGGAACCACATAAATTTGACATGCAAGCTCAAGAACAGGGTCACCTAAGCAACAAAGATTTGCAATAAATAAAGCACTAGAACAAAAACTAATTGGACCAATGGAGGAGTCACATACCAAGGAACAATCTCCCCAAATAGTTTTGTGAATGGAGCTTTGAGCAAGGAGATCGAAAATGGCAGCAAGATGAGCTAGAACTCGTGCTTGAGCTGGATAGTGATTTTTTGGGAGGAAGAAGGAGCGTGTGGGTGCAGGAATAAGTGGAGGGGGGCCACGTGGGGACCATGAGGCAAGGGGCGCGCCCTGGACCCTCGTGGCCAGGTGCTGGCTCCCCCTGCTGTGTTCTAAGTGCCAAATATTCTCAAATATTCTGGAAAAAAAATCATATTTCATTTTCGGGGCATTTGGAGAACTTTTATTTTTGGGGTATTTTTTTATTGCACGGATAGCTCTGGAAACAGACAGAAAATACTAATTTTGCTTTATTTAATCTAATTAACAGAAAGTAAAAGGAGGGTACAGAAAGTTGTGCTATCTAGATTCACCCATCTCATGCTCATCAAAAGGAATCCATTAACAAGGTTGATCAAGTCTTGTTAATAAACTCTTTCCGAATAACATGAAACCGGAGAATTTTCGAATAACACTAGGTTACCTCAATGGGGATATGCATGTCCCCAACAATAAGAATATCATATTTCTTCTTGACAGTAGGAAGAGGAAATTCAAAACCTCAAATAGTAATAGTTGAAAATTTTCCAATAGAATTCATACTGTGGACCTGAGGTTTTTTCCTCAGAAAGTGTACCGTATGCTCATTACCATTGACATGAAAAGTGACATTGCCTTTGTTGCAATCAATAATATCCCCTGTAGTATTCAAAAAGGTTCTACCAAGGATAATATACATACTATCGTCCTCGGGAATATCAAGGATAACAATGTCCGTTAAAATAGTAACATTTGCAACCACAACAGGCACATCCTCACAAATACCTACAGGTATAGCAGTTGATTTATCGGCCATTTGCAGAGATATTTCAGTAGGTGTCAACTTACTCAAGTCAAGTCTACGATATAAAGAGAGAGGCATAACACTAACACCGGCTCCAAGATCACATCAGGCAGTTTTAACATAGTTTCTCTTAATGGAGCAAGGTATAGTAGGTACGCCTAGATCTCCTAGTTTCTTAGGTATTCCACCCTCAAAAGTGTAATTGGCAAGCATCATGGAAATTTCAACTTCAGGTATCTTTCTTTTATTGGTGATAATATCTTTCATATACTTAGCATAAGGATTTGTTTTAAGCATATCAGTCAAACGCATACACAAAAAGATAGGTCTAATCATTTCAGCAAAACGCTCAAAATCCTCATCATCATTTTTCTTGGATGGTTTAGGAGGAAAAGGCATGGGTTTCTGAACCCATGGTTCTCTTTCCTTGCCGTGCTTCCTAGCAACAAAGTCTCTCTTATCATAACGTTGATTCTTCGATTGTGGGTTATCAAGATCAACAACAGGTTTAATCTCTACATCATTATCATTGCTAGGTGCTACTTCTCGAGCTTGCGTTGTATTCCCTCGAAGAGGAAAGGGTGATGCAGCATAGTAGCTGTCGGGGAAACTGATCGCCCACGAACACCTATGGGACCGGAGCCCCTTTTCGGTACGGCAAGGGAGCAGAGGGAGCACAAAGAGCAGATCGAGGGGCACACGCGAGCAGTTTACCCAGGTTCAGGCCGCACGGATGCGTAAAACCCTACTCCTGCCTTGGTTGTATTGAGTTCTTGGCTCGGGAGCAAGAAGATCTACAGTACTAGCTACACCGAGCGTGGGAGTGATCAAGTTTCGGAACCCCCTCTACGTTGTGCATGGGCCTCCTTTTATAGTTCAAAGGGGTCACCGACAGGTGTCAACGTAGGCGAGGGTAAAAGCGTAAAATTGGTGGTAGTTGTAACAGTGCATGTACAGTGTACGCACAGTGGTCTATACCTAACCCAGACGGTGGGGGACAAGGGCATTGAATGCTCGTCGCCGTCGCCCCAAACAGTGTAAAAAGCGCCCGTCCGGGCGTCTCCGTTCGCCATGATGGTAGCTTCGTCATCGTGGCTCGCCACCGTGTACCCCAGGCTGCACAGCCATCCGCCACGTGCCCCAGGAAGGGCCCCAGGGCGACACGTGGTCAGGTGAGCTGGAGCGCAGGCACACAGTGAAAGCTTGTCGCAGCAAGCACCTTGCCGCGGTCGCTACCTTGCCGGGCCCGGAAGCTTGCCGCTCTCTGGGTCTTGCCGAGGCGTGCGATGCGCCACGGCATGTCTTCTGAAATGCTGTTCTTTGGCCTTCCTGGCAAGCTCCTCTTGCCAGGGTCTTGTGCTGAAGGGATAATCTTGAGCCTGGAGCGGCCTTCCCGGCAAGCTCCTCTTGCCGGGGCCTTGCTTCTTAGCTTGAATACTTTGTTCTTGAATGGCTTCAAGGGAACTAGAGTGGGCTTTGGCGGGCGCGTGGTGAGCCTGACCACGGGACGCTGCTACTGCCCGTGCACAAGTCGGGATACTAAAGTACCCCTACTTTAGTACACCGACAGGAGCCCCCGGGCCTGGGCCACACACGGTGCCGAGCGCTGTTGGGCCAGGCCCAAAACAGTGCACGGGCACACACGGCCCACGGCGCGCCATTTCCCACTCCGTATCCGCCGCATCCCTCCCTAACGGCACACGTCGATTGCGGCGTCGTGGGAGAGATCGTGGCCTGTTTCTTTAATGGGAAAATGCGGAACGTCCCCCACTCCCCCCTTAAAAGCAGAGGAAGCAGGGGCAGTTTCCCCCCCATTTCTTCATTGCGTCTTCAATCTCCAGAAACCCCCGCCGCTCTCCGCCTCCCCAAAGGTCGACAGAGAGCCGAGCTCCACCCTTCCTCCGCCGTCTCCAGCATCCTCAGCGCCGCCGACCCCCCTCGCCATCCCCGCCATGGCCCTGAAGAGCGACAAGGCGAAGAAAGCGAAGTCCAAGAAGGCGGCGAAGCTGGTAGCGATGCGGAAGAGGATGGTGGTCTTCCCGCCGAGGCTCGGCGCGAGGGAGCTGAGGGACAAGTACTACTTGTTCTGGGCGAGGGAGACGAAGGATCATCCACGTACCAGGGTCCTCCCCGCCGAAGCCTGCGACATGTATCCAGGAGGTTACCATTACTTCGCTCTGTTCTTCCATTGCGGTCTCTGCCCTCCGTACTCTGAGTTTTTCTGCGACGTGATGAACACGTATGGATTCCATCTCCTCGATTTCACCCCGAATGATGTCCTCACTATGGCTGTTTTCGCACATCTGTGCGAAAACTTTGTCGGGGTCCACCCCAACGTAGCTCTCTTCCGCCACTTCTTCACACCTAGAGTAGAGTCTGGGTCTCCACTCTCCGGTGGCATCTCCTGGATCTTTAGGCTCAACAAGAAAGAGGCGTACTTGATTGGAGAGCTCCGCGGCAAGTGGGATGAATGGAGGGCCGATTGGTGCTGGATAGTGGAAGAGGAACCCCAGCAGTTTACATCACCTCGCCGGGCCGCAATAGTGCGCGGCAAGGACTGGAGCGATCTGGCCCCGGAGGACGAGAGGCTGAAGATTGCCCTTACTAGGATCCTTCGTCTCCGGGCCGCCAACCTTACTGTAGGTGAGGTCGGGGCGGATTTCCTTCGCCGCCGCATTACCCCCTTGCAGGACAGGAAGAGGTCCGCTTGGGAATTCGGCAACGCGGCAGACCGCATGCGGCTGCGCCCCGGCCTGAATTACAACTTCACCGTCCTGGAACTCAAGGGAATGGTCCGCTCGCTGTTCAAGCATGACCCCAAGCACAAGGAGTGGTTTACCCCGTCGCGGGGAGTAGTTCCATTATGCAACAACTCTTCACTTAGTGCCATCCGTGTGGTAATGCCTCTGTGCGATTCCCACGGGGTGGATCCCACTTGGCTGGCGCCTTCAGAAGAGACCGTGCAAACCTTCCTTGATAACCTGGTTGAGCGGCCGGTCAATCCCGAAGAGAAGAAGGGTCTCACCCGCGTGACCACCGACCGGGATGTGGCGTATATCGCTAGCAGGATGGAGGAGGCCGTCGCAGCTGAGGCTGCGGGTGAGTTTGGTTACTATGTGGATGAGGCAGAAGCAGCGGATGCAGTGAGCAGGGCCGAGGAGGAAGAGATCCTCAGGCTGTTGAAGCCCGCCGGGAAGCCCGCCGGGGAGCTTGCCAGGGAGCCTGCCAGGGAACCTACCGGGAGGAGCGAGGCTGCCGGGCAGGGAACCGAGTCCAGTGAGCCCGCCGAGGAGGACGCCGAATCGGGCGATTCCGACGAAGACTCGGGCGGGTCACTGAACCTTGACGATGCTTCTTCATCCTCGAAGAATTCTCCGCCATCGCCAAGTCCTCCGCCACAGCCAAAGAAGCGCCTCCGCAAGACCGCTGAGACGGTGGAGCAGCCGGCGCCCCGACAGCAGCCGAAGCGTCGCCCGATGCGTGCCACCACGACGAGCAAGGTCGTCAAGGAGGCACCTCGCGCCTCAGCGGCAAGCGGAGGGGGATCTTCCCGAACCGGTTCCGGCGCTCCTTCCGCCCCTCGGTCTTCGGCGACGACCGGAGCGGGGTCTTCTCAGCCCACGGCTCCAGAGCCCGCCAAGCGCCTGAGGGAGCCTACTCCTCCAGCTCCTCGCGCTGGGACGCGCGAGGCAGACTTTGACTTCTCCGCCCTTAGTTCCGACGAGGAGGAGGAAGAGTAAGCATTTGCAACTTTTATTTCCTTTGATTCTTGTTGCTCTTGTCTTGAATTCTCTTTGTCTAACTTTGATCTTGTTTGGCTTCCAGGACCCTGATCCAGAGGATGTCGAAGAGGGCCAAGATCCCGGTGGTTGACCTTGAGGGGGACGAGCCCGTCGCAGCGGGAGGAGATGCGCCCGCGACAGGCTTGCCGGACCAGCCTGCTGCCCCGGAGAGCAGCCCCCAGCGCAGCCCCCAGCGTAAGTCTTCTTGTTTGCTTCTTCGCTTGTCGGGCGCGCTTGAGCTTCTTATTCTTGCTAATGCCTTGTTCGCTTGTTGACTTGTGCAGAGGTGGAGCCGCAGCCGCAGGAGCATCAAGAGGCTGCTCCCGACGAGCCGCTCGTCCCACCCTCCCCGCCAAGGAGGAGTTCCCCGCCGAGGGAGGGTGCTCCGCCAAGGGCGGGTACTCCGCCAAGGGCGAGTACCCCACCAAGGGCGAGCACCCCGACAAGGGTGGGCACCCCGCCACGGGAAGGCGCCAGCGGCCCTCCGCCGGCGGGAGCCACTACTACGCCGCCAAGGGAGGATTCCCCGGCAAGGATCCTCGTAGAGGACGAGGCCCGCGCAGGTAACCCTTGTACTTTCCTTCTCTTAAATTCTTCTTTTTGGATATTTGCTTGACGATTCTTCCTTTCTTTTTCTTCTGTCAGATCCGCCCGCCCCGGAGTCGATGGAGACAGAGGCCATCGCCGAGGAGGACGTGCGTGGTGATGCCGGCGACTCCACCACCGCTGAAGGGACGGCCGGCGCTGAAGAACCAGCCGCCGACGAGACCACCGCGGCCGCTGACGCGGCAGCTGGGGAAGGGACAGGCGACCGTACTGCTGGCCCCGAGGCCGCAGGAGCGCCGGACACTGCACCGGCCGCCGACCCCTCCGCCGCCGCGGCTGGGTCGGTGTTTATCTGGAGGCCGCCAACGGGGTCTTCATCCAAGTCTCGTGGGCGTCCTCATCAAGGGCACCCGCGGAGGGGGAGAGCTTTGATGGAGAAGTCCTCGCCTCCGCCGGGCTAAGGCTTGTCGACGCGCCCGGCAGCAGCAGCGAGCCCGAAGAGGAGCAGCTCTTGCGCCGGCTTCTGGCCTTGTACCGGGCCAGGCAGGCCAAACTGGAGTCCCGAGAGGCTCTGGCTGCCAAGGCCGGCGTCGACTTGGAGAAGCGCGCCGCGGAGCTCCGCGCCGCCAACCAAGCGGCCCTCCGGAACTTGGCGGAGGAACGCGAGGAGCTCGCCGAGGCGCACCAGGCATTCATCCTCGAGAAGCCCGAGGTTGAGGAGCAGCAGCGACTGGCCACCGAGGATCTGTCTCGGCGGGAAGGGGAGCTGAACCAGCGGAAGGTCGACCTCGATAGCCATGAGGACGACCTTGCCGCGCGCGAGCAGTCCATTGGCGGGGCTCTGCAGGAGGCGAGGGACGCCACTGCTGCCGCAGAGACCGCCAAGAGGGACCTGGAGGCGAGGGTGGAGCAGCTGGAGTTTAGCCTGAAGACGAGCGAGGAGAAGGTTGCCGCGCTCAAACTTGAAAGGGAGAAGGACGCCCACAGCCACTCGGAGCTGCAGGTCCGTCTCTCCGACAAGGGCAAGGAGCTCAACGACGCCAAGGATTCCATCGCAGACTTGGAGCTGAAGGTTTCCACCCTCACTGAGTCACTTGACGGGGCTCGGAACAGGGAGTCCAAGTTGAAGGAAGATCTCCGGGCTGAAAGGGCGCTGCTGGACAGTGCCGCCCTTACGCAGAACAACTTCCAGCGGACGGTGGAGCAGTGGACCGAGGAGCTCGTCGCCTCCGCCGCCAACATCGACAAGGAGATGGTGGCGCTGGGGACGGAGCGCCTCGTGTACTCCCTCGACGAGAGCCTCCCCCACAGCGCCAAGCTGAGCTTGTTCTTCAGAGGAGTGGCGCCGGCCCTCGCGCAGCTACGGGAGAAGGTCCCCACGCAGCTGGCTAACGAGGCACGCCGGCTTTGCATGGGTACTATGGAGCGAGTGTTGACGAAGATCGTCTACCGCAACCCCGGGATTAATCTTGAGAACGTCCTCCGGACCTTGCCGCCAGAAGCTGACCAGGAAGCGTTGAAGGCACAAGTTGCCCACATCGTGGCCAAGGTGGGCAAGATCAGGAGGGTTGATGGAGATCGCGTAGACTAGGCTTCCTTCTTTCTGCTTCCCTTGCCGCTGTCGATTAAGTCATGGATAGTAGTTTGTTAGAACAGCGGCAAGTTATCTTGTAATATAACTTTATTTTGGATAGTCAATGTAGTGTTATCTCCCTTGCTCGATCCCTTTACTTTGTATGCTTCTCACCCTACGCTTCTAGGGAGCTTGCCGGCAAAGGGACCCTTGCCGCGAGCGCTGAGTGCGGGACATCAGCGGCCTGCTGGCAATGCCCTCGCCGGCAAGAAGCCTTGCCGCAGCTAGTCGCAGCACACTTAGGTTGTTGAGCGAACTCGAAAACAAAATAAGGGCGCGACACTTGTCGCAGCTCACTTAAGCCGTTGAGCGTGCTCGAAACAAAGTAAGGGCGCGGCTAGCCACGGATAGGTTCCTCCGCGCACAGGTTTTCCATACAAAGTGTGGTCGTTCAAGGAAGATAACTAAGAATTTTAAAAAATTTAATGCTCAAACTTTGGCAACTTAGCTTTTGTGTTCTGTTTGCTTCCCGGCAAGGCTTTCCTTCCTTGAACAGCACTTGGTCCATACCACTGTCTCCTTCCCCCCGGCAAACTTGTGCGCGAGGAACACTTCTTCTGCTTGAGAGAAAAAAGGAAGAGGGGAGGAAACACAGATATGGAGCCTTGCGGCTTGTTATCGCTTACCGGGATCGTGTGCTGCGCAAAGTGTCAGAGAATACATGCAATGAAAACAAGAATGCATGAAACGACAAGCCGTGCGAAGCACAAAAGTTTTACTGATGCACGGGGTCTGCGCCCGGCTTTGTACAAAGGTTTACATGCAACAGCGGCAAGACTTGTACAAAAGGTGGTTGCCGGAGCGGATCACGGCAACCGCGCCTCATGGGTGAAACTTGCAAAGATGCTCAATGTTCCAGGAGTTGCTCACCGGTAAGCCTTCTTCGGTCTCAAGGCGGACAGCACCGGGCCTTGTGACTTCTCTCACCCGATAAGGGCCTTCCCACTTCGGCGTCAACTTGTTGGAGTTCTTGGCGGACTGAACACGCCGAAGAACAAGGTCGCCTTCCTCGAGACTCCTGGCCTTGACTTTGTGCCTATGATAGCGACGCAAAGCTTGCTGGTATCGAGCAGCTCGTACAGCAGCCTGGAGACGGTCCTCCTCGAGGAGCAATGCATCATCTTGCCGCAGCTGCTCCTGCTCAAGCTCATCGTAAGCGAGCACTCGAGGAGACCCGTATACGAGTTCCATGGGGAGAACTGCCTCTGCTCCATAGACAAGAGCAAAGGGTGTCTGTCCGGTGGCTCGATTTGGTGTCGTCCTGATTGACCAAAGAGCCGCCGGCTTCCTATTTGGGATCGAGCGTAGCACTGATGGTGAAGGTACCACCAGTGCCGTCCTCCTTGGCGGACACCTTCTTGGTTGCAGGTGGGGCTGCCATTCCTTTCTTGCACTTGCCGGTGGAGCTCGATGGTGCGTCCTCGACGGCAGCGCAGCACTCCGAAGAGGTGCGTTTGCCGGAGTGGGCTCCAGAGCTCTTGCCGGACTTGGTCTTGGTCTTCCCCCCGGGAGCTTCAGCGGCAAGTGTCTTGCTGTCTGCCGCGGCTGCTGCGTCCCGGTAGATCTTATCGGTGCAAATGAGCGCGTCCTTCTTGTCGCCGGGGACAGAGATGACGCTTATTGGCCCTGGCATCTTGAGCATATTATATGCATAGTGAGAGGCTGCCATGAACTTGGCGAGCGCAGGACGGCCAAGTATCCCATTGTATGGCAATGGGATATCGGTGACGTCGAAGGTGATCCTCTCAGTCCTGAAGTTTAGCTCTCCGCCAAAGGTTACTGGCAGTGTGATCTTCCCCTTCAGCTTGCTCCTTCCCGGGTTGATTCCTTGGAAAGTTCCGGTTTCCTCGAGCTCGCTGTCGGGGATCTGCAGCTTCCGGATTACAGCAGAGGAGATCAAGTTTAGGCCGGCCCCGCCGTCAACCAACATCTTGGTGACCTTGAGGTTGTGGATGGTTGGCGAAACCAACATCGGCAAGCACCCGACCGTAGTTGTGCGGTCAGGGTGGTCCTCAAGGTCGAAAATTATGGGCGTGCTGGACCACTTCAGCAGCTTGCGCGACTCGACGGGCGGCTCAGCTGCATTCACTTCCCGCACCCATTGCTTGAGTTGGCGGTGGGAAGTGTGCAGAGAGGCACCTCCATCGACGCACAATACTTCTGTGGCCTTCTGGAACTCCTGCTCGCTGTTGTCTCCGTCATCCATGTCCTCGTCATCGTCTTCGTCTTCATCCTTGTCGCGGCCGCGGGGAGGTATGTCTCCTTGTCGCCGCTTGGCCTTGCCGCGGCGTCCTCCCCGGCCATTGAATGGCCGCTTCTTGCCGGACTCAACTCCGCCTCCCTGGGCCTTCTCCTTGTCGCGTTGCTCGTATTCAGCCTTCTGCTGCTCTACGAGGTATTCGACCATCTTGCAGTTCTGGAGATCGTGGCCCTTGGTGCGGTGGATCTTGCAGTACTGCTTGTCGGAGCCGTCCTGCTTGTCGGCGGCGGCTACAGTGGCAGGCTCCTTGCCGGAGCCACCAGCCTGAGTTTTCTTGTCGCCAGCCTTCTTGCCGGACTTCTCCACAGCCAGTACTTCCTTGTTCCTCTTCTTCTTATTGTTCCGCCTCCGGTTTTTCCTTGCCGGGGCGGCATCCTCACTGTCCGTTCCTCCTGCTCCAGTATCCTCTCCGGGGAGTCTCCTCCCTTCTTCAGCGCGCGCACACTTGTCGGCCAGAGCGTAAAGCTCGCTGACGTCCTGGATCTTGGTCATCACCATCTCCTCCCTCATCCGGCGGTTACGCACGTTCTGGTGGAACGCGCTGATAACTGCGGCAGGGTGGACATCCGGGATGTTGTGCTGAACGCGGCTGAACCTCTGGATGTACTTTCGCAGGGACTCTCCCTCCTTCTGGGCAAGAATGTGGAGATCGCTCTCCTGGCCGTGGGGTTTGTGGCCGCCCGTGAAGGCGCCGACAAACTGGTGGCACAGGTCTGCCCAAGAAGAGATGGAGTTCTCCGGCAAGTGCATGAGCCAAGATCTGACATTGGGCTTGAGCACAAGCGGGAAGTAGTTTGCTAGAATCTTCTCATCCCGTCCCCCGGCAGCCTGCACCGCAATGGTGTAGATGCTAAGGAACTCGGAGGGATGAGTCTTGCCGTCGTACTTCTCCGGTACGTCGGGCTTGAAGTTCTTCATGCTGGGCCACTGGACTTGCCGCAGCTCACGGGTGAACGCGGGGCAACCTGCCGCGTACGGCAAGTCGCCTGGTTCACCGGGCGCGTGCATATCGACAGCGGTCCCAGCGCGTTGGTCGGACTATCGTCGTGCTTCTCTTCGACGCTCGATGCGAGTTCAAGCGTCCTCTTGTCGCCTATCGTCGAGGACTTGGCGCTGATCGCGGCGAGCTCGCGGGTCCGACGACGCCGTGGAGTCATCGTCGACGTTGATTCGGCGAGTCGGCGATTTTTGCTTCCGCGGCGGGGAGTGCATGGTAGTTGCACCCCCGGCGGTCTTGTCTCCATCAGCCTTCGCTTGGCTGACTTGCCGCGGCCGTGATGTTTCCGGCTGCTGCGGCGTGTCGTTGTTGGCGAAGGCGATGAGGCTCTGGATTGTAGCCCTCCAGTCTTCGGCCTTGTCCGCCGCTGGAGGGAAGTCGAGGAGCAGCTGAGCCCTAGCTAGAGCTTCTACTGGGGAGGAGGGAAGCGGTGGTGAGCGGTGCGAGGAGCGAGTTATGCTCGGACTTCTAACAGCATTAGAAGGAGCAAGATCTCCCCCCGGCGACTGCGCCTTGCTCGTACCGACGCGTTGGCCTTGAGCATCCCGCGACCCGCCGGCTTGGCCATGTCCCAGCAAGCGTATGGTACCCTGGGTACCACGCCGCTGCTGGTCCGGCACCTCCTGAGAGGGGCGTGGTGCGTGCACGGACGCCGAAGTCTTAGAGTGCGCTCGGTCGTCCGTCTTGTCCTTGGACTTGGCGGCGCCGTGAGTGTTCTCGCCGGCGTCCACCCTTCCGCCAGCGTCTACCCCACCAACCGTTGGTTCTGGTGGTGGCGGGATCGACGCGGACGGGCCTCCGACCTCCGAAGCTTTCTTCTTCGGCGGCATGCTGATGTAGTCGATGAGGTTGATGAAGCTGCTGAAGATTGCGCCCGCGTGAGCGCCGGATCAGGTTCGCACAACCTCGACGCCCCCTACCTGGCGCGCCAAAGATGTCGGGGAAACTGATCGCCCACGAACACCTATGGGACCGGAGCCCCTTTTCGGTACGGCAAGGGAGCGGAGGGAGCACAAAGAGCAGATCGAGGGGCACACGCGAGCAGTTTACCCAGGTTCGGGCCGCACGGATGCGTAAAACCCTACTCCTGCCTTGGTTGTATTGAGTTCTTGGCTCGGGAGCAAGAAGATCTACAGTACTAGCTACACCGAGCGTGGGAGTGATCAAGTTTCGGAACCCCCTCTACGTTGTGCATGGGCCTCCTTTTATAGTTCAAAGGGGTCACCGACAGGTGTTAACGTAGGCGAGGGTAAAAGCGTAAAATTGGTGGTAGTTGTAACAGTGCATGTACAGTGTACGCACAGCGGTCTATACCTAACCCAGACGGTGGGGGACAAGGGCATTGAATGCCCGTCGCCGTCGCCCCAAACAGTGTAAAAAGCGCCCGTCCGGGCGTCTCCGTTCGCCACGACGGTAGCTTCGTCATCGTGGCTCGCCACCGTGTACCCCAGGCTGCACAGCCATCCGCCACGTGCCCCAGGAAGGGCCCCAGGGCGACACGTGGCCAGGTGAGCTGGAGCGCAGGCACACAGTGAAAGCTTGTCGCAGCAAGCACCTTGCCGCGGTCGCTACCTTGCCGGGCCCGGAAGCTTGCCGCTCTCCGGGTCTTGCCGGGGCGCGCGATGCGCCACGGCATGTCTTCTGAAATGTTGTTCTTTGGCCTTCCTGGCAAGCTCCTCTTGCCAGGGTCTTGTGCTGAAGGGATAATCTTGAGCCTGGAGCGGCCTTCCCGGCAAGCTCCTCTTGCCGGGGCCTTGCTTCTTAGCTTGAATACTTTGTTCTTGAATGGCTTCAAGGGAACTAGAGTGGGCTTTGGCGGGCGCGTGGTGAGCCTGACCACGGGACGCTGCTACTGCCCGTGCACAAGTCGGGATACTAAGGTACCCCTACTTTAGTACACCGACAGTAGCGTAAGTATTTCCCTCAGTTTTTGAGAACCAAGGTATCAATCCAGTAGGAGACCACTCGCGAATCCCTCGCACCTGCACGAACAAATAATAACTTCGCAGCCAACGCGATAAGGGGTTGTCAATCCCTTTACGGTCACTTACGAAAGTGAGATCTGATAGAGATGATAGTTTGATATTTTTGGTATTTTTGGTTATAAGAACAGAAAGTAAAGCGGAAAAGTAAAGTAGATTGTAGATTGATATGTTGAGAATAGACCCGGGGGCCATAGTGTTCTCTAGTGGCTTCTCTCATGATAGCGATATTCTACGGCGGGTAAACAAATTATTGTCAAGCAATTGATAGAAAAGTGAATAATTATGAGAATATCTAGGCATGATCATTATATATAGGCATCACTTCTGAGACAAGTAGACCGAAACGATTCTGCATCTACTACTATTACTCCACACATCGACCGCTATCCAGCATGCATCTAGAGCATAAAGTTCATAAGAACGGAGTAACACCTTAAGCAAGATGACATGATGTAAAGGGATAAACTCAAACATAGTGATATAAACCCCATCTTTTTATCCTCGATGGCAACAATACAATACGTGCCTTGCTGCCCCTACTGTCACAGGAAATGGACACTACAAGATTGAACCCAAAGCCAAGCACTTCTCCCATTGCAAGAACTATAGATCTAGTAGGCCAAACCAAACCAATAATTCAAAGAGACTTGCAAGGATATTATAATCACACATAAAAAGTTCAGAAAAGAACCAAATATTTCTCATAGATAATCTTGATCATAAACCCACAATTCATCGGATCTTGACAAACACACCGCAAAAAGAGATTACATCGAATAGATCTCCTCGAAGACCAAGGGGAACTTAGTATTGAGATCCAAAGAGAGAGAAGAAGCCATCTAGATACTAGCTATGGACCCGAAGGTCTATGGTAAACTACTCACAACTCATGGTGAGGCGATGATGATGATGTAGAAGCACTCCGTGGTAGATCCCCCCTCCGGCGGAGCTCCGGAACATGCCCCAAGATGGGATCTCACGGGAACAGAAGGTTGCGGTGGTGGAACTAGGGTTTTCTCTGTTGTTTTGATAGTTTCGGGGTACGTAGGTATATATAGGAGGAAGGAGGGCACCGGGGGCCAGACGGGGTGCCCACGAGGCAGGGGGCACGCCCTATAGGGGGGGCGCCCCCCACCCTCGTGGACTCCACTTCAGCCCTACTCCGTGGTTCTCAAGTCTCTCGTGCGTATTTTGCTCCAAAAATATCTCTCCCGAAGGTTTCATTCCGTTTGGACTCCGTTTGATATTCCTTTTCTGTAGAACCCTAAAACAGGCAAAAAACAGCACTCTGGACTGGGCCTTTGGGTTAGTAGGATAGTCCCAAAAATAATATAGAAGTGTATAACAAAGCCCATTAAACATCCAAAACATCATAAATAATAGCATGGAACAATAAAAAATTATAGATAAGTTGGAGACGTATCAAGCATCCCCAAGCTTAATTCCTGCTCGTCCTCGAGTAGGTTTAATGATAAAAACAGAATTTTTGATGTGGAATGCTAACCAACATAGTTTTTCAATGTAATTCTCTTAATTATGGCATGAATGTTCAGATCTGAAAGATTCAAGACAAAAGCCTATATTGACATAAGAAATAATAATACTTCAAGCATACTTACAAACCAATCATGTCTTCTCAAAATACTATGGCTAAAGAAAGTTATCCCTACAAAATCATATAGTCTCGCTATGCTCCCTCTTCATCACACAAAATATTCATATCATGCACAACCTCGATTTCAGCCAAGCACTTGTTTTCATACTCTATTCTTTCAAACCTTTCAACTTTCACGCAATACATGAGCCTGAGCCATGGATATAGCACTATGGGTGTAATAGAGAGGTGGTTGTGGAGAAGACAAAAAAGAGGGAGATAGTCTCACATCAACTAGGCGTATCAAGGGCTATGGAGATGCCCATCAATAGATATCAATGTGAGTGAGTAGGGATTGCCATGCAACGGATGCACTAGAGCTAAAAATGTATGAAAGCTCAACAAAAGAAACTAGGTGGGTGTGCATCCAACTTGCTTGCTCACGAAGACCTAAGGCATTTGAGGAAGCCCATCAATGGAATATACAAGCCAAGTTCTATAATGAAAATTCCCACTAGTATATGAAAGTGACTAAACATGAGACTCTCTATCATGAAGAACATGGTGCTACTTTGAAGCACAAGTGTGGAAAAGGATAGTAGCAATTGTCCCTTCTCTCTTTTCTCTCAATTTTTTGGAGGGGCTTTCTCTTCTTTTTTTAGCCCCTCTCTATTTTTTTGGGCCATCTCTGTTTTTTTACTGGCCTTTCCTCACATGGGACAATGCTCTAATAATGATGATCATCACACTTATATTGAATTACAACTCGATACTAGAACAAAGTATGACTCTATATGAATGCCTCCGGTGGTGTACCGGGATGTGCAATGAATCAATAGTGACATGTATGAAAAATTATGCATGGTGTCTTTGCCACAAATACGATGTCAACTATATGATCATGCATGGCAATATGACAATATGAAGTGTGTCATACGAACAGAACGGTGGAAAGTTGCATGGCAATATATCTCGGAATGGCTATGGAAATGCCATGATAGGTAGGTATGGTGGCTGTTTTGAGGAATATATATGGTGGCTATTTTGAGGAAGGATATATAGTGGGTGTATGGTACCGGCGAAAGTTGCGCGGTACAAGAGAGGCTAGCAATGGTGGAAGGGTGAGAGTGCGTATAATCCATGGACTCAACATTAGTCATAAAGAACTCGTACTTATTGCAAAAAATTACGAGTCATCAAAACAAAGCAATCAACGCATCTCCTAGGGGGGAGGTTGGTAGGAGTTAACCATCGCGCGCCCCCGACCTCCACACAAAGGTTGACACTCTACAAATACTTCATGCTCTAACTTCGTCACATAGCGGTTCACCATACGTGCGTGCTACGGGAATCACTAACTTTAACACAAGCATTCTCAATTTCATAATAACTCTACTAGCATGACTCTAATATCACTATCCTCATATCTCAAAACGATTAGCAAGCATCCAACTTCTCATCATATTCAATGCACTTAGTGTGAAAGTTTTTACTACATTGATCTTGGATGTCTATCATGTGAAGGCTAGTTTTATAGCCAAAGCACATTACCATGATGTTTTAATAGACTCTCAAATGGATATAAGTGAAGCATGAGAGATCAACTATTTCTACAAAATATAATCACCAACGTGCTCTAAAAGATATAAGTGAAGCACTAGAGCAAAAACTATTCAACTCAAAAGATATAAGTGAAGCACATAGAGTGTTCTATCAATTCCTAGGCCATATTTAACTCTCTCAAATAGGTGTGTCCAGAAAGGATAATTGTGGCAAACTAACAAGCAAAGACTCAAATTATACAAGACGCTCCCAGTAAAACACATATCATGTGGTGAATAAAAATATAGCTCCGAGTATAGTTACCGATGGATGAAGACGAAAGAGGGGATGCCTGATACATCCAAAACGTATCTATAATTTCTGCTTGCTCCATGCCACTTTTGGGTGATATTGCTATGATATTCATACACTTCCATACACTTTTGATCATATTTGGACTAACCTACTAATCCAGTGCACCCCAGTGCCAGTTTCTGTTTTCGGCTGTTTTTGTATTCCAGGTTTTCACATTACGAGAACTGTCAGGAAAAATCCAGAAAAAATATATAAAAAATCAGCGTTCCAGGAGCTACCGTGCGGCCAAAGTACAGCCGGGGGGGACCCACAGGGGCTCCAGGC
>LR738711.1:830882563-831005459 GCA_902687465.1 Secale cereale | reverse complement strand
GCCGGGGGGGGCGCCTGGCCCCCCCGAGGCACCTCCGATGCCCCCCTTTGGCATATATTTAAAGCGTGTCGAGGAAACCCTGATTCCGGACCCCTTTTTCCCAGACACGATTCCGATCTCCGCAGCCATCGCCATCAAGCTTCGGGGGACCAGAATTCCTGCGCCGGCACCCTGCCGGGACGGGGAAGTGTCCCCGGATTCATCTCCATCGACGTTGCTTCCTCCCTCCATGATACGGGAGTAGTTCCTCCTCGGGGCTGAGGTTCTTACCAGTAGCTATGTGGTCAATTCTCTCTCCCATGATGTGATCTTCGTTGTGATCATAGGCTATGTTAATCTAGGGTGATCCCATGATGTTTCCCCTTCCTCTATGTATTGGATTGATGTACTCACTTGTCTTTATCTAGTATAATCCCCGAGACCAAGGTGACAGCGGTCTATTGGACATGGATTAGAAAAGTATTTTCATGAGTGATTTCCTCTCTTGTGTGTTGATTGAAGATTGAGAATCTCTTGGTGCTTGTCTTTGACTATCCTTTAGATATGTTGTGGTGATTGTGGGACTCTCTTTGGATGGCCGCGGTGACATTGGGAAATCCTTAGATTGAGAACTACGAACTTTGAGGTGTGCTTTTGTAGCCCTACATAATTCTCGTCCTCTCTTGACCACGAAGGAATGACCTCCGAGTGTGTCCCCTTTGCATGTTTTATGGGAAATATCATGTGATTCGATTATGTTAATGTTGTTGGGAGTTGCCACTAGTGAAAGTATGAACCCTAGGCCTTGTTTCCACCATTGCAATACCATTTGTGCTCACGTTTACCACATGTTTGCTTGCTGCACTTTTTATTACAGAATTATATTACTTTGTTTTGCCATCCATATTACTTGCCATTTAACATCTCTTCGCCGAACTAGTGCACCTATACATCTGACAAGTGTATTAGGTGTGTTGGGGACACACGAGACTTCTTGTATCTTAGTTGCAGGGTTGCTTGAGAGAGACCATCTTCAACCTCTACTTCCCTGAGTTCTATAAACATTAGGTCATCCACTTGAGGGAAATTTGCTGCTGTCCTACAAACCTCTGCACTTGGAGGCCCAACATAGTCTACAAGAGTAGAAGCGTGTGTAGACATCAAGCTATTTCTGGCGCCGTTGCCGGGGAAGTGAGCGCTTGAAGGTATATCTTTAGATCTTGCAATTAAATCTTTTTGTTTCTTGTTTTTATTTCACTAGTTATGCTTATGGACAACCCTGTTATTGGATCGTTGCTTGCGGGAAGACGCCCCACACCGGTGGTGGTTGCTCCTCCCCCTACTGAAATTGTGCCCTATGAAATACCAGCTGGTATTATCGATCATGTTTTGGCTAATCGTTATGCAGGAGACAGACATCCCGGTGAACACTTGCTATATCTGTCACAAGTATGTTCATTATTTAAGCTTGCAGGTGTATCAAGGGAGTTTGTCATGAGGAGATTGTTCGCCGTATCACTTATAGATAAGGCTTCAGATTGGTATAAGCTTCTTGATAACTCGCACTTGCTTGATTGGCAAGAGTTTATGTCTCTCTTTTATACTAAATTTTATCCTCTTCATGAAATCCATAAGAATAGGAATTATGTTTATAATTTCTATCCTCATGACGGAGAGAGCATAGCTCAAGCTTGGGGGAGACTAAAAACATTAATGCTAAAAAGTCCTAACCATGGGCTCCCCAAAGATATGATTATTACTAATTTCTATGCGAGGCTCTCTCGACAGGATAAAGATTTGCTCGATGCTTTCTCTATGGGTTCTTTCACAAATGAAAAGACTGATGCTAAATGGGAACTCCTTGAAAGAATTCAACGCAACACTGAAGATTGGGAGATCGACAAAGGTAAAGAGTCAGGTATAATTTATGAGTATGATTGCATTAAGTCCTTTGTTGAAACTACAAGTTTTAATAAGTTTAGTGCTAAGTTTGGACTTGATTCTCAACTCCTTGTTGATTTCCTCAAATCTTTTGCTTCACATCTTAATATGCCTAAGGAGGATTGGATCAAGTATCATAAACCTTTTAAAGAGACTTGCAAAGAAAATGAAATTGTTCATGATGATTGCAACATGCATGACCCAATTCCTAAAAATGAAGTTTTATATAAGCATGTTAATTTTTGTGGAGTGGATAGACCTTGTGAAAGGCCTATGATTGAAGAAGAGAAGTATTGTAAACAACATAAGCATGAAAGAACAATCACTTGGGTTAGAGATTTAAATGAAATTGCTAGAGAATTGTGTGACCTTTATCCTTTTACTTGTGAACTTTGCCGTATAGAGGGTCACTTTAATTTTCAATGCATGAACTTTCAAAACATAACTGTTAACCAGTTATGTGATAACATGATCACCTCTGATCTTTATGATGAGCTTATATTATTTTTGATGTGTGAAGAGTTATCAGAAAAGACTTCATGGCTAGATGTTAATGCCATAGGAATAAAAAACACTTTGCAAAATTGCCATCTCTATTGTGTTGTTAATTGCCATGAAAATGATTACATAGGTAAGATTATAAAGGAGGGAACTTTACCAAAGTATAAAAATGTCTCTTATATTTCTGCTAATAAAATGGAGAGTCTCTCCCAAGTTTCCCCTATTGTTTCTAATGATAAACCAGGATATGTGGAGAAGCTTCATCTCCAACCACTCCCTCCTAAGGTTAAGAAGAAGAAAAATAAGAGGAGGAGGAAGAGGAGCAAGAAAGAAGAAGAATGGGTATCAACCTGGCCTGAGCATATTCCTCCCATCAACTTTTATCCTAACGATTGTAAGTTTAAAGAAGAAGGTGAAGTTTATTGCCTTAATTATCATCTTGATGATACGTCCGTAGGTACTATTGAAGATGATTTTGATTATGATATGCATGTTACTTATTGTGATCGAGAAAATGATTATAATGCTACTTATGATCTTGAAAATCTTTTTGGTACCAACTCTGAAAGTGATGATATGGGAAGCTCTAAGCTCGGGGATGATAGGATTGCAAATCCTTTACCCACTAGTGATGTGATAATTGATAATTCTTTTACTAGTAAGAATAAAGACAACATGATTACAAATATAGTTGCTAGTAATGATAATGCTCTTCTCTACTATGATGATGTCATAACTCCAACCTATAGTGGTTATAAAGGTACCTATGACATAAGGAGAAATTATCCTTATGAAACTTGTCATAATCATGGAGGGAATTACTCCCTTGTTGAACACCACCCTCCTAATACACAATTAATCTATAGTGTTCAAGTTGTTTATGATAGTCCTACTCCCACTATTACCAATGAGAAAGATTATGCTTATGTGGAGAGTAAGAGTACCTTTTTGCATGTGGATCATGGTAACAATGTTTTATGTGATGCTTATATTGTTGAGTTCATCCATGATGCCACTGAAATTTATAATGAGAGAGGGAGACTTGGTTCTAAATATCTTAATAATAAGAAGTTTCCTCTCCTTATGGTGAATACTTTGAAGTTATGCTTGTTTTGCCTTCCTATGCTAGTTGCTTTGTGCTTCAATGAATTATTCTATTGCAATATTCCTATGCATAGGAAGCATGTTAGGTTTAAATGTGTTTGGTATTTGCTTCTTGATTCTCTCTTTTGTTCCTCAACTCTTATTCCTACGAGAGCATCATTAAAGTCTTATGCCTAGCTTAAAGGCATAAAAGAAAGCGCTTTTGGGAGGCAGCCCACATGAATAAATTTTTTGCTTTTGTTGTGTCTTGATGTTGTTTACTACTGTAGCATCATCATTGTATCTTTGCTTTTCATATTTGTGCCAAGTATAACCTCTGATTGCTAGAAAGTTCAAAAGTTGTGAGGTGTTGTCCAGGAAACAGATTCTGTCCTTGGATAGAAAAATTCGTATAAAATCACCAGATCATCTTTTTGGTCTGAATTTTTTCGACAGCGTTCTCTATATAATTGTCTTTTGTGTGTCTGTTCTGAGTTTTTTATTTGAGTTGCAGAAGTATCCCGAACAGATCGATTACTACCTGTTGTTCTGTTTTTCACAGATTCTGTCCTGTTTTGCCTTTCCTTCAGTTTGCAAACCAAGAGCTTGCTTTTTCTTTGCAAAAACCTTTTGGCAATCTTGAGAAACAGTAGAACTTCAAGAATATCTTTATTTCCAGCAAGGTATAATTATTTTATTAAGGGTACTAACCTCGCTAATCAGATTATGATGAGTTATGTATGAAGGGAGTTTTCAAGTGTGCGAGGGAAGATGATAAAAAGATTCAGGAGTGTCAAGCGCTCAAGCTTGGGGATGCCCCCGTGCACCCCCAAGAAATATTCAAGGAGACTCAAGCGTCTAAGCTTGGGGATGCCCCTGTGCATCCCCTTCTCCATCAACATTATCAGTTCGTCTTTCGTTCCGCTATATTTTTATCACTTCATGTGTTATGTGCTATGCTTGGAGCGTCTTGCTTTTAGTTTTCTTTTTAGTTTTTCATAACGAGTCGGAACTCAGCATTCCTTTATGTGGGAGAGAAACACGCTCCACTTCTACCTAGAACATAACATAGAATTTTCATGTCTATCTTTGTTGTGTGTGTTCTTTGTCTTTTAAATAGCTAATATCATACTCTGCTCTTAGTATTCATGTTTATCTTTTCAAAGAGCTTTTGTTTAGTTGGTTGCTTGAACTCTCTTTAATTACCATGCTCATCTTATTAAGAGAGTTTGCTTCCGTTGCACTGGTTAATATGTCTATGATAAAGATGCTACTTGCATAATGGTGCTTAGTAGTTCAGGTTTCTTATGGTTAGTCTCAAATAGCTGGGGGATTCCCAATGTGTTATTGGAGTACCAACATGATTTGTTTGCCAATGATGTGGTATGGTTTAGTAATATCTTCCTTCGAGAATTTATTTTGATTGACTTGGCGTATGCTCACGCATATTTAAGACTGTAAAGAAAGTCTGTCAAGCCTTGATGATCTTTTATTTCTGAGTAGCGATATAACTACCATGCGTGATTCAATATTGCTTTGTCGCTCTGCATGATTATGACCGTCATTGCTCTCTTAGTTGGTCGCTCCTAGTCTTTTGCTAACCTCCACCTGTACTAAGCGGAATTACTGCTTGTGCATCCACATCCTTTTAAACCAATTATGCCATACGAGTCCACCATACCTACCTATATGTGGTATTTCACCGCCACTCCAAGTAATTTACATGTGCTACCTTTAAAACCTTCAATCTTTGCAATACATAGCTCATGGGAAAGTAGCTTCAAAACTATTGTGGTAAAGAATATGTTGCTTATGTATCTTATTTCTTATAAGTTGCTTGCTGAGCGGTAACCATGTTTCTGGGGACGCTATCAACTGTCACACTTTTGTTGAATATCATGTGAGTTGCTATGCATATTCGTCTTGTCTGAAGTAAGGGTGATTTGCCGTGGGTTGAATGAATATGCATATTGTTAGAGAAGAACATTGGGTCGCCAACCAAAGCCATGTATCATGGTGGAAGTTTTAGCTTGGACTTAATCCTCAATCTCTTACGAGAATATGCTTATGCATTAAAGAGGAGTCCATCATCTATTTTCTATGTTGTCCCGGTATGGATGTCCTCAAGTTGAGATCTATCAAAAACGAGAAATCAAATGCGATTTATCTCCTTGGACCTTTGTACAGGTGGCATAGAGGTACCCCTTTGTGACACTTGGTTGAAACATATGTAATGCAATGATAACCCATGGAAATCCGAGCTAATTAGGACAAGGTGCGAGCACTATTGGTATTCGATGCATGAGGCTTGCAACTTATAGGATGTGTTATGCATGACACATATGAAGTACTACTACCGTTGACAAAATTGCTTATATGTTTTCAAAATAAAAAGCTCTAGCACATAACCATTCTTTTACTTTTATGTTGAGTCTTCACCTTCTTTTAAAAGCACCAACTACTGAGAGCATGATTGTCATTCTGAGTGTAATGTGCATTGTCCCAAAGTAGCATTGTCTTTTGCATGATTGTGATATCGTTTATTTTGAAATCATTGTATCTAGTCATCACTTAAACCTTGAAGGTGCCCCTGCATTTATGTTTTGCATCACTAAAGGGGGCAAGCTAGATATCACTTTATCATATTTGCACATCATGATCATTGCAAATCTTTTTGATGTTTCAGTTTCATATTGTAAAACTTTCAGTCATTTGTGATTTTCTCATGAGGCAACTTAATTACTATAGAATCATTGTCTCAGTAAGCTTTTGTCATATGACTATGAAAAGTCCTATATGGTTAATAGCATGTCACCACAGAAATTATTCTTGTTATCATTTACCTACTCGAGGACGAGCAGGAATTAAGCTTGGGGATGTTGATACGTCCAAAACGTACCTTAAATTTATGCTTGCTCCATGCCACTTTTGGGTGATATTGCTATGATATTCATACACTTCCATACACTTTTGATCATATTTGGACTAACCTACTAATCCAGTGCACCCCAGTGCCAGTTTCTGTTTTCGGCTGTTTTAGTATTCCAGGTTTTCACATTACGAGAACTGTCAGGAAAAATCCAGAAAAAATATAGAAAAAATCAGCGTTCCAGGAGCTACCGTGCGGCCAAAGTACAGCCGGGGAGGACCCACAGGGGCTCCAGGCGGCCTGTGGGCGCCCCCCCCCCCCTGGGCCGCGCCGGGGGGCGCCTGGGCCCCCCGAGGCACCTCCGATGCCCCCCTTTGGCATATATTTAAAGCGTGTCAAGGAAACCCTGATTCCGGACCCCTTTTTCCCAGACGCGATTCCGATCTCCGCCGCCATCGCCATCAAGCTTCGAGGGACCAGAATTCCTGCGCTGGCACCCTGCCAGGACGGGGAAGTGCCCCCGGATTCATCTCCATCGACGTTGCTTCCTCCCTCCATGATGCGGGAGTAGTTCCTCCTCGGGGCTGAGGTTCTTACCAGTAGCTATGTGGTCAATTCTCTCTCCCATGATGTGATCTTCGTTGTGATCATAGGCTATGTTAATCTAGGGTGATCCCATGATGTTTCCCCTTCCTCTATGTATTGGATTGATGTACTCACTTGTCTTTATCTAGTATAATCCCCGAGACCAAGGTGACAGCGGTCTATTGGACATGGATTAGAAAAGTATTTTCATGAGTGATTTCCTCTCTTGTGTGTTGATTGAAGATTGAGAGTCTCTTGGTGCTTGTCTTTGACTATCCTTTAGATATGTTATGGTGATTGTGGGACTCTCTTTGGATGGCCGCGGTGACATTGGGAAATCCTTAGATTGAGAACTACGAACTTTGAGGTGTGCTTTTGTAGCCCTACATAATTCTCGTCCTCTCTTGACCACGAAGGAATGACCTCCGAGTGTGTCCCCTTTGCATGTTTTATGGGAAATATCATGTGATTCGATTATGTTAATGTTGTTGGGAGTTGCCACTAGTGAAAGTATGAACCCTAGGCCTTGTTTCCACCATTGCAATACCATTTGTGCTCACGTTTACCACATGTTTGCTTGCTGCACTTTTTATTACAGAATTATATTACTTTGCTTTGCCATCCATATTACTTGCCATTTAACATCTCTTCGCCGAACTAGTGCACCTATACATCTGACAAGTGTATTAGGTGTGTTGGGGACACAAGAGACTTCTTGTATCTTAGTTGCAGGGTTGCTTGAGAGAGACCATCTTCAACCTCTACTTCCCTGAGTTCGATAAACCTTAGGTCATCCACTTGAGGGAAATTTGCTGCTGTCCTACAAACCTCTGCGCTTAGAGGCCCAACATAGTCTACAAGAGTAGAAGCGTGTGTAGACATCAATGCCTTCCCGGGGCATCCACAAGCTTAGGCTTTTGGTTGTCCTTAAATTTTATCTTGGGGTGCCTTGGGAATCCCCAAGCTTAGGCTCTTTCCACTCTTTGTTCCATAGTCCATCAAAGCCATACTCAAAACTTGAAAACTTCACAACACAAAACTTAGACAAAAATCTCGTGAGCTCCGTTAGTATAAGAAAGCAAACCACTACTCAAGGATACTGCAATGAATTCATTCTTTGTTTATATTGGTGTTAAACCTACTGTATTCCAACTTCTCTATGATTCATACTTCCCAATACTACTCATGGATGCATTGAAATAAGCAAACAACACACGAAAAACAGAATGTGTCAAAAACAGAACAGTCTGTATTAATCTGCAGTTTTCGCATACTTCTGTCAAAAAAATTGAACTAAATTGGTAAACGTGAGGAATTTGTATATTAATCATCTGCAAAAAGAATCAACTAAATAGCACGCTCCAGTAAAATCTGGTGACCATTCTAGCGAGCGCTAACGATTCTGTTTTTCACAGCACGATCATATAAACTTCACACAAGTCTTCCCAAAGGTTCTACTTGGCACAAACACTAATTAAAACACAAAACCACATCTAAACAGAAGCTAGAGGCAATATTTATTCCTAAACAGAAGCAAAGACAAAAAAATATAAAATTGGGTTGCCTCCCAACAAGTGCTATCATTTTACGCCCCCTAGCTAGGCACGATACATGGATAGATCTAGGTATTGCCATCTTTGGAAGGCAATCCATAAGTGGCTCTCATAATAGATTCATCTGGTAATTTGATTTTCTTTCTAGGAAAGTGTTCCATGCCTTTCCTTAATGGGAATTGGAATCTAATATTTCCTTCCTTCATATCAATAATTGCACCAATCGTTCTAAGGAAATGTCTACCAAGAATAATAGGACATGAAGGATTGCAATCTATATCAAGAGCAATGAAATCTGCGGGCACATAATTCCTATTGGCAACAATAAGAACATCATTAATCCTTCTCATAGGTTTCTTAATAGTGGAATCCACAAGATGTAAATTTAAAGAACAATCATCAAGCTCATGGAACCCTAGCAAATCACACAAAGTTTTTGGGATAGTGGAGACACTTGCACCCAAATCACACATAGCAAAGCATTCATGATCTTTAATTTTTATTTTTATAGTAGGTTCCCACTCATCATTAAGCTTTCTAGGGATAGAAACTTCTAACTCAAGTTTTTCTTCATAAGATTGCATCAAAGCATCAACTATATGTTTGGTAAAAGCTTTATTTTGACTGTAAGCATGCGGAGAGTTTAGTACGGATTGCAACAAGGAAATACAATCAATCAAAGAGCAATTATCATAATTGAATCCCTTGAAATCCAAAGTAGTGGGTTCATTACTATGCAAAGTGTTAATCTCTTCACTCCCACTTTTAACAATTTTAGCATCAAGATCTAAAAACTCCGAATCATTGGGACACCTTAAAATAGAATCATCTCCAATCCTATCTTCATCAAGATTCATACCAGAAAATAAGGATCTAATAGGGGACACATCACTTTCAGATCTTCATCTTTATTTTCATCATAACTAGAAGAACACGCTTTTATATAATTCTCTCCACACTTCTAGCCAATTATATCAACATCAAGAGTAATTCTATCCACACTTCTAGCCAATTCATCAATCTTAAGCAATTTTTCTTCAAGCATAGCATTGAAATTCTTTTGCGAAGTCATAAACTCCTCAACACAAGTTTCAAATTCAGAAGGCATCTTTCCATAAGATTTGTTGTAGGAATTACCATAATTATTAGAGGAATTACTAGGAAAAGGCCTAGGATTAAAGTTCCCTCTATAAGCATTGTTACCAAAATTATTCCTACCAACAAAATTCATATCCAAAGATTCATTATTATTTTCAATCAAAGTGGACAAAGGCATATCATTAGGATCAGAAGAAGCACTCTAAGCAGCAAATAATTTCATAAGTTCATCCATCTTTCCACTCAAAACACTAATCTCTTCAATAGCATGCACTTTTTTACTAGTAGATCTTTCGATGCGCCATTGAGAATAATTAACCATAATATTATCTAGGAGTTTGGTAGCTTCTCCTAAGGTAGTTTCCATGAAAGTGCCTCCTGCGGCCGAATCTAAAAGATTTCTAGAAGCAAAATTCAAGCCAGCATAAAAGTTTTGAATAATCATCCATAAGTTCAAACCATGTGTAGGGCAATTACGTATCATTAATTTCATTCTCTCCCAAGCTTGTGCAACATGCTCATGATCTAGTTGCTTAAACTTCATAATATCGTTTCTGAGAGAGATGATCTTAGCAGGAGGGAAATACTTAGAGATAAAAGCATCTTTGCACTTATTCCACGAATCAATACTATTTCTAGGCAAAGAGGAAAACCAAGTTTTAGCAAGATCTCTAAGTGAAAACGGAAATAACTTCAATTTAACAATATCATTATCTGTATAACTTTTCTTTTGCATATCACACAAATCAACAAAGTTGTTTAGATGGGTAGCGGCATCTTCACTAGGAAAGCCGGAAAATTGATCTTTCATGACAAGATTCAACAGAGCATCATTGATCTCACAAGATTCAGCATCGGTAATAGGAGCAATCGGAGTGCTAATAAAATCATTATTGTTGGTATTGGAGAAGTCACACAATTTAGTATTGTTCTGAGCCATAGTGATAAGTAAGCAATCCAACACACAAGCAAACAAGAAGCAAGTGAACGATAAACACACGGCAGAAGACGGGCAAATAAAACGGCAAGGGTGAAGGAGGGGAGAGGAAAACGAGAGGCAAAAAATGTAATGCGAAGGATAAGGGTTTGTGATAGGTACTTGGTATATGACTTTTGCGTAAGCCTCCCCAGCAACGAGGCCAGAAATTCTTCTTGCTACTTCTCGAGCTTGTGTTGTATTCCCTCGAAGAGGAAAGGGTGATGCAGCACAGTAGCGTAAGTATTTCCCTCAGTTTTTGAGAACCAAGGTATCAATCCAGGAGGAGACCACGCGCGAGTCCCTCGCACCTGCACAAACAAATAAGAACTTCGCAACCAACCCGATAAGGGGTTGTCAATCCCTTTACGGTCACTTACGAAAGTGAGATCTGATAGAGATGGTAGTTTGATATTTTTGGTATTTTTGATTATAAGAACAGAAAGTAAAGCGAAAAAGTAAAGGAGATTGTAGATTGATACGTTGAGAATAGACCCAGGGGCCATAGTGTTCTCTAGTGGCTTCTTTCATGATAGCGATATTCTACGGCGGGTAAACAAATTACTGTCGAGCAATTGATAGAAAAGCGAATAATTATGAGAATATATACGCATGATCATTATATATAGGCATCACGTCCGAGACAAGTAGACCGAAACGATTCTGCATCTACTACTATTACTCCACACATCGACCGCTATCCAGTATGCATCTAGAGTAATAAGTTCATAAGAACGGAGTAACGCCTTAAGCAATATGACATAATGTAGAGGGATAAACTCAAACATAGTGATATAAACCCCATCTTTTTATCCTCGATGGCAACAATACAATACGTGCAGTGCTGCCCCTACTGTCACTGGGAAAGGACACCGCAAGATTGAACCCAAAGCCAAGCACTTCTCCCGTTGCAAGAACTATAGATCTAGTAGGACAAACCAAACCAATAATTCGAAGAGACTTGCAAGGATATTATAATCACACATAAAGAGTTCGAAAAAAGAACCAAATATTTCTCATAGATAATCTTGATCATAAACCCACAATTCATCGGATCTCGACAAACACACCGCAAAAAGAGATTACATCGAATAGATCTCCTCGAAGACCGAGGAGAACTTGGTATTGAGATCCAAAGAGAGAGAATAAGCCATCTAGAACTAGCTATGGACTCGAAGGTGTGTGGTAAACTACTCACAACTCATGGTGAGGCGATGATGATGATGTAGAAGCACTCCGTGGTAGATCCCCCCCTCCGGTGGAGCTCCGGAACAGGCCCCAAGATGGGATCTCATGGGAACAGAAGGTTGTGCCAGTGGAACTAGGGTTTTCTCTGTTGTTCTGATGGTTTCGGGGTACGTAGGTATATATAGGAGGAAGGACGGCACCGGGGGCCAGACGGGGTGCCCACGAGGCTCGGGGCACGCCCTATAGGGGGGCGCACCCCCCACCCTCGTGGACGCCACATCAGCCCTACTCCGTGGTTCTCAAGTCTCTCGTGCGTATTTTTCTCCAAAAATATCTCTCCCGAAGGTTTCATTCCGTTTGGACTCCGTTTGATATTCCTTTTCTGTAAAACCCGAAAACAGGCAAAAAACAGCAATCTGGACTGGGCCTTTGGGTTAGTAGGTTAGTCCCAAAAATAATATAAAAGTGTATAACAAAGCCCATTAAACATCCAAAACATCATAAATAATAGCATGGAACAATAAAAAATTATAGATTATAGATACGTTGGAGACGTATCACTAGGTTGAGCATCATCATGAACATCATCGTTAACATTATCACTAGGTTCACGTTCATTACCAGATTGTGTCTCAGCATCAGAGATAGAGATATCATTGGGATTCTCAGGTGTGTCAGCTACTGGTTTATTAGAAGCATGCAGAGTCCTATCATTTTTATGTTTCTTCTTCTTAGAAGAACTAGGTGCATCTATATTAGCTCTCTAAGAATCTTGCTCAATTCTCTTAGGGTGGCCTTCAGGATACAGAAGTTCCTGAGTCATTTTACCACCTCTAGTCACAACTCTAATAGCATTATCATTTTTCTTACTATTTAATTCATTGAGCAAATCATTTTGTGTTTTAAGTACTTGTTCTACTTGAGTGGTAACCATAGAAGCATGCTTACTAATGAGTTTCAATTCACCCTTAACTCTAGACATATAATCACTCAAGCGTTCAATCATACAAGCATTACGTTGCAATTGTCTACCAACATAAGCATTGAAGTTTTCTTGATTCACAATGAAGTTGTCAAACTCATCTAAGCATTGGCTAGCAGACTTATAACGAGGAATATCACCTTCATCAAATCTATAAAAAGAATTTACCTTTACTACCTATGTCGGGTTATCAAGACCATGTATTTCTTCAATAGGCGGTAAATTCTTAACATCTTCAGCTTTAATACCTTTTTCTTTCATAGATTTCTTTGCCTCTTGCATATCTTCAGGACTGAGAAAGAGAACACCCTTTCCTTCGGAGTTAGTTTAGGGGCTGGTTCAGGAAGTGTCCAATTATTTTCATTGGTCAACCAATTATTCAATAGTAATTCAGCTTGATCAACTGTTCTTTCCTTGAAAACACAACCAGCACAACTATCCAAGTGGTCTTGGGAAGCATCGGTTAGTCCATTATAAAAGACATCAAGTATTTCATTCCTCTGTAGAGGATGATCAGGCTAATCATTAAGTAATTGGAGAAGCCTCCCCCAAGCTTGTGGGAGACTCTCTTCTTCAATTTGCACAAAATTATATATTTCCCGTAAGGCAGCTTGTTTCTTATGAGCGGGAAAATACTTAGCAGAGAAGTAATAAATCATATCCTGGGGACTACGCACACAACCAGGATCAAGAGAATTAAACCATGTCTTAGCATCACCCTTCAACGAGAACGGAAATAACTTAAGGATATAGTAATAATGAATCTTTTCCTCGTTGGTAAACAGGGTAGCTATATCATTCAACTTAGTAAGATGTGCCACAACAGTTTTAGATTCATAGCCACAGAAAGGATCAGATTCAACCAAAGTAATTAACTCAGGATCGACAGAGAAATCATAATCCTTATCAGTAACACAGATAGGTGAAGTAGCAAAAGCAGGGTCATATTTCATTCTAGCATTCAAAGACTTATCTTTCAGCTTAGCTAAAAATTTCTTAAGATCATATCTATCGTTGCAAGCAAGAATGTCTCTTGCAATCTCTTCATCCATAATATAACCCTCAGGAATAACACACAATTCATATCTAGGAGGAGAATCTTCATTATCACTTTCATCAATATTATCAGTTTTAATATTTGCATTCTCCCTAACCTTAGAAATTTGTTCATCTAGAAATTCACCTAGCGGCACAGTATTATCAAACATAGAAGTAGTTTGATCATACATAGCAGAAGTGGTATCATCAAGAACATGCGACATATTAGATTCAATAGCAAGAGTAGGTGTCGTGAGTTTACTCATAACAGAGGGTGAATCAAGTGTAGAGCTAGATGACAGTTCCTTACCTTCCCTCGTAGTTGAGGGATAAATCTTGGTTTTTGAGTCTTTCAAGTTCTTCATAGTGATCAATATATATAAATCCCAAGTGACTTAAAGAATAGAGTTATGCTCCCTGGCAGCGGCGCCAGAAAATAGTCTTGATAACCCACAAGTGTAGGGGATCGCAACAGTTTTCGAGGGTAAAGTATTCAACCCAAATTTATTGATTCGACACAAGGGGAGCCAAAGAATACTCTCAAGTATTAGCAGTTGAGTTGTCAATTCAACCACACCTGGAAACTTAGTATCTGCAGCAAGGTAATTGAGTAGCAAGGTAATATGGAAGTAACGGTAATGGTAGCAAAAGTAGCGATAGTGTTTTTATAGTGATTGTAACAGTACCAGCGGAAAAGTAAATAAGAAACAAGCAATATCTGAAAAGCTCGTAGGCATTGGATCGGTGATGGAGAATTATGTCAGATGCGATTCCTCATATAATAATTATAACATAGGGTGACACAGAACTAGCTCCAGTTCATCAATGTAATGTAGGCATGTATTCCAAATATAGGCATACATGCTTATGGAAAAGAACTTGCATGACATCTTTTGTCCTACCCTCCTGTGGCAGCAGGGTCCTAGTGAAAACTAAGGGTTATTAAGGCCTCCTTTTAATAGAGTACTGGACCAAAGCATTAACACATAGTGAATACATGAACTCCTCAAACTACGGTCATCACCGGGAGTGGTCCCGACTATTGTCACTTTGGGGTTGCCGGATAATAACACATAGTAGGTGATTATTGACTTGCGAGATAGGATCAAGAACACACACATATTCATGAAAACATAATAGGTTCATATCTGAAATCATGGCACTCGGGCCCTAGTGACAATCATTAAGCATAGCAACGTTATAGCAACATCAATCTTAGAACATAGTGGATACTAGGGATCAAACCCTAACAAAACTAACTCGATTACATGGTAAATCTCATCCAACCCATCATCGTTCAGCAAGCGTACAATGGGATTACTCAAGCATGGCGGTAATCATCATAGAATTAGTGATGGAGGAAGGTTGATGATGACGATGGCGACGATCTCCCCTCTCCGGAGCCCCGAACGGACTCCAGATCAGCCCTCCCGAGAGAGATTATGGCTTGGCGGCGGCTCCGTATCATAAAACACGATAATTCCTTCTCTCTAATTTTTTTCTCCCCGAAAGTGAATACATGGAGTCGGGGGAGACGTCGGTGGAGCAACAGGGGGCCCACGAGGCAGGGGGCGCGCCCCCACCCTCGTGGACAGGGTGTGGGCCCCCTGGTCTAGTTCTTTCCGCGGATATTTTTTATATATTCCAAAATAATTCTCCGTTGAACTTCTGGTTATTCCGAGAACTTTTATTTTTGCACAAAAATAACACCATGGTAGTTCTGCTGAAAACAACGTCAGTCCGGGTTAGTTGCATTCAAATCATGCAAGTTAGAGTCCAAAACAAGGGCAAACGTGTTTGGAAAAGTAGATACGTTGGAGACGTATCAACTCCCCCAAGCTTAAACCTTTGCTTGTCCTCAAGCAATTCAGTTGATAAACTGAAAGTGATAAAGAAAAACTTTGACAAACTCTGTTTGCTCTTGTTGTTGTAAATATGTAAAGCCAGCATTTAAGTTTTCAACAAAGATCATGAACTAACCACATTCACAATAACTTTCAGGTCTCATGTCTACTCATATCAATGGCATAGTCAACTAGCAAGCAATAATAATAAACCTCGGAACATGAAACCAGGGCCAAGAAATCGGTTCGAAATATTAAAGGGTCAAACACGATGCTTCGCTGAAAAGTTGTCAGTAAAGACACAGTGTCCATTTTTCAACACATTGCCTTCGAGGCTAAGGATTGTACTAATCATGTAGAGCTAGACATAGTTCCTTTGTGCAGGAAATAACAATTCAATATGTTCGGAAGGAGGAACCCGCCTTGCAATGCCGAAGACAGTACGCGAACCTGACTCATCGTCATCGAAGACTGGTTCAGGGGCCATTGAGGGAGTCCTAGATTAAGGGGTCCTCAGGTGGCCGGATTACTTGTTATGGGCCGGACTGGTGGGCTATGAAGATTGTCGCTGAAGATTATCCCCCGTATCTGGATAGGACTCCTATATGTGTAGAATGGCAAGTTTAGAGTCCGGGTCTAATGTTTCCTTTCTCTGCAAGATGAACATGTACAACCCTAGGTCCCTCCGGTGCATATATAAACCGGAGAGTTTAGTCCATAGAGAGAGAATCATAACAACATAGGCTAGACTTCTAGGGTTTAGCCATTGTGATCTCGAGGTAGATCAACTCTTGTAACCCTATATTCATCAAGATCAATCAAGCAGGAAGTAAGCTATTACCTCGATAGAGAGGGCCCGATCCTGGGTAAACACCGTGTCCCCAGTCTCCTATTACCATTGATCCTCAAGCACACAGTTCGGGACCCCCTACCCGAGATCCGCTGGTTTTGACACCGACAGTGGGGGGCTGGACACACCAATTCCCACGCCCTGGAGGCAGCCCTACCTCTCCCATTACTCCGTTTTCTCCTCAGATCGTATCTACGATAGCGCTTGGCGAAGCCCTACTCGGATTGCTCCACCACCATCTCCACCATGCCGTCATGCTGGTTGAGATTCCATCTACTTCTACTTCTCCTCCTTCTCTTGCTGGATGAAGAAGGAGGAGACGTCATCCAGCCGCACGTGTGCTAAATGTGGAGGTGCCATCCGTTCGGAACTTGATCGGGAGTTTGTGGGACGAATCGTGATTGGATCACGGAGACGTTCGACTACATCAACCGCATTTTTAACGCTTCCGCTTAGCGATCTACAAGGGTATGTAGATCCAATCTCTCCTCTCACAGATGTTCATCTCCTAGATTGATCTTGGTGAACGTAGGATTTTTTTGTTTCCCATGCAACATTCCCCATCAGGTGGAGTGTAGGAGGAGGGTCCCGCGGAGGAAGAGGATGGTGGCATTGCCTCGTCGGAGGAGGCGTCCTCCATTTGCACGTACTCCGGATGCATGCCGACCTGCCAGTTGGCAGCAATGGTGGCCATGGCCATCATCTGCTCCGACGTCAGCCCATCCCAGAGAGCTTTGTTGGCAGAGGGAGCCATGGCGGGGAGTGGTGCAGAGAGGGATGGGTGACTGTGGCTATCGGCTGGGCACCGGGGCAGCGGTTTATATAGCACCGGTGGGCGGCAGAGGGACAGACGGGTGACACCGGAGGATATGCCTCGGCAACCATGTATCATCAATGCGGGCGGCATACGGGTGGATGGGCGACAATCGTGTTGTTTGAACACGTGGCAGTCGGTTGCACCGGGAAGCGATGCTGGTGGCGGCGCTCTCTCGATCGACGTGCCGCTTAAATGCTAGCGTCGGTGAGCGGCCGCGTCTGCTCTGGTCGGGCATGAATGCGGGCGCTGACGCTCTGGAGTGGCGGTGATCAAAAACGCATGAGAGGGGGAAGGTTTTTTGGTGGGCCAGGGCGATCAGAAGCTGGCTTGGGATTGGTCCCGCAAATGTCCCCCACTTTTGTCTTCGTTGTGCGGGAGAAATCACGTCCGGACAGGCCCGCAGACCGATAGAGGTAGTTGTTTAATGTCTTCCGTGGTCCAGACAGCGTAGCCCGGATAGTTGCGGGAGCTTGGTGGTCGTCTTTGGAGTTGCCCTTAGAGAAACTCCAACGCGACGACCCATTTTGTCTCTATGTGTCCGTTTGGGTCATCGCAGACAAGAAAGTCGGCCCAACATGTCGACCCAGATGGATGCGCGCCCGCTTTTAGTCCGACTATCGACCCATTCCTAGCCCAAGTTTGGGCCTCATTTGCATCAGCGCTGACACAAAACGGATGCACGTGACACACGCCTACTCCTCCCTCTGGCCCGCCAGATGGTGACACAACGACCACCATTTCCCTCCACTTTCCCCAAAACCCTTTTGCCCGCTCGCGCTCCCGGCCATGGACAACGTGTCGAACCTCAATGCCGCCATCGTCCTCGCCTCCCTCTCTGCGTCCGGCCTCACCTGATGTGGGGTAACCCGATCTAGGCTGATCTTTCACGATTGGAGGTGATTCCTGTTGGGAAATGTTGCATGGAAAACAAAAACTAAAAAAATCTACGCACACGCAAGATCTATCCATGGAAATTCATAGCAACGAGAGGGGAGAATCTGTCTGCGTACCCTTGTAGACCGTAAGCTGAAGCATTTATTAACGCGGTTAATGTAGTCGAACTTCTTCATGATCCAACCGATCAAGTACCGAACGTACGGCACTGATACGTCTCCAACGTATCTATAATTTTTTATTGTTCCATGATATTATATTATCCTTCTAGGATGTCTTATGGGCTTTATTATACACTTTTATATGATTTTTGGGACTAACCTATTAACCCAAAGCCCAGTGCCAGTTTCTGTTTTTCTCCTGTTTTAGGGTTTTACAGAAAAGGAAAATCAAACGGAGTCCAATTGACGAGCCAATTTTTAACGATTTTTTCTGGACCAAAAGAAGCCCCCGGAGTAAAAGAGTTGGGCCAGGAGAGCCGCGGGCTGCCCTCGAGGTTGGGGGCCACGCCCTGGGCAGGGGGCGCCCCCCTATCTCGAGGACGGCCCGTAGCTCCCCTTTACTTGGCCCCGACTCCAAAAACTCCTATAAATGCTGAAACCTTCGGAAATTAACCTAGATCGGGAGTTCCACCGCCGAAAGCCTCTGTAGCCACCGAAAACCAATCTACACCCGTTCTGGCACCCTGCTGGAGGGGGAAATCCCTCTCCGGTGGCTATCTTCATCATCCCGACGCTCTCCATGACGAGGAGGGAGTAGTCCACCCTCGGGGCTGAGGGTATGTATTAGTAGCTATGTGTTTGATCTCTCTCTCGTGTTCTTGAGATGGAACGATCTTGATGTATCGCGAGCTTTGCTATTCTAGTAGGATCTTCTTCTCCCCCTCTACTCTCTTGTAATGGATTGAGTTTTCCCTTTGAAGTTATCTTATCAGTTTGAGTCTTTAAGGATGTGAGAACACTTGATGTATGTCTTGCATGTGTTTATCTGTGGTGACAATGGGATATCATGTGATCCACTTGATGTATGTTTTGGTGATCAACTTGTGGGTTCCGTGACCTTGGGAATCTATGCATAGGGGTTGGCACACGTTTTCGTCTTGACTCTCCGGTAGAAACTTTGGGGCACTCTTTGAAGTTCTATGTGTTGGTTGAATAGATGTTTCTGAGATTGTGTGATGCATATCGTATAATCATGCCCACTGATACTTGAGGTGACAATGGAGTATCTAGGTGACATTAGGGTTTTGATTGATTTGTGTCTTAAGGTGTTATTCTAGTACGAACTCTATGATAGATTGAACGTTACTACGGACTCTTGAATAGATCGATCAGAAAGAATAGCTTTGCGGTGGTTTCGTACCCTACCATAATCTCTTCGTTTGTTCTCCGCTATTAGTGACTTTGGAGTGACTCTTTGTTGCATGTTGAGGGCTAGTAATATGATCCAATTATGTTATCCTTGTTGAGAGAACTTGCACTAGTGAAAGTATGAACCCTAGGCCTTGCCTACTTTCATTGCAACATCGTTTATGCTCACTTTTACCATTTGCTACCTTGTTGTTTTTATATTTTCAGTTTACAAAAATCTATATCTACCATCCATATTGCACTTGTATCACCATCTCTTCGCCGAACTAGTGCACATATACAATTTACCATTGTATTGGGTGTGTTGGGGACACAAGAGACTCTTTGTTATTTGGTTGCGGGGTTGCTTGAGAGAGACCATCTTCATCCTACGCCTCACACGGATTGATAAATCTTAGGTCATCCACTTGAGGGAAATTTGCTACTGTCCTACAAACCTCTGCACTTGGAGGCCCAACAACGTCTACAAGAAGAAGGTTGTGTAGTAGACATCAAGCTCTTTTCTGGCGCCGTTGCCGGGGAGGTGAGTGCTTGAAGGTATATCTTTAGATCTTGCAATCGAATCTTTTAGTTTCTTGTTTTATCACTAGTTTCGTTTATAAAAGAAAACTAAAATAATGGAATTAAGGTTACCTCGTATGCTTCATCTTTTTAATATCTTTCGTGAAAATGATGGGAAGGAAAATTGTGCTCAAGTACTAGAAGAGGAATTACATAGAATGCTTGGCATAAAATATGTGCATGATGAGCATGCTTGCAATGTTGTTAGTGTGAATCCTTTGAATATCCATGATGCTAATGATATGCAAAGCCACAAGCTTGGGGAAGCTATGTTTGATGAAGATGATATGTTTAGTCCCCCAAGTTTTGATGAGCAAATTTATTATGATGAAAACATGCCTCCTATTTATGATGATTATATTGATGAAAGTGGATTCGGAGAGGTCATGACTTTATTTAGTGATGAATCCACTATTTTGGAGGAGGTTCCAATTGATTATGAGAACAAAGTTGCTATCTATGATGATTATTGTGATGACTCGTATGCTATTAAGAATAATGATATCCATGAAACTTGTCATCATGATTTTAGTTTTCAGTTGGATTATGCTTCACATGA
This sequence comes from Secale cereale, assembly GCA_902687465.1. NCBI lineage: Eukaryota > Viridiplantae > Streptophyta > Magnoliopsida > Poales > Poaceae > Secale > Secale cereale. Next base: position 830,984,771 of record LR738711.1, on the reverse strand, counting down.
TAGTTATTTTGTTGAGTTTGCTCCCACTATTATTCATGAGAAGAAATTCGCTTATGTGGAGAGTAATAAAATTTATATGTTTGGGGCTCATGAAAAGAATGCTTTATGTGCTGGTTATATTTTTGAATTCATTCATGATGCTACTGAAAATTATTATGAGGGAGGAACATATGCTTGTAGGAATTGCAAATATATCAAGTTTCCTCTCTATGTGCTTAAAGTTCTGAAGTTATGCTCATTTTCCCTTCCTATGCTAGTTGATTATCGTTCCCATAAGTTGTTTGCTTACAAAATCCATATGCATAGGAAGTGGGTTAGACTTAAATGTGATATTCATATACTTCATGATGCTCCCACTATGTTTCAATTCTTATCTTTTATGTGAGCATCATTATGCCTAGCTAGGGGCGTTAAACGATAGCGCTTGTTGGGAGGCAACCCAACTTTATTTTAGTTTCTTTGTTTTTGCTTCTGTTTAGGAATAAATATTGCATCTAGCCTCTGATTAGATGTGGTTTCATGTTTTTTTTAGTGTCTGTGCCAAGCAGAACCTTTGGGAAGACTTGTGTGAAGTTTATGTGATCTTGCTGTGAAAAACAGAATAGTTAGTGTTGGCTAAAGTAGTCGTGAGATTTTACTGGAACGTGATTTTTAGTTTATTCTTTTTGCAGATGATTGGTAGACAAATTCCGCAAATTTACCAATTTAATTTGAATTTTTTGGAGTTCCATAATTAGGCGAACCCTGCAGATTACTATAGACTGTTCTGTCTTTGATAGATTCTGTTTTTTGTGTGTTGTTTGCTTATTCCGATGCATCTATGAGTAGTATTGGGAAGTATGAACCATAGAGAAGTTGGAATAAAGTAGGTTTAACACCAATATAAACAAAGAATGAATTCATTGCTGTACCTTTGAGTAGTGGTTTGCTTTCTTATACTAACGGAGCTCACGAGAATTTTTGTCTAAGTTTTGTGTTGTGAAGTTTTCAAATTTTGAGTATTGCTTTGATGGACTATGGAACAAGGAGTAGCAAAGGACTAAGCTTGGGGATGCCCATGGAACTCCAAGTAAATTCAAGATAATCAAAAGCCTAAGCTTGGGGATGCCCCGGGAAGGCATCCCCTCTTTCGTTTTCATCCATCGGTAACTATACTTGGAGCTATATTTTTATTCGCAACATGATATGTGTTTTGCTTGGAGCGTCAATTTATTTTAGTTTGTTTTGCTTGATGTTTGAATAATATCCCAAGATTTGAAGTTCTTAAATGTTAGAGAGTTTTCACATAGTTACATAATTATTCAACTACTCATTGATCTTCACTTATATCTTTCGGAGTAGTTTGATATTGCTCTAGTGCTTCACTTATACCTTTTAGAGCACGGCGGTGGTTTTATTTTGAAGAAATAGATGAACTCTCATGCTTCACTTATATCCTTTTGAGAGTCTATTAAAACAGCATGGTAATGTGTTTAGGCTATAAAACTAGTCTTCACATGATAGACATCCAATATCAATGTAGTAAAAACTTTCACACTAAGTGCATTGAATACGATGGGAAGTTGGATGCTTGATAATAGTTTTGAGATATGAGGATAGTGATATTAGAGTCATGCTAGTGGAGTTATTATTAAATTGAGAAATACTTGTGTTAAGGTTAGTGATTCCCGTATCATGCACATATGGTGAACCGCTATGTGACGGAGTTAGAGCATGGGGTATTTGTAGAGTGCCAACCTTTGTGTGGAGGTCGGGGGCGCGCGATGGTCAACTCCCACCAACATCCCCCCTAGGAGCATGCGTTGATTGCTTTGTTTTGATAACTCATAGATTTTTTCAATAAGTATATGAGTTCTTATGACTAATGTTGAGTCCATGGATTATATGCACTCTCACCCTTCCACCATTGCTAGCTTCTCTTGTACCGCGCAACTTTCGTTGGTGCCATAAACCCACTATATATCCTTCCGCAAAACAACCACCATACCTACCTATCATGGCATTTCCATAGCCATTCCGAGATATATTGCCATGCAACTTTCCACCGTTCCGTTCATATGGCATGCTTCATATTGTCATATTTCCATGCATGATCATGTAGTTGACATCGTATTTGAGGCTAGGCCACCATGCATAATTTTTCATACATGTCACTCTTGATTCATTGCACATCCCGGTACACCACCGGAGGCATTCATATAGAGTCATACTTGTTCTAGTATCGAGTTGTAATATCGAGTTGTAATTCAATGAAAGTGTGATGATCATCATTATTAGAGCATCGTCCCATGTGAGGAAAGGCTAAATCAATAAAGCCCCTCCAAGAAAAAAAAAGTCCAAAGAAAAAATAAAGGCCCAAAAAAAAGAAAAAAAAAGAAAAAGAAAAAGGGACAATTGCTACTATCTTTTTCCACACTTGTGCTTCAAAATAACACCATGTTCTTCATGATAGAGAGTCTCATGCTTAGTCACTTTTTATACTAGTGGCAATTTTCATTATAGAACTTGGCTTGTATATTCCAACGATGGGCTTCCTCAAATGCCCTAGGTCTTCGTGAGCAAGCAAGTTGGATGCACACCACTAGTTTCTTTTGTTGAGCTTTCATACTTTTTAGATCTAGTGCATCCGTTGCATGGCAATCCCTACTCAGTCACATTGATATCTATTGATGGGCATCTCCATAGCCCATTGATACGCCTAGTCGATGTGAGACTATCTCCGTCCTTTTTGTCTTCTCCACAACCACCTCTATTCCACCCATAGTGCTATGTCCATGGCTCACGCTCATGTATTGCGTGAAAGTTGAAAGGTTTGAAAAGATAGAGTATGAAAACAAGTGCTTGGCTTAAATTGGGGTTGTGCATGATATGAATATTTTTGTGTGATAACGAGGGAGCATAGCCAACACTATATGATTTTGTAGGGATAACTTTCTTTAGCCATAGTATTTTGAGAAGACATGATTGCTTTGTTAGTATGCTTGAAGTATTGTTATTTCTTATGTCAATATAGACTTTTGTCTTGAATCTTTCAGATCTAAACACTCATGCCACAATTAAGAGAATTACATTGAAAAACTATGTTGGTTAGCATTCCACATCAAAAATTCTGTTTTTACCATTTACCTACTCGAGGACGAGCAGGAATTAAGCTTGGGGATGCTGATACATCTCCAACGTATCTATAATTTTTGATTGTTCCATGCTATTATATTATCCTTCTAGGATGTCTTATGGGCTTTATTATACACTTTTATATGATTTTTGGGACTAACCTATTAACCCAGAGCCCAGTGCCAGTTTCTGTTTTTCTCCTGTTTTAGGGTTTTACAGAAAAGGAAAATCAAACGGAGTCCAATTGACGAGCCAATTTTTGACGATTTTTTCTGGACCAAAAGAAGCCACCGAAGCAAAAGAGTTGGGACAGGAGAGCCACGGGCTTCCCTCAAGGGTGGGGGCCACGCCCTGGGCAGGGGGCGTGCCCCCCTATCTCGAGGACGGCCCGTAGCTCCCCTTTACTTGGCCCTGACTCCAAAAATTCCTATAAATGTTGAAACCTTCAGAAATTAATCTATATCGGGAGTTCCACCGTCGAAAGCCTCTGTAGCCACCGAAAACCAATCTACACCCGTTCTGGCACCCTGCCGGAGGGGGTAATCCCTCTCCGGTGGCTATCTTCATCATCCCGGCGCTCTCCATGACGAGGAGGGAGTAGTCCACCCTCGGGGCTGAGGTTATGTATCAGTAGCTATGTGTTTGATCTCTCTCTCGTGTTCTTGAGATGGAACGATCTTGATGTATCGCGAGCTTTGCTATTCTAGTTGGATCTTCTTCTCCCCCTCTACTCTCTTGTAATGGATTGAGTTTTCCCTTTGAAGTTATCTTATCGGATTGAGTCTTTAAGGATGTGAGAACACTTGATGTATGTCTTGCACGTGTTTATCTGTGGTCACAATGGGATATCATGTGATCCACTTGATGCATGTTTTGGTGATCAACTTGCGGGTTCCGTGACCTTGGGAATCTATGCATAGGGGTTGGCACACGTTTTCGTCTTGACTCTCCGGTAGAAACTTTTGGGCATTCTTTGAAGTTCTATGTGTTCGTTGAATAGATGTTTCTGAGATTGTGTGATGCATATCGTATAATCATGCCCACGGATACTTGAGGTGACAATGGAGTATCTAGGTGACATTAGGGTTTTGATTGATTTGTGTCTTAAGGTGTTATTCTAGTACGAAGTCTATGATAGATTGAACGTTACTATGGACTCTTGAATAGATCGATCAGAAAGAATAGCTTTGAGGTGGTTTCGTACCCTACCATAATCTCTTCGTTTGTTCTCCGCTATTAGTGACTTTGGAGTGACTCTTTGTTGCATGTTGAGGGCTAGTAATATGATCCAATTATGTTATCCTTGTTGAGAGAACTTGCACTAGTAAAGTATGAACCCTAGGCCTTGCCTACTTTCATTGCAACACCGTTTATGCTCACTTTTACCACTTGCTACCTTGCTGTTTTTTATATTTTCAGTTTACAAAAACCTGTATCTACCATCCATATTGCACTTGTATCACCATCTCTTCGCCGAACTAGTGCACCTATACAATTTACCATTGTATTGGGTGTGTTGGGGACACAAGAGACTCTTTGTTATTTGGTTGCAGGGTTGCTTGAGAGAGACCATCTTCATCCTATGCCTCCCACGGATTGATAAACCTTAGGTCATCCACTTGAGGGAAATTTGCTACTATCCTACAAACCTCTGCACTTGGAGGCCCAACAACGTCTACAAGAAGAAGGTTGTGTAGTAGACATCAGGCACCTCCATGTTTAGCACACGTTCAGCTCGGTGACGTCCTCGCTGATACGTCCATTTTGCATCATGCTTTCCTACTGTTATTTATAGTGTTTTCATGCATAATTGCCTTTTGAAGTAATTCTAATGTATTTTCTCTCATAATATGCAAGGTTTGTATCAAGAGGGAGAATACCCGCAGCTGGAAATCTAGACATGAAAAAGCAACGTCAGGCTACCTATTCTGCACAACTCCAAATGGGCTAAAACTTCACAAGGATTTTTATTGAATAAAAAGAAATATTGGAGCTGATAGCCAGGGCCCCCAGGCACGCCCTGGTGGGTTGTGCCCTCCTCGGCCCACCTTCGGTGCCCCTCTTATGGTATATAAGTCATTTTGACCTAGAAAAAATAAGATGAGGACTTTTGGGATGGAGCGCCACCGTCTCGAGGCGGAACTTGGGCAGGAGCACTTCTGCTTTTCGGCGGAGCGATTCCGCCGGGGGAACTGCCCTCCCGAAGGGGGAAATCATCGTCATCATCATCACCAACAACTCTCCCATGTTGGGGAGGGAAATCTCCATCAACATCTTCAACATCACCATCTCCTCTCAAACCCTAGTTCATCTCTTCTGTTCAATCTTTGTACCAGAACCTAAGATTGGTGCTTGTGGGTAACTAGTAGTGTCGATTACATCTTGTTGTTGATTACTATATGGTTTATTTGGTGGAAGATTACATGTTCTGATTTGTTATGCCATTTAATATCCCTATGATCATGAACATGTTTGTCACTTGTGAGTACTTACTTTTGTTCTTGTGGTCACGGGAGAAATCATGTTGCAAGTAATCATGTGAACTTGATATGTGTTCGATATTTTGATAATATGTATGTTGTGATTCCCTTAGTGGTGTCATGTGAACGTCGACTACATGACACTTCACCATATTTGGGCCTAAGGGAATGCATTGTGGAGTATTTATTAGATGATGGGTTTCTAGAGTGACAGAAGCTTAAACTCTTGTTGGTGTACTAAGGTAGGGGTACCATAGTACCCCAACTTGTGCACGGGCAGTAGCAGCTTCCCGCGGCAGGGTTTACCACGCGCTTGCCAAGGCCTGCTCCAGACCCCTTCAAGCCATTCAAGAACAAAGTATTCAAGTTAAGAGACAAGACCCCGGCAAGAGGAGCTTGCCGGGAAGGCCGCACCAGGCTCAAGGACATCTTTTCAGCACAAGACCCTGGCAAGAGGTGCTTGCCAGGAAGGCCAAAGGATAACACCGCAAAAGATACATCGCGGCGCATCGTGCGCCCCGGCAGGGCCCGGGAAGCGGCAAGCTTCCGGGCCCGGCAAGATAGCGGCCCCGGCAAAGTGCTTGCCGGGGGAAGTTCACGCTCTGTGCCTGCGCTCCAGCTCATTCGGCCACGCGTCGCCCTGGGGCCCTTCCAGGGGCACGTGGCAGATGGCCGTGCAGCCTGAGGGACACGCTGGCGAGCCGCGGTGACGAGGCTACCGCCGTGGCGAACGGAGACGCATGGACAGACGCTTTTGGGGTCGACGGCGACGGGCATTAAATGCCCTTGTCCCCCACCGTCAAGGTTAGGTGAAGACCACTGTTCATACACTGTTCGTGCACTGTTACAACTACCACCAAATTTACATTTTTACCCTCCTCTACGTTGACACCTGTCGGTGACCCCTTTGAGCTATAAAAGGAGGCCCATGCACAATGTAGAGGGGGTTCGATCCCAGAAACTCGCTCACTCCATCGCTCGGTGTAGCTGGTACTGTAGATCTTCAAGCTCCCGAGCCCAAGAACTCAATACAACCAAAGCAGGAGTAGGGTTTTACGCGTCCTCGCGGCCCGAACCTGGGTAAACTGCCCGCGTGTGCCCCTCGATCTGCTCTCCGTGCTCCCTCCGCTCCCTTACCGCAACGTAGAAGGGGCTCCGGTCCCATAGGTGCTCGTGGGAGGACAGTTTCCCCCGACATCTTTGGCGCGCCAGGTAGGGGGCGTCGAGGTTGTGCGAACCTGATCCGGCGCTCACGCGGGCGCACTCTTCATCAACCTCTCCAACTTCGTCAACTTCATCAGCTACATCAACATGCCTCCGAAGAAGAAGGCTTCGGAGGTTGGAGGCCCGTCTGCGTCGATCCCACCACCACCAGAGCCGACGGTTGATGGGGGAGGCGCCGGCGGAAGGGTGGACACCGGTGGGGACACTCACGGCGCCACCAAGTCCAAGGACAAGACGGACGATCGGGCGAACTCCAAGGCCTCGGCGTCCGTGCACGCACCACGTCCCTCTCAGGAGGTGCCAGACCAGCAGCGACGTGGTACCGGAGGTACCATACGCTTGCTGGGACATGGCCAGGCCGGCGAGTCACGGGACGCTCAAGGCCAACGCCCTGGCACGAGCAAGGCGCGGTCGCCGGGACGGGAACATGCTCCTTCTAACATGGTTAGAAGTCCGAGCGTGTCCCGCTCCTCGCACCGTTCGCCGCCGTTTCCCTCCTCTCCAGCAGAAGCCCTGGCTAGGGCTCAGCTGCTCCTCGACTTCCCTCCAGCGGCAGACAAGGCCGAAGACTGGAGGGCCACGATTCAGAGCCTCATCGCCTTCGCCAACAACGACACGCCGCAGCAACCGGCAACATCACGCCCGCGACAAGTCGACCAAGCGAAGGCCGATGGAGACAAGACCGCCGGGGGTGCAACTACCGTGCACTCCCCGCCGCGGAAGCAGAAATCGCCGCCTCGTCGGATCAACGTCGATGACGACTCCACGGCATCGTCGGATCCGCGGGCTCGCCGCGATCAGCGACAAGTCCTCGACGACAGGCGACAAGAGGACGCTCGAACCCGCATCGAGCGTCGACGAGAAGCTCGAAGGCAATCTGATCAGCGCGCTGGGACCGCTGTCGACAAGCACGCGCCCGGTGAACCAGGCGACTTGCCGTACGCGGCAGGCTGCCCTGCGTTCACCCGAGAGCTGCGGCAAGTCCAGTGGCCCAGCATGAAGAACTTTAAGCCCGACGTACCCGAGAAGTACGACGGCAAGACACACCCCTCGGAGTTCCTCAGCATCTACACCATCGCGGTGCAGGCTGCCGGGGGACGCGACGAGAAGATCCTAGCCAACTACTTCCCGCTTGTGCTTAAGCCAAACGTCAGGTCTTGGCTTATGCACTTGCCGGAGAACTCCATCTCTTCATGGGCAGATTTGTGCCACCAGTTTGTCGGCACCTTCACTGGCGGCCACAAACCCCACGGCCAGGAGAGCGATCTCCACATCTTAGCCCAGAAGGAGGGAGAGACCCTGCGCAAATACATCCAAAGGTTCAGCCGTGTACAACACAATATTCCCGATGTCCACCCTGCCGCGGTTATCAGCGCGTTCCACCAGAACGTGCGTAACCGCCGGATGAGGGAGGAGATGGCCATGACCAAGATCCGGGATGTCAGCAAGCTTTACGCTCTGGCTGACAAATGTGCACGTGCTGAAGAAGGGAGAAGACTCCCCGGAGAGGATACCGGCGCAGGAGGAAGCGACAGTGAGGATGCCGCCCCGGCAAGGAAAGGCCGGCGGAGAAACAAGAAGAAGAAGAACAAGGAAGTGCTGGTTGTCGAGCAGTCCGTCAAGGAGGCTCCCGCCAAGAAGGCACAGGCTGGTGGCTCCGGCAAGGAGCCCGCCCCTGTAGCGGCAGCCGACAAGCAGGACGGCTCCGACAAGCAGTACTGCAAGATCCACCGCACCAAGGGCCACGACCTCCAAAACTGCAAAAGAGTAGAGTACCTCGTAGAACAGCAGAAGGCTGAATATGAGCGTCGCGACAAGGAAAAGGCCCAAGGAGGCGGAGGAGAACCCAGCAAGAAGCGGTCGTTCAATGGCCGGGGAGGACGCCGCGGCAAGGCCAAGCAGCGGCAAGGAGACATACCTCCCCGGGGCCGCGACAAGGACGAAGACGAAGACGATGATGAGGATATGGATGAAGGAGACAACAGCGAGCAGGAGTTCCAGAAGGCCACAGAAGTTATGTGCGTCGATGGAGGTGCCTTTCTGCACACTTCCCACCGCCAACTCAAACAATGGGTGCGGGAAGTGAATGCAGCTGAGCCACCCGTCGAGTCGCGCAGGCTCCTGAAATGGTCCGGCACGCCCATCATCTTTGACCTTGAGGATCACCCTGACCGCACAACCGCGGTCGGGTGCTTGCCGATGTTGGTTTCACCAACTATCCGCAACCTCAAGGTCACCAAGATGCTGGTTGACGGCGGGGTCGGCCTCAACTTGATCTCCTCCGCTGTGATCAAGAAACTGCAGATCCCCGACAGCGAGCTCGAGGAAACCGGGACGTTCCAAGGAATCAACCCGGGAAGGAGCAAGCCGAAGGGGAAGGTTACACTGCCAGTGACCTTTGGTGGGGAGCTCAACTTCAGGACGGAGAGGATCACGTTCGACATTGCTGATATCCCATTACCCTACAATGGGATACTTGGCCGTCCTGCGCTCGCCAAGTTCATGGCAGCTTCCCAATACGCGTACAACATGCTCAAGATGCCGGGGCCGATAAGCGTCATCTCTGTCCCCAGCGACAAGAAGGACGCGCTCATCTGCGCCGACAAGATCTACCGGGATGCTGCAGCCGCGGCAGACAGCAAGACACTTGCCACTGAAGCTCCCGGGGGGAAGACCAAGACCAAGTCCGGCAAGAGCTCTGGAGCCCACTCCGGCAAACGCACCTCTTCGGAGTGCTGCGCTGCCGTCGAGGACGCACCATCGAGCTCCACCGACAAGTGAAGAAAGGAATGACAGCTCCACCGGCATCCAAGAAGGTGTCCGCCAAGGAGGACGGCACTGGTGGTACCTTCACCATCAGTGCTACACTCGACCCCAAATAGGAAAGCGCGCTCGTTGCCTTCCTGCGGGCGAATGTGGACGTGTTTGCGTGGCAATCATCTGACATCCCCGGCGTTCCCAGGAAGGTAATTGAGCACAAGCTTGCTGTTTGTCCTCATGCGCGGCCCGTCAAGCAGAAGGTCAGGAAGCAAGCCGTGGAGCGCCAAGAATTCATCGCCGAAGAGATAAAGAAGTTGGAAGCAGCAGGCCTGGTTAGAGGCGTACTCCATCCTACGTGGTTGGCCAATCCAGTTGTTGTGCGCAAGGCTAATGGGAAGTGGAGACTTTGTATAGACTTCACTGATGTGAATAAAGCTTGTCCAAAGGATCCTTTTCCCTTGCCGCGCATCGACCAGATTGTTGACTCCACGGCTGGATGTGAGTTGCTTTCATTTCTCGATGCATACTCAGGTTACCACCAGATATTCATGGCCGAGGAAGATGAAGAGAAGACTGCATTCATTACTCCATGTGGCACATATTGCTTTATACGCATGCCCTTTGGATTGAAGAATGCAGGCTCAACATTTGCAAGGGTGGTACACACTGCTTTTGAGCCACAGATCCACAGAAATGTAGAAGCCTACATGGATGATATAGTGGTCAAGAGCAAGAGCAAGGATACCCTGGTCCAAGACTTGGAAGAAACCTTTGAGAATTTGCGCAAGATACAACTCAAGTTGAACCCCGAGAAGTGCGTCTTCGGAGTCCCCTCCGGCAAGCTTCTCGGGTTCTTCGTGTCCCAGAGGGGGATTGAAGCCAATCCCGAGAAGATTAAAGCCATCGAGCAGATTGAAGCCCCGAAGCGCGTCAAGGACGTAAGGAGACTTGCTGGTTGTGTGGCTGCCCTCAGTAGGTTCATTTCAAAGTCTGCAGAACGCGCCCTGCCTTTCTTCAAAATCTTGAAAAAGGCAGGTCCTATGAAATGGACTCCGGAAGCGGAGGCTGCGCTGCAAGACTTGAAAGGATACATGTCCTCCACTCCAATACTTGTCGCACCTAGGCCACAAGAGAAGTTGCTGCTATACTTAGCGGCAACCAATCAAGTGGTTAGTGCTGCGTTAGTAGCAGAGAGGGAGGCAGATGAGGAACCCACATCCCCGGCAAGCGCATCCAGCGGCAAGTAGGGGGCTTCCCCAACAAGCTCTGGCCCCGACAAAGACAAGTCTGCGCAGGAACAAGAAGAAGTGCGAAGGAAGATGGTGCAGCGCCCAGTTTATTTTGTAAGTTCCCTCTTGCAGGGGGCTAGATCAAGATACTCTGGAGTGCAGAAGTTGCTTTTCGGCCTCCTCATGGCCTCGAGAAAGCTGGGCCATTACTTCCAAGCACATGAGATAACAGTGGTCACTCGCTTTCCATTGAAGAGGATATTGCAAAATCCAGAAGCAACATGCAGGATCGTCGAGTGGGCACTGGAGCTGTCAAGCTTTGGTCTCAAGTTTGAGAGTACTTCAACCATACAGAGCAGAGCTTTGGCAGAATTCATAGCGGAATGGACCCCAACACCGGATGAAGAAGTTCCAGAGACAAGCATCCCCGTCCAAGAAGCAAGCAAGGAGTGGATAATGTACTTCGATGGTGCCTTCTCGCTGCAAGGCGCCGGCGCTGGCGTGTTACTCATGGCGCCCACCGGAGAGCACCTCAAGTATGTTGTTCAGATGCACTTTCCCAAGGAGCAAGCGACAAACAATACTGCTGAGTATGAAGGACTGCTTGCCGGCCTCAGAATTGCGGCCAAACTTGGGATCAAGAAGTTGATCGTGCGGGGAGATTCACAATTGGCGGTCCGACAAGTGAACAAAAGTTATCAGAGTCCCTTGATGGAAGCTTATGTCGATGAAGTGAGGAAGCTTGAAGAACACTTTGAGGGCTTGAAGATGGAGCACGTCCCAAGAGCTCAGAATGATATCGCAGATAGCCTCTCAAAGTGTGCTGCAATGAAGTTACCTGTGGAACCAGGGACCTTCATGCTCAAGCTAACTCAACCATCCGTCACACCATCAATTGGGCTAAGCAAGAAGAGGAAGTTGGTCTCCGGCGACTACTTGCCGGCGGATCTTCCCGAAGCCGCCGCCAAGGTCCCCAAGATCAACAACCAAGATGCTGAGGAACAGTCTGCTCCTGCTGACCCAAGGGTCTGTACAGTTGAAGCAGGCGTTCCCGACAAGCCTTGCCCAGGCAGGCTTGCCGGGGAACCCTCAGCTCCGGCAGAACCGCGGGTTCTTGCCGTAGAAGCTGAGGTTCCCGCAGCGGCCCTGATGCCTTTAGTCCTTGTTGTTGAGCCTCAGGCTCCAGCATGGGCGCAGCAAATCGTCTGTTTTCTTCAAACCGGAGAACTTCCCGAAGAACCAGAAGAGATAGAGAGGATAACCAGACAATCAAGTATGTACCAGTTCATCGACAACGAACTGTACAGAAGAAGACTCAACGGTGTCAGGTTGAAGTGCATTTCCCGGGAAGATGGACAGAAGCTATTGGCGGAGATACACGGAGGCATATGTGGTCACCACATTGGCGCAAGAGCACTTGCCGGAAAGGCGTTCCGGCAAGGTTTCTTTTGGCCAGAAGCCCTCCAAGATGCAACTGCACAAGTAACCAAGTGTGAAGCGTGCCAGTTCCATGCCAAGCAAATTCACCAGCCAGCTCAAGCTCTCCAGACGATCCCTTTATCCTGGCCCTTCTCGGTCTGGGGGCTTGATATCCTCGGCCCCTTTCCCCGCGCCGCCGGGGGCTTTGAGTACTTGTACGTTGCAATCGACAAGTTCACAAAGTGGCCAGAAGTGGAACCAGTGAGGAAGGTGACAGCACAGTCAGCAGTCAGGTTCTTCAGGTCAATAGTTTGCCGTTTCGGGATCCCTAACAGGATCATCACCGACAATGGCACATAGTTCACAAGCCGCACCTTCATGCAGTACGTCCAAGACCTTGGCGCCAAGGTCTGCTTTGCTTCTGTTGCTCACCCAAGGAGCAACGGTCAAGCGGAGAGGGCCAATGCTGAAGTGCTGCACGGACTGAAGACAAGAACCTTTGACAGGCTGCACAAGTGTGGAAGAAACTGGATAGAGGAGTTGCCGGCGGCTCTTTGGTCAATCAGGACGACACCAAATCGAGCCACCGGACAGACACCCTTTGCTCTTGTCTATGGAGCAGAGGCAGTTCTCCCCACGGAACTCGTATACGGATCTCCTCGAGTGCTCGCTTACGACGAGCTCGAGCAAGAGCAACTGCGGCAAGATGATGCATTGCTCCTCGAGGAGGAACATCTCCAGGCTGCTATACGAGCTGCTCGATACCAGCAAGCCTTGCGTCGCTATCATAACCGCAAGGTCAAGGCCAGGAGTCTCGAGGAAGGCGACCTTGTTCTTCGGCGCGTTTAGTCCGCCAAGAACTCCAACAAGTTGACGCCAAAGTGGGAAGGCCCTTATCGGGTGAGACAAGTCACAAGGCCCGGCGCTGTCCGCCTTGAGACCGAAGAAGGCTTACCGGTGAGCAACTCCTGGAACATAGAGCATCTTCGCAAGTTTCACCCATAAGGCGCGGTTGCCGTGATCCGCTCCGGCAACCACCTTTTGTACAAGTATTGCCGCTGTCGCATGTAAACCTTTGTACAAAGCCAGGCGCAGACCCCGTGCATCAGTAAAACTTTTGTGCTTCGCACCATTTGTCGTTTCGTGCTTTTCCTTGTACTCGCATGTATCATCTGACATTTCGTGCAGCACACACTCCCGGTAAGCAATAACAAGCCGCAAGGCTCCGTACTTGTATTTCCTTCTCTTTTGTCTTTCTCTCTGAAACAGAAGGACTGTTCCTCGCGCACAAGTTTGCCGGGGGGGAGGAGATAGAAGTATGGACCAAGTGCTGTTCAAGAAAGAAAAGTCTTGCCGGGAAGTAAACAACCCAATGAAAGCTAAGTTACCAAAGTTTGAGCATTCAAATTTTTAAAATTTTAGTTATCTTCCTTGAACAACCACACTTTGTATGGAAAACCTGTGCGCGAAGGAACCTACCCATGGCTAACCGCGCCCTTATTTTGTTTCGAACACACTCAACGGCTTAAGTGAGCTGCGACAAGTGTCGCGCCCTTACTTCATTTTCGAGTTCGCTCAGCAATTTAAGTGTGCTGCGACTAGCTGTGGCGAGGTTACTTGCCGACAAGGCCTTTGCTAGCAGGCTGCTAAGAGTCCCGCACTCAGCGCTCGCGGCAAGGGCCCCTTGCCGGCAAGTTCCCCTAAAAGCGTAAGGTGAAAAGCATACAAAGTGGAGGACCAAAAGCAAGGGAAATAACACTGCATCGATTACCCAAAATAAAAGTATATATTACAGAGATAGCTTGCCGCTGTTCTAATCAACTACTGCCTATGACTCTAATCAACAGCGGCGAGGGAAGCAAGAAGCCTAATCCCTACGGTCCCCGTCGACCCTCTGGATCTTGCCCACCTTGGCTACAATGTGGGCGACCTGGGCCTTCAACGCCTCCTGATCAGCCTCGGGCGGCAAGGTGCGGAGGACGTTGACGAGGTTGATCCCGGGGTTGCGGTAGACGATCTTCGACAGCACCCGCTCCATGGTGCCCATGCAGAGCCGGCGCGCCTCGTTAGCCAGCTGCTCGGGGATCTTCTCTCGCAGCCGCGCAAGCGCCGGCGCCACTCCCCTGAAGAGCAGACTCAGTTTGGCGCTATGAGGGAGGTTCTCGTCGGGGGAGTACACGAGATGCTCCACCCTCAACGCCATCATCTCCATGTCAATGTTGGCGGCGGAGGTGACGAGGTCCTCAGTCCATCGCTCCACCGTCTGCTGGAACTGGTTTTGCGAGACGGCGGTGCTTTCCAGCACGGCCCTCTCAGCGCGGAGATCGTCCTTCAGCTTCGTCTCGCGGTCCCGGGCAGCGTCAAGCGAGTCAGTAAGGGTGGAGACCTTCAGCTCTAGATCAGCAATGGAGTCCTTGGCATCAGTGAGCTCTTTGCCCTTCTCGGAGAGGCGGATTTGCAGCTCCGAGTTGGTGTGAGCGTCCTTCTCCCGCTCCACGTTGAGCGCGGTGACCCTGTCTTCGCTCGCCTTCAAGAACAGCTCCAACTGCGCCACTCTGGCCTCCAGATCCTTCTTGGCGGTCTCTGCGGCAGCGGCAGCATCCCTCGCCTCCTGCAGAGCCCCGCCAATAGCCTGCTCCCGAGCGGTGAGGTCGTCCTCGTGGCTGTCGAGGTCGACCTTCCACTGGTTGAGCGCCCCTTCCCGCCTAGACAGCTCTTCGGCGGCCAGACGCTGCTGCTCCTCGACCTCGGCCTTTTCGAGGACGAATGCTTGCTGTGCCCCGGCAAGCTCTTCGCGCTCCTCCGCCAAGTTTCGGAGGGCCGCCTGGTTGGCGGCACGGAGCTCCGCGGCGCGCTTCTCCAGATCAGCACCAGCCTTGGCAGCCAGAGCCTCCCGAGACTCCAACTTCGCCTGCCTGGCCCGGTACAAGGCCAGGAGCCAGCGAAGGAGCCGCTCCTCTTCGGGCTCGTCGCTGCTGCTGGGCGCATCAACAACCTTCAACCCGGCGGAGGCGAGGACTTCTCCGTCAAACGTCTCTCCCTCCGCGGGTGCCCTTGATGAGGACGCCCACGGGACTTGAATGAACACCCCGTTGGCGGCCTCCAGATAAACGCCCAACCCAAGCGCGGAGGTGGAGGGGATGTCGGCGGCTGGTGCAGCGTCCGGCGCTCCCGCGGCCTCCGGGCCAGCGGTATGGTCGCCGGTCCCTTCCCCAGCCGCGGCGTCGGCGGTTGGGGCAGTCTCCTCGGCAGCTGGCTCGTCGGCGCCGACCGTTCCTTCCGCGGCGGTGCCGTCGCCAGTCTCTCCGCACGCCTCCTCCTCGACGATGGTTTCCGTCTCCATCGGCTCCGGAGCTGGCGGGTCTGACAACAGAAGAAAAAGAAGAGAAAGATTTGTCAAGCAAATATCCAAAAAGAAGAATTCGAGAAGAAGAAACTATAAGGGCTTACCTGCACGGGCCTCTTCGATGATGGGGTCCCTCGCCGGGGAGTTATCCCTTGGCGGCGTAGAAGAAGCCCCCGCCGGCGGAGGGCCTCCGGTGCCCTCCCTTGGCGGGGAGTCTGCCCTTGTCGGGGTGCTCACCCTTGGCGGGGTACTCGCCCTTGGCGGAGTACCCATCCTTGGCGGAGCACCGTCCCTCGCCGGGGAACTCGTCCTTGGCGGGGAGGGCGGAGCAAGCGGCTCGTCGGGGGCAACCTCCTGGTGCTCCTGCGGCTGCGGCTCCACTTCTGCACAAGATAACAAGACATCAGTACGGACAATAACCTCAAGCGCGCCCGTCAAGCAGAACAATGGATACCAGACTTACGCTGGGGGCTGCGCTGGGGGCTGCTCCTCGGAGCAGCAAGCTGATCCGGCAAGTCTGCCGCTGGCGCGTCTCCTGCCGCTGCGGCGGGCTCGTCGTCCTCGATCTCGACCACAGGGATCTTGGCCCTCTTCGCCATCCTCTGGGTCAAGGTCCTGGAAGCCAAAACAAGATCAGAACCAAGCAAGAAAAATCAAGACAAAATCGAAGGAAATAAAAATTGCAAGTACTTACTCTTCCTCCTCTTCGTCGGAGCTGAGAGCGAGAAGTCAAATCCCGCCTCGTGTGCTCCAGCGCGAGGAGCTGGAGGAGAAGGCTCCCTCGGGCGCTTGGCGGGCTCCGGAGCTGCGGGCTGTGAAGACCCCGCACCGGTCGTCGCTGAGGACCGAGGAGCAGAAGGTACCCCGGAGTCACTCCGGGAAGACCCCCCTCCGCTTGTCGCTCGGGCACGGGGCGCCTCCTTGACGACCTTGCTCGTCGTGGTGGCGCGCGTCGCCCGGCGCTGCGATCGTTGTTGGGGCGCCGGTGGCCTCACCGTCTCGACGGCCTTGCGGAGGCGCTTCTTCGGTTGCGGCGGAGGGCTTGGGCTTGGTGGTGGCGGAGAGTTCTCCGAGGATGAGGAAGCGTCGTCGTCAAGATTCAGGGATCCGCCAGAGTCTTCATCGGAATCACCAGACTCAGCCTCCTCCTCCTCCTCCTCCTCCTCGGCAGGCCCGCTGGACTCGGTACCCTGCCCGGCAGCCTCGCCAATCCCGGCAGGCTCCCCGGTAGGCTCCCCGGCAAACTCCTCGGGCGTGATCTGTAGTAGCTTGAGGATTTCCTCCTCCTCGGCCTGGCTCACCGCGTCCGCCGCCTCCGCTTCATCAACAGTGTATCCAAACTCGCCTGCCGCTGCTACCGCGGCGGCCTCCTCCATCCTGGAGGCAATGTACGCCACATCCCGCGCGGTGGTCTCCCGGGTGAGCCCCTTCCTCTCATCAGTGTTGCGTGGTTTTTCCACCAAGTTGTCGAAGAAGGCTTGCACGGTCTCCGCTGAAGGCTCCAGCCAAGTGGGGACGACCCCGTGGGAGTCGCACTCTGGCATTGTCGCGCGGATGGCACTGAGGGCAGTGTTGTTGCACAAAGGGACCACTCCGGTCGACGGTTTGAACCACTCCGGGTGCTTGGGGTCGTGTTTGAACAGCTCCCGGACCATCCCCTTCAACTCCAAGACGGTGAAGTTGTAGTTCAACCCGGGGCGCAGCCTCATGCGGTCTGCCGCATTGCCGAACTCCCAAGCAGGCCTCTTCCTTTCCTGCAGAGGGGCAATGCGGCGGCGGAGGAAATCAGCTCCAACTTCACCCACAGTCAGATTGGAAGCCCGGAGACGAAGAATCCTGGTAAGGGCGATCTGTAGCTTGTCGTCCTCCGGGGCCAAGTCGCTCCAATCCTTGCCGCGGACTATTGCAGTCTGGCGCGGCAAGGTAAACTGCTCGGGCTCTTTCTCCAGGATCCAACACCAGTCTGCCCTCCACTCCTCCCACTTGCCGCGAAGCTCTCCTTTCAAGTACGCCTCCTTCTTGTTCAGCCTGAAGATCCAAGAGATGCCGCCGGAGAGGGGGGATCCGGACTCTACTCTAGGCGTGAAGAAGTGGCGGAAAAGAGCTACATTTGGGTGGACCCCAACGTAGTTTTTGCACAGATGTGCGAAAACGGCCAAGGTGAGAACGGCGTTGGGGGTGAAATCTAAGAGACGGAAGCCGTACGTATTCATCACATCGCAGAAGAACTCCGAGAACGGAGGGCAAAGACCGCAATAGAAGAATGCAGCGAAGAAGTAGTAACCTCCCGGAAACATGTCGACAGCCACGGCGGGGAGGACTTGGGTGCGGGGATGATCCTTCGTCTCCCTCTCCCAGAACAAGTAGTACTTGTCCCGCAGCTCCCTCGGGCCGAGCCTTGGCGGGAAGACCACCCTCTTTCTCTGCATGGCTGCCAGCTTCGCCGCCTGCTCGGACTTCTCCTTCTTCGCCTTGTCGCTCTTCGCCTGGTCGCTCTTCGGGGCCATGGCGGGGGCGGCGAGGGAGGACGGCGGCGCGGCGGGTGGGGAGGACGGTGGAGGAAGGGCAGAAGCAGGGAGCGGCGGGGGTTTCTGAGAACTCAAGGCGCAATGAAGACGATGGGGGAAACTGCCCCTGCTTCCTCTGCTTTTAAGGGGAAAGTGGGGGACGTTCCGCATTTCCCATTAAAGAACAGGCCACGATCTCTCCCACGACGCCGCGATCGACGCGTGCCGTTAGGGAGGGATGCGGCGGATACGGAGAGGGATACGGCTCGCCGTGGGCCACGTGTGCCCGTGCACTGTCTTGGGCCTGGCCCAACAACGCTCGGCACCGTGTGTGGCCCAGGCCCGGGGGCTCCTGTTGGTGTACTAAGGTAGGGGTACCATAGTACCCCAACTTGTGCACGGGCAGTAGCAGCTTCCCGCGGCAGGGTTTACCACGCGCTTGCCAAGGCCCACTCCAGACCCCTTCAAGCCATTCAAGAACAAAGTATTCAAGTTAAGAGACAAGACCCCGGCAAGAGGAGCTTGCCGGGAAGGCCGCACCAGGCTCAAGGACATCTTTTCAGCACAAGACCCTGGCAAGAGGTGCTTGCCAGGAAGGCCAAAGGATAACACCGCAAAAGATACATCGCGGCGCATCGTGCGCCCCGGCAGGGCCCGGGAAGCGGCAAGCTTCCAGGCCCGGCAAGATAGCGGCCCCGGCAAAGTGCTTGCCGGGGGAAGTTCACGCTGTGTGCCTCCGCTCCAGCTCATTCGGCCACGCGTCGCCCTGGGGCCCTTCCAGGGGCACGTGGCAGATGGCCGTGCAGCCTGAGGGACACGCTGGCAAGCCGCGGTGACGAGGCTACCGCCGTGGCGAACGGAGACGCATGGACAGACGCTTTTGGGGTCGACGGCGACGGGCATTAAATGCCCTTGTCCCCCACCGTCAAGGTTAGGTGAAGACCACTGTTCATACACTGTTCGTGCACTGTTACAACTACCACCAAATTTACATTTTTACCCTCCTCTACGTTGACACCTGTCGGTGACCCCTTTGAGCTATAAAAGGAGGCCCATGCACAACGTAGAGGGGGTTCGATCCCAGAAACTCGCTCACTCCCTCGCTCGGTGTAGCTGGTACTGTAGATCTTCAAGCTCCCGAGCCCAAGAACTCAATACAACCAAAGCAGGAGTAGGGTTTTACGCGTCCTCGCGGCCCGAACCTGGGTAAACTGCCCGCGTGTGCCCCTCGATCTGCTCTCCGTGCTCCCTCCGCTCCCTTACCGCAACGTAGAAGGGGCTCCGGTCCCATAGGTGCTCGTGGGAGGACAGTTTCCCCCGACAACTCTAGTTTATGCGCTACTTCGTAAGGGACCGATTTCGCTCCAAAAGTTTAATTCTATGGTTAAATTTTATCTTAATACTTTTCTCGTAGTTGCAGATGCTTGTGAGGGGGTTAATCATAAGTATGGGGTTTGTTCAAGTAAGAACAACACCTAAGCACCGATCCACCCACATATCAAATTATCAAAGTAGCGAACACGAATCGAGCCAACATGGTGAAAGTGACTAGATGAAATCCACGTCTTCCCTCAAGAACGCTTTGCTCATTGTAGGAAACCGTCTTGGCATGTCCTTTGCCACAAAAAGATAGGGCTATCTTGCTACATATTATTTGTCGTTACCGATACTTGCTCATTACAAATTATCTTGCTACCAAACTATATGTTACTTATAATTTCAGTGCTTGCAGACATTACCTTGCTGAAACCACTTGTCATTTCATTATGCTCCTTGTTGGGTTCGACACTCTTACTTATCAAAAGGACTACGATTGATCCCCTATATTTGTGGTTCATCAAGACTCTTTTCTGGCACCGTTGCCGGGGAGTGAAGCGCTCTTGGTAAGTGGAAATTGGTAAGGAAAATTTATTATTAAGTGCTGAAATTTATTGTCACTTGTCACTATAGAGAACAATCCGTTGAGGGGTTTGTTCAGGGTATCTTCACCTCGATCGGAACCACAATTTGTTGCCCCTCAACCTACAACACCTACAAAAAATACTGAATATGAAATTCCTTCGGGTATGATAGAACAACTGCTAGCTAATCCTTATGCAGGAGATGGAACCGCACATCCTCATATGCATTTGATATATGTGGATGAAATTTGTGGATTATTTAAGCTTGCAGGTTTACCCGGAGATGAAGCTAAGAAGAAGGTATTCCCTTTATATTTGAAGGGAAAAGCATTGACCTGGTATAGGCTATGCGATGAAATTGGATCCTGGAATTGGAATCGTTTGAAAATGGAATTCCATCAAAAAAATATCCTATGCATCTAGTTCATCATGATCGAAATTATATATAGTTTTTGGCCTTGTGAGGGAGAAAGTATCGCTCTAGCTTGGGGGAGGCTCAAGTCAATGTTATATTCATGCCCCAATCATGAGCTCTCAAGAGAAATTCTCGTTCAAAACTTTTATGCTCGACTTTCTCGTAATGATCAATCCATGCTTGACACTTCTTATGTCGGTTATTTTATGAAGAAGACTATTGAATTCATGTGGTATCTCTTGGAAAGAATTAAACACAACTCTGAAGATTGGGATCTCGATGAAGGTAAAGAGTCACGTGATACGTCTCCAACGTATCTATAATTTTTTATTGTTCCATGCTATTATTTATGATGTTTTGGATGTTTAATGGGCTTTGTTATACAGTTCTATATTATTTTTGGGACTAACCTATTAACCCAAAGGCCCAGTCTAGATTGTTGTTTTTTTTGCCTATTTCAGGGTTTTACAGAAAAGGAATATCAAACGGAGTCCAAACGGAATGAAACCTTCGGGAGAGATATTTTTGGAGCAAAATCTGCACGGGAGACTTGAGAACCATGGAATAGGGCTGGCGTGGCGTCCACGAGGGTGGGGCCCCCCTACAGGGCACGCCCCCTGCCTCGTGGGCCCCACGTTTGGCCCCCGGTGCCCTCCTTCCACCTATATATACCTGCGTACCCTGAAAACATCATAAACGGAGAGAAAACCCTAGTTCCACCGCCGCAACCTTCTGTTCCCGTGAGATCCCATCTTGGGGCCTGTTCTAGAGCTCCGCCGGAGGGGGATCTACCATGGAGTGCTTCTACATCATCATCATCGCCTCACCATGAGGTGTGAGTAGTTTACCACAGACCTTTGGGTCCATAGTTAGTACCTAGATGGCTTCTTCTCTCTCTTTGGATCTCAATCCGAGTTCTCCTCGGTCTTCGAGGAGATCTATTCGATGTAATCTCTTTTTGCGGTGTGTTTGTCGAGATCCGATGAATTGTGGGTTTATGATCAAGATTATCTATGAGAAATATTTGGTTCTTTTCTGAACTCTTTTATGTATGATTATAATATCCTTGCAAGTTTCTTCGAATTATCGGTTTGGTTTGGCCTACTAGATCTATAGTTCTTGCAATGGGAGAAGTGCTTGGCTTTGGATTCAATCTTGCGGTGTCCTTTCCCAGTGACAGTAGGGGCAGCAAGGCACGTATTGTATTGTTGCCATCGAGGATAAAAAGATGGGGTTTATATCATGTTATTTGAGTTTATCCCTCTACATCATGTCATCTTGCTTAAGGCGTTACTCTGTTCTTATGAACTTAATACTCTAGATGCATGTTGGATAGCGGTCGATGTGTGGAGTAATAGTAGTAGATGCATAATCATTTCGGTCCACTTGTTTCGGTCATGATGCCTATATATAATGATCATGCCTAGATAGTCTCATAATTATTCGCTTTTCTATCAATTGCTCGACGGTAATTCGTTCACCCACCGTAGAAATCTGATATCATGAGAGAAGCCACTAGAGAAACCTATGGCCCCCGGGTCTATTCTCAACATATCAATATACAATCTACTTTACTTTTCCGTTTTTACTTTCTGTTCTTATATTCAAAAATACCAAAAATATCAAACTATCATCTCTATCAGATCTCACTTTCGTAAGTGACCGTAAAGGGATAGACAACCCCTTATCGCGTTGGCTGCGAAGTTCTTATTTGTTTATGCAGGTGTGAGGGACTCGCGCATGGTCTCCTACTGGATTGATACCTTGGTTCTCAAAAACTGAGGGAAATAATTACGCTATTGTGATGCATCACCCTTTCCTCTTCGAGGGAATACAACGCAAGCTCGGGAAGTAGCAAGAAGAATTTCTGGCGTCGTTGTCGGGGAGGCTTACGCAAAAATCATATACCAAGTACCTATCACAAACCCTTATCCTTCGCATTACATTTATTTGCCTCTCGTTTTCCTCTCCCCCACTTCACCCTTGCCGTTTTATTTGCCCTTCTTTTTGCCGTGTGTTCAATGTTTGCTTGCCCTTATGTCTGAGACGGGGGAAGATTTTATCGAGAAGGGTAGTAATATTGAGGGCAACGTCTGTGTTGACCCTCTGGATGAAACTACCACTTTACATATTAAGAAGTTCCGGGTTGGTAGTGGTAATATCATTGGAAAAGGAGTTCTTCAAGACTTATTTACTTGTGCCGGTGCTTTGCCCACTATGGGTGGCTCTATTCTTCATAGAACTAGTAGCCTTGCAGATGCCATATCTATGCTTGTAGTTGAAATTGAAAGGCAATTTATCCATATGCATCCCTGTATTCAGAGAATCTTTCTGGAATTTTCCAATATTGAGCATTCTTCTGTTAAGCGTGCAGCTACTATATTTTTAGCTCATGAATTCTGATTTATCATGAAAGAGGCCAAAAAATCTTTGCTCATTATGGGGTATATGTTGGTCGACCTCCCATAGAGGCTATCTTATTTAATCAAGAAGGCATAATGCGGTTGCGATCTCCTCATCGTGTTGCTTTTAATGAAAACCTTAGAAAAAAAGGTTCCTACCGATGTCTTTGTTGATAGAATTTCTGAGTTGAATGATGATTTTGTTAATCAAAACAACGGGTTAGGTTTCTCCCTTGAGCGAAGGCTCCTGACCTTCTGCCAAAAGAATGACTATAATGATGAATTGGTTGTACACTATAAAAGGGCCAAAAGAGGAACCTATACCTCCTGAGCTTGATATGGGGGACTTTTGTCCCATTAAATTTAGCCATTTTGATTACTTTTTCTTGCCACAAAAAAAACTTGCTGCTGAACGTCGGGAATATGAGATGATTTTTCGCGATATATCTTATCATTATGGCAATCCATAGATCTATCCCTGTATCGTGCCTAGCTAGGGGCGTTAAACGATAGCGCTTGTTGGGAGGCAACCCAATTTTATATTTTTTTTGTTTTTGCTTCTGTTTAGGAATAAATATTGCATATAGCTTCTGTTTAGATGTGGTTTTGTGTTTTAATTAGTGTTTGTGTCAAGTAGAACCTTTGGGAAGACTTGTGTGAAGTTTATATGATCTTGCTGTGAAAAACAGAATCGTTAACGCTCACTAGAATGGTCACCAGATTTTACTGGAGTGTGCTATTTAGTTGATTCTTTTTGCAGATGATTAATAGACAAATTCCCCACGTTTACCAATTTATTTCAAAAAAATGGAGTTACAGAAGTATGCGAAAGTTATAGATTACTACAGGCTGTTCTGTTTTTGACAGATTCTGTTTTTCGTGTGTTGTTTGCTTATTTTGATGAATCTATGAGTAGTATTGGAGGATATTAATCATAGAGAAGTTGGAATACAGTAGGTTTAACACCAACATAAACAAATAATGAGTTCATTACAGTACCTTTGAGTGGTGGTTTGTTTTCTTATACTAAGGGAGCTCACGAGATTTTTGTCTAAGTTTTGTGCTGTGAAGTTTTCAAGTTTTGAGTATTGCTTTGATGGACTATGGAACAAAGAGTGGCAAGAGCCTAAGCTTGGGGATGCCCAAGGCACCCCAAGGTAAAATTCAAGGACATTCAAAAGCCTAAGCTTGGGGATGCCCCGGGAAGGCATCCCCTCTTTCGTCTTCATCTATCGGTAACTATACTCGGGACTATATTTTTATTCACCACATGATATGTGTTTTACTTGGAGCGTCATGTATTATTTGAGTCTTTGCTTGTTATTTTTCCACAATCATCCTTGCTGGACACACCTTTTTGAGAGAGTTAATTATGGCCTAGAAATTGTTAGAACACTCTATGTGCTTCACTTATATCTTTTGAGTTAAATAGTTTGCTCTAGTGATTCACTTATATCTTTTGAGTTAAATAGTTTGCTCTAGTGCTTCACTTATACTCCCTCCGTCTGGAAATGCTTTTCATCAAAATGAATAAAAGGGGATGTATCTAGATGTATTTTAGTTCTACATACATCCATTTTTGTCCATTTTGATGACAAGTTTTTTGGGACGGGGGGAGTATCTTTTAGAGCACGGTGGTAATTTTATTTTGTAGAAATTGTTGATCTCTCATGCTTCACTTATATCCTTTTGAGAGTACATTAGAACAGCATGGTAATGTGCTTTGGCTATAAAACTAGCCTTAACATGATAGGCATCCAAGATGAATGTAGTAAAAACTTTCATACTAAGTGCATTGAATATGATGAGAAGTTGGATGCTTGATAATTGTTTTGAGATATGAGGATAGTGATATTAGAGTCATGCTAGTGGATTTATTATGAAATTGAGAAATACTTGTGTTAAAGTTTGTGATTCCCGTAGCATGCACGTATGGTGAACCGCTATGTGACGAAGTTAGAGCATGAGGTATTTGTATAGTGTCATCCTTTGTGTGGAGGTCGGGGGCGCGCGGTGGTTAACTCCTACCAACCTCCCCCCTAGGAGCATGCGTTGATTGCTTTGTTTTGATGACTCGTAAATTTTTGCAATAAGTATATGAGTTCTTATGACTAATGTTGAGTCAATGGATTATACGCACTCTCACCCTTCCACCATTGCTAGCCTCTCTTATACCGCGCAACTTTCGCCGGTACCATACACCCACCATATATCTTCCTCAAAACAGCCACCATACGTACCTATCATGGCATTTCCATAGCCATTCCGAGATATATTGCCATGCAACTTTCCACCGTTCCGTTCATATGACACGCTTCATATTGTCATATTGCCATGCATGATCATGTAGTTGACATCGTATTTGTGGCAAAGCCACCATGCATAATTTTTCATACATGTCACTATTGATTCATTGCACATCCTGGTACACCACCGGAGGCATTCATATAGAGTCATACTTTGTTCTAGTATCGAGTTGTAATATCGAGTTGTAAATCAATAAAAGTGTGATGATCATCATTATAGAGCATTGTCCCATGTGAGGAAAGGCCAAACAAAAGAGAAGGCCCCTCCAAAAAAAGAGAAGGGACAATGATACTATCATTTTTTCACACTTGTACTTCAAAGTAGCACCATGTTCTTCATGATAGAGAGTCTCATGTTTAGTCACTTATATATGCTAGTGGGAATTTTCATTATAGAACTTGGCTTGTATATTCCAACGATGGGCTTCCTCAAATGCCCTAGGTCTTCATGTGCAAGCAAGTTGGATGCACACCCACTTAGTTTCTTTTGTTGAGCGTTCATACATTTTTAGCTCTAGTGCATCGGTTGCATGGCAATCCCTACTCACTCACATTGATATCTATTGATGGGCATCTCCATAGCCCGTTGATACGCCTAGTCAATGTGAGACTATCTCCCTCCATTTTGTCTTCTCCACAACCACCATTCTATTCCACATAGTGATATATCCATGGCTCACGCTCATGTATTGCGTGAAAGTTGAAAGGTTTGAAAGAATAGAGTATGAAAACAAGTGCTTGGCTGAAACCGGGGTTGTGCATGATATGAATATTTTGTGTGATGAAGAGGGAGCATAGCCAGATTATATGATTTTGTAGGGATAACTTGCTTTAGCCATAGTATTTTGAGAAGACATGATTGCTTTGTTAGTATGCTTGAATTATTATTATTTATTATGTCAATATAGACTTTTGTCTTGAATCTTTCAGATATTAACATTCCTGCCACAATAAAGAGAACTACATTGAAAAATTATGTTGGTTAGCATTCCACATAAAAAAATTCTGTTTTTATCATTTACCTACTCGAGGACGACCAGGAATTAAGCTTGGGGATGCTTGATACGTCTCCAACGTATCTATAATTTTTTATTGTTCCATGCTATTATTTATGATGTTTTGGATGTTTAATGGGCTTTGTTATACACTTTTATATTATTTTTGGGACTAACCTATTAACCCAAAGGCCCAGTCCAAATTGTTGTTTTTTTTGCCTATTTCAGGGTTTTATAGAAAAGGAATATCAAACGGAGTCCAAACGGAATGAAACCTTCGGGAGAGATATTTTTGGAGCAAAATCTACACGGGAGACTTGGGAACCATGGAATAGGGCTGACGTGGCGTCCACGAGGGTGGCCCCCCCCTACAGGGTGCGCCCCCTGCCTCGTGGGCCCCACGTTTGGCCCCCGGTGCCCTCCTTCCTCCTATATATACCTATGTACCCCGAAAACATCAGAAACGGAGAGAAAACCCTAGTTCCACTGCCGCAACCTTCTGTTCCCGTGAGATCCCATCTTGGGGCCTATTCCGGAGCTTCGCCGGAGGGGGCGTCTACCACAGAGTGCTTCTACATCATCATCATCGCCTCACCTTGAGGTGTGAGTAGTTTACCACAGACCTTCGGGTCCATCGTTAGTACCTATATGGCTTCTTCTCTCTCTTTGGATCTCAATACCAAGTTCTCCTCGGTCTTCGAGGAGATCTATTCGATGTAATCTCTTTTTGCGGTGTGTTTGTCGAGATCCGATGAATTGTGGGTTTATGATCAAGATTATCTTTGAGAAATATTTGGTTCTTTTCTGAACTCTTTTATGTATGATTATAATATCCTTGCAAGTTTCTTCGAATTATCGGTTTGGTTTGGCCTACTAGATCTATAGTTCTTGCAATGGGAGAAGTGCTTGGCTTTGGGTTCAATCTTGCGGTGTCCTTTTCGAGTGACAGTAGGGGCAGCAAGGCACGTATTGTATTGTTGCCATCGAGGATAAAAAGATGGGGTTTATATCATGTTATTTGAGTTTATCCCTCTACATCATGTGATCTTGCTTAAGGCGTTACTCTGTTCTTATGAACTTAATACTCTAGATGCATGCTGGATAGCGGTCGATGTGTGGAGTAATAGTAGTAGATGCATAATCGTTTCGGTCTACTTGTTTCGGACATGATGCCTATATATAATGATCATGCCTAGATAGTCTCATAATTATTCGCTTTTCTATCAATTGCTCAACAGTAATTCATTCACCCATCGTAGAAATCTGCTCTCATGAGAGAAGCCACTAGAGAAACCTATGGCCCCCGGGTCTATTCTCAACATATCAATCTACAAACTACTTTACTTTTACGTTTTTACTTTCTGTTCTTATATTCAAAAATACCAAAAATATCAAACTATCATCTCTATCATATCTCACTTTCGTAAGTGACCGTAAAGGGATTGACAACCCCTTATCCCGTTGGCTGCGAAGTTCTTATTTGTTTGTGCAGGTGCGAGGGACTCGCGCGTGGTCTTCTACTGGATTGATACCTTGGTTCTCAAAAACTAAGGGAAATACTTATGCTACTGTGTTGCATCACCCTTTCCTCTTCGAGGGAATACAACGCAAGCTCGAGAAGTAGCATCAGGTATAAATCTTAAGTTCGATTGTGTTAAATCTTTTATGAATAGAGATGCTTTTCAAAAGTTTAGCACTAAATATGGACTTGATTCTGAAATAGTAGCCTCTTTCTGTGAATTCTTTGCTACTCATGTTGACCTCCCTAAAGAGAAGTGGTTTAAATAGCATCCCCCTATTAAAGAAGAAATTAAAGAACCAATAGTTGCTAAAGAAGAAACTATTGTCTACAATGTTGATCCAGTTATTCCTACCGCTTACATTGAGAAGCCACCCTTTCCCATTAAGATAAAAGAGCATGCTAAGGTATCAAATGTGGTGCATAGAAGTAATATTAAAGCACCTAAACCTCCCGAGCAAATCAAAGCTGAACCTAGTGTTGCTATGGTTAGAGATCTTTTGGCTGATAACATCGATGGGCATGTTATTTATTTAGTTGGTGAAGCAGCCAGAATAGCTAAACCTGAAGGGAAAGATAAACACAGACCCGTAGGTGGCATGCCTGTCATCTCAATTAAAATAGGATATCACTCTTATCATGGTTTACGCGATATAGGTGCTAGCATAAGTGTTATTCCTTTTACTTTGTACCAACAAATTATGAGTGACATAGCACCAGCTGAAATAGAAGACATAGATGTTACTATCAAACTTGCTAGTAGAGACACCTTCACACCACTTGGGATTGTTAGAGATGTTGAAGTCTTGTGTGCGAAAACAAAATACCCTACTGATTTTTTAGTCCTTGGTTCCCTACGAGATGACTTTTGTCCCATAATATTTGGTAGACCTTTCTTGAGCACCGTCAATGCTACTATAGATTGTGCTAAACAAACTGTCGGTGTTAGTTTTGGTGATGAGTCTCATGAGTTCAATTTTTCTAAGTTTAGTTGAAAAACTCACGAAAAAGATCTATCTAGTAAGGATGAAATTATTGGCCTGGCTTCTATTGTTGTGCCTCCTACTGATCCTTTAGAGCAATATCTGCTAGACCACGAAAATGATTTGCATATGCATGAAAGAAATGAAATAGATAGAATCATGTTTGAACAATAACCTCTACTTAAACACAACTTGCCTATTGAAACTCTAGGAGGTCCTCCTCCACCTAAAGGTGATCATGTGTTTGAATGAAAACAATTACCTGACACTTTGAAATATGCTTATCTCGATGAGAAAAATATATATCATGTTATTATTAGTGCTAACCTTTCAGAACATGAAGAACAAAGATTATTGAAAATTCAGAGGAAGCACCGAGTTGCTATTGGTTATACTCTTGATGATCTTAAGGGCATTAGTCCCACTCTATGTCAGCAGAAGATTAACTACTCACAAAGCATATGCATGTTCAATATCAGAGGGGTAATAAATAGCATAATGGATCTAAACATATTATCTTCCACCAAATAAACCAGATAGCATCAATTACAAGATGTAATCAACACTACTAGCAACACACGTGTACCAATATGAGATTTTGATACAAAAATTCAATACAAGAGATGAACTAGGGTTTGAGATGAGATGGTGCTAGTGAAGATGTTGATGGAGATTGATCCTCCACGATGAGAGGTTTGTTGGTGATGATAATGGCTTCGATTTCCCCCTCACGGGGGGGGGGGGGGGAGTATCCCCGATGGAATCGCCCCGCCGAAGAGAAAAAGTGCTCCTGCCCAAGTTCCGCCTCGAGACGGTGGCGCTCCGTCCTGAAAGTCCTCTCCTTATTTTTCTAGGTAAAAAGAGCTTATGTACCAGAAGATGGGCACCGGAAGTGGGCCTGAGCCCCCACTACTAGTGCGCCCTGGTGCCTTGTCGGCACCTGGGTGTCCCCCTCCGGTGGTTCTACTCTCTAATATTTATTATATATTCCAAAATAATTCTCCGTAAATTTTCAGCCCATTTGGAGATTTGTTGAATAGGTATCTCTGACGTAGCTTTTTCAGATCCAGAATTCCAGCTGCCGATATTCTCCCTCTTTGTGTAAACCTTGCAAATTATGAGAGAAGAGCCATTATAATTACTCCCCAAAGTGTTATAATGGATAAAAATGGTAAAAATAATAGCAAGAAAACATGATGCAAAATGAATGTATCAAGCATCAAGACACGCCCTGTGAGCAGCATCGGCATGAAAGATATGGTATACATGCGCCCCTCATCGTATCCGTTTCCGTTATGCTTGCACGCCCATTTGCCCATATGCTTGCATGCTATTAATTTGAGGCATTCCAATCTTTGAAGGCATTCAAGGCCCAACATGACGGAAACTCCTTCAACATTTTCCATTGTTGGATGGTCATCAACGGGGAGGAGAAGTTCAAGGCGCAATATGCCATCGTCGTGGCGCATGGGGGGAAGGAAGCCGTGGAGGAGCTTGGGGAGGGCGAAAAGCCACTGCCACGGGGGAAGACCAACTCCAAGAAGGAGGACAAGCGCGATGCGGCGTCGATTACCTTGCTTGCCACCATGGAGGGCATGATGAGCAAGAAGGACATAAAGGGAGGAGAAGCGCCGGCAAGACAAGGAAGAGCAAAATGAATGCCTTCATGGAGATCCAAAGGAGGAGGCGTGAGCTCGATGCTGACAAGCAAGCCAAGATGCTTGAGATGGAGGTGGGGAAGCAAGCCAAGATGCTCGAGACTGAGGCCGCCAATGCCAAGACCAAGGCAAAGAAGTGGCGCTTGCTAACATGATGACGGGGTGAAGATCATGAAGGTGGATCTGAACACCATGTCGTTGAGGAAGAGGCCATGGTTGGAGAATATGTTGGCCGACGTGCTCAAATTCGACGACGCGTGGTCTATGACGGAGAGCGTCATCCCTTTTTTGTATGCTGGCAAGTGTGCGGCCATGGCCAAGGTCGAGATGGCGTGGTCGAATTCTCGCCCCTTTTTGTGTGCTCGCATATGTGCCTGCCGCTGGCAAGTGCGTCAGCATAAACTGCGTGATGATTAGTCTAGAGGCTGGCATTGTATGTCAGCCGTCGGCATGGCGTGGACATGAACTTTGGGCGATGGCATACCCATGACATGATCTATGGCCACGGGCATTTTAACATGGACATGAAATAGGTCGCATGCGTTGAGTGCACGGTCGACTCAAAACAAAAAGAAGACAGACGCCCATCAAGTAGCTGATCCAAACCAAACTAACAAAAAGCAAACAAAGTGCGTGTCCGTTTGGATCGAGTTGCTCTTATGTTAGGCATGGTTTTTTTTTTGGTTGAGTGGTGGTGCGTTTTCCTGAAGTAGTACTCCCTCCGTCTAGGTGTGTAAGTCACCTAAGGTGGAGCAGCGCGACCTAGGTGGCTGCAGATTGGAAGAGGCCGAAGAATCAGACCGAAAATTCGTCCAATCACCGTGCCATTTTTTTCCTCCTAAACTAAACGGAAATTAGCAATGAATCCCTAATTAATAGGGCTGCCGTTTCAGCCAACCCATGCAGGCCCATTGACGTGCATGAAAACTGGGGTCAATTCCTCCCCTAATCAACATGTTCCTTCTCTACATGCATAGGTCGCTCATTCTCTCCCGCATTAACTTCCTCCTCCGCATGGTTCAGCCAAAAAAATTGCTCGCTGATGAACGAGGCAGTGAGCGGAACGAGGACGAAATTTAATACATTGCGCCTAAGTGTTTTGGGAATATCTGATTTTCATAAGGTGACTTACACACCTAGACGGAGGGAGTACGCATTTTCACGTCTGTTTTGCTGTGAGCACGCACTTCCATCACAATACAACTCTTTCTATTTACCGAGACGGCACTGATTCACCGCAATTAAATTCCGAGCTTCGCTCATCCATTTACCGCGCAATAAACGCAGCCTTCCACCCCCGCGCTGGACTCAGCCAGGTGACTTTCTCGGAGCCCCCACACCGTCGACACCGAGTTTGGTTTTATGTGCACGGTGCGCCGCAGCGGTACGTGGCCAGGAGGCATGCACCAACCACCACCGTACAGTGTGCGACGCCCTGCATGCAGGTGCAGCTAGCCGCTATCAAGCATCATTTCGCGCACAAACTTTGCTTTTGCTAGTACTACTCACTAGCCTAGGAGTACGAGTAGGTCCGTTGATCATTGCGTGCACTGTACCACGCGGCGCGTCCGGCCAAACTGTGCGACGCACCACATGGCCCACAATGTTTTACTACTAGGTACTCTCTCCGTTTTTTTAGTCTGCATAT
Organism: Secale cereale; assembly: GCA_902687465.1. Taxonomy (NCBI): domain Eukaryota; kingdom Viridiplantae; phylum Streptophyta; class Magnoliopsida; order Poales; family Poaceae; genus Secale; species Secale cereale. The sequence goes on along the minus strand of LR738711.1, from coordinate 830,952,865 downwards.
AAAATTTGGTCAAAATTAAAATTTACAAAATTTGATTAACTTTATAGAAAAAATATCATCATCTGGAACACTAAAGTAATATGCTATGAAAATTAGTTTGATCATGCATCTAATAATATTGATTTGATAGTGTAAATTTTGATTTTTTTTTTTCTACAAAGCTAGTCAAACTTTACAAAATTTATATGCAAACTAAGGAGAAACGGAGGGGAGTACTCTACGAACGGTGCCAGGGAATCACAGATCTCAAAGCATGCAGCGCGCCCCTACTCTACCGACCTGATTGAAAAGATGCCTCGTCTCGCACATGGCTCCGATTCAATCTGAGCGCACGCGACAAACAAACTCGCACGGCGCTCGACGCGCCCGTGTTGTTTTCTATGCTAACTACCAACCGCCTCGCGATCTAGAATCTTTAGATATTTTCCCTTGAAAAATCATACAATACGATGTCTCCTGCGCATATCAAGGGCGAAGTAAAATATTTCCCTAATAAAACAGAAAAGTCAAGTAAAATATTCGTTCGTCACATCGTAACATGTCTGGGTGGTGTAGTTGGTTATCACGCTAGTCTCACACACTAGTGGTCCCCAGTTCGAACCTGGGCTCAGACAAGCGTTATTTTTTTCCTCTGCCTTTTTTAGATGCGAATATCCGATTATTTTCCTCTCTTTTTTTGAATTGGATTCTTTTTCTTTTGCAAATTGCAGATGGTCGGATTGCACCAAAAAAATCGCAGGGTGCACGGCGTCGGCCATCCTGATACTAATCGCCAAGAGCAACTTCAATAGTTCTTTGTAAAAAGTAAGTTAAAAAAAAGTTGTTTGTGAGGTCTTTTCCCAGTTTGCTTAAACATATTTCCTATTTTTTTATTTTTCATTAAACAAGCCTAGGGGCAGCAAGTCAGTGCAACGGGCGGCGTTGCCATTAGCACGTGAGTTGGGTGACCGGTGGTCGTGGATATGGCAGCGCGTGGCGGTGCAACAGCGAGCTGCGGAGCGGGGGAGGCGTGACCGTGTGGGAAGGTGCGGCGGTGAGCCTTGGCATGGTGGCGGCATGGGAACATGGAATGCACGAGGGGTTTCACCCGTGAACTTTCAGGCGGTTCCTGCTAGCCAAGTTATACGGGAAGGGCTACCTTCTAGTTGACATGACGTGAGTTGGGGAATTACATGAGAACCCGTACAAAAATCAGGTTTATCATGAGTTGTTAGAGGGGCATTTTTGCCTCAACTAACCGTGTTTTTTTACGGATACAATGGCTATTGGAGTTGCTATGAATGGTACTCCCTCAGTAAACTAATAAAAAAGTATTTAGATAACTAAAGTAGTGATCTAAATGCTCTTATATTAGTGTACAGTGGGAGTACAACTTTTGAAGAAGGCCAAAGGCCGTAGACAAAAGAAAACTAGCCTTTGCGACAACATTCTTAAAATAATAAGAAATTACGGACATGTCATTGAAGAAATCACAAATGTGTTTCCTTCTTTTGTCCACTGAAGACCCAATATGAGCAAAACTCATTGTCGCCTTTTGATCTTCATTTTACCGGAGCACCCTTGTTGAAACTGAGAGTTTGTAGAATCAGCAACCAGGAAGTCGTCAATATACAACAAAACACGCATGCGCCTGAAAAGTGAATAGGGTACCTTCCGGGAGAAGCCAACACCGAGGAAGTCCAAAAGATAATCCCAACTATGAGGAGACAGAGAAGGCAGGCACAAATCTCACAAGTTCCCCAACAAAGTCATATCTGACCGAGCTTCATGGCACTGAAATGAAACTAGAGAACAAACACACGTCAGAATTTCATCCCCTCCATGGGATGTTGGCGCCATGCATGCAGATCAAGCGCCCGATGACCGACACCATCCTTCGACTCATCAACATGACAGAAAAACCAAAAGGTGCCATTGTTGCCATCGTGTCCGCTGCTCCAACTTCACTAGCGACCGAAGAATTCAAATACCCTACGAAAAGACAACCAGGTCACTCAGATCCCTCCCGCTGCTGTAGTGGTCGGCCGAGGCCAGCGAACCCGGCGGCGCCAACAGGTCGAGGGTAAAAGCTAGCCGTGTAGGAGTTCGTTTCTTCGCAGTACTCAAGCCAGTCGTGCGGTACCGGGCACTGGAGGTGCACGTACTACGTACACCAGCAGCATATTCTCTGAACTCAGTTTATATCCCGCAACGCGTAGTGTACATTGGCAGCGTGACTTGCATAGCCTGGACTCTGGAGCTCACATACGGGCCACCTTCCCCGTCACTGTCGCTGCCGCCACCTGTCCCGCCGGTCCACAGAGAGCGTCACATGTCGAAGCCAAGAATTATGAGAACGCAATGACGTCAAGAGGTCGAGTCCAAAACAGCGACCAATGATTAAGACGAGCAGGACAGTGGGACGTGTCAGGGGGGCGATCAAGCCGTGCAAACAAAGCCGGACGTGTCGGAGCGAGATGCGTGAGGAGCCGAGGCCCAATCAGGCAGGCAACGATCGAGATCACGGAGGCGCGACGTGTCTAAACTAGACATGCCAACACGTGACGTCCATCCAAAACTGGCCAATTGTTCCCTCTGTTCTTCTGAAGAAGAGGGTGCAACAACCGTGCAATGATTCTCCGGAGCGGCAGAGTTTTCCTCTCGATGCACACCCCGACCCACCACACAATGATCGAATGGTGTTTGATTTCGGCTGTGCTTTTCCTAAGAAGTGTGCAGCCGCAAGGTCCATGAAAGGGCTCGATGATCCGTCAACTTCACGTATGTGCGTACAAAAGTGGCAGGGGACGTGCCCAAGCCCAACTTCGACGTGGCTTTCGAGTAGCCGCGTCGAGGCGAATTGCGTCCCGGAGGTGTGGTGGAGGACTGGCCGACTGAGACGGATCACAAGAACATTGTCACTATCGCCAGCATGCAACACGATGCGAGGCCAGTGTCACCAGCGTACGTAAAGCCCTGATTAAACGTGAATTTTGTGCCTAAGGTGGGAGTAGAATTTGAGTGCGCGTTATATTCTTATTACGTGTACGCATGTTGGTCATTTTTCAGAGGAAGCTAAAACATGTCAGCTTAAACTTGTGATGACCACGTGTCAATCAAAGCGTGGTGTGCTGCAAATGGATTGGATAGGTCTTGGTCGATCGGCCATGATAATTCGAACACTTGGCGAATCTACAATTGATATCGGATCAAATGTGGCCTCAGATAATTGTAAATTTAAAATCAATTATTGGCATCATTGAAAATTTAAAATCAGATATGGCCTCAGACAGTATCGAGAATAATTGCCACCCAAACATTCCAATCCAACGTGTCATGGGGAGCTTCGCCAACGTGCAACTCAACATCACTCATGGCGGTGTCAACCCGATCTAGATATGTGAGACGTCACAACTTGATGGATCTTTAGATGCAACCCCCCACCACCACGCTCACTCGTGCACGCATCATAATGGTGTTTTATTTTAGTTTGCGTTTTCTAAGAAGTCCATGGACCAGTGCGATGATTCGTCAACTTCACGTATGCATACAAAAGTGGCAGAGGATGTGCCCAACATTGATGTGGCTTTCGAGTAGCCACGCCGGAGTGAATTGCGTCCCGAGAGTCTGGTAGAGGACCGAGACAGATCACAAGAACATTATCACTATCACCACCATGCAACAAGACGAAAGATAGATCATCACCGTAAAGCCCTATTTACCACCTAGGGGGGAATAGAATTCGAGTGTGCAATATGTTCTTATCACGTACATGGATGTTAGAAATTTGCGAGAGAAAACTAAAACATGGTAACTTAAGCATGTGACCACGTGTCAACCAAAGCGTGGTGTCGTGCAAATGGATTGGATAGTTCTTGGTCGATCGACCATAATAATTCGACCACTTGTCGGATTCAGAATTGATATCCGAATGGATGTGGCCTCAGGCAATTTTAAATTTAAATCAAATATTAGTGCCGTTGGAGATTTAAACCTCGCCTCCGACATTATCCTGATTAATTCTCGCCCATGTCTTCCAATCCAACGTGTCACAGGGAGCTTCAACATCACCATGAAGCGTGGAGATGACCACCGCTAGATATGTGAGGTGCCATGGCTCGGTGGATCCGCCAGAAATAGAGAAAAGATCATTGAGAGCCCATTACCTTATTTGAACTATTATAGATCACCAATGGAAATACGCAATAGATTAGCTGGATCGCGAGTTCAGGATGAACTACAAGTGTGACCTTCCAATTTCCAGTGTACAACCGCACGCTGCGGAGTGGTGCCACGCGTAACCCGAGCACCGATCGGAGCCGTCGGTCCATGGATCGGACGGCCAAAACTGCGTGCAGTCAGATAGTACGTACGAGTCTTGTCCAACCGGACCGAGGCTCACGGAATTCGAACCAAGCGCCCGTCTTCTCCTCGATCGACAGCGTCTGGCCGTCGTAGTCGGCGGCGAGCGGCGGCGATGGACAGCAGACCGGTGACGGCGGATGACCTGGTGGAGGCGATGCGGGAGTTCGTCTGGTTTCCGCCGCCGCGCCCCTCCTCCGAGTTCTTCTCCCGCTTCAGCGCCCCGCGGTCTTGCTCCAAGTGGATCAGCCGCCTCGAGTGCAACCTCTACTAGTACGATCCGTCGCTCGATTCTCTGCCCGTTCCTTCGCCTCTATCATCGATCGAATGATCAGCGGGGTAGATTGGTTGGGTAGCTGTTTCGATCTGGGCTAGATGAGGCAGGCAGGCAGGGGCTACGGGCTCGCGAGGAGACGGAGGGGTCGATACCTGAACTATGAACTCTTCGCAGTGGTTCATACAGTAGTTTTCTTCGAAATCGACTGGAAAATACGAAGTAAAAACCATGAACACTATGGACTTTTCAGTTGGAGGAACAGGCCGAATCCGGGCGTGATTTTTGTGTGCTGCTGGAAACTGAGAATGTTGCTTCAAGTGTGCACATTATGGTGTCACTGCTGAAAATATTAGCTAGGCATTATATCAATGAATAGATCTTTGTTTCACAGAAAAATATTTGAAAACATTTGAGCCAAAGTCTAGCTACCGAACAGATACTCGAGTCATGAGTCATGACTTAATAACGACTCGAGTACAGAATATCCAATATGTAATACGTACCAGTTTGTGAATATATATTTGTGCCATTGTTCCGTCCCGTATATCCCCCTTATTAATTTTACTTTCCAACTGTTTTGATGTTTTGCAGCTATGGGAGCAACTACTTCATCTTGATCATATTGATAGGTAGGTATGCAATGGGACCTCTGTGTTTTTGGCTTCCATCAGTTACATCAAGTTTTGGGTTTCATATTTCTGTTGTCTTGTGTACGCAATATGCAGGGATGAGCTTCCTTCAGGAACCAGTTGCTATACTTACAGCTTTTGCAACTAGCCTCAGCATTGCATTTTCCAGTGACAGGTGTGTTTAAACATTCTCACTGCTATATAATGTTATGCTCACAATGAGAAACATGTTCCTCCCAACTAAAGTGAGCACGGGTTCTGTTCATCTTTTCAATCTCCAAGTATCTCTAAAATTCCAGATGATGTAATCTCTTATAGTAGCTCCCAACTGGTGTAATTTATTCCTCTTTATGGTGAGTTCTTCACGCGCTAGAGAAATAGTGATATAATGTTTGATATTGCAGTTTTGCAGTTACTTCCACCTACAAAGTTATAAGCATTGTCAGAAAATTTTCACCGGATTTAGCTGCCAAGATGAGACCGTACATAAAGTGATTTTCTCATTGCCTAGTTTTTATTATTATTCCTTTACTGGGTTCTTGGAAGGCTTTGTTAAAATTGTTGCCAATGGCATTTCAGCTCTGTCCGTCAGGGCAGATCAAGTATAAAAGGATCAACTCATATTTGTGGCCGACCTCTGTCTATGTGGGTGTTTGCCCTGTTCCTTTTTGAAGGTTGGTAGAACACATGGCCCCATATGAAATTTCAGTTACAATAGAACCAGAAATGAACTGTTAATATGTTTGCAGTTAGCTGCATTTTCTGGGTAAGCTCCTGCAATCTCCGGATCATTCTGTGGGCACTATACGTTGGTCTACTCGGTAAGGCCATCTAATTAGAGTTTTAGAACGTTTGCGTAAAACACTATTGCCCTAACAAGTTGAGTTTCTACCCTGCAGTAACCTTGATTCATGCCAGCTTCAGAGAACGTAATCTGAAAGGTCGTCTCAAAGAATTCAGGAAGGAATTTCGAGAAGCATGGTGAAATTTCAGCGAAGGCGTAAACGTCTCTTCCGGTTCGTACCATGGGAGCTCCTTTGTGGGTATCTTGGCTCCTGCATAGTTGAAAGTTGAATCTGTTGCATGTTATAGATGTACAGTTAGTATCATTGCAGAGTTATGCTTGGAAAGTATAGTAAGATACTAAGATGCACCAGGGCACCACCCCCTGTTATGTTTTTCCTTTTCTTTTGGAGGTGAAGGGGAGGATGCAATGCAACTATAAACACATACTATTTGCATTCTAGTACCGTGCCAGGCCACTGGAGGAAATTATTATTATTAGCCTTCGATGTATCCTCATCATTTCTTACTTATGATTATCTTACAGTAGAGAGCAAAAGCATACTATGGGCCTGCATGCTGAAAGCACTGTCAAATTTGTTCCTCGGCTGGTTGCTATTATCAGCTCCCAACACTCTAGTGGTGCATCCAAATTTGATGTCTCCTTTCAAATCTCTCCGTCGAAGAGTTCTTCGCAGGTTTTGTAAATGCTCTGAGGGTGCACAAACGAATCCCCTCTGATTTGCTTAACCTGTTCCAACATGAGCATTGAACAAGACACTTGTATCAGTAACAATTCTACAATTGTATATACCAAACACAATATGCACACTTGCAAGTGCCAATATTGTTTTATTTTATTTTTAAGTGCCAATATTGTAGCAAGCAATCTCAACATTTTCTCCACCTCATTGGCCCAGACAAACAAATGTGATGTTCGAAACTTGCCTGTTTGATTTCAGAAAGCTTGACGCACAGTTCTTCAGGAATAGACCAATCAAACAGATCAATGTTCTCCTTCAACCTCGACTCGTTCGCACTCTTGGGAAGCACACTCTGACCCTGCTGAAGACCCCAGCGCAGAGCGATCTGCGCCGGAGTTTTACCCAGGCTCTCGGCTACTGATGTTACCACCGGGTTACTTGCTACGTCTTTCATCCTGCCCAAGGGCGCATAGGCCTGTAGATCAAAAGCATATGATCACAACACTCAAGTTTTGCATGCCGATGTAAGCTCAGAAACACACAAGCAAACTTACTGATAGATGAACCCCACTGGACTGGCAAAACGCTCTCAGCTTCGCCTGTTGCCAGCCAAGGTGACACTCGACCTGATCAACGGCCGGAGGGACACGGGCAACGGCAAGCAGATCACCCAGCTTCTTGGAGGAAAAATTGCTCACGCCGATGGCGCGAGCCTTACCTGAATCGTACAGCTGCTCCATCGCTTGCCAGGTCTTGGGTATGTCAGGGTGCACAAAGTTCTCGGGGCTGATTTCGGTGCCTTTCTTGACCTGGAATGGCCAATGGATCTACAGAGATATCCAGAACAGTCAGTTGTCTGCAGGCAGAGAGATGGCAATCTTTGGATCATGATGAAGGTGACCAGCTTATTACTAGGTATAGATCCAGATAATCCAGCTGCAGATCTTTCAACGTGCTGTCGATTGCGAGTGGCACGTCTTCGGGTGCGAGATCGCTGCACCTACAGAGGTGGTACAGAGTTTTCTTTAAAATGCAGCGGTGCAGAGTTCTTTTTTAACAAAATGCAGAACAAGTGCAGAGTTTTCTTTCACATGCAGAAGTGTTTTTTAACAAAATGCAGAACAAGTGCAGAGTTTTCTTTCACATGCCAGAAGTGCAGAGTTCTTTTTTAACAGAATGCAGAAGAAATGCAGGCTTGTGATTCTCTGGTTGTCACGATGGTTGGTGAAATGGCTAGTTCGAACCGGATCCTGTCAGAAATATTACCATATCTTGGAAGTGATGAAGAGGTCCTGTCGCTTGACCACGCCATCGTCGAAGAGCCTCTTCAGAGCAACACCAATCTAGCATAGGAACACGCCGAGTCACTCCTCGTGATCTGTTTGTAGATCAAAGCCGTGTGCTGTGCTTGCGGTAGTAGCAACCATGTGATTTACTGCTCATTTACAGGGTTATCTGACTGACTAACCTCCTTCTCGTTATGGTACAGCGGCGCGCAGTCGATGTGCCGGTACCCTGCCTGCCATTGCCGCAGCAAGCAGACTCAGAACAAGCACGCACAGGTCTGAATTGGAGAAAGAGGGGACGGAGGGAGAGGGCTGGGCTGGTACCTTGACGGCGGCGCTGAGCACGTCGGCGATGACCCCCGGGGCGGCCTTGTAGGTGCCGAGGCCCACGGAGGGGATGCGGGCGCCGGTGTTGAGCGTGAAATGGGCGGCGGCCATCCTCCGGCCACCCGCGGTCTCCGGCCCGCGCGAGCGAGACGGGGACGGGGATGCGATCACGAGCTGAGGGGAGTCCTCAAAAGCCGTTTCGTTTCGCCAAGCAACAAAAACAACGCGAGGTTGAAGAGGAAGTGAACGTGGTGGAAGCAAAGTGGTGCGGTGGCTGCCCAAACGAGCCGGGATCTGTGACCTGTCTAGATCGCCCCGCTCATCCGGTGCTGAGCCCAAGGAGATGCGGCCACTCATCCGGGAGCTTTTTGAGTGGAAAAGTATCGCTACTTGCTAGCAAAAGGAGAAGAATCGAGCAATCAACTTGTGAACAAACGGCCCCAGTTTTATTACCATGTGAAGCAGCTTCGTTGGGGAACAAATCCATACAGAACAAACGACCCCAGGTGACAGGAAAAGCTAGGGTAAATCCATGCCTCCACCGGCAACACGAGATAGTTTCATGTCATCTCACTTTCTATGGTTTTCCTATTCTCATGACCAGTGACCAAAGGAGAAAACCCATCACCTACGGGAGCAACCCGTGCGGTCTATTCAAGAGTTTCCAGCGTGACTCAACCCGTACATTTCTTAAGCGCATATGGCGATACATAACAAGTGATTGACACTAATAAGGCGCCTTGCTCCCAACCACGACGGGAGCTGTCCTAGATTTCACCATCCCAGAGCTCATCGTGGGTCTTGTAAACGCTGTCTTTGTTGACAATGAAGTTGCCCATAAGCAGCCTAGCCTGAAGATCACAGCAAAAGATTGGAGCGTCAGAAATAACTGCGGACACTGCACTTACGAGTCGGTGCGCTATGAATGAAAACATCTTGAAAATGCATATTGTGGTTCCCTGGCGGTTAGCGATGCTATCACTAGTCAGGGATCGGGATTCAGAATGACATTATCGACGTGTACCCATACTTACGGGCCTATAGGAACCTGAAGCTGTTTGTTTCGAACAACAGCTGAAGTGACAAACAACGTTGGCCTGATTAAGCAGAGCAGCGCACAGTAGCGAATTGATCTCTTCGAGGTTTCTTTCCTCGCTCAGGCATAGCTTTGGTCTTATATGACTTTGCTATTTGCAAAAGTGTTTTTGTGTGCATGTATTGGTGTTGGGCTGTTGGCTGTGTGCATCCTAGCTATGCATAGCCCGGGTGTGTGCTCATTATGTTTGTATCAGCTTGATGTTTCATTTTGAGTTAATAAAATCCACCCTTTGTCGAAGAAAAGCAAAGCAACACACAGTAGCCACTACACGGGGTGAATTCAGTGGTAATTCGGTTATATCTGTGTTTTTTTAGAGTGAAAGTTAATAAGGTATTGGTCTTTTAAAGAAAGTGCTCCCTGTCTCATAAGGACGTAAACACGGAAAAAATAGGGCTGCCGTTGACAGTGAACAGTAGCCCATCCAGTCCAAAACGAATAGGCAGTTTCTTATGTCATGTGAGTGGCATTGGATCATTGTAATTAGAAACGACAATCAATAGAATTTTCAAAAATAAAAAAGGAGTAGAACATAAACATTGCCTATGTCTTATAATGAGTACACCTGAATCTGTGCATCATTTCACTGGAATGCTTCACGCTACGCCTTTGAACTATACTATTACTGTTGCTTGTTATCTCCTCGAACACTGCTGCGGCTTGTTATTCTCATGTGTTTCAGTTAACAGGCATGATCGTAGCTGCTGCGGCTTGTTATTCTCATGTGTTTCAGTTAACAGGCATGATCGTAGGATAAAAGAATGTTACCGAGTGAGTAAACCTGAATTTGCACACCATTTCACTATAATGCTGCATGCTATGCCTCTGAACTACTCCCTCCGTTCCAAAATAGATGACTCAATTTTGTACTAAAGTTAGTACAAAGTTCGGTCATCTATTTTGAAACGGAGGGAGTATATTATTGCTGCTTGTTATTGCTCATGTGTTTCTACTTTGAGCAGGCATGATCAAAGGATTATATTACATTTTTCGTATGAGAATCCTGGCACTGAAGTTATCCAAAACAAAGATATAAACCTCAAACCCTAGAAATTCAGAAATGCTACTTAATTATAAGTTCTACAAGAACATTTCCAATGGGGTTTTAGAACTTCCGTGTATTCTATATCAATTTCAAATTCGGCACCAAATATCAGTGTACTTTTCTCCAAATTATATAGCAGCTCTGATCTAGTAAAAGAACTCGGCTGAGACACAACACAGCTAAAAGTAGAAAAAAAAATGGTCATACAAAGTTGCATAACTCACCTGCTTAATCTCAGAGAACTTTGCAAACAAGTCTTCTGGAATAGACCAGTCATAAACAGCAAGGTTCTGCTTTATCCGTTCCTCACTCACGCTCTTTGGGAGTACACTGTGACCCATCTGAATGTTCCAGCGCAGCGCCACTTGTGCAGGAGTTTTGCCAAGCTTCTCTGCAATTGAGAGGACGACGGGTTCTTTGAGGACATTACCATTCATCCATGTTGAACCAGGCGAACCTAGTGGTGAGTACGCCTGCAACATGTAGATGCTGAATTGTAAGCACAAGCAGCACTTCAGAAAAGAAAGGTACAAGCACCACTAGCAAGCCACTTCACTGACAGAAAAATATAGTTAGATGGTAGACTTACAGAGAGGTGAACACCAGTTGACTGGCAAAAGCTATGGAGCTTAGATTGCTGCCAACCAGGATGGCACTCCACCTGGTCAACAGCCGGAGGTATGCGAGCTACAGCAAGCAAGTCACCCAATTTCTTTGATGAAAAGTTACTCACACCAATTGCACGAGCTTTGCCAGCATCATGTAACTTCTCCATTGCTCCCCATGTAGCTGGGATGTCAGGTGGTAAGAAGTTTTCAGGGTTGCCAATGCTTGTTCCCTTCTTGACTCTAAATGGCCAATGGATCTGCAAAAATATACATGCTATTAGTCTTTCATTTGACATTATTCTCCAACTAAACCCTTTCAACAAACAATAATCCATATCAAAAGTTGGACAGAAGTATTACAAATAAACCCCAAAAGTATCCATAGACTTAGTAAGCAGAAGTCCACAATACAATGTCAGTCAGTACAAGAATGGAGAGATTTTAATACAACTGATTGGAGTTGTAGAACAAGACAAAGAAATACTAGCTGCCAGCATATCAAATGGATGATGAAATAATATAATAAAATGGCTGTATGCATCGCTTTGCTGCAGAGGCCGGGGGTATTCCTCATTTTCGACAAAAAGGAAAAAATATCAAATGGATGAAAAGAGGAGACCACATTTTCAGTGATCCAATCGATATTCACATCACAATATTGGAATAGAAGCATCGATCATCATGCAATGAACTAGCACTGGAGCGCATGTAACATAGGCAGCTAATATATTATTTCACAATAATGTCAGTTAACTGTCGATTGGGAGGAATTATCTTTTACTAAAAAATGGATGGAATATAAGAAGTAGGTACTTGTTGCAAATTAATGGCAATGGGTTCATGAGATACTCGAGATAGAGACCCATAACTGAGCAAGTAACGTGCTGAACTATAACTCTTTAACAGGAAGATCCATACAACTTACTAGGTAAAGATCCAAGTACTCGAGCTGCAAGTCATTCAGGGAATCCCCAAGTGCCTCAGGCACATCTTCTGGGGCATGATGGCCACACCTGAAAAAGCATACCCATTAAACCAGCAATTAGTTGGACATGAAGCATTGAAGAGATATAACCACAGGGATAACACCAGAAATTTGGGTTACCATAGCTTAGAGGTGATAAACAGATCTTCACGCTTGACTACACCCTCTTCAAATAGCTTCTTCAGAGCCAAACCCACCTGGACAACCCAAATGCGGATATTATGCGATTGTCATTCGTTACACAACTTCAATGGTGACAACTTTGGACATGAAGAATCTACTGGCGTTAGAAGGCAAATGGTAGAAGCATGAGTTTTGTCTGCCGTCTCCAATTGGTACATGTACTCTAAAGTTGTCCAAATTGGCCACTTCAGTTTTACAAACCACTAGTTTTCTTTCTTTGTTTTGTCTGGAAAAGTAGGTAGATGGTCACAGACTCTTTCTAAAGCAGTTCACTATAATAATCTAGTGAAAGCCGGAGTGTGAGATAGACGGACAGAAAGGAAGCTGTCATAATATGGCCATGAGTATGAATGGAGATTGGACAACTGAATACTGAGAATATTATGTTGCAGCTTCTGTTGTCTCTTCTTTTATTATCAGTGATGGTGCGTTGCAGGAAACAAGCAGGAAGTTCAAGCACGGATATCAGACGATAATGCAGGAGAGAATGGATCCAAAGGTACGGAGAAACCGGATTAGTACCTCCTTTTCGTTGTTGTAGGCTCTGGCGCAGTCGATGTGCCGGTACCCCGCCTGCACGCACGATTTCAGGCACAAAATCGAATCAGGCAGAGGGAAAGAGGAAAGGGGGGCATTGTGGCGAGGGAGAAAGAGAGAGGGACCTTGACGGCGGCGTAGACGGCCTCGCCGACGACGCCGGGGTCGGACTGCCAGGTGCCGAGCCCCACGGATGGGATCTTGGCGCCGGTGTTGAGCACGAAGTGCGTCGCCATCCCCGCTCCCAGACACTACCCGCACACGGAGGCAGTCACCGCAGTCTCTCGCAGAGGACGCTGGCTGGAAGGAAGGGGACGGGGACGAAACGGGACGGCGAGCAATGGGTGGTGCGCGGCGAGTTTATACTCACTCGCTTTGTAGGCAGCGGGTGCGGGCTGTCTCGGCACGGCCACAGCTGTGTGGTTCGTCCCGGGGCTTCGCGGTGGTGGCGTGCCTGCGTGCGCCAAGTGGCGGGATGAGCCAGCTGCCGAGTTTTCTAGTGGCACCAGCACCAGAACCAGAAACAGGCCGTGCGTCGGTCGGCGCCATCGTCCTTTCACAGCCGCAGAGGCACCCGGCACGGCGTGTGTGCTTCACACATGCCTTCACGCAGTCGCACGTTCGCAATGCTTCTGCTTGTTCTCCGTCGTCTCACGCACACTGCTAGTTTGTTTGTTCATAGTTACAGTATGAAATTACGTGGTGCAGTCGCGTGCTTTTATTTATTTTTTGACCTGGGTGCAGTCTTGCTCTGTGTATGATATATATATGCATTACGCCGGCCCCGATGAAACGCACGGTTTACCTACTCGGTCTCCGTCGCATGCGCCGCTTTTGTTTTGCCGGATTCGATCGGTTGGTAGTATCTTTCTTTCTCCGGGCCGGCCGACGAAGGGAAGTGGAGAAACCATTTTGTCGACATCGTCGACCAAAGTGCACTTTCCCTGAATCCCCGCCTCCATGCTCCTTTCGGGCATGGAGGAGCGCAGGATACCGAACGCGTGGAGCAGAATCATCAGTGCTGACTAATGGGAGTGGCCGATCAAATCGAATAGTGGCTGATGATGACACGAACAGCGATGCGTACATGCCACGAGTTCAGAGCCTCGGGCGACCGACGCGGGGCTGGCGCGAGACCACGTCGACCTGACATGCAACGCACGGCGCAGTGTACCACTGCTCTTCGTTTGCGTTGTGCATTGGCATCTGAATCGTAAGCAGTGACGTGTTGATTCAAGAGGTAATGAAAGTGCGCTCCCAAATGCCATTCCCACGGAATGTACTGACGTACGTTCGTCGCCATGTCTCCGCCGGGGGCCATCTCCGTGCGTGCCACTGCCACTTACTTGGTCCGTTGGTCGCCTCGCCGGAGCTGGCTGAGAGTTTTTCTGAAAGATAGCAGCAGAGCTGCTACCATTCATTAAGAGGAAGCGGTAAAGAAATCGATGCTCGGTTAATCAAGGAAAACCGAGCTAAAACATTTACAAAGAGCACACCACGCCTAGCAAAACCAGGGCTGGAGCACAACATGACATACAAGAGCGCCTAAATGCCGATACAACACGCACTGAAAGACCTCGCCATAGAGCACCACTCAGTCGTCTTGGACAAGGCCGCCACAAGCATGTTTGACGACATCACCGTCACCGGAGAGAGACGCCATGTCCGATGGAAGAGGAGGGAACATGTGCCTCGCTGAACACGAGAGGACGCCCAACACGACTCGCCTGACGCTGAAGCATGTCAAGTGAGCTGGCTGAGAGTGATCGCGGAGGAGCGGGGCGATGAGCGCAAGTCCCCCTTTGTTGCCCTTGACACAAGCAATTGGTGGCTTGGAGCAAGAGCACTGTCTGCAACTTTTTCAGCGTTGGAAACCGGTTGGTTGCGTGGACCCATAGGTGCGAATGGGGTGAGACTGGTCATAGTGTGAGTAACTTCAAAAGTAACAACGGGTTTAACTCAACAAATTTGTCTATGTGGCAATGAGTTAATAAGGAGAGAGGTAAATTGAGTAACTTAGCATACCAAGACAAAATGAGTCTATAACCTAATAAATGAAGCTTTGCATGGCACTACACATATGTCAGAGCATCTACAACCGCGATGGGCAAATCCAGCCTCTCAAACGCCCGCGCACGCGGCCAGGCGCATCCCCATACAATGACCGGTCGCACCTCAATGCAATCCACATTCAAACACCTCAATAATTATATCTTAAATCCATACAAACTGTCAGATTCTGGACTCCGCGGACCCAAGAAAGGTTCGAACTCTGGGGCGTGTATGAAGAACTCAACCTCTCCAACCTACCAACTCGTCGCTCTCATGGCCTAGCTCGATGAACATGAAAGGAAAGATACTCGACAGTTTACCCAGGTTCGGGCCACCTTGCGGTGTAAGACCCTACTCCTGCTTTGTGGTGGATTAACCTCGCGGGGGCTGAGGATGAACTAGTACAGAGGAAGAACAACCTCACGAGGTCTGTTCTTGTGTGGGTATCAGTTAGTGAGGGTTCTGGGTTCGGATCCCCTCCTATGGTGGTGGCTAAGCTGTACTTATAGTGGCCTTGGTCCTCTTCCTCCAAAAACGAAGGCGGGAAGGGATCCCACAATGGCCAATTTGAAAGGGGACAAGAAGTACATCTTATCCTGACGAAAGGTGGTCTCTGCCTGCAAAGTTTCTGGTCGTGATGCCGTGGTGGGCTCGGTGACGACATCCATCCTATCGTCCTAGCGGCCTTGGTCTCGTTGCACGGGAATGGAAACCTTTGGCTGGTTCCTCGGGACTCCGCATTTGCGCTTGCCTCCTTAGCACCAAAGAGGAAACCTGCTGCTCTGCGCCCGCTGGCGCCCGCCTAGCCTTGGTTGTCACGGCTTGCGTCACTTGATCCTCATGAGATGGGCGCTTGCATAGGAATCTTCGCTCCTCAGGAGCCACCCTAGGAGGCCACTCCCTCCAAAGGTCTTGGCGTCGTCCGCCTCGCGAGGCTTGGCCCCTCGCGAGGGTCTTGTCTTGTCGATGTTGAAGATGGGCCGTACCAGGCCGTCTATGGAGCCATGCCGTGGGCCGCAGGCAGGCAAGTTTGGGTACCCTGGTTCCTAGAACTCCGACACAAACTCATGCAACTACATCGATGCACACACATCGTCCGGCCACTCAATCACTACTAACTAACATGCCATCGGACTACCAAAATTTGGCATGTTTGGCTATGGTGGAGATCATCCACGGCTGCCCTTGCCCTTCCTGTCACCCCTGTCGTCCTTCTCGCAGAAGTGTTGGTCGAAGACGCAGTAGGGATCGACTCGGATCTGCTCGTCACCGGAGCTGTCCTCGCCATCACTGCCCTCTTTCTCCTCCTTCTATGGCAGTCTGGCGATAGCACGGATCGCCCGATTCTGCTCTCGGGCGAGGGTGCACGTGTTCCTCGGTTGTCGTTTCTTCATAATGTGGGCGCGAATGGCTTCCTCCTCTATGGCTGATACGTCCATTTTGCATCATGTTTTCCTACTGTCATTTATTATGTTTTGGGGTATTATTTCACTTTATGATGCAATTCTTATACCTTTTCTCTCTTATGTTGCAAGTTTCACATGAAGAGGAAGATTGCCGGCAATTGGAATTCTGGATCAGAAAAGGCTATAGCAGATATAGCTATTCTGCACAACTCCAAATGACCTGAAAATTTATGAAGAATTATTTTGAAATATATAAAAAATATTGGCGAAAGAAATACCTGGAGGGGGCCCACCAGGGAGCGACAAGCTCAGGTGGCGCGCCCTAACCCCCTAGGCACGCCCTACGAGCTTGTGTGCCTCCTGGTAGGCCTTCGGTGCCATCTTCTGCTATATGAAGCCATTTGCCCTAGAACAAAATAAGAAGAAAACTTGTGGGATGAAGCGCCGTCGTCTCGAAGCGAAACCTAGGTAGGGGCACTTTTTCTCTCCGGCGGAGCGATTTCGCCGGGGAAACTTCCCTCTAGGAGGGGGAAACTGAAGCCATCGACATCAGACGATCCTCTCATCATGGGAGGGCCAATCTTCATCAACATCTTCACGAGCATCATCTCATATCAAACTCTAGTTCATATCTTGTATTCAATCTCTGTCCCAAAATCTCGATTGGTACTTGTGGGTTGCTAGCAGTGTTGATTACATTTTATAGTTGATGCTAGTTGGTTTATTTGGTGGAAGATTGTATGTTCAGATCCTTAAGCATATTCAATACCCCTTTGATCTTGAATATGAATATGATTTGTGAGTAGTTAATTTTGTTCTTGTGGACATGGGAGAAGTCTTGTTATAAGTAATCATGTGACGTTGGTATTCGTTCGATATTTTGATGATATGTATGTTATTGCTTCCTTTACTGGTGTCATGTGAACGTCGACTACATGACACTTCACCACACTTGGGCCTAATTGAAGGCATTGTGGAGTAATAAGTAGATGATGGGTTGCTAGAGTGACTGAAGCTTAAACCCCAGTTTATGTGTGATTCCGTAAGAGGCTGATTTAGATCCATATGTTTCATGATATGGTTAGATTTATCTTAATTCTTATTTTGTAGTTGCGGATGCTTGTGAGAGGGGGTAATCATAAGTGGGTTGCTTCTTCAAGTTTGAACAACACCCAAGCACCGGTCCACCCATGTATCAAATTAGCAAAGTAGCGAACGCGGTCAACTAATCATGATGAACGTAACTTGACGAGAATTCCCATATGTCTTCGAGAGCACTTTGCTTATTATAAGAGAACGTTATGGCATGTCCTTTGCTATAAAAATATTAGGCCACCTTGTTGCACCTTGTTACTTGCTACAAATTATCCTACTACAAAACTATCCATTACCGTTACATCCAGTGCTTGCAGAGAATACATTGCTGAAAACCGCTTGTCATTTCCTTCGGGTCCTCGTTGGGTTTGACACTCTTACTTATCGAAAGGACTATGATTGATCCCTATACTTGTGTGTCATCAAGACTCTTTTCTGTCACAGTTGCCAGGGAGTGAAACGCCTTTGGTAAGTGGAATTTGGTAAGGAAACATTTATACTATGTGCTAAAATTTACTGTCACTTGTCACTATGGAAAATAATCTTTAAGGGGTTTGTTCAGGGTATCTTCACCTTGATCGAAAGCAATAAGAGTTGCCCCTCGACCTACTGAAAGTATTTATTATGTGATTCCTTCGGGTATGTTAGAGAAACTGCTAGCTAATCCTTATGCAGGAGATGAAACGGTGCCTCCTGATATGCACTTGATCTATGTGGATGAAATTTGTGGATTTTTTAAGCTTGCAGGTTTATCCGAGGATAGAGTTAAGAAGAATGTGTTCCCTTTATCTTTGGAGGGAAACGCATTGACATGGTATAGGCTATTGGATGATATTGGACCATGGAATTTGAACTGATTGAAATTGGAATTCATCAGAAGTTTTATTCTATGCATTTGGTTCATCGTGATCAGAATTATATATATAATTTTTGGCCTCATGAAGGAGAAAGTATCTCTCAATCTTAGGGTAGGCTTGAGTATATGATGCACACATGCCCCAATTATGAGCTCCCGAGAGAAATTATTATACAAAACTTTATGCCCGACTTTCTTATAATGATCAATCAATGCTCGATACTTTTTCTACTGGTTCTTTTATGAAGATAACTATTGAATTCAAATTGGGTCTTCTAGAAAGAATTAAACGCAACTATGAAGTTTGGGAATTCGACAAAGGTATAGAGTTAGGTATAAAACTTGAGTTTGATTTTGTTAAATCTTTTATGGAAACTGATGATTTTCATACTCATGTTGATCTACCTAAGGAGAAGTGGTTTAAGTTTCATCCACCTATTGAAGAAATTTTAGAGGAACATGTTATAGTTAAAGATGAAACAATTATTTATAATGTTGATCTAGTTGTGCCTACTGCTTATATTGAGAAACCACATTTTTCTGTTAGGATTAAGGAACATGATAAAGCTACCATTGTGGTTAATAAAAGTAACATTAGAACACCTAAACCCTTTGAAGAAATAAGTGTGGAACCTAATATTGCTATGGTTAGGGATCGTTTGGTTGATAATACTGATGGGCGTGTTATTTACTTTTGTGATGAAGCTGCTAGAATTGCTAAACCTACTAGAAATGAACAAGATATGATAGATAAGAATAATCCAGTAGTTGGAATGCTTGTTGTTTCTGTTAAAATTGGAGATCATTGCTGAAAGAACATGTGGTGCCCCCATGTTTGGTTTTGGTAATTGATGACAATCTGTATGGACTAATGGTTGCCTTGAGTTATATTTAAAGGATTTGTCCATAGGATTTTCTTGAATTACATTTGTTGGTTTAAAGGAGAGTATGTGATGACCAAGGTGCTATTCAAGGAATTATCTAAAGACTGGTCACGCGAGAGGTTGATCAATACTAAGTCAAAGAGTGAATCAAATTGATCAACACACAATGCGTAGAAGATGTACCGAGAGGGATCAAGTGATCCCATGGTATGGTAAGCATTGTCCATTACGCTTTGTGCACTAACCCTTGGTCTACGTAGAGTTCTTTGAGGGGTTAGGTTGAGGTGTGCAAGTTCAAGTGGATCATCACGAAAAGATCACGTCCTTGAAGATTGCCGTCCATTGCAGTGATAATGGACTCGTGAAGATGTGCCGAAGAGTGGCTCACCCATAGTGGAGTATGGGGGAGCAATCAACTAGCTAGTCTTCACCGAGCCAACACAACCAAGAAAGGTGGTCCAACTTGAGGAAGTCAAGATCGTCATCATCCATCTCAAGTGGACTATGTGCAAGGCAAAGGTTTGCACTTGATAGGTTTTCTATTTTATCAGTCTCATGGTGGTAGTTGGGAGACCGGGTTATAGGATCGATTGTCGTACTATCAAGGGGGGCTCTGAAGTGAGTAGCTTGATTGTATCATTCATAGAGAGCTCAAACCATTCCATCCTTGCATCATCTTTCTTGGTTCTTGTTTGGTTTTTCTCCTTGTGATATTTGGAGCTTTTGGTCATCTTCATGACAAGCTCAAGTTCATCGAAAACAGAGTTCACATGCATCTTCTATGATGTTTTCGATGTTTGAGGTTATGTCGGTTCTTCTCTGTTGGAGGTTTAACTCATCTATATCTTAGGCATACCTCCCCGGCCTCTTCTTAATATAACTAGTCACTGTTTGGATGCTTCTCGTCGTCATCTATCCAACAAGCTTGAGTTTGCTCAATTCGGAGCTCATTTGCAGAAGTTGTGGCAGTTTGGGCTTTATTGCATCCTTTGTTTTCTCTGTTGTATTCCTAAAAGCCTCAAGCGCTAGTACAACCCTCTCGAGCGGTAGTACCGCCTGTAAGCAGTAGTACCGCGACCCTGTGCCACGCGTAGTACCGCTGCTTCTCGGGATGCAATTTTTCATGTCGGGTTTCGCGGTAGTAGAGCGGTAGTACCTCTTATAAGCAATGGTACCTCTTATAAGCGGTACTACCTCTACGGGCGGTACTACCTCTCCCCTGAGTGGTACTACCTCTCTGGCGGAACTACAACTCATGTTTTTCTGTCTCATTGGGTTGTTTTGACCGTGCTAAGCGGTAGTACCGCTCCTCCGAGCGGTAGTACCCCTTGTGCATGACATGAGTGCATAACGGTTGGATTCGAGGGTGCCTATAAAAGGGGGTCTTCTTCCCCAATGAACCTTATCCTTCTAGCTTGTGTTTGCCCCCCATTGTTGACCTTCTTTGAGCTTGTTATCTCTCAATCCCTCCAATGATTTTTGCTAGTTCTTGAGAGAAAAGAGAGAGGAGATTTAGATCCACATTTCCGCCAACCACTTTCTCCTTGGATCTAGATCTTGGAGTTCTTGGTGTTCTCCTTCTTATTCTTCCTCTCATATTCATCCATAGCTTTTGTTGCTTTGGTGGGATTTGGGAGTGAGGGAGTTTGGCACTCTGTGTGCCCTTGGCATTGCATTTGGTGCATCGGTTTGAGTTCTCCATGGTGATACATGAAAGTGAAGTTGAGAAGCTTATTACTCTTGGGTGCTTGGCCCTTGAGCTTGTTCCTCTTGGGTGCCTTAGTGCCCTAGATGGTTGGTGGTGTTCGGAGCTCAATCATTGTGATGTAAATCTCCGGGCAAGCGTCGGGGGTCTCCAATTAGGTCGTGGAGATCGCCCCGGGCAATTTGACGAGTTCTGATGACCGCCCCAAGGGTTGCCAAAGTGTACGGGTTCGGTGACCGCCCCCAAGGGTTGCCATTTGTACGGGTTTGGTGACCACCCTCAAGGGTCCCTTAGTGGAATCACAACATCTTGCATTGTGTGAGGGCATGAGGAGATTACAGTGGCCATAGTGGCTTCTTGGGGAGCATTGTGCATCCACACCGCTCCAAACGGAGATTAGCATCCGCAAGGGGTGAACTTCGAGATACATCGTCGTATCCGTGTGCCTCGGTTATCTCTTACCCGAGTCCTTTACTTATGCACTTTACTTTGTGATAGCCATATTGTTTCTTGTCATATATCTTGCTATCACTTAGTTGTTTATCTTGCTTAGCATAAGTTGTTGGTGCACATAGGTGAGCCTAGTTGTTTCAGGTATTGTGCTTGGCAAATTAAACGCTAGTTTTATTCCGCATTTGTTCAATCCTAAACCATAATTATTTTAAAGCACTAGGGTTAGAACACAACTTACGATCTTGAGGTAGATCAAGCTTTTACTCGACACATCATCATCAATATAAACAAGAGCAAGATGTAGGGTTTTACCTCCATCAAGAGGGCCCGAACCTGGATAAACATCGTATCCCTTCTTCCTGTTAGCATCGATTTGAGATCCACAGCTCGGGACCCCCTAACCCGAGGTCTGCCAGTTTTGACACCGACACTGGTGCTCTCATTGAGAGTTCCGCTGTGCGGATAACAGAAGCATCGATGGCTCGTCTCCAGATTAAGTACGACGCTAGCTACGAGAATGCTTATGTCCCCGACCAACTTTTTTTGTTCGGCATCATGATCTTTTGCGCTGACTGATGACCCACAAGTATAGGGGATCAATCGTAGTCCTTTCAATAAGTAAGAGCGTCGAACCCAACAAGGAGTAGAAGGAAACGACAAGCGGTTTCCAGCAAGGTAATTTCTGCAGGCACTAAAATTGTGGTAACAAGTTCTTTGATAGCAAGATAAATTGTAACAAGTGACAAGTAGCAATAGTAACAATAGGTGCAGCAAGGTAGCCCAATACTTTTGTGGCAAAGGACATGCCAGAACGGTTTCTTATAATAGGCAAAGCGTACTTGAGGACACACATGAATTTCATCTAGTCACTTTCATCATGTTGGTTTGATTCATGTTCGCTGCTTTGACAATTTGATATGTGGGTGGACCGGTGCTTGGGTGTTGTTCTTACTTGAACAAGCCTCCCACTTATGATTACCCCCCTTCGCAAGCATCCGCGTCTACGAAAGAAGAATCAAGATAATATCTAACCATATCATTAAACATATGGATCCAAAATAGCCCCTTACGGAATAACGCATAAACTAGGGTTTAAGTTTCTGTCACTCTTGCAACCCGTCATCTAATAACTACTCCACAATGCATTCCATTAGGCCCAAATATGGTGAAGTGTCATGTAGTCGACATTCGCATAACATCACAAAGGGTATCACAACATACACATCATCAAAATATCGAACGGATATCAAATTCACATGATTACTTGCAACATGAGTTCTCCCATGGCCTCAAGTACAAAAGTAACTACTCACAAAGCATATGCATGTTCAAGATCAGAAGGGTAATAAATATCATAACGGATCTGAACATATTATCTTCCACCAAATAAACCAACTAGCATCAACTACAAGATGTAATCAACACTACAAGCAACCCATAGGTACCAATCTAAGATTTTGATACAAAGATTGAATACAAGAGATGAAATAGGGTTTGCGATGAGATGGTGCTGGTGAAGATATTGATGGAGATTGATCCTCCCACGGTGAGAGGGTTGTTGGTGATGACGATGGCTTCGATTTCCCCCTCCTGGAGGGAAGTATCCCCGGCGGAATGCTCCGTCGGAGAGCAAAAGTGCTCATGCCCAAGTTCCGCCTCGAGACAACGGTGCTCCCTCCCGAAAGTCCTCTCCTTATTTTTTTTCTAGGGAAAATGTGATTATATACCAGAAGATGGTCGCCGGAAGTGGGCCTAGGCCCCCACTAGACACCAGGGCGCGCCTGGAGGGGGTGGCGCGCCCTGGTGCCTCGTGGGGGCCTGGGTGCCCCCCTTCGGTGGTTCTTCTCTCTAATATTTATTATATATTCCAAAATAATTCGCTATAAATTTTCAGACCATTTGGAGATGTGCAAAATAGGTATATCTAGTGTAGCATTTTCAGGTCCATAATTCCAGCTGCCGGTATTCTCCCTCTTTGTGTAAACCTTAGAAATTACGATAGAAAGGGCATTAGAATTACTCCCCGAAGTGTTATAATGAATACAAACACTAAAAATAACAGTAAGAAAACATGATGCAAAATGGACGTATCACCGGCTCGACACGCCATCTGGCCTCCGTCGAGAACTACGCCCCGGATCAGAACATAACTTTCGGAGGCTTGCAATACATCGTGTATTCACGAGGCGATCTTGTTTTGTCAGGCTGGATGCCCGGTTGGATTGAGGGCCTAATAGACATCGGAGGCTCGACTCCGGAACCGATCTCCTTCGAGGTCGTCAGATCAGGCTCCCCAGCACCGCGAGGAACCAAACACAATAGTTTTTTTTACATCTGTGCCCCTGGTTCCTTATCTCTACTCATTCATCCCCGCGCTCTTAACTTTTGCTCAATTTTCCCCACTCCCTTGCCAGAAACCCTCATAACTAGTCATAACGGACGTTGCCGTCGGGCCAAAGGCTTGACCGTTAACTCTGACTAGTGGGGCCATGCTGAACTGTGTCGTCTGTTGTACCTGACAAGTGGGGTCGTGTTGGGTGGTGTCACTGTTCGACTGTTGGGCCGTGGTTTCATTGGGCCGTCCCTTGCATTAAACGTCTGCGCGCGCCGCCAGGACAGAAGCCTGCTATGCATGCACCCAGCAAAGCCCACCTGCACACGCCGATCGAGCCTGCGTGCGCCGATGCCACGATGCCATGATGCGCCGACCGAGCCTGCATGCGCTGATGCGCCCACCACGATGCACTAACCGAGCAACTTTCTTGCACGCCACCCGCCACAGATGCAACTACGGTCACTATCGCTGGTTCCTCTCTTCTAGCTAGGTGGCTACATATTTGTGGCTTGTGTAAAAAAAAGAGCCACTCCCCTGAGCTCTACTCATTCATCCCTACTAACAAAGCTTGCTTGCATGCACTAGGTGGTTACTAACAAGGGAACCCTACTAACAAGCCAAGCTCTCTAAGAAAACAATCAACAAATATGTAGTCCCAATATGTAGATAGGGCCAACAAGCCCATAGCACGATCACATAGTTCAAACTAGGAAGAACTTAATAATAGAATAGATAGAAAACTTAATAATAGAACTTAAGAAAGATAGTTCAATTAAAACTTAACATAGTTCAATTACAACTTAACATAAGATAGACTAAAATAATGATAGAGGGTTTAGAACCCTAGCCGCCGCCTTCTCCACCTCGCTCCTCCTCCAGACGCCCTTTTCACTGCTCCTCCGGGGCATTGTCGATGGGGTACGAAAGAGTATGCATGAGCGTCGCGGTGGGGAAGATGTTGGTGTACTCCGTGAACATGTTGTGGGTGGTGAAAGCGATGAACTCGGAGCCACACCAAAACACCCAGCCGATGAGGTAGAAGGCGTTGAATGTGTTGGTGAAGTGGGCAAGGAGAGCAACCACCACCCGGTTTTGGATGACCTCCTCGACGCGGAACATTGTTGGAGATCCCCGCGGGAGGTGGTGGTAGCCAGACGCGAGGAAGAACTCAGTGAAGTTCCTTGCGGTCCTTAGCCTTGATATCGCCCACACACATAGTGTGTGATCAACGTACACGCCGATAGGGTAGAGCCTCTCCGGCACGGTGGGTGGGAAGCGGTAGGTTGGTCCGGTGTACTGCATGGCTGGGGATGTGCAAAAGAAGGAGAAGGGTTCGCAGAGCAAGAAGGGTAGATGTGTTGGAAATATGCCCTAGAGGCAATAATAAAAGAGTTATTATTATATTTCCTTGTTCATGATAATCGTTTATTATCCATGCTACAACTGTATTGATTGGAAACTCAAATACACGTGTGGATGAATAGACAGACTTTGTGTCCCTAGTGAGCCTCTACAGGACTAGCTCGTTGATCAAAGATGACCGCGGTTTCCAGGTCATAGACATGAGTTGTCATTTGATAACGGGATCACATCATTAGGAGAATGATGTGATGGACGAGACCCAAACGTAAACATAGCTTTTGATCGTGTCAGTTATCGCTATAGTTTTCTGCGTGTCAAGTATAAGTTCCTATGACCATGAGATCATGTAACTCACTGACACCGTAGGAGTGCTTTGTGTGTGCCAAACGTCACAACGTAACTGGGTGACTATAAAGGTACTCTACAGGTATCTCCGAGGGTGTCTGTTGAGTTGACATGGATCGAGACTGGGATTTGTCACTCCGTATGACGGAGAGGTATCTCCGGGCCCACTCGGTAATACGTCATCCCAATGAGCTCAAAGTGACTAAGTAGTTGGTCACGGGATTATGTATTACGGTAACGAGTAAAGAGACTTGCCGGTAACGAGATTGAACTAGGTATAGAGATACCGACGATCGAATCTTGGGCAAGTAACATACCGACGAGACAAAGGGAACTGTATACGGGATTGCCTGAATCCTTGACATCGTGGTTCATCCGATGAGATCATCGAGAAACATGTGGGAACCAATATGGGTATCCAGATCCCGCTATTGGTTATTGACCTGGGAGTGTCTCGGTCATGTCTACATGGTTTCCGAACCCGCAGGGTCTACACACTTAACGTTCGGTGACGCTAGGGTTGTTAGTGAGAAGAGTGCATGGTTACCGAAGGTTGTTCGGAGTCCCGGATGAGATCCCGGACATGACGAGGGTCTCCGGAATGGTCCGGAGACGAAGATTGATATATAGGATGAAAGGTTTCGGAGTACCGGAAGTGTTCCGGGGAGCATCGGGAAATCGGCGGAATACCGGAAGGGATTTCGGGGGGTCCGGAAGTTGTTCTGGGCCTATTGGGCCACAAGGGGGGACACCACAGCCCTCAGGGGGCTGTGCGCCCCCCCTGGGCCCTCTCCCCATGCGGCTAAGGGGGTGGGACCCCCTAGGGCTGGCCGCACCCCTTGTCCTTGGGGGGCAAGGCACCTAGGGGGGGAAACCCTAGGGCCTGGCCGCCCCCTGCCCTGGCCGCCGCCCCCTCCCCTTGCCCTGGCCGCCGGCCCCTAGGGGGGAAACCCTAGGGCGCCCTCACCTCTCCAACCCCCCTATATATAGTGGGGCAAAGGGAGGGCAGCCAACACAGTTTGTGCCTCGGTGCTGCCCTCCCTCTCCCGTTACATCTTCTTCTCCCGCGGTGCTTAGGCGAAGCCCTGCTGGAGTTCTTCCCCACCATCACCACCACGCCGTCGTGCTGCCGGTTCTCCATCAACCTCTCCTCCACCCCTTGCTGGATCAAGAAGGAGGAGACGTCCCCGAGCCGTACGTGTGAAGAACGCGGAGGCACCGTTGCTTCGGTGCTAGGTCTTCGGCGATCTGAATCGCGACGAGTACGACTCCATCATCCGCGTTCATAACGCTTCCGCTTAGCGATCTACAAGGGTACGTAGATCACACTCCCCCCTCGTAGTTGCATCTACTAGATTGATCTTGGTGAACGGTAGGAAAATTTTTGTTTCCCATGCAACGTTCCCCAACAGTGGTATCAGAGCCAGGTTCTTGCGTAGATGCTTTCTCGAGTAGAACACAAAAGGGTTTGTGGCGTTGATGTTTAAATTGCTGCCCTCCTTAGTCTTTCTTGATTCAACGGTATTATAGGATGAAGCGGCCCGGACCAACTTTACATGTCCACGTACATGAGACCGGTTCCATTGACAGACATGTGACTTTTGTTGCATAAGATGGCTGGCGGGTGTCTGTCTCTCCTATCTTAGTTGAATCGGAATAGAACAAGGCGGTCCTTGTAGAAGGTTAAATAGCAACTTGAATATCACCGTTGTGGTTTTGCGTAGGTAAGAAGCGTTCTTGCTAGATACCCATAGCAGCCACGTAAAACATGCAACAACAAATTAGAGGACGTCTAACTTGTTTTTGCAGGGTATGTATGTGATATGATATGGCCAATGACATGATGAAATATATTTTGATGTATGAGATGATCATGTTGTAATAGTTAACATCGACTTGCATGTCGATGCATACGGCAACCGGCAGGAGCCATAGGGTTGTCTTTATTTTTTGTATGACCTGCGTGTCAATCATTAAGCGCTTTTGTAATGCTTTACTTTATCGCTAAACGGTAGCAATAGTAGTAATAGCATGGTGGGGCGCCGACAACCCCGATGGCAACACGATGATGGAGATCATGATGATGGAGATCATGGTGTGGCGCCGGTGACGATGGAGATCATGCCGGTGCTTTGAAGATGGAGATCAAAAGCACGAGTTGATGGCCATATCATGTCACTTATGATTTGCATGTGATGTTAATCCTTTTATGCATCTTATTTTGCTTAGGACGACGGTAGCATTATAAGGTGATCCTTCACTAAAATTTCAAGATAAAATTGTGTTCCCCCCGAGTGTGCGCCGTTGCGAAGGTTCGTCGTTTCGAAGCACCACGTGATGATCGGGTGTGATAGACTCTATGTTCGCATACAACGGGTGCAAGCCAGTTTTGCACGTGCAGAACACTCGGGTTAGACTTGACGAGCCTAGCATGTACAGACATGGCCTCGGAACACGGAGGACCGAAAGGTCGAGCATGAGTCATATAGTAGATATGATCAACATGTTGATGTTCACCATTGACACCACCTCATCTCACGTGATGATCGGACTTGGGTTGGTGAATTTGGATCATGTCACGCTCGAATGACCGGAGGGATGTCAATTTGAGTGGGAGTTATAATTAATTTGATTAGGTAATAACTCACTTATCATGAACAATAGTCTAAAATGTCTTTGCAAATTTATGTTGTAGATGGCTCGCGCAGGAGTTCCCCTGAATTTTAATGCGTTCCTAGAGAAAGCTAAACTGAAAGATGATGGGAGCAACTTTGTGGACTGGCTCCGCAATCTGAGGATCATCCTCACAGCTGCCCAAAAGGTTTATGTCCTAATTGCACCGCTAGGTCAACCCCCCGCTCCTGGAGCCTCTGCGGACGATATGAACGTCTGGCAGACGCGTTCGGATGACTATTCGATAGTACAATGTGCCATGTTGTACGGCTTGGAAGGAGGACTCCAAAGGCGTTTTGAACGTCATGGTGCATATGAGATGTACACGGAGTTGAAATTCATCTTTGAGAAGAATGCTAAGATCGAGAGGTATGAGACCACCGATAAATTCTTCGCTTGCAAGATGGAGGAGAATTCGTCTGTCAGTGAGCACTTACTGAAGATGTCTGGGTACTATACCCGCATAGCTGATCTGGGACTTGTGTTCCCGGATGAGGCTATCATTGACAGAATTCTCCAGTCACTCCCTCCAAGCTACAAGAGCTTCGTCCAGCAGTACAACATGCAAGGGATGAATAAAACCATCGCCGAGCTGTTTTCGATGCTGAAAGTCGCTGAGGCAGACATCCAGAAGGATTATCAAGTGTTGATGGTCAATAAGACCACCAGTTTCAAGAAGAATGGCAAGGGCAAGAAGGGTAACTCTAAGAAGGGTGGCAAAGCAGTTGCTAATCCAGTGAAGAAACCCAAGGCTGGGCCCAAGCCAGAGACTGAGTGTTTCTATTGCAAGGGGAATGGCCACTGGAAGCGGAACTGCCCCAAGTATCTGGCGGACAAGAAGGGGGCCAACAACAACAAAGGTATATATGATATACATGTTATTGATGTGTACCTTACCAACTCTCGTTGTAGTGCCTGGGTATTTGATACCGGTTCGGTTGCTCACATTTGCAACTCTAAACAGGAACTGCGGAATAAACGGAGGCTGGCGAAGGACGAAGTGACGATGCGCGTGGGAAATGGTTCCAAGGTTGATGTGATCGCCGTCGGCACGCTCGCTCTTCGATTACCATCGGGATTAGTTATGAACCTGAATAATTGTTATTTAGTGCCTGCGTTAAGCATGAACATTATATCTGGATCTTGTTTATTGCGAGACGGGTACTCATTTAAGTCAGAGAATAATGGTTGTTCTATTTATATGAGTAATATCTTTTATGGTCATGCACCCGAAGTTAGGGGTTTATTCTTATTGAATCTCGATAGTGATGATACACATGTTCATAACATTGATGCCAAAAGATGTAGAGTAGATAATGATAATACCACTTTCTTGTGGCACTGCCGTCTCGGTCATATCGGCGTGAAACGCATGAGGAAGCTCCATGCTGATGGACTTTTGGAGTCTCTTGATTTTGAATCACTTGACACGTGCGAGCCGTGCCTCATGGGCAAGATGACAAGGACCCCGTTTTCAGGGACAATGGAACGGGCAAGTGACTTATTGGAAATCATACATACTGATGTGTGCGGTCCGATGAGTGTAACGGCGCGCGGTGGATATCGTTATTTTCTCACCTTCACTGACGACTTAAGTAGATATGGGTATATTTACTTGATGAAGCATAAGTCTGAAACTTTTGAAAAGTTCAAGCAATTTCAGAGTGAAGTTGAAAATCATCGTAACAAGAAGATCAAGTTCCTACAATCTGATCGAGGGGGAGAATATCTGAGTTATGAGTTTGGTGATCACTTAAGAAAATGTGGAATTGTTTCACAGTTGACACCACCTGGAACACCACAGCGTAATGGTGTGTCCGAACGTCGTAATCGGACCCTATTAGATATGGTACGTTCTATGATGTCTCTTGCCGACTTGCCACTATCGTTTTGGGGATATGCGTTAGAGACAGCTGCATTCACTTTAAATAGGGCTCCATCTAAGTCCGTTGAGACAACACCGTATGAACTGTGGTTTGGTAAGAAACCTAAGTTGTCTTTTCTCAAGGTTTGGGGTTGCGATGCTTATGTCAAAAGGCTTCAGCCAGAAAAGCTCGAACCCAAAGCGGACAAATGTGTCTTCATAGGATACCCAAAAGAAACAGTTGGGTACACCTTCTATCTCAGATCCGAGGGCAAAGTGTTTGTCGCTAAGAACGGGTCCTTCCTCGAGAAAGAGTTTCTCTCGAAAGAATTGAGTGGGAGGAAGGTAGAACTTGATGAGGTTATTGAACCTCTGCTTCAACCAGAAAGTAGCGCAGCACAGAAAGATGTTTTTGTGGAGCCTACAGAGGTTGAAGAGGAAGCCAATGATGATGATCAAGAAGCTTCCGATCAAGTTACTACCGAACCTCGTAGGTCGACAAGGGTACGCACTACACCTGAGTGGTATGGTAACCCTGTCTTGGAGGTCATGTTGTTAGACAACGGTGAACCTACGAGCTATGGAGAAGCGATGGTGGGCCCAGATTCCGACAAATGGTTAGAGGCCATGAAATCCGAGATGGGATCCATGTATGAAAACAAAGTATGGACTTTGGAAGTATTACCTGAAGGGCGGAAGGCCATTCAGAATAAATGGATTTTTAAGAGGAAGACGGACGCTGACGGTAATGTCACCGTGTATAAAGCTCGACTTGTGGCAAAGGGTTTTTCACAAGTTCAAGGGATTGACTACGATGAGACTTTCTCACCTGTAGCGATGCTTAAATCCGTCCGAATCATGTTAGCAATAGCTGCATTTTTAGATTATGAAATTTGGCAGATGGATGTCAAAACAGCGTTCCTTAACGGTTTTCTTAAGGAAGAGTTGTATATGATGCAACCAGAAGGTTTTGTCGATCCAGAGAATGCTGACAAAGTATGCAAGCTCCAGCGTTCCATTTATGGGCTGGTGCAAGCATCTCGGAGTTGGAATCTTCGTTTTGATGAGGTGATCAAAGCGTTTGGGTTTATACAAGTTTACAATGAAGCTTGTATTTACAAGAAAGTGAGTGGGAGCTCTATAGCGTTTCTAATATTATATGTGGATGACATATTGCTGATTGGAAACAATATAGAATTTTTGGATAGCGTGAAGGGGTATTTGAACAAGAGTTTTTCGATGAAAGATCTCGGTGAAGCTGCTTTCATATTGGGCATCAAGATCTATAGAGATAGATCAAGACGCTTGATAGGACTTTCACAAAGCACGTACCTTGATAAAGTTTTGAAGAAGTTCAAAATGGATCAATCCAAGAAGGGGTTCTTGCCGGTATTACAAGGTACAAAGTTGAGTAAGACTCAATGCCCAGTGACTGCGGATGATAGAGAAAAGATGAGTGTCGTCCCATATGCTTCAGCCATAGGCTCTATCATGTATGCAATGCTGTGCACAAGACCAGATGTCAGCCTTGCCATAAGTATGGCCGGAAGGTTTCAAAGTAATACTGGTATGGATCACTGGACAGCGGTCAAGAATATCCTAAAGTACCTGAAAAGGACTAAGGATATGTTTCTCGTTTATGGAGGTGATCAAGAGCTCGTCGTAAAGGGTTACGTCGATGCAAGCTTTGACACTGATCCGGATGACTCTAAGTCTCAAACCGGATACGTATATATTCTCAACGGGGGAGCGGTAAGCTGGTGCAGTTCCAAGCAGAGCGTGGTAGCTGATTCTACATGTGAAGCGGAGTATATAGCTGCCTCGGAGGCGGCAAAGGAAGGTGTTTGGATGAAGGAGTTCATGACAGATCTTGGAGTTGTGCCTAGTGCACTGAACCCAATGACTCTGTTCTGTGACAACACTGGTGCCATTGCTCTAGCCAAGGAACCAAGGTTTCACAAGAGGACCAGACACATAAAGCGACGCTTCAATTCCATCCGCGATTCGGTCAAGGAGGAGGACATAAACATTTGCAAAGTACACACGGATTTGAATGTTGCAGATCCGTTGACTAAGCCTCTTCCACGGGCTAAGCACGATCAACACCAAGACTCTATGGGTGTTAGATTCATTACTTTGTAATGCTAGATTATTGACTCTAGTGCAAGTGGGAGACTGTTGGAAATATGCCCTAGAGGCAATAATAAAAGAGTTATTATTATATTTCCTTGTTCATGATAATCGTTTATTATCCATGCTACAACTGTATTGATTGGAAACTCAAATACACGTGTGGATGAATAGACAGACTTTGTGTCCCTAGTGAGCCTCTACAGGACTAGCTCGTTGATCAAAGATGACCGCGGTTTCCAGGTCATAGACATGAGTTGTCATTTGATAACGGGATCACATCATTAGGAGAATGATGTGATGGACGAGACCCAAACGTAAACATAGCTTTTGATCGTGTCAGTTATCGCTATAGTTTTCTGCGTGTCAAGTATAAGTTCCTATGACCATGAGATCATGTAACTCACTGACACCGTAGGAGTGCTTTGTGTGTGCCAAACGTCACAACGTAACTGGGTGACTATAAAGGTACTCTATAGGTATCTCCGAGGGTGTCTGTTGAGTTGACATGGATCGAGACTGGGATTTGTCACTCCGTATGACGGAGAGGTATCTCCGGGCCCACTCGGTAATACGTCATCTCAATGAGCTCAAAGTGACTAAGTAGTTGGTCACGGGATTATGTATTACGGTAACGAGTAAAGAGACTTGCCGGTAACGAGATTGAACTAGGTATAGAGATACCGACGATCGAATCTCGGGCAAGTAACATACCGACGAGACAAAGGGAACTGTATACGGGATTGCCTGAATCCTTGACATCGTGGTTCATCCGATGAGATCATCGAGAAACATGTGGGAACCAATATGGGTATCCAGATCCCGCTATTGGTTATTGACCTGGGAGTGTCTCGGTCATGTCTACATGGTTTCCGAACCCGCAGGGTCTACACACTTAACGTTCGGTGACGCCAGGGTTGTTAGTGAGAAGAGTGCATGGTTACCGAAGGTTGTTCGGAGTCCCGGATGAGATCCCGGACATGACGAGGGTCTCCGGAATGGTCCGGAGACGAAGATTGATATATAGGATGAAAGGTTTCGGAGTACCGGAAGTGTTCCGGGGAGCATCGGGAAATCGGCGGAGTACCGGAAGGGATTTCGGGGGGGTCCGGAAGTTGTTCTGGGCCTATTGGGCCACAAGGGGGGACACCACAGCCCTCAGGGGGCTGTGCGCCCCCCCTGGGCCCTCTCCCCATGCGGCTAAGGGGGTGGGACCCCCTAGGGCTGGCCGCACCCCTTGGCCTTGGGGGGCAAGGCACCTAGGGGGGGAAACCCTAGGGCCTGGCCGCCCCCCCTTTCCCTGGCCGCCGCCCCCTCCCCTTGCCCTGGCCGCCGGCCCCTAGGGGGAAACCCTAGGGCGCCCTAACCTCTCCACCCCCCCTATATATAGTGGGGCAAAGGGAGGGCAGCCAACACAGTTTGTTCCTCGGTGCTGCCCTCCCTCTCCCGTTACATCTTCCTCTCCCGCGGTGCTTAGGCGAAGCCCTGCTGGAGTTCTTCTCCACCATCACCACCACGCCGTCGTGCTGCCGGTTCTCCATCAACCTCTCCTCCACCCCTTGCTGGATCAAGAAGGAGGAGACGTCCCCGAGCCGTACGTGTGAAGAACGCGGAGGCACCGTTGCTTCGGTGCTAGGTCTTCGGCGATCTGAATCGCGACGAGTACGACTCCATCATCCGCGTTCATAACGCTTCCGCTTAGCGATCTACAAGGGTACGTAGATCACACTCCCCCCTCGTAGTTGCATCTACTAGATTGATCTTGGTGAACGGTAGGAAAATTTTTGTTTCCCATGCAACGTTCCCCAACAAGATGGAAGAGGGATGGCAGAGGCAGAGGATGGCAGATGGCAGAGGCAGAGGGTGACTTAAATAGCCGTAGTGCTACGTGTTATTTGACCATGGAAATAACGGGGTCAAATGTGAAGTAGCCCATTTTCAAACCCACCGTAGCATCAAGAGTGTACACGCGTGGGAAACGGTGGTTTGAAAAGAACAAGAAAAAGAAGCTAATTGCACGCATGGTAATCCATGGTCATATATATTATATAAATAAAAAGAGACAATTTTTGAAGGGCTTGTGGCCATTTTGCACGATAGAAGTAAATTTGGCCCTTATAAATTTGGCCATTTTGCATGATAAAAAAGATAGAGGGCTTGTGGCCATTATACAAAGTTGGTCATTTTGCATTTGTATAGAACAAAAAGAACTAAATTTTCTATGCAATGTCAATTCTTGTGTAATTTCAAACGATGCAAAAAAAAAAAACAGAGCCAACACGTTCACAAAAAACAAAGCCACCACGTTCACAAAAAAATGACGCAATTCGACGGCCCAACCAGAGCTTGGTTTCCTTTTGGGCCCAATAACAACGTTTTTCGCGGAGTCAGTGGTGGGCGAGCAGCCGAGCAGAACCAACAGGATCGCCTCTTGCGGATCGCCCCATGATCCAACGATGCGGAGCCGTCCTTGTGATCCAATGGCCCAGAGCCTGCACGCAGCCTGCCCATTGAATTCCTTCTAGAAGACCACATCTGAGGGTTGTCGCTTGGCGCCAGGGTATGATCAGACGGCTGACATTCGGAGCTAGGGTTAGGCGAAACCCAGCGGGGTTTAGAGGGGTTTTGAGCTGGTCAACGGGGTTACAAAAGCTTTGACTGAGCATAACTAATTAAAAAAAATCAAAAAAATATGAAATCTTTGTCGTTCGTCGTTTTATAAGACACACTAACGAGGAAACATACTAAACTTGGTCTATGGACATTTTCATGAAAAAACCTAGCTGGCGTAATCGAGGTCAAATGAGCACCATTAATTAAAAATAAATAAATAATATGAAACCTGCGCACAATGTTGTCTTATGTGACATGTTACCAACCAAAAATTATAAACTTGGTCTATGATCTTTTTCATGAGAAAACCTTCACACATATAAGCTATCACCTACAAGATTTCATAGAGTTCAAGGAGATGAGGTAGGGTTACCTTCTGTTTTTTGAAAAATTAAAAAAAACAAAAAAAATCACCAAAGCTTTATTTCAAAGTGAATAAGAAGGATCTGAACTTAGTTTTCCATTTTCATATTTTAAACGTGTTTTGAATAGTTTTTATATTAAAGCATATTTTTTAAAATAAAATGTAAAAATATGAAGATTAATTCAAAAAATAGTGAGACTTCGAATCTACACTATATAGATTGAATAGGTATTAATAAAAAATATTTGGCTCATTCCGAGTAGGTCCAAAAAAACTTGATTACAAATGGGATGTTTTACCCTAGCCTGGGAGCTCATTTGGAGCACATTTCTCAAATTCAAATTTCTTTGACCTCCTCTAAGTCACCTCAAATTTTGCACACATGATCTCCTACACAAACATAGATAGTTTGCCAAGGTTTTATTTATTTTTTGCATTTTCTTGAATTTATACTGTCCTGTCGAATGTCAGTTCAAAACATCGGATAATGAAACATGCTGATGGGAAAAAAGCATGCATTTGATTTGATTAATAAACATGAGATCAATAACATGTGTGATCAGTGAAGCAACACTGAAACAACATGTGTGATCAGTGAAGTAACACTGAAGTGATCAGTGAAGCAATACTGAAACAACATGTCTGATCAGTGAAGCAACACTGAAACAACATGTGTGATCATTGCAGCACCTAAGCTCATTGTTCACAACATCTAAACAGAACTAACCATACACCACATGCAAATATAAGGACAGACAAATATAGATAGAATAATACATTACTAGCATCACCATAGATTCAGTTCACACCATAAACAGCCACATTCAGTTTACCAGAAGTAACCGGACCCAAAGTAACCCAAAAGATAAAGATTCAGTTCATCACATCATCACATCATCACATCACGCCAGAGTCAGGGCCTTCGCAAGCGCACCATGCTGCCCCTGGTCATGTAGTCCTCCCCGCGAATCGATACATCCTCTGCATGAGACAGAAGGTGATCGAAGGGGCCATCCTTTGGCTTTGGCTTGGTGGTGCAGTAGGTGCAGCGTCACTTCTTGATCTTGCAGTTGTAGAAGGAAGCAAATCCCTTGGCCTTGATCTTCTCCACCTCCTTGGCTGTGAAGGACGCGATGTCGCCCTTGTACACATCATCTTCAGAATCATACTGCACACATGAATGAATTGCATTAATACATTATAGATTCATGGGATATATACACCATGCCAAAGGAACTAAATGAACAATCCAAATTTCAAGTAGGCTTACTTCATATTCTTCATCGTCACTAAGCTCTGGATCGTACGGGTCGTACTGGGCCCAGCTTCCTCTCCCCCAACCATCATCCTCCTGAATATACAATTACATCCATCATTAGTAGCCAATTGAAAATTTAGATATGCACACAACACACATTGCTCATAAGGCTATTAATATACTCCCAATATACTATGTTCCTATTTGCATTTTCCATTGTCATGCACACACATTGAACAATAGAGCTAATATAACTACATATTGTGGACAAATTTATATACTAATGAATCAAATAACTTCTTAATCAATGAATTCCATTTGGGCATATGACATTCAAAACCCCAATCTGAGTAGCATTCAAAAACAAATCTAATAGAGACCCAATCTAATAAGCATACATGCATGTAGCATTAAAAAAACAATCTGTGAGCATCAAAAACAAATCTAATAAGCATACATCTGTGCATCATTGAAGCACATCTAATAAACAGATCTATCTTTTTGCAACGAATTTATCTAATAAACCCTTGTACAAAAAAACCCATCACCCCGGCCCATCCGTCAAACCAACTACTCTAACAATATGAACTATCGTATGAATCCACAATCTAACCAATGCAACTAACTCTACAAGCTAATATCCTAAAGAAAAGCAAGTGCAAATACCTCCTGCTCTTCGCCGGGCTGCACATGGGGGGTATCGGGATGGACTGCGTCGCTTGTTGCCGTCACCTTTTGGAGCGCTGAGGCGGAGCTCGCCACCTCCTTCCCCACATCCGCGGCGGTTGCGAGTTTCTCCGCACCGCCGTGGACGCCGCCGACATCCGCGATCACCGCGCCCTACCGCTTCACCACATCTCCAGCCGCTGCGCCAGCGTCGCGACGAGCTTCGTCCATCGAATATATGGAGGCAATGAAGGTGAGGAAGAGGATGCGGTGGGGGAGAGCGAGACGGTGCGGTGGAGGCAATGGAGGAGAGCGAGACGACGTCGATGGGGAAGAGGAAGACGATGCAGCAGGGAGGGGATTTGGGGGAAAATGGTAGGGGCGACGCGCCGGGAGGTGGTTCCCCTCTTTATACGATGGGACGTTTCGGCCCATGTCTCATGGACACGTGCTACCCCACGACCACGGTCAGTTGCATGTGCCCACGTATACGCGCCCCCACTCGTCAGAGTTAACGGTCAAAGGCATTGACCCGATAGCAACGTCCGTTGTAACCTGTTCTGAGGGTTTCAAGCAAGGGAGTGGGGAAAATTGAGCAAAAGTTAAGAGCGTGGGGATGAATGAGTAGAGCTAAGGAACTAGGGGCACAGAAGTAAAAAACCCAATACATTAACCTTGGGCGATCCTGTCTTAGCATCAAGCCTTGACGCTAATCCCGCCTCCAACTAGGATATTACATCGGATTTAGAACCGACCCTTGTGCCTGATCTAGAATCGGCTTCAGATCCTCACCATGCTGAAAACAAGCAGACACGAGAATATCAAACCCACGCTATTGCTCCCCGGCAACGGCGCCAGAAAATAGCTTGATGGTCCCCAAGTGCAGAGAATCATCGTAGAAATTCCCAATGGTGGAAGTGATAAGTATGGAGTGTATAACCCACAAGGAGCTAAAGGTAAGATCAATATTCTCTCAAGTCCTATCTGCCACTGATACGACTATACGTACACCGAACGTTTGCTTCCAACTAGAAACGAGAAATAAAACTACGTCGTGGGTATGAAGAGGATAACTTTGCATGATATCGGAGAGCTAAAATATAAAAGTAGGTGTTGTTATCATAAATTTAGAATATAGTACTAAATATTATAAATAGCGAGTGTGGAATAATGATGGATCGGTGTGCGGAATTGTCCTAGGCAATTGTTAACAAGACCGGTAGTCGTCATTGCAATTTCATATGAGGGAGAGGCATAAGCTAACATACTTTCTCTTCTTGGATCATATGCACTTATGATTGGAACTCTAGCAAGCATCCGCAACTACTAAAGATCATTAAGGTAAAACCCAACCATAGCATTAAAGCGTCAAGTCCCCTTTATCCCATACGCAACAATCCCCTTACTCGAGTTTATGCTTCTGTCACTCAAGCAACCTACTATAAGCGAATCATGAACGTATTGCAACCTACAATGGAAATCCCTCACGCCGCGTGACACGGAGGGCACCATAGGACAACACCAAAATAAAACATACAACTCGTACCAATCTAGATCATCAATCAACCCAAAGACAAAGGACATCTATTCAAAACATCATAGGATGGCAACACATCATTGGATCATAATATGTGGCATAAATCACCATGTTCAAGTAGGGATTACAGCGGGGTGCGGGAGAGTGGACCGCGTAAAAGAGATGAGGATGGTGATAATGACGGTGATGTTGATGAAGACGATCACATCAGCGATAATTCCCCTCCCGATGGCACTCCGGCACCACCGAGAGAGAGGAGGAGAGGTTCTTCCCCTTGTGCTTCCTCCTCCATGGCCTCCCCCTAGATGGGGAGAGGTTCTCCCTCTGGTCCTTGGCCTTCATGGCGATGATGGCCCCTCCGGGATCCTCCTCCATGGCCTCTGGTGATGATGGCCCCCTCCGGCAGGGTGCCAGAGAGGGCCTAGATTGATTTCTCGTGGTTATAGAGGCTTGCAGCGGCGGAACTTTCGGTCTAGGTTATGTTCTGGAGGTTTTTGTATTTAGAGGAATTTTTGGCGTCGATCTCACGTCCAGGGGGTCTCCGAGTCGTCCATGAGACAGGGGCCCATGCCCAGGGGGTGGGCGCGCCCCCCACCCTCATGGACAGCCCGGGACTCTTCTGGCCCAACTCTTTTACTCTAGGGGCTTCTTTTGGTCCATAAAAATCATTAAAAATTGGCACGTCAATTGTACTCCGTTTGATATTTCTTTTCTGTAAAACTCAAAAACAAGGAAAAAACAGAAACTGGCACTGGGCTCTAGGTTAATAGGTTAGTCCCCAAAATCATATAAAATAGCATATAAATGTATATAAAACATCTAAGATGGATAATATAATAGGATGAATACTTTATAAATTATATATACGTTGGAGACGTATCAGCATCCCCAAGCTTAATTACTGCTCGTCCTCGAGTAGGTAAATGATAAAAGAAATAATTTATGAAGTGTGAATGCTAGTAGATGCATAAGTTTGATCAATGATAATTTCAATCACCTTTTCTAGCATCATTATGTGTCATAATATTAGCTTAATTCATAAAACTTTTCATGATTAAGTAACAAGCTATTCACATGTTAAAGTAGAGATCATAAACTTTCTTGAAAACTAACAAACAATGTTCTTAGTCATCAAACAATTCCAATTCATCTTATTTTTGGGAAGGGTCTATGTAAGAGCTTTGATTCAGCAAACTCCACATACTCAACTATCATTTAATCTTTCACAATTGCTAACACTCATGTGATATTTATGGGTTCAAAGTTTTAATCGGACACAGAGAAAGATAGGGGCTTATAGTTTCGCCTCCCAACCTTTTACCTCAAGGGTAATGTCAACAATAATAATTTATGAAAACCTACATCCAAGTGGATATATATATCCAGATCGCTCCAATACAAAGTGTTTGCCAAAGGAAAAAGTGTAAAAAGGAAAGGTGATGATCACCATGACTCTTGTATAAGGGTAGAAGATAAAAGTAAAAGATACGCCATTCGCAGAGGGAAGCAGATGTTGTCATGCGCTTTTATGGTTGGATGCACAAAATCTTAATGCAAAAGAACATCACCTTATATTGCCGCTTGTGATAAAGACCTTTATTATGAAGTCCGTCGCTTTTATTTCTTCCCTATCACAAGTTCGTATAAAGCTTATTTTCTTCGCACTAACACATCATACATATTTAGAAATCAATTTTTATTGCATGCACCGATGACAACTTACTTGAAGGATCTTACTCAATCCTTATGTAGGTATGATGGACTCTCATGGCAAAACTGGTTTAAGGGATGTTTGGAAGCACAAGTAGTATTTTTACTTGGTGAAAGAATTTGGCTAGCATGAGAGGGAAAGGCAAGCCCAACATGTTGGATGATCCAAGACAATATAATGTTTCGGATATAGGAAAACATAACCCATTAAGTTGTCTTCCTTGTCCAACATCAACCTTTTAACATGTCATATTTTAATGAGTGCTCACAATTACAAAAGATGTCCAAGATAGTATATTTATATGTGAAATCTCTCTTCCTTCAATATTCTTTCATGAATTGTTCAAGTGACCAATTTTGCGTTTGCTAACTTTCAATAAGTTTACTACCTATACTTATTCTGTGTGAAGTCATTACTCCCCATGGTATAAGCATATGAAACATATATAAATTCAGATTTATGATATTCAATTCATTCAACCATCTACTCATAGGATGTTCGTGAAGCACGTGAGTAAATGACAAACTACTCCAACAGATATAAGTGAAGGACACTGAGTAGTCAAATAATTAACTAGCCATGGGAGGATTCTTTTTCATTCAAGATTTCAGATCCAATGATTTTATTCAAACAGCAAGTAAAATTGAAAATACGCTCCAAGCAAAACACATATCATGTGACGAATAAAAATATAGCTCTGAGTAAGGTATACCGATAGTTTTGAAGACGAAAGAGGGGATGCCTTCCGGGGCATCCCCAAGCTTAGGCGCTTGAGTCTTCCTTGAATATTACCTTGGGCTGCCTTAGGCATCCCCAAGCTTAGGGTCTTTCCACTCCTTATTCTCCTCATATCGATATCTCACCCAAAGCTTGAAAACTTCAACCACACAAAACTTAACGTAACTTCGTGAGATAGGTTAGTATGATAAAGAGTAGACCATTCACATTGGTACTATCAAAGACAAGGTTCATAATTGTTCTCACAGAATGTCTACTGTACCATATCATTTATAAGCCATAGAAACTAGAAAACAAGTAAACTATGCAATGAAAACAGAATCTGTCAGAAACAGAACAATCTGTAATGATCTGAACAACAACCATACTTCTGCTACTCTAAAAATTATGAAATAAATTGGTCGATGTGACGAATTTGTCTATTAATCTTCTGCAAAAAGAATCAACTCAGAATCGCTCTTATGTAAAAAATGTGAGCTAATCCCGTGAGTGCAAAGTTTTTATTTTTTTACAGCAAGATCACATTAACTTTCACCCAAGTCTTCCCAAAGGTCTTACTTGACACTTTATTGAAACAAAAGCTATAAACATGATTACTACAATACCTTAATCATTTAAACACACAAAAACAATAAGGGTAAGTATTGGCTTGTTTCCCAACAAGCGTTTTTTTAATGCCTTTTAGCTAGGCATGATGATTTCAACGATGCTCACATAAAAGATAAGAATTGAAACATAAAGAGAGCATCAT
The DNA here is from genome assembly GCA_902687465.1 of Secale cereale. NCBI lineage: Eukaryota > Viridiplantae > Streptophyta > Magnoliopsida > Poales > Poaceae > Secale > Secale cereale. The sequence goes on along the minus strand of LR738711.1, from coordinate 830,911,266 downwards.
GAAGACTATGACTAGCATATTTAAATCCAACCCACTTCCTATGCCTAGGGATTTTGTGAGCACATAATTTATAGGAACAAGAATCAACTGGCATAGAAAGGCAAGACAAGTATAACTTCAAAACTTTAAGCACATAGAGAGGAAACTTGATATTACTGCAACTTCTACAAGCATGTATTCCTCCCTCATAAAAAATTCCAGTAGCATCATGAATGGGTTCAACAATATAACCATCACATAAAGTATTCTTTTCATGATCGACAAGCATAGAAATTTTACTACTCCCCACATAAGCAAAATTCTTCTCATTTGGAATAGTGGGAGCAAACTCGAAATAGTGGAATCATTACTAACTAAAGTTGGCACTCTTCCAAATCCACTTTAGATGATAGTATTATTCACACTCCAAAAGATATTAGTGAAGTTCATGGAGTATTCTAGGATTAATATCTACTAGAAAATATCGAAGCTCAAAATATATAAGTGAAGCACACGAAGCATTCTATAAAACCGTACTCAAAAGATTTAGGTGAAGCACAAAGATCATTCTATAAGATCATACTCAAAAGATATAAGCAAAGCGCATGCAGAATCCTATAAATCAAGGAAGGCCTATATCATACTAGCATGGTTCTTCAAGAAAAAAAAAGGAAAAACACAAGGACACAAATCATGTGAACAAAACAAAAACCGAGGTATACCGATAATTGTTGAAGAAGAAAGATGGGATGTCAACCGGGGCATCCCCAAGCTTAGATGCTTGAGTATCCTTGAAATATTTACTTGGGGAGCCATGGGAATCCCCAAGCTTGAACTCTTGCCTCTCTTTATTCTTCTCATATTGATAGCTCCTCGATCTTCGAACACTTCATCCACACAAAACTTTAACAAAAACTTTCTGAGATCCGTTAGTATAATAAAGCAAATCACTACCTTTAGGTACTGTTGCAAACTTATTCCAATTTCATATTAGCACTTTATCTACTGTATTCTAACTTCACCATGGTTCATACCCCCCTATACTAGCCATAGATTCATCAAAATAAGCGATCAACACAAAGCAAACCTAATGCGTCAAAAACAGGACAATCTGTAGTAATCTGGAAGTTTAGTAAACTTTTGCAACTCTAAAAAATTCTAAAAAAATGTGACAATTTGACAATTTTTACAGAAGTAATGTGCAAAATGTTTCATACCCATTTGACCTTCCAATTAAAAAAATGTAAAATCACGCGCTATAGCCAAAGTTTCTGTTTTTTTACTGCACATAGAAAACAAGCAATCTAATCATCCTACAACCAAAGCTTGGCACATTATTTTTATAATACAATGAATATATACAAGGGTATAATTATTTGCAGAGAAACTTCCATGAAAAATTCTACATTGTTTCCGTGAGCATGAACACAAGTGCTCAAGGTCGACCCTCACTTCTTCAATGCATAACTTTCCAATCACTTCTTTTTTTTTGAAAAACTTTTTAGGCATAAGAGGCAAGTAATTTTTTTGTATTTTCATTGTTTAAAAAAATTGTATGTTTCACCCACAACTAAACAGAAACAAAAAGGGAAAATAAAATCTACTTAGTGAAGAAAGCAAACAAGCACACACGAGAATATCAACCCCATGCTATTGCTCCCCGGCAACGGCGCCAGAAAAGAGCTTGATGGTCCCCAAGTGCAGAGAATCATCGTAGAAATTCCCAATGGTGGAAGTGATAAGTATGGAGTGTCGAACCCACAAGGAGCTAAAGATAAGATCAATATTCTCTCAAGTACTATCTGCCACTGATACGACTCTACATACACCGAACGTTTGCTTCCAACTAGAAACGAGAAATAAAACTACGTTGTGGGTATGAAGAGGATAACTTTGCATGATATCGGAGAGCTAAAATATAAAAGTAGGTGTTGTTATCATAAATTTAGAATATAGTACTAAATATTATAAATAGCGAGTGTGGAATAATGATGGATCGGTGTGCGGAATTGTCCTAGGCAATTGTTAACAAGACCGGTAGTCGTCATTGCAATTTCATATGAGGGAGAGGCATAAGCTAACATACTTTCTCTTCTTGGATCATATGCACTTATGATTGGAACTCTAGCAAGCATCCGCAACTACTAAAGATCATTAAGGTAAAACCCAACCATAGCATTAAAGCGTCAAGTCCCCTTTATCCCATACGCAACAATCCCCTTACTCGGATTTATGCTTCTGTCACTCAAGCAACCCACTATAACCGAATCATGAACGTATTGCAACACCCTACAGCGGAAATCCCTCACGCTTGCGTGACACGGAGGGCACCATAGGACATCACCAAAATAAAACGTACAACTCATACCAATCTAGATCATGAATCAACCCAAAGACAAAGGATATCTACTCAAAACATCATAGGATGGCAACACATCATTGGATCATAATATGTGGCATAAAGCACCATGTTCAAGTAGGGATTACATCGGGGTGCGGGAGAGTGGACCGCGTAAAAGAGATGAGGATGGTGATGATGATGGTGATGTTGATGAAGACGATCATCGCGGCGATGATTCCCCTCTCGATGACACTCCGGCGCCACCAAAAGAGAGGAGGAGAGGTTCTCCCCCTTGTGCTTCATCCTCCATGGCATCCCTCCTAGATGGGGAGAGGTTCTCCCTCTGGTCCTTGGCCTTCATGGCGATGATGGCCCCTCCGGGATCCTCCTCCATGGCCTCCGGTGATGGTGGCCCCCTCCGGCAGGGTGCCAGAGAGGGGCTAGATTGATTTCTCGTGGTTACAGAGGCTTGCGGCGGTGAAACTTCCGATCTAGGTTATTTTCTGGAGGTTTTTGTATTTATGGGAATTTTTGCCGTCGATCTCACTTTCAGGGGGTCTCCGAGTCGTCCACGAGATAGGGGCCCACGCCCAGGGGGGTGGGCACGTCTCCCACCCTCGTGGATAGCCCGGAACTCTTCTGGCCCAACTCTTTTACTCCAGGGGCTTCTTTTGGTCCATAAAAAATCATCAAAATTTGGCATGTCAATTGGACTCCGTTTGGCATTCCTTTTCTGTAAAACTCAAAAACAAGGAAAAAACAAAAACTGGCACTGGGCTCTAGGTTAATAGGTTAGTCCCAAAAATCATATAAAATAGCATATAAATGTATATAAAACATCTAAGATTGATAATATAATAGCATGAATACTTCATAAATTATAGATACGTTGGAGACGTATCAAAGACGTGTCAGGCTATACGATAGGTGTACTTCGAGTAAGCCGTGCCTACAGCCAGGCCATGAACCCCGAGGAACTATCCCTGCTACACGAGATGCTCAACCGCATCTAGAGCTTATCAATCTCGGACGACCATACCTCGGTTTATGACAAGATCAGACTTAAAGTTGACGATCAAGAAATTTACGTCCCACCCACCTCTAAACGAGTCGCCACGATCGATGATTTAACTGACATACTAGACTATGACAAGGCCACCGACATGAATGAAGATGTCGATGGCCTTACAGAAACCACTTGGCCATGGGTAAATACTGGCAAGTGGACTGCAACATCTACTTATGATATATACATGGTAGATACTCCCAAAAACTCTTCCTGACATCAACGTGTGGACCGGGCAACAACAGGGACCTCGATGGGAATAACGCCACCGTAGATGATAGAGGTGCGACACCCGACGAGGCTGACAACCCAGGAGAGGATTTAACAAGCCTTCCCCGAGCAACACGCCTGCCCCGAAGGTACCCCCGAGGACTTGGACCCCAACGAGCCCTTTGAAGGGGCTGACGACAACTAATTACCTGAATCCAAGGAAGGCGAGAGCCTCGATACCGACGACTATATAGTCCTCAAAGACCCCTTTGAGCAAGAACGCTACTGGCGGCACCTCGTGGCCACCGCCTGAAGTATGAAACGGAAGCACCAACAGTTGCAAGCGAATGAGGATGCACTGAGCAAAAAGTGGATCGAAGTACTCTTGGCCGAGCAAGACCTCGAATAACGGCGCCATAGCGCGCCTAAATTTTATCCGTGCATGCACTTGCTGCCCGAATTCGATGAAGAACTAACCGACAACATGCCTTTAACGCGTGGACGGGTGGATCAGCCCCACCGCCCCCTAGAGGGCGCGACGGGCCAGTATAGGAAAATTTCCACATGCCGCCATGACACGGACCCTATTGATTACTTGGAGCCTCACGACATTCGATGCTAGATAGAGGCAAGCCGGGCTCTACTTCGGTCCATTTACAGATCAAGAAGACGCACACCTATGGGACTCGACGGCTATGAGGCCTTGCTAGATAGGAAACACACATATATCTCCCGATGTCTGGTACGACACTGCTCGGACCCAAGGCCTCGCTCACCCTATCTGTTTTACATGCAAGATGATGGAACACCGATTCAGGATGGGTTTAAACCCATTAATACAGAATCATACAATGGCACGACTGAACCAACTGTATGGATCGAGGATTTCCTCCTCCACATACACATGGCCAATGGAGATGACCTTCATGCTATCAAATATTCGCCGCTAAAGTTAAAGGGGTCGGCAAGCCATTGGCTGAATAGCCTCCCCCCTAATACATTGGGAGATGGGATGCACTCGAGTATGCCTTTAGGGAGAATTTCCAAGGCACTTATGTCTCACCTCCGGACGCCGACGACCTTAGTCACGTCGTCCAACAACCTGGCAAGTCAGCTCGGAAATTCTGGAATCGATTCCTCACCAAAAAGAACAAGATTATCGACTGCCCCAACGCCGAGGCCATTACGGCATTCAAGCAGAACAACCGAGATGAATGGCTCGCCCGCCAGCTCGGGCAAGATAAGCGGAGGACTATGGCGACCCTCACCACACTTATGACCCGCTTTTGCGCGGGAGAAGACAGTTGGTTGGCCCGCGGTACTCACAATGGCAAGGCTAGCACCTCGGAGGCTGCGACCCCAATGGCAAGCCCAAGCGCAAAAAAATACGCCGACATAAAAAGGCGGGAGTGGTGCTACTTGTGAGTTGCGTTGGGATTTCCCCGAAAAGGAGGGGACGATGCAGTACAATAGAGATAAGTATATCACTCAGATATGAAATAAGGTTATCAATCCAGTAGGAGAACCAAGTAACACTATATAAACAACACCTGCACACAACAACAAATATTTGCAACCCAACGCGTAGAGGGGTTGTCAATCCCTTCACGGTATTAAGAAAGATTAAATTGTATGGGTTTTGTTAAATGAATCTAACTAAAGACATAATAATTTTTTGTGATATACGCTAAACAAATTTTAAATACACACTAAACATTCTTTGACATAGGTAGAACAAGTATTTAAATACACATTAAACATTTTAGTCATATATGCTGAACAATATTTAAGTACACATTGAATTTTTTTTAATATATGCTGAACAATTTTAAAATATATAATGAATATTTCTGAAAAATATGAGCCTTTTCTTAATATAGTGCGAACATTTTCTTAAATATACACAGATTTTTTATTGCACAAGTACTGAACTGTGTATAAAACACGGAAAAAGAAACAAAAATAAAAAATGTAAATAAAAAATAAATAGAAATAGAAACAGCAGAAAGAAATGAAAGAAACAGGAAAAAGAAGAAAAAGCAGAGCTTCAGCGAAGCCACGTCCTTCTGACGCCTGCGGGCGTCAAATAGGATCTGCTCACTTGCGCCGGGGGCCCTATATCGCATTCAGCGAGTCTTGCTTCCGACTAGCTGGAGGGGCGAGCGACATGGGCCGGCCACGAACACGGGAGGCCACACCTCCTTTTCCTGTCTTTTGTACGTGTTTTGTCTTGCTTTTTGTACTTTCATAAAACACTTACAAAAAATACTTAAAAAATATTGAACAAGTATTGGAATAATGTTGAACAAGTGTTTGAAAAAATGTTGATCATGTACATAAAAATGTTAATCAGGCAATTGAAAAACAAATGTTGAAGAATTATTTGAAAAATTTTAACCAACCATTTGAGAAATGTTAATCAACCATTTTAGAAATGTTAAACTTATTTATAAAAATGTTAAAGCATTGAAAAATGATGACTTATTTATCATGCATATAAAAATATTAATCAATCATTTAAAAAAATGTTGAACAAGTATTTGAAAAATGTTAATCAAACATTTGGAAAGGTTAAATGTGTATAGTAAAAATGTTCATCATATATTAAAAAATGGTAAAATTTGTTTACCATGTATATAATAATGTTAATCAAGCATTCAAAAAATGTTAAACATGTATAGAAAAAAGTTCACCATGTATTAAGCAAATGAAGATTTTTTTATCATATATATATAATTATATATATATATATATATATATATATATATATACACCTAATAATAAAGCACGGATTGAATCCGTCAGGTTCACCGTCACAATACGCTTCCTTCCGTGAATTTTACGCTTTCAGTTTTTTTCCACCTCTATATATGTATAATATGTTTTTATAATTAAACCCGCAATACATGCTTAATCTGCTACGAAAAAAAACGATTCGCTGGAAAACCAAAAAACAAACCCGTACGCATCTGCCTCCTCAACCCCTCATCCGTGACCAACCCGAGCCATCCTCACGCCGCCGCCGCCACCACACCTCCGCCAGCTCGCTCGTGGCCGCCGCACCTCCACCAGCTTACCGCCATGGCTGCCGCACCTCCGCCAGCTCGCCGCCATGGCCGCACCTCCACCATCTTGCCTCCTCCTCCCCCACTCCATGTCCGCCTCCTTCCCTCCCTTCCCGTCTGCTTCCTTATCCTACCCCGCAAGCGTCTCGATGCCGGTGGTAGTGGAGCTAGCCGCACGCCCCCCAACCCCGCGGACAGAGACGGCGGTGCAAGCACCGGTGCTGATCCAGTAATCCCCAAGCCCCCAACCTTGCTTTTACCGGATCGGTTACTCCCTTAACTGCTCCTCCCAATCTGATCCAAGACGACCGCACATCGCTGGCTTCCCACACGCGAGGTCCTGCCGGCGGCCAGTGCTGGTATAGTAACATGGCAGTACGCCTCTTCTCCTCCCCTATCAGTGCTTGCATAGATCAATCTAAGAAGTTGTTGTTATTGTTCTCAGGCAGCGATGCATAGGGGAATTGTTTGCTCCTCCTTTTTGTGTTAAAACTTGGACCTCTTCATCAAAGAATATAACGAGGACGAGATTGAGCTGCATCTGCCCTATTCTGTCCACCACAGCAAGTTAGGAATGCTTTAACTTTTTTCTGCCTATGTTGAATCCTTCACTCTGCATTCTCATCCTTATTTCTTGATGTTGGGCAAGGCACTGTAGATATTAGATGAGTTGCTAACTTCAGTAGGCTTCAATTCTAACTAGAAGAAACTTTTCTCAGGAATATTATATTAGTTTAGTGGTCAATAAACTGGTGATACAATAAAAGCTAGAAAGGGATGCAAGTACTTTGGGATATATGCACTTGAAATATATGAACACTGTTGGCCCAAAATCACAGGTGGGGGGCACTAAATTGTTGGCCATTTGGCCTCATGATGTTTTTAATAATAACCGTTCTACCATGAAATCTTTCTTCGGCTAGCATTCCAACAGTACTGTGTGTTGTAGTCATATATATCTGAATCATTTGATAATAAGTGTTTCCTCCTATAACATGCATCTGGTGCCGCGCTCCATTGAGAATCCATGGTGCACTTATCACTTTACATGTTCTTTATTGACATTTTTACATTGAATTATAAGCTTAGCGCTTACTCTTTTGTTACTTGCAGGCAACACGAGCGTGCATGTCTGGGAGTTTGCAAGACAGCGTTGACACTCTTACATATATTTCTGCTCTCTGCCAGAAACCAAATAAATAGCACTTCTATGTTGCTGCTCACTGGTCGATGCTAAATAAATGACTTGTTCTCAAGCATTATTTTCACCTTTTGATTCATATGCAATTTTAGGATACGGATGACACACTGGTTTGTTTCTTTCACTACTAAAATTCTGTCCACCATTAACTTACGGGCAAAGCTCCAGAGCCATGCCAACATGCCTGAGTAAATGCTCTTTATGGCCTTATGCAGCTTGATACAAGCCGCTGACAATAGTTAGAGGCTTAGCGTGTCTATAATACTTCTGCTCCCAGGATGTGCCAGTTCAACAACAGGACGGAGACCGTGCAACTTGGAACGACAATTAAGAGCATATCCATGTTTACTTATTATATTTTTCGAGAAATTTAGGGGATTTACAAAACAAAATAATGATTGTTTGAAAAATAATTTTGAACCGAAATTGTTTGAACAATGTTGCTTTTGTTCTGCATAAATGGATTGATGAGAAAATGAACTTCAGTAGTAGTTTTGTTTGTGTTAATAACTTAATATTCTGTTCAAGGTACCAGTTTTTTTCTACATTTGATCATCTATTAATGTTGAACAATACACGTACTTATATGTTTAAAGTTATGTTGTCTTCTTGAACTAATACTGTAATGCCCCGGATGTAATACTTTCCCTTTTGGGCTTATAATAAATCTCCGGCTTCATCTATTTCCATTTCGGGTTCTTTGTCTTTCGGGCTTTCGTCGTTTTGTTGTGTGAGTGTGTGGCATTCATTCATATCATGTAGACATGTGCATTGCATTGCATTTGTGTTGTGGGTTGCATCCGGTTCGTGGCGTTTCTTCCCGTTGTCCGTTTCGTGTTCCGGAGCTCCCTCACGTGTCCGTGACGTCCCGTAGGCCTACTTTGTTGTTCGGGCGTTTTTCGTTACCGGTGTGCCGCGAGGTTGTGTTGTGTGTTGTTGTTTTGTTGTGTGCAACCCGCCTCTCAAATCTCGTCTCGTTTGGACTCCGTTGACTTTTCCCTCCGTTGTCCGTGTGGGTCCGATGTGCCTTCACTTCGTGTCCCGGAAATACCCTTACTGCTTTCTTTTATCTCCGTCTAGTCCTTTTAAAATCATCCCCGCGATCGGATCCGTTGGATCATGATCGGAGGGCTCCTAAACACCCCTAGTCTCCAAACCGTAGTCTAAAACTGCTATATATAGACCCCTAGGTCTATTTGGGCATCCCCTTCTTCTTCCTCCTCTAGATCCTCTTCTTTTTTTTCTTTTTCTACTTCAGATCCAAGAAATCTTTCCAGATCCCAAGGGGATCCTTCGATCTGCCAGCCGAGCCGCCGGGATCCTCGATCCCATCGAGCGGAGTCAACGCTCCGCAGCGAACGACCGCCGCCGGCCCCTCGTCGCTCGGCTGGGCCCTCGCCCGATCGAAGCCGCAGCCGTCCTCCCTCCGCTTCGATCGCCACCGGGCCAGTTTCCTTCGCTAAGGCCCGGTAGGGGACCACTTCGCCTGCGTCGCCAGAGGCCGATCGCCCGAGCGGCTGGAGCCTCCGTTCTCGCCGCCACGGCCCAGAGGCCCGCTTCGCCTTCCCCTCCGCGCGCGACCGGGCCGCCGCCTCGCGACCGCGCCAGGGCCCGCGCACCAGGCGCCACCCGAGCCGCTCCGGGCCTCCGCCTCAGCGCCCGCCAGCCGGATCGCCGAGTGGGCCGCTACCTTCCTCCGCGGGCGCGCTCCGCCGGCCCAGCACCGGATCTCCGCCGCGGCCCGCCCCCTCTTCGCCACCTGGGCCTCCGCCCCCGCAGCGCGCCAGGCCGGCCTCTCCGCGCCGGGCCGCGCCTCCCGCCTCCCGCTGGGCCAGATCGGGCCTCGCCTCTCCCTCCGCGGGCCCGTTTGCCTCTGCAGTTCCAGATCTGAGCCCGTTGATTCCAGATCCATTTTGAGGTTGACTCCCACTCCTAAGTCCCAGTGTTTTATTCTCTGATGCTGTTTTAGAACTGCTCTAACTTTGTGCCTGTTGCTCCGTTTTGCGCGTGTAGCATGTCCAGATGTTCGTGGAGATGCCCTCTACGTTTTACCTGTTGTTGTCATGCATGTTAGATGTCATCTTGACACTTGTTTTGCTGTTGCAAGAGTGCATCATGATATAAACTGCTGTTATGTGTTATTTTCATGCCACCTTTGACATGTGATATCTTTTAGCTCGTTTGTCCAAACGATGCAAATGACATGTCCACGTGTTCGTCTTGACACGAACTACGTGTTGTGTGTGATAGGTTGCATGGTAGATTTATTGTTTTCCTTGTTATCATCGTTGCAAAGTGCCATGTTCACATGTTGTGTTTTCACTTGTTATGAAATGCCATCTTGTTGAGCTCGTTGTAATCAGTGTGTTCACCACAATGATGCATGCTTGTGTGTTCCGGGATCACCTTCATATGTATTTTAATGAGGTGCTTACCCTTTGCCATGTTTAGTTTCGAGGTGACTTAAACATGCTCTTTTTGATGCTATGATGATATTGCTGTTTTGGGACTTAGTGAAATTTCACTAAGTCTGAAATCTGTAACGTTCCGATGCCATGTTCGTGTGATGTTGTAGGACAAAGCATGATAGTTTTGGGGTGGATTTTGATTGTTCCTTGAAGTATATATTGTTGTCTTTCCATTCATGTCCTCACATGTCCATTTGAGTGGCTGTAGCATGTTTATCTTTTGCTCCAAACTTTCAATAAAATTCTGCTGCCAGAATTTTATTTCAAAGTTCAATATGTCCAAGATCATTGCTAATGATCCGTGACTCCGTTGGGGGTGCACTTTGGACCTAGTTGCTGTACTTTATATCTAGTTTATGTTCAAGTCCTTTGCCATGCCTTTTGGGTGCTGTAGGTTAATTATTTTGAGCTCCAAAGATGCTATGTTGCTGTAATTTGCAGTTTTCGCTCAAATCTTGTTTCGGGCATAACTTTTAGCCCGTAACTCCGATTTCAGCGAATCTTATATCAAACTTGGGTGTTTTTCTGTGTTGATTAATAATATCAGGTTGTTATCTTGTTTTGAGGTGTTTTGCTTGAGTGATGTTTTACGTGCTCCATGTGCATCACTAGTGCATCCATCATGCATTCATGTTTTTCGAGTGCGCATTGCATTTTTGTTGATTGGTGCTTGGTGTGTTTGTCTTGTTTAGAGCCGGAAGTTGAGCACGAGTTTTCCAACGAGGTTGAGCACGAGGTTTCCAACGAGTTTGAGCACGAGGACCCTTCTTTCGATCCGAACGTCTTCTCTTCAGGCAAGATGACCGAACCCCGATAACATTACTATCTTTGCCTATTGCTAGTAGTCTCGATCTATAGTTTTGCCTCGATGCCCATGTTCTTCTTGTCAGCCTCCTACTTGTAACCAATTGCCATGTTTAACCACCCTACCTATGCAAACCATTGCTTGGCTAAGTACGCTTCGCTCAGCCCTTCTTATAGCGTTGCTAGTTGCAGGTGAAGTGAAGATGCTTGCTTCATGTTGAAGTTTGGTTGGGTTATATCACACTATATAAATGCTTTAATTGAAATCATCTATATATTGGCAAGGGTGGAAGGCTAAGCCTTTTGCTTGGTGATTTGTTCCACTCATGCCGTTAGGATCCGTATAAGCCGGTTTTATGTTCCTTGATTATGCGTTCCTAACACGGTTGGGGTGTATGGGACCCCCTCGATAAACCGCTAAGTGCTAAGTCTTTTCCAGCAAGTCCCAACATTGGTACTATTTGCCTAATAACAAACTAAACATGCATAGGGAGTAATTAACCCTCTTTCTTAATCAACAACCCCGGGCCAGTGCTCCACATGAGTGTTGGTCCGAAACGGGGGTCCTGCGGGGCCACCTCGAGGAAACTCAAGGTCTGGTAAAAACCCGTAGCATCACCCATCCGGTCGTGTCCTGAGACTTAGATACGCGCGGCTACTATCAGGGTGTCGACACGCCGGGAGGATTTGCTGGATTAGCCTTACCTTAGCTCGGTATATCTTGAGCACGGGATTCCGAGGATACTCGGGTCTTCCCACTTTGGAGTTGTGACTCCGCGGATCGTGGGCTTGTAATGGGTCAAGTTGGAACACCCCTGCAGGGTTTGAACTTTCGAAAGCCGTGCCCGCGGTTATGTGGCAGATGGGAGCTTGTTAATTCCGGTTGTAGATAACTTGACACAATGTTACTAATACACTACCAGCGTGTGTTCCGTGACTGTCAATTTCCGAATAGGGATTCGGGAGTTGAACACGGAGGGGTTATGTTTGTGAGCTGTAGCTAGGATCACTTAGTGATCACTTCTCGCTTTGCCTTCTCTTCTCGCTCTCTCTTGCGTAAGTTAGTGCTAGTTGCTGCTGCAGACTCTTTGTTGTTCCTTCACCTCATTTCTTTCTTCAGCCTTTTCCCTCACCTAAAGGCTTAAATAGTTCTGTTACCCGGGAACGGGATTGCTGAGTCCTCTGTGGCTCACAGTTACTTCACACACCAGATGCAGGTCCAGCTGTGAGCTATCCAGGTGATGGCACCGAGCTGGATTGGGAGTACGATGAAGAACGTAGTCGCTACTACGTGCGCTACCCGGACGATCAGTAGTGGAGTCTCTTACTAGGATTCGATCCGCCTGTGGTTGTTTTTATCTGAGTTTGGTACTTTGACTTTTGGCTTTTGCCCTTAGAGGGTTGTAGTGATCTTATTGTATGATGTTTGAGACTTGTACTGTTATTTTGTGACGTGGCGATTGTAAGCCAACTATTTTCAGTTTACTATCCCTCTTTTACATGAGTCGTGCAAAGATTACCAAACTTGAGATCATTCTAGGATGGATTTATGCCTTTAAGTCGGGCCTCGACCCGTAGGAGGTATAACTCCATCCTGGGCATTACAAGTTGGTATCAGAGCCTTCTCCGACCTAGGAGCCCCCACTGTTTGATCGAACCGTTGACGGTTGAGTCTAGGCACACACTGAAAACTTTTTGAGTCCTATATTATATCGGAGAGTAGGATTTCTTTGCTTCTCATCCCCTTTCTCTCTGGTGAGGACTCCTGACGTCTGCTCTTGTCTCTCCTATCTTCAAAATTTGCACAAAATTTTTTTTTAGGAATCCCGCGAGTATTCTGGGATTGTTTCGATGTTCTTGTGACAAGGATATTGTTCCCGATGCCTCCTGTTACCGAGGAGTTGAGCTTCGGGGTATCATTGTAACAAGCATATCGCGACAGTACTAAATACTTAAGACGGCCGACATCGAAAATCTCCCCTATACGGCCAGTGGCAAGATAACCCCGACATCACCCAGTACTGGGGAGGTAGTTCGGGAGTATTGCCATAGCTTGTTATAGTGGATGCTTTTCGAAGGTCCGAGGTACACAGTTTCCGAGAAAGACTGGTTATGTGTTGAAGGATGGATACACCTGGATGTAGGTTAGAGTTGATTGCGCGGTGCTTCCCGTGTATCCCCAACACCTGATTGCATAACTGGAATCTTTCGGAAAACTATAGGTGGGTTTTATCCAGTAGATCATAGGCATTCTTCAAACGAATGCAGGTTAGTGAGTTCGGGGTTCGACATTGAGTGAAGGGGTTATATGACCGATGTTACTATCAGGAGTTGCATCTTAAAGGGTCCTTGGCTATGCTGATCCGGGGATTGCAAAACCTTTTCGTAACGCGTTCATATGCTTTCAGCACAAAGATGTTAGAACGAAACTCCTCTCTTGTGTTTGTTCCTTTCCGTACCTTGTTGTTTTATTATTTTATCCTTTTGATCCCTATGTGGCTTCTCGTGAAGACTGATGTTATCAATTAACTAAGGAATTCATTCGTTCCTCTTGATTCGGATGATTTCATTCGTTCTTATTGTTCGAATGATTATTGTGAAGACTTGTTGCAATTCATTCCATTGATTCAGCTTATTCCTTTTGTCAATCAATTGCTGATTCGTGGTCATCTCTTACAGGATGGCTCCGAAAAAGGTTCCGAATGCCAACCCAGAGGTGGAAGAGGTTCCAGAACGTCCTCCTTCCCCTCCTCCTCCGCCTGAGGCTTGGAGAGCAATTATGCAGACTACTGCTCAGAACACTCAGTTGATGATGCAGATGATGCAGCAAATGCAAGCTATGCAAGCTAATCAAGCTAATCAGGGCGTTCCAATGAACCAAGGCAACTTCTTCCAGCAGCACCATGCTACCCTCAACCAGTTCTTGGCCAACAATCCTAAAGCTTTCAGTTACTGTGTCGACCCTCTTGATGCTGAAGATTGGCTGACCGATATCAAGAAGCATTTTGAGTGCAGTAACGTGAAAGAAGATGACTATGTGAAGTTTGCAGCCTTCCAACTGAAAGATCAAGCAGCTGATTGGTGGCAGCAGTACAAAGACTCAAGGCCGGGTCAAATGATCTCTTGGGAGAATTTCTGCAAGGATTTCCGCTCGCATCACATTCCTACAAGTGTTATCGAGGGTATGCGTGAGCAATTCCGCAACCTCAAGCAGGGCTCCATGTCAGTCTATCAGTATAATGTCAAGTTCCAAAACCTCGCTCGCTATGCAAAGCAAGACATTCCTGATGCAAAGAGCAAAATCTATCAGTTCCGTGGAGGTCTCAAAGATGAACTTCAGCTTGCTCTCACTTTGTTCGAGCTAGACGAATTCGATAAGTTCTATAATATGGCTTTGAAACAAGAAGCAGCTCAGCTTAAGATGGAGGCTTCTAAGAAGAGAATTCGAGATGCTGTTCACTCTACCTCATCGTCTCAGTTGGCTGCGAAACAACAGAAATTCTGGCTTCCTCCTCCTCCAATGATTCGAGCTCCATACAACAACTCCAGCAACTTCAACAAATCCAACAACAAGAACTCTAGTGGTCGTGGTTTCTCCCACCCACCCAACCCAAGCAACCAGTCGAAGAAGCAGTTTCAGTCTCAAGGCTCCAAGTCCAGTGGCTCTCAGTTCCGTCCTCTCTCAGAAGTGACTTGCAACAAATGCACTCAGAAAGGTCACTATGCAAACAGATGTCCGAATCCGAAGCGTCTTCCTCCTCCTCCTCCTGTCGGTACCGCTATTGTCAGGCATGATCCAAAGGCAGCAAGGGTTAATCTGATGAATGCAGCACAAGCGGAGGCTTCTTCTGATGTCATTCTGGGTAACCTTCCAGTGAACTCTATACCTGCTAAAGTGTTATTTGATTCGGGTGCATCATGCTCTTTCATGTCTCAACCATTTGCATCCAAGCACAGTATTGCCACTTCAAATTTGCCTCAGAAGTTGCAAGTTGTTTCTCCGGGCAAGATTATGACTTCTAGTGTTTATGCTCCGGATGTTTCTATTCGCATGGGAGACTATCGTTTTCTGGCTAAACCGGTGATTCTTGGTCATTCTGATATCGACCTCATTCTCGGAATGGATTGGCTTTCTCAGCACGATGCTCACATTGATTGTGCTCAGAAGGAAGTCAAGATGACTCATTCTGATGAAGATGTGATTATCTTCGCCTCCAGGGATAATACTATTCGGCTTTTCTCTCTTAATGATAAGGGTGAAATTAATGCCATAGAGCAAATTCCAGTGGTGAATGAATATCAAGACGTCTTTCCAGAAGAACTTCCAGGCATGCCTCCACACCGTCAGGTGGAGTTTGTCATTGAACTCGAGCCGGGCACCGAACCTGTTTGCCGGCGTCCATACAAGCTCTCTTCAGATGAATTGAAGGAATTGAAGAAACAGTTGGATGAACAGGAGCGTATGGGTCTCATACGGCCTAGTACATCTCCGTGGGGCTGTGGTGTCTTATTTGTCAAGAAGAAAGATGGCACGGAGCGTCTCTGTGTTGACTACCGGCCATTGAACAAGAAGACGATTAAGAACAAGTATCCGCTCCCCAACATCAACGAACTCTTTGAGCAGCTCAAAGGAGCTAAAGTGTTCTCTAAGCTTGACCTCCGAATGGGCTATCATCAAATTCGCATTCGCGAGGAAGACATTCCCAAGACGGCTTTCAGAACGAGCTACGGTTCATATGAGTATACCGTCATGTCCTTCGGTCTCGCCAATGCTCCTCCTACCTTTTCAAGGATGATGCATTACATCTTCAACCCCTATACTGGCGAGTTTGTGCTAGTGTATCTGGATGATATTCTGGTGTTTTCCAAGAATGAAGAAGATCACGAAAAGCACTTGCGTCTGGTTCTTGATCGACTCCGAGAGCATAAATTCTATGCCAAGTTCTCAAAGTGCGAGTTTTGGCTCGATAAGGTTCTCTACCTGGGCCACATCATCTCAGCTGACGGTATTGCGGTAAATCCCGAGAAAGTTGAAGCAATTGTCAACTGGGAAGCTCCTCAGAACGTCAAGCAGCTCCGCAGTTTTCTGGGTCTTGCCAGCTATTGCAGAAGGTTTGTGGAGAACTTCTCCAAGATTGCCAAGCCTCTTTCCAACCTCCTTCAGAAGAATGTCAAATACTTTTGGTCTCCCGATTGTGAAGTGGCTTTCAAAACCCTCAAAGAGAAGCTTGTCTCAGCTCCAGTTCTGATTCCTCCAGATGAATCCAAGCCCTATGAAGTGTTCTGTGACGCTTCTCTTCAAGGCCTTGGTGGTGTGCTTATGCAAGAGAAGAGAATTGTGGCATACACTTCACGTCAGCTAAAGCCAGCTGAGAAGAACTATCCCACACATGATCTCGAGCTAGCAGCTGTGGTACATGCTCTGATTACGTGGAGACATCTGTTGTTGGGCAGAAAGGTCGACATCTTCACTGATCACAAGAGCTTGAAGTACATCTTCACACAGCCGCATCTGAACCTCCGCCAGACTCGTTGGGTCGAGATGATCCAAGAGTACAACCCCAGCATTGAGTACACTCCAGGCAAGGCGAATGTGATTGCAGATGCTCTGAGCAGAAAGGCATATTGCAACAGCCTTCTTATCAAGCCACACCAGCCTGAGCTTTGTGAAGCATTCAGGAAGCTCAACCTTCAGGTTGTTCCGCAGGGTTTTCTTGCTAATCTCCAAATTGCTCCTACCTTGGAAGATCAAGTCCGTGAGGCCCAGCTCAGTGATACCATGGTGAAGAAGGTGAAACATGGGATTGCAAAGGGCACTCCAAAATATAAGTGCTTCCGTGTTGATGAGAGAGATACCTTGTTCTTCGAGGACAGACTCGTTGTTCCCAAAGGTGATCTCAGGAAGCTCATAATGGAAGAAGCTCATGACTCTCTCCTTTCCATTCATCCTGGCAGTTCCAAGATGTATCAAGACCTCAAGCAATCTTACTGGTGGACACGCATGAAAAGGGAGATTGCCCAATTCGTGAACGAATGTGATGTATGCAGAAGAGTGAAAGCAGAACATCAACGTCCAGCCGGTCTTCTCCAACCTCTTCCTATCCCTGAGTGGAAGTTCGACCACATTGAAATGGACTTCGTCACTGGCTTTCCTAAATCCAAGCGAGGCAATGATGCTATCTTTGTGGTGATTGACAAGCTTACCAAAGTCGCTCACTTTCTTCCAGTCAAAGAATCAATCAATGCAGCTCAACTTGCAGAGCTGTACACTTCCAGAATTGTGTCCCTACATGGCATTCCTCAAGTGATATCCTCAGACCGTGGCAGCTTGTTCACATCTAGGTTCTGGGACTCCTTTCAGTCCGCCATGGGCACGAAGATCAGGTTCAGCACTGCCTTTCACCCTCAGACTAGTGGTCAAGTCGAGCGTGTGAATCAGATCCTTGAAGATATGCTCAGAGCCTGTGTCATCTCCTTCGGCATGAAATGGGAAGACTGTCTTCCATTTGCCGAATTCTCTTACAACAACAGCTTTCAAGCAAGTGCAGGCAAAGCACCGTTTGAAATTCTCTATGGCAGAAAGTGTCGTACCCCTCTCAACTGGTCTGAAACAGGCGAACGCCAACTTCTTGGCAATGATTTGATCTCTGAAGCCGAAGAAATGTGCAAAGTCATACGTGAGAATCTCAAGGCCGCTCAGTCGCGTCAGAAGAGCTACTACGACGGAAAGCATCGTGATTTGGCTTTCGACATCGGAGATCATGTCTATCTCCGAGTTTCTCCGATGAAAGGAAAGCTTGCTCCTAGATACGTCGGGCCTTTCAAAATTCTTGGCAAAAGAGGCGATCTAGCCTATCAGCTCGAGCTCCCTTCCAACTTTGCAAATGTTCATGATGTCTTCCATGTGTCTCAGCTTCGCAAATGCTTCAAGGCACCTGAGCGCATGATTCCGTTTGAGGAGATTGATCTTCAACAAGACCTTTCCTACCGAGAGCATCCAGTTGCAATTCTCGAAGAAACCGAACGCAAGACTCGCAACAAGACCATCAAGTTTCTGAAAGTCAAGTGGTCACATCACACCGACCGAGAAGCTACCTGGGAACGAGAAGATCATCTTCGTTCCGAGTACCCTTCCTTTTTCCAGTCCTAGATCTCGGGACGAGATCTTTTTGTAGTAGAGGAGAGTTTGTAATGCCCCGGATGTAATACTTTCCCTTTTGGGCTTATAATAAATCTCCGGCTTCATCTATTTCCATTTCGGGTTCTTTGTCTTTCGGGCTTTCGTCGTTTTGTTGTGTGAGTGTGTGGCATTCATTCATATCATGTAGACATGTGCATTGCATTGCATTTGTGTTGTGGGTTGCATCCGGTTCGTGGCGTTTCTTCCCGTTGTCCGTTTCGTGTTCCGGAGCTCCCTCACGTGTCCGTGACGTCCCGTAGGCCTACTTTGTTGTTCGGGCGTTTTTCGTTACCGGTGTGCCGCGAGGTTGTGTTGTGTGTTGTTGTTTTGTTGTGTGCAACCCGCCTCTCAAATCTCGTCTCGTTTGGACTCCGTTGACTTTTCCCTCCGTTGTCCGTGTGGGTCCGATGTGCCTTCACTTCGTGTCCCGGAAATACCCTTACTGCTTTCTTTTATCTCCGTCTAGTCCTTTTAAAATCATCCCCGCGATCGGATCCGTTGGATCACGATCGGAGGGCTCCTAAACACCCCTAGTCTCCAAACCCTAGTCTAAAACTGCTATATATAGACCCCTAGGTCTATTTGGGCATCCCCTTCTTCTTCCTCCTCTAGATCCTCTTTTTTTTTTTCTTTTTCTACTTCAGATCCAAGAAATCTTTCCAGATCCCGAGGGGATCCTTCGATATGCCAGCCGAGCCGCCGGGATCCTCGATCCCATCGAGCGGAGTCAACGCTCCGCAGCGAACGACCGCCGCCGGCCCCTCGTCGCTCGGCTGGGCCCTCGCCCGATCGAAGCCGCAGCCGTCCTCCCTCCGCTTCGATCGCCACCGGGCCAGTTTCCTTCGCTAAGGCCCGGTAGGGGACCACTTCGCCTGCGTCGCCAGAGGCCGATCGCCCGAGCGGCTGGAGCCTCCGTTCTCGCCGCCACGGCCCAGAGGCCCGCTTCGCCTTCCCCTCCGCGCGCGACCGGGCCGCCGCCTCGCGACCGCGCCAGGGCCCGCGCACCAGGCGCCACCCGAGCCGCTCCGGGCCTCCGCCTCAGCGCCCGCCAGCCGGATCGCCGAGTGGGCCGCTACCTTCCTCCGCGGGCGCGCTCCGCCGGCCCAGCACCGGATCTCCGCCGCGGCCCGCCCCCTCTTCGCCACCTGGGCCTCCGCCCCCGCAGCGCGCCAGGCCGGCCTCTCCGCGCCGGGCCGCGCCTCCCGCCTCCCGCTGGGCCAGATCGGGCCTCGCCTCTCCCTCCGCGGGCCCGTTTGCCTCTGCAGTTCCAGATCTGAGCCCGTTGATTCCAGATCCATTTTGAGGTTGACTCCCACTCCTAAGTCCCAGTGTTTTATTCTCTGATGCTGTTTTAGAACTGCTCTAACTTTGTGCCTGTTGCTCCGTTTTGCGCGTGTAGCATGTCCAGATGTTCGTGGAGATGCCCTCTACGTTTTACCTGTTGTTGTCATGCATGTTAGATGTCATCTTGACACTTGTTTTGCTGTTGCAAGAGTGCATCATGATATAAACTGCTGTTATGTGTTATTTTCATGCCACCTTTGACATGTGATATCTTTTAGCTCGTTTGTCCAAACGATGCAAATGACATGTCCACGTGTTCGTCTTGACACGAACTACGTGTTGTGTGTGATAGGTTGCATGGTAGATTTATTGTTTTCCTTGTTATCATCGTTGCAAAGTGCCATGTTCACATGTTGTGTTTTCACTTGTTATGAAATGCCATCTTGTTGAGCTCGTTGTAATCAGTGTGTTCACCACAATGATGCATGCTTGTGTGTTCCGGGATCACCTTCATATGTATTTTAATGAGGTGCTTACCCTTTGCCATGTTTAGTTTCGAGGTGACTTAAACATGCTCTTTTTGATGCTATGATGATATTGCTGTTTTGGGACTTAGTGAAATTTCACTAAGTCTGAAATCTGTAACGTTCCGATGCCATGTTCGTGTGATGTTGTAGGACAAAGCATGATAGTTTTGGGGTGGATTTTGATTGTTCCTTGAAGTATATATTGTTGTCTTTCCATTCATGTCCTCACATGTCCATTTGAGTGGCTGTAGCATGTTTATCTTTTGCTCCAAACTTTCAATAAAATTCTGCTGCCAGAATTTTATTTCAAAGTTCAATATGTCCAAGATCATTGCTAATGATCCGTGACTCCGTTGGGGGTGCACTTTGGACCTAGTTGCTGTACTTTATATCTAGTTTATGTTCAAGTCCTTTGCCATGCCTTTTGGGTGCTGTAGGTTAATTATTTTGAGCTCCAAAGATGCTATGTTGCTGTAATTTGCAGTTTTCGCTCAAATCTTGTTTCGGGCATAACTTTTAGCCCGTAACTCCGATTTCAGCGAATCTTATATCAAACTTGGGTGTTTTTCTGTGTTGATTAATAATATCAGGTTGTTATCTTGTTTTGAGGTGTTTTGCTTGAGTGATGTTTTACGTGCTCCATGTGCATCACTAGTGCATCCATCATGCATTCATGTTTTTCGAGTGCGCATTGCATTTTTGTTGATTGGTGCTTGGTGTGTTTGTCTTGTTTAGAGCCGGAAGTTGAGCACGAGTTTTCCAACGAGGTTGAGCACGAGGTTTCCAACGAGTTTGAGCACGAGGACCCTTCTTTCGATCCGAACGTCTTCTCTTCAGGCAAGATGACCGAACCCCGATAACATTACTATCTTTGCCTATTGCTAGTAGTCTCGATCTATAGTTTTGCCTCGATGCCCATGTTCTTCTTGTCAGCCTCCTACTTGTAACCAATTGCCATGTTTAACCACCCTACCTATGCAAACCATTGCTTGGCTAAGTACGCTTCGCTCAGCCCTTCTTATAGCGTTGCTAGTTGCAGGTGAAGTGAAGATGCTTGCTCCATGTTGAAGTTGTGGTTGGGTTATATAACACTATGTAAATGCTTTAATTGAAATCATCTATATATTGGCAAGGGTGGAAGGCTAAGCCTTTTGCTTGGTGTTTTGTTCCACTCATGCCGTTAGGATCCGTATAAGCCGGTTTTATGTTCCTTGATTATGCGTTCCTAACACGGTTGGGGTGTATGGGACCCCCTCGATAAACCGCTAAGTGCTAAGTCTTTTCCAGCAAATCCCAACATTGGTACTATTTGCCTAATAACAAACTAAACATGCATAGGGAGTAATTAACCCTCTTTCTTAATCAACAACCCCGGGCCAGTGCTCCACATGAGTGTTGGTCCGAAACGGGGAGTCTGCGGGGCCACCTCAAGGAAACTCGAGGTTTGGTAAAAACCTGTAGAATCGCCCATCCGGTCGTGTCCTGAGACCTAGATACGCGCGGCTACGATCAGGGTGTCGACACGCCGGGAGGATTTGCTGGATTAGCCTTACCTTAGTTCGGTTTAACTTGAGCACGGGATTCCGAGGATACTCGGGTCTTCCCACTTTGGAGTTGCGACTCCGCGGATCGTGGGCTTGTAATGGGTCAAGTTGGAACACCCCTGCAGGGTTTGAACTTTCGAAAGCCGTGCCCGCGGTTATGTGGCAGATGCGAGCTTGTTAATTCCGGTTGTAGATAACTTGACACAATGATACTAATACACTACCAGCGTGTGTTCCGTGACTGTCAATTTCCGAATAGGGATTCGGGAGTTGAACACGGAGGGGTTATGTTTGGAGCTTGTAGCTAGGATCACTTAGTGATCACTTCTCGCCGATGCCTTCTCTTCTCGCTCTCACTTGCGTAAGCTAGATGCTAGTTGCTGCTGCAGACTTGTTCTTTCTTCAGCCTTTCCCTCACCTAAAGGCTTAAATAGTTCTGTTACCCGGGAACGGGATTGCTGAGTCCTCTGTGGCTCACAGTTACTTCACACACCAGATGCAGGTCCAGCTGTGAGCTATCCAGGTGATGGCACCGAGCTAGACTGGGAGTACGACGAGGAGCGTAGTCGGTACTACGTGCGCTACCCGGACGATCAGTAGTGGAGTCTCTTACTAGGTTTCGATCCGCCTGTGGTTGTTTTATCTGAGTTTGGTACTTTGACATTTGGCTTTTGCCCTTAGAGGGTTGTAGTGATCTTAATGTATGATGTTTGAGACTTGTACTGTTATTCTGTGACGTGGCGATTGTAATCCAACTATTTTCAGTTTACTATCCCTCTTTTACATGAGTTGTGCAAAGATTATCAAACTTGAGATCATTCTAGGATGGACTTATGCCTTTAAGTCGTGCCTCGACACGTAGGAGGTATAACTCCATCCTGGGCATTACAAATACGATGCCATTTTAATTACCTTTTGTTTGACATTATTATACAGAGTTAAGTTGTCATCCTGAACTAATAGGATGACATCTTAATTACTCTCTCTTTGATATTATTATATAGATTCCTGAAACATTACCCATTGTTTCAGCTGCCTACATGTATGCGACAATACTAGCAGATCAAAATTCTTGTTGCTAAGGTGCAGACTGATCTAACTTCAAGGAAAAACCATGGAGATTCAGTGCCAAATTTTCCTGCCAATTCCATTTTCACATGCTTCCAGAGTTATGTCTTTTTTGTTAGCAAATACTTTCGTCATGGCGTAGAAAGTGTACTTCTGAGTGCTTTTAAATTATTTTGCTACTTGAAAAGTTGTTTGTGTGGTAAATTGTTTTTCAAATTTCTAAGAACATACTTATTTATTTTGCATCAACGTACGCATTCTTTCATAGAAGCAGTTTTTCGCTTGAACATTCAGCTTAAGGCATTCATCAGGTATAGCTGGGAAAGCACATTGTTTCATGGCTGGGAAAGCTCATGTTTCCTTGACTGATCCGCTCTATTTCATAGTGATCACAGCGGCGGCGATCGATGAACAGGTACTGTTCAAGGCGGTTTTACAACAACAATTTTTTAAGGGGATGTACTGTTCAAGGTGGTTTGATTTTATGATATCAATTTTGCCCGGAGGAGGTGTTTTTTTCCTTCAACGTAAGCCGCAACTTTGGTGGTTTTTAATAACTATTTCCTGATCTGACCAACTCTGGAATAGCGAAGCATGGGCTTTGTGTTGATTTATGAGAATATTTTGTTGTACTTACACATTGTTACTTGAGATTGGCAACGTAAAGTGTTTCTCCCGTTGCAACGCACGTCCATATGTATACGAAAGAGAACACAATATGTATATTTTTATAGTTAGAAGATTGCATTCTGATTGTCTTCCATATTTTCTTCTTCTCCATACAATAAAGATCCTGATGATAGTGACTTGTTGATAATGATGCTATCAGTTATTTGGAAGACATACTTAAAACTGACTATATATCATCGTAATGTGTTTTAGAAAAACTTAGATAATGAAGTAAATGGACAAGTTTTGGCAACTCTTAAGGCCAAGAAAGAACTAGAGGAAGTACTTCACAGGGAGGACTACAAACAATACATGTTAAAAAGAGATAACTGAAGTAGAGGGCAGAAATGCTGAGCTGACAAAGGCGTGTCTTCTTAATGCTGAGCTGACAAAGGCGTGTCTTCTTTGCTATCTTCCTGTTGCTTGGCCCTACAGATTTGTAGTTTCCATTGTATTTCTATCATGCATACTCTTTCAATTTGAGTGCTACTTTTGAATAACATTCTATGGTAAGCTCTGCTTTGAATTCAAAGCCAATGGGAGTTTTGCCTTTTCAGACGTTGTGATATAGTTTTTTCTCTCCCGTTGCAACGCACGGGCATGTTTACTAGTATATATATACTAGTGGTTGGGGCGCACCCTTGGTGCGCCGCCTGAGCGAAAGCTCTGCGGCGCCAGATAGGTGACGTCCCTTCCACTATCCTTTTAATCTAATGATCGTGATAACCGAAGTGACATTTACAAGAGATGGAACACATGTAGCTACATAATCACGGTATAGAAGAAGCTGATAGCAAAGTATTAGTAGTAGTAGAAGTTACGGGACCAACAGAAATGCATTGCCGGAAATGTACTCCCTCGTATGAACAGCTATCATGGACGGTACGTTGACGATGGACAGAGACAAAATTTTCTAAACCCGGGCATCCACAAAATGAAATCATCTGGTCATGATGATGAATGATAACCACTGGACTTTACTGCAGAAGCCCAACAAGAAGCCAAGATTCTTTGACTAAAATTCTCAATCGCAAGAGAATAACAACAAGCCTATGATCTTAACTACAAGCGAGGAGTGCTTTGCTCCTTATTCCTTTGAATTACAAACTTCAGCGGTCAGAAGCGCTTGCATCTGGAAATTAGCAAACAAAGATATAAATAATTGAATCGATTTAACTGAGGCTGGCAGTTTGAGCCTCCTTCACCTGCCATTTAAGAAGAAAAAAGTGTGATAGGAACAGCAGTAGCAGCTCTGTTGAAAATCACAAAATGGGAACCATAATGCTATAATTTTCAATACATAGCATATGATGCTATAATTAAGATACCAGGTTTGGTTATTCCATGTTAAGATATAAAGATTTTTCTAATTCATGTGGCCCCTTGAAAATCTAACAACGACTCTTGTATTTTGTCTGCCTTAAACCTTAAAGAATGCAAATGATAAAAATCCACAGATTTCTAGAAACGCGGTTACACATGTAAATAAACCCAATGATATTCATTACTGTCATGAGACCACGTCCTCAGTGTCATTTCACATCTCTCGACAACATAGACATAACCAAGCCTAACAAGGAACTACTTATTTGGAACATTGAGCTATTTGGCCAGGTTAAGTTCGTTAGGTGCCGCTTAGTTCAAAAGAAACATGCATGGCATCAGTAAAAAAATATTGTGGGTATTTACCATGTCCAGTGAATCAGCTCCAAGGTCAGAGAAGTTGGTGCTATCGCAAACTTCAGTGCCTTCAGAAACAACAAGTTGCCTCTTAACAATTTCACAAACCTTTTCCATTGTATCATATTTTGCATGTTGGCATACATATCCAGAAAGAACTTGTAAGCTGTGAAGGAGTTCAAAAATTGTAGAAGGCAACTACAGAAATGTGACATTGTGTAGTGGCCAACACACAACTTCTCAAGAGAACAAAGACATGAGCATACATGTACGCAAGGATTGAACAAAACGTGAGGTATGACAAAGCAAAACCAAGATGAGGCGAACTGAAAGAACCAGGCACGTCATGACAACAAAGAGGGCACATATAGCCCTTCGCAGTTGCACAAGGTCAGATTAGAGCTCACCTTGTTGTCCTTAGTTTCACTCGACCAGATCCAAGTCTTGAACTTCTTTCGATGCCACTACACCTTGTTGCCCTTCTGGTTAGCACTCCATCTTGTAAGCCTGTAGAAAACACATAGGGGAAAAGATTCACGAAACTCATATAATTGAAAAGGAACAACCCGTACATGCCTTGTTCCAGCTCCTAATAAGATATCTGTAGCAGTACTATTTTCTGGTCATCGAAACAGAGCAAAATTAATTCAACACACAATAGATGAACTCAATCATGTGTGAATTCAGTCTCTTTGACCACTCTAAAAGCTACTCTGTATGAGGGGGATTTGGCAATGTTATTAGTAAGAAATCACAATAGGCTATCAACTCTAATTATTTAGGTGACAAATCCAAAAGTAGCAAAGAAGGCAATAATAAATATGCTCCATATAGCATCATGTTCAAGGCTCCTACAGCAGAAGATAAGACAATTGAATATAGCATCATACATCAAATCTAAACCTAAATAACTCTAATAATAAATGCGCCGGGACTGTAACTACAACTACAAAACTACATCTAAAAGACTTATGCAAAAATACCTTGGAAGTTACATGAGCTAGACTCACAGCAAGCATGCCAACCATCAAATGTGCAGCGTGAGATAACACACTATCATCAGATTATATTGACAAATTCTATAGGGAAAATACGCCAGCATGTTAGAAACTTTTCAACTACAGCAAGAAAAATGGCTAATGAACATGTACAGCTAGGGAAACAGTCCATGGCATTCACCTTAAGAGTAAACTCCTTAGTAGTTCGGGTAGCTATTGTAACGCTTCCTTGAATAACAGGGCCTATAATTTTTTTAACTAGTCTTATCCGAAGCAACATCCATGATCTTATGAGGATCAAGAGTGTTAGTAGACCTACAGTAAAATAAACTGAAATGTTAGCTAAATTTCCATCTTAAAGATATACTTGCTATATTGTAGTGAGCCAAGAGTAACTGAGATTTTCATTAACTCTAAAATATATATTCGCGTGAGGTATTGCTGCCAAGAGTTGTGAAAAAACATCTAAGAAAACAAAGAAGTACAGAAGAAGCAAAGTTGGAAAACAAAAAAACAGAGGCAAACCTAACGAAAAGTAAACAATGTCTGATTGCTCGAGAGCGGGTTGGGCCATGATATGCAAGTTTGAATATGCCGCTCCACCTTCACTTGATCCTTAAATCAGCTTTACAGTGTGGACCGCAATGAAATCATTGGCAACAAATAATCCCTAAATTTCTGTGAATACCGAACAATGGAAAATATTTTCTAACCAACAGAAATAGAAAGGAGGTGAGCAAACCTCCATCATGCACTAAAATGATTTTATAAGAGGGAGAATATTTCTTACATGTGTATGAGAGATTCATGAATGCAACATTGATGTTGTGGGCCTTCTCAGGTCACCTAAAATTCAAGCAGCCTGCTCAAAAGAAAACCGGCAAGCAGAGAATCAATTTTATGCAAGCACACAACACTCACAAAATGACATATTAATCCATCACAAGCAAGTAATTTAGGAAAATAAAGTTCAAGACAAGGGATCATGAAGCAACCATAGCAGGCTATGACAATTGGTCATAATAAATTTGCGGAGAACACCTACTGGACAGAAGGTTCTGAACTAAATATGTAAGGGCGGTAAGTCATCCTAAACCCAGTGAAAAACAGAAGAGAACAATACCAAACCTGAGTATTTCAAATTTGTTTCACACATATGTGTAATCAGAGCAGTATACTGCCAAATGTAGGATTCACTAATACTTGACTAAAAGTTCCTTTCTTGTTATATTGTCTCTCCGTAACAAACACTTGGGATTTTTTTCTTGGAAATCCAATTGTATAAATTTGAACACATCGTTGGAGGAAAAAAAATCTCAAATGTAACTATATACAACGGTTTTGAGTGCCTTCCACACTAACATCACCAACTATTTCACCCACTTAACCTCCAGAATAATAACAAGCACACGTGTGTACAAACGAGCTGGGCAGGAACTATTTAAGGATAAACAAAATTGCAGAGAAATAGGAGTGAAGATCAAGAAACCGATCATATACCTTCATATTCACCTACTCGATCCACCCCCAAAATCTTCTAAGGATGGATCTCTTCTACCTGAACCAAAACCATTAGACCTGCAAGGTAGTGTCCATCCATGAGATGTACATGAACATTTAGTAACTCACATCTTGATACATATGTAACTTGAGCAAAGAAGAAACAAAAGGTTCTGATGCAACACCACCCATTCTGCACGTGAATGTAAATAGAGAGGAGGTTGGCAAACCTATGCAAAGTTGTATGGAAATTTCGCTGAAGGTCTTTGTTCCTTGCGTCATCATCGATCCCTCAAAAAATGTACCACGAAAGACAAATTTAACAACCATATTTCATTGGCTAATCTCCATATTTACCATTCTTCCGCTTGCATCAGTAAGAAACAAGAGAAGAGGAGGCGCTAGCATACCCGCGGAGACGCCGTTGTGCAGCACGCCTTGCGCCATCATCGATTCGCGCTGAAGCGACCAACATCCGATGCGTTCACCACCATCGCCACCTGCTGCGATTGCTGCTACCCTCCTCCCGCTGACGATGATGAGGCTCCGCCCACCTGCTAGCATGGGGCGCGGCCGACGAGAAGGACAGGTCGACGGCGGCGCGAGTCCCCGCCCTCCTCCACTAGAGACATCACCCATGAGGCGGCGGGAGGCAGGACGTGAGTGCACGATGGTGTAGAGGCCCATCAATCGGCACCAGAGTGGAGGTGGCTCCGACTGGCTGTGCACGCGACGGCGGCGGCGCCCCTGTGCTCCAGATCCGGCGAGGAAACCGGCTGGCCCGCCCCCCTTGACTCCTCTCCTGCTGCAGCCACAAGGCTCCCCGGAGGAAGATGCAGAGGAGAGAGACGAGAAGAGGAGGACGGATCTAGGGCGGCTGCGGCGGCGGCGAGGAGTCGCAGGGGGGAGAGAGAGATCGTAGGAGAGGAGACGAGGGAAGGTGTGTGTGTCGACGCGTTTTTTACTTTTCCCCTTCGGCACAGTAGATTCGACGTGGCTATACGGCCCTCGCCAATCCTTTGAGCCCACGTGGATACAACAAGGGGGCGCCCTTAGCGCGACTCTTAAAGGGTTATATACCTTTACCCAATATATATATATATATATATATATATATAT